>JAIUCV010000255.1:0-600000 GCA_026724425.1 Erythrophleum ivorense | reverse complement strand
GGACTTCTTGGATTAAATGCTGAGCTGGATCGCCTTCAGGAAAAGTAGAGATGAAAGATTCAACCTCGAAAATGGCTTCTTGGTTTGAGAAATATTCATACAATCCATCAGACGAGAGGATCAGGAATTTGTCACGTGGCGTTAGCTTATGATGGCATAGTGATGGAGAGCATGTGATGTATGGTGATGTCCCGATGTAGTCGATCCTGAACATCTCTAAAAGTGCATTGTTCCATTTAGGCTGAGGAATTCAGAAAAGAAAGAAAATTCAAGATTAGTCTTAGTTCATATTACAAAACTTAATTCAAAAGAAAGTCGTTTTAATGATTTAATCTTATTACCTGTTTGAGAAATCCAGCTCCAAATGCACGAGTGACCTTAAGATAACCTTTTACCCTATCATTCTCTACTGCACAATCATCTTCAGGATGTTCCTTCTTGATTCTTCTCACTTCCTGTCCTCGTTAAAAAAAAAAAAAAAAAAAAAAAACCATCAATTTCTCAGTCTAAAACAATTAACAACAACAACAAACAAAACTTTTGATTTTACTTTAATTTTACCTCTTCGCTTCTTGTGCTATGTTCCATATTAAGCTGTAGAGGAACCAAACTATTACGCATTGCGCCATTCATCAACATTTCTTTATCTTCTAACGAACTATCTTCTCTGATTCTCTCCAACTCCTTTTGCCTCTTTTTCCCGGCCGCGATCTTAGGTTTCCGGGCTAAAACCGCTCGACTATCTCCAACATTCATCACGTAAACATCTTCTCCTTTCATCAATGTCACAAGAACGCAAGATCCCATCAATGCTAATTCCGGATTCTCCTTAACCATCAGATCAGCTAGCTCTAGATACGCATCTTCGGTTTTCCTCAAAGCCTGCAAAAGAGCTTTAAGAACATCTCTATGGTTTGTTGTCGTCGAATTTGATCCTTTGTGATCGCAATCGTTATCAGATTTGGTCTTGTTTCTCAAGTTATTATTCTCCCATTCACATCTCCATTTCACAATCTTCTCTTGATTTCTTGCGACGGAAGCAACCGCGTCATCACTGTTTCTGGTCACTGGACAATTCTCTTTACCTTCTTCGTCAAAAGATCTGAGCTTTTCGTCGTTACAGAGTAATCCATTGAGTTCCTTTTGCACGGCAATGTATAGATTGTTGAGGAGATAATCCGGCGCATCTGGACCGCTGAATCCGTCGTAGATTCCGACAAAGACCCATCCGTTTTCTTCAGAGACGACCACGTGTACGCGATCTTCCCCTGCTTTCCCCTGAGCCCATTGAACATGAGAAACAGAGTCGATGCTCTGTTCTTCGTCTTCTTCTTTGGATTCTCGTTCGTTAGAGTTAGGGTTTTCGTCGCTTCTTGAGGAATTGATCTCAGGTTGTTGTTGATGATGATGGTCGGAATCTGATGAATCAGAACCCTTGATAGGCTCGATCACGCTTTTCTTCGAGCGAGGTTTGTTGTTGGAGATTAGATTCGTGAATAGGGTTTTAAATGTGATAAAACTCTTCTTCGTTTTGGGTTTTTTCGGTGAGGATTTTTTTCTCTTCGGTTTCTCTTTGTCGATCTTCTTCGTCGAATCGATAGGACCCGAATACAACCCGCTTTCAATCGGACCCGATAAAAATCGCCGCTCAAACGGAGCTGACCCGTGACCCGACTCGTTAACAATCGGACCCGATTGCCAAGTGGCGCCACGCGGCACAGGTTTGAGAGGGAGAGAGGCGAAATTACCGGAGCTCTCGAATGCGGAGGAGCTATACGGACAGTCGTCTTCCGACGGTAGAGTTCCCGAAAGCGCCGTTGACGGATTGGCGCTGACCGATGCGCCGGATATTGAATGGAAAGTGGTGGTGGTGGTTTCTGGGATAGGTTCTGATCGGAGAGGAATCTCCGGCGTAGAAGTAGGTGATACTACTCCGGTGAGATCCCGTCGTACATAGCAGAATGAATGCCCAAGTCCGTCGTGAACCAGAGATACGTCGTATCGCCGAGAAAATTCTCCGGCGACGGTTCCCGTGCAGCAGCCGCTCAAAGTGGTGACTCCATTTCCCATTTGTCGAAGAGAATTGAGAGATTACGATCGGCGTCGTTCATAAAAAGAGAACCTGGCTGTAGAAATGAGTTTGGAACCAAATGAAGACGAAGAAGAAGAGACAGAGTCACATAGCAGATAAAGATAGAGAGAGACACAGAGAGTTGACATTGAGAAGTTTATTCTTTTGAAATTGGTTTATTCTAATGTTAGTGGAATTAGTAAAACTATACAAAATACTTTTGACGAAAAGCTTTTTATTATTTAATAGTAGTAGTGAGCAAATAAATATTTGGTATAAGGTTAATGGGTGTATATAGTTTGCTTCGGTCCAGAATTTATTTTCTGGTTTTTGAAAAAAACAGTCGATGCCATGGAACAGTTTTACTTTCGGTTCGATTGATTTTTTTTTTTTTTTAAAGAAAGAATATATATTCAGATTGGTTCTGAATCTTCTGATCGTTGACTCTTTTTGTAATACCAGTAGATCTTTTTTTTTTTTTTTTTTCACTGTAATACCAGTAGATCAGTTCAGAACCTGTCAACATTCTGAATTAGGGATGCTCTATACGATTTGGTTTAACCATAACAAACGATCAATTATTCAAAACTCAAATTACGTTATAGTTTATGATAGGAGTTTTTTCAATCAAATTGATGTCTATATTTTAAACGAAGGAGTTGACTTTTGATGAAGAGTATGTGGTGGTTTTGTAAGAGATAGAGCCATTGAGGAGAGTCATGTAAGTAAGTAAATGGCAGAAAGTCAAATGACTTAATTATGTGCTGAAGCAAATAATAAATTAATTGATTTGAACAAGAAAATAGTAAATACACTGCCCATTTTTAATCGTTATGTTATTTGGAAAATGGTAAAAAATTAAAGAGAAAAGGCATCTGAGTTTTTCATACAAAGGTTTTAAATTTATAATAAAGTTAATATTTTCTGTCAAAGAAATTTAACACTTATGTGGCAAGACTTCAATTACCAAATAAGAACATTTATTATAATATTAATTGAGAAATATGTTGTAATGTTTGGATATAAGAATAGAAAAAAAAAACTGTTTGAATACATGAATAATAACTTAAAACAAACTGACGATGTTTCACTCAAACCAAAAATTGAATATATTAATTGATCGGGTCGGAATTTTGTAAGAAATGCTATTTTGAGTCGATTTCTAAACAGAAGAATAATCGTTGTGATTCAACTTGCCTTTTCGGGCTTCTTTAGTAAACTATACAATTCTCAGTGGCAATATCATATTCATAGGCCTCCAAAAATCAGTTGCTATTGTAAAGGCCCAGAAATTCTAATGGGTAATTTTTAAGAATGGGCCACATATTTCTAATTTGGGTTATTTTATTTTCCTTTTAAAAATATAAAAATAAACAAATCCAAAATTCGCGAAACGGCAATTTTCTCAAAGTTCATGTTACGCACGCTCCATCTCTCTCTCTCTCTCTCTTCCTCTTTCTCTCTCCCCCTCTCTGTCTCTCTCCCGCCATGGCTATGGTGACCGAGAAGATGCTCCTCATCAATCCAGAATCATTTAACCTCCATATGGTAACGACATTCACTCTCTTTCCTCGTTTTCTTCGTCGAGGTGATTAATCGTAGTTTGGTGATTCTTCCAAACGCATTGGATTGTTGTTATTTATGGAATAGTGCTGCGTGAATGACATAATCTGATCGGATTTTCGTTTTGGTTTTTTTTTGGGTCGAAGAGATTAACTACATTTGAGTTTTGCCAAAATTCGCGAATCTCGTTTCGGGTTTGGTATTCCCTTTGATGACCTTGAATGGTATAACATGCGTTTAAATTCGATTTCTATTTTGATTAAAGTATCTCACATGTTTTACTACGGAATGTATTCAGATCAAACATGTTTTCGAATTTGAAATTTGGAAAATGACCCTAATCTGTCCATGCTCGTCAACACACAATTCGTTGATTCAGAGGTCAAAACAAATATTTGAGCCTAAAACGCTTATCGTGTTCTGTTTTTACCTCAGAATTTCTCATTTGTTTTCCTTTTCTTATGTGTTATATATTGTTTATGTTTCGAAATTGCTTTCAGGTTTGATAAATTTGTAGCTCAGAAATGGGGAAGAACTTGCGTCACAAAGTTACTTGCTCCCCAATCCAAAACCACCCTGGATTCATGTGGGGACTATTTGACATTCTTAAACACAACCATTGGCGTTATATCAAGAAACGACTTCCTCACAAAAGACCCGTTGGTCGAAGAAATGTTGCTGGTAACAAAACTTGCTTCTCACTTCATGTTCTACGCTTATGGATTCTCAAAATGTTTATATTTGTTTTCATGTTTTCTATTTTCTGCGTTTAGGAACACAAAACGAAGTAAACAACACAATACCATCACCCGGTCCTACTCCCCTTTCTAAGAGCAAGGTGGAAGACAATACCAATGTGGTAAGTTGATGCAAACTGATGCATTTTTAGTATGAAAGTTACTTATATCCAGAGCCGTCCCTGAGTTTTAAGAGGCCACAAGCTATTAAAAAAATGGGCTGTTTATTTTTACAAAAAAATCCATAAAATGCAGCACATGGGATTCGAACTCGTGAAGGATAAGTGAGATAAACCAGCTGCTTGCTTTGCTTGCTCCCAGGGCCGGCTCTGCTTATATAGTAAAGCCACATTCTTAATAACCCCCTCTCTCTCTCTCTCAGCCATCGGTTTCATTGCTTCAGGACTCTGGACAAAGACCAAAGAAGCCTAGTTCTGCAGTAAAGTCCAAAGAGTCTAGTTCAGGGGAGAAACCAAAAAAGCAGCATAATCCAGAGGAGAAGTCCAAGAAACTTAATTCGGAAGAGAGGTCGTCGAGGAGAACACATTCAGAAATCAAAAGATCTGTGAAGGCTTTGATTAAGGCACTTGTAATAGAGGACAAATCTAAGAGGAAAGGTCGTCATCACCGAAGCTCTACTTATCCTGTACACCCAAAACCAAAAGAGAAAGAGTCATTGAATGAGGTCGAATCTTCAGATAAGAATCCCTCAAACAGTGATGACCGTAAGCGAGTCTTTAACAAGACGGCTGGCATTTCGCCCGCGATCGGTTCCTTGAACCCACTTTATCTCATGTCCGAGGAATCAAGCAACAGTGACAGCGAAGAGTTTAGGGTAGAGAACACACCAGTTGATGAAAACAAATCAGATTTTGATGAAAGCGATTCCAAGAAGAAGGACGAGGAGGAAGCTTGGTTTGATGATCCAAAGTTGAGACATAACAAGGAGTTGTCGGAGAATGAGGATGATACATCGCCTAGACGGTCGAAAGCATGTCTTGATGCTCTCAATCTGATACACATGAATAGAAACTTCTTGTTAAAAGTTCTGCAGGATCCGGGTTCTCCGCTAGCCCGGCATTTCCAGAGCCAACAAGCTTTTAGCTCCAAGACAATGACCAAAGCTGGATCTTTTCCTACTCGTGGTAGCAATAGAGAGGATCATAACACTGGCTTTGACTCAGTGGGAGATATCGATAGAAAACCGACATCTCCTTCCATTGCTGCAGAGCACAGAGCAAATGGGGTTCACAAGTTAAATGAATCAATGGTGAAATTGGCTGATGAAGACTCATCTGTTTCTGGCTACACGAGGAAGCGAGGAAAGAACCAAGTGGTGATCAAACGTTTCAAGGATCTAAGACAGAAGATAAAGCATGTGATTAACGAGAACAAGAACGAGAAACACCGTATCACGATGGATGCTGTTTTGGACAAAGTACCCCGAAAGCACGGATTTTCGAAAGATCTGAGAGACGACATTTTCACTCACTTTGCTTCTAAGAACAACAAAGCAGAAGGAGCAAAACTGAAGCAAATAACAAGAACTTCGTCGCTGTGTGGATCCCTTGATAGATATCTTCAGCTGTATGAGAGTAGCTTCCAAAGAGAATCCAAGAACAGAGACACTTCAGAGAAATCAAAGGTGGAGTTTGAGGAATCGGTGTTGCCTTCTAAGAGAGTTCCTAAATTCTTGGGAAGGATTCTTTCGTCACCTGAAATGCAATCTCCTTATTCTTTCAAGATTGAGGACCTTACAGGCCAATTTACAACTTCAAGTAGATCAATCGAGCTACAAAAAGATGGTTTGGACGACATTTCAGAAGATCCCTCTCAGTCTTCAGAACATGAAATGCCAGAGATAACAGAGGATGATCAGTTTTCTGACATAGAAAATCCTATTTTGATGATCGAGTCAGAACAAGACAGAGAAATATCTACGCTTGATGCTGAACCTGAAACGAAATCTTTGAAAGAATCACCACAAGACAGTCCTACTTTTGATGAAGCTCACATTTCACGAGGTATCTTCAACATCAAGTCACATTCCCCATCACGTTGACTCCTCTTGTCTCTTGTTTGACGATGACAAACTTTTGTGTTTTGCAGACGCAGAGACTGTTTCAAGAAGCAAACATTTAGAAAGCACAACAACAGCAGCCATAGACGAAGTCCTCCAGATAGAAGCACAAGATAAAATGAAATTCAACTATGTAAGAGACATTCTCGAGATCTCTGGTTTCAATGCACCCGAATCGCTCTCAATGTGGCAATTAGATTACCAGCCGCTAGATCCATTAGTCTACGAAGAAGTGACAACAACAACAGGATGTATGATCCAAGATCCAGAGTGTTCAAGAAACGAAGAAGAAGGCGGTAACTGCAACCACTTGCTTCTCTTCGATCTAATCAACGAGGTACTAATCGAAATCTATGAAAGGTCCTACCACTACTGTCCCGAACCTTTGTCATCCCTATGTAGAATCCATCCAATGCCAGTGGGTTATAGTGTTTTGAAAGAAGTTTGGGTTAGAATAAGCCGTTACTTGCGTTACAAGCCACACAATGAGCATTCGTTTGATAAGATTATGAGTAGGGATTTGTCGAAAGACGATGGATGGATGGATTTGCAATTTGAGAGTGAATGTGTTGGGATTGAACTTGAGGATTTGATCTTCGAGGAGCTTCTAGAGGAGTTGCTTCTATCGGGTTAAAAGGGGCATTGCCGGATTATTTCTTCATTTTTTGTTTGGTCTGTTGTACTTTTTGCTTGGAGTTTAAGGTACAGAAAGAGAAAACATGGTGTTTGTATGAGGTTTTTGTTTTGTTTGTGATGGAATCTTCAGGAGTTGTATGTACAAGAAATCTAGACGAAACAATGTGTTAACATGATTGAGGATAAAAGTGGAGTATAGTTTTCTAATAATTTAATTGATGTGTGAATATTCATGTTGTATTATTAAGTAACAGTTACAAAACCAAACAAGTAGCCCGTCTAGCTCAGTTGGTAGAGCGCAAGGCTCTTAACCTTGTGGTCGTGGGTTCGAGCCCCACGGTGGGCGAATTTGGTTTTTTTTTTGAACAGCTTTGGGAATTTTTTTTTAGTACAAGATTATAAAGGAAATAAACAGTTTGGAATTTCCTCTTTCCTCGCCTTGAGAACAAAATACAAAAGCTAAAAAAAAACAGATATAAAACAAGAGAAAACAATTACATGTCAAGCAAGTATTCAATTTAGTCTTTTGCTACTGTCTCAGAATTGCAGTTCTAATTTACGGTTTGGAGTTTTCCGGGACCAAAAACCGAAAACTACGCAAATTGGAAATGAGGTCAACCTCCTGCATCAACGTAAACTCCAAAACCACATTAATCGTTTTTTTTTTCTTTCCTTCATGTAAATTTATTTATCACCAGAGAAGAAAACACAATTTTTACATATAAACACTCAGACTCTTTTAACTTTTTCTTTGTAGAGTTAGACTTATCGCCGGTGCATTATTCCCATATGGATGGTTCTCCTAATTTTTCCATTACTTTTTCTACAGATCGATTTTCAGAAAAGTGTTCAAAAGGGAGATTCGATTCGAATACCCACATAGAACGGACAAGGTCGATAATGGGCCCACCTCAAGTTGCCTCATCTTTTTGTGTACTTTCACGATGTTACAAAAAGTCTGGATAACCAATCTATGGAACACTACTTTTACTTTATTTTGCAACATCTTCTTGTCTTCGAGACCTTTTTTCAAACCCGATCAACCAAAGTAATAATATCTTAACCTACCAAAATCTACAATATCTTTAATTTTTTCAAACGTCACCCAAACAAGACAAAACTAATACAATATAACCACAAAACTAATGTTGAAACATGGATATGTCAAACCAAAGAGAAAATTTGTCAATGACAAGAAATTATACATGGCAAAATCTCAAGAAAACGATATATTTATTTGATTTTAAAATGAACAGATTTTTGTAGATTTTCTTCCTAACTATTCGATCTAAAATATTTATAGAGCTTTTTGTTTTGATATTTTACTCTAAAATTTTGTTTTGGTCCCCCGATTTTAAAGCATTAAATCTGTTTCTTTACTGCTGCTTTTATTTTCCATTCCATTATCAAAGTTGTAAATAGCAGCAATTACTTTTGGAACGATTATTTATTTAGGTGATAAGAGTGGACTGAGAAAATGACAGGTGGACGGTTCATAGTTTCTCACTTGGCTATAAATGGGGAGGCTCCTCCGTAATTCAGTTTCATTCACCAATTGTTTAAAGTTTCTCAAAGGCAAATTGAGATCTTCTTCCTCATCCTTCTGAGATTTCTTCGAATTTTCTAGAGAAAATGTCTTGCTGTGGAGGAAACTGTGGTTGCGGATCTGGCTGCAAGTGCGGCAACGGATGCGGAGGGTAAAAATCTCGACTCTCATGTCCTTTTTTTTTGTTTTGTAAATTTTATTCCAGAGAAAATCTGCTTCATGCAGCGATTTCTGTGTCAAAACCTTGGAATTGTGAGACTGTTCGTGTTTCGATTTCACAGAAAAGTATTTTGAATCCGGTGATAGAACTTATTATTAATCTGTTCACGGCCTCTGTTTCACAATTTCTGGAATTTTTTTTTTTTTTTTTTATCTTTTTGGTTTTCTGAATCGTAATCCCTGAATTCTGATGATATCCTAACAGAATTGTAATATAATGTCTCTGGTTTTAATTTTCATTAGTTTTGACAATTGATTCCGATTTTTTGGCTTTGTGCAGTTGCAAAATGTACCCAGACTTGGGTTTCTCTGGTGAGACCACCACCACCGAGACTCTTGTCCTCGGCGTTGCCCCGGCGATGGACTCCCAGTACGAGGCTTCCGGCGAGACCTTCGTTGCCGAGAATGATGCCTGCAAATGCGGATCTGACTGCAAGTGCAACCCTTGTACCTGCAAATGAACAACCCATAAACCCTAAGAGTCTGCAATAACCCTAATGTTATGTTAGGTCTGGTTATGTGTAATAATGGCTGATTTCGCCGGTTGTTTTGCCGGTCCTTCTCTTCTTCTGCTGTGTGTTTTTATGGTTTGGTCATAAGATATCGCTGCACGTTTTATCTATGTGACTATATAATCAAATATTATTATGGGTTTGTTTTCGAGTCTCTGATTGAAGTTTCAGTGAGAACTTTAAAGTTTGCTTCATTCTTGCTCAGTACACATTTAAGAATCGATCAAGCCATGTCTCTCTGGTTATAAAGCTTAGATAAACAAAGAACAGACAATAATGAAAGCACACTATAATACACAATCTCTTAAAAAACCAAGTGTTGTTGGTTGCTTGAGACAACAACTAAGGTGTTGTTGAAGCAGAAACTGGCTTCTCAAGGATCCCTTCAGTGGCTCTTTTGAACAGGTTATGTACCTGTCTTGAGGTGAAACCGATCTTCTCTAAGTCGGTAAGCTGTTGAAAGTCCAGAGATTGGTTTAGTAGATGAATTAAGAGAGTTTAGCTCTCAGGAGCAAAACTTAGGAGAAGTGTGAATTTAATACCGATTTTAAGGGGCTTGTTTCTCTGAGTTCAACTATGTACTCAGCCATCTTCTGTCCAATTCCCTGAGAAAAAGAAAAAAAAAACAAAATGGAAACAGAGCCATGTGAAGTGGAACCAGTATTTGCTAAGGAAGTGTGGCTGTATGTGCTTTGTTCACAAAGTGGTTGAAGTTACCTTTAGCTCCATTAGCTCTTCTCTGTGTGCTCGTAAATATATAGAAATGATGAAGTTAGTTCTTGTGTGACCCTAAGGGTTCCGAAGAATCTAAAGGCAAGCAGATAAAACTGGAGACTATATGTTACCTGTTGGCTGTGTTCAAGAAGTGAATGTACTCTTTTATGAGAGAGGTCTGTGAGAAGAAAAACGTTGCATAAAGGATGAGAGTTTGCCAACATAATAGCCATATTTTAGGAAGTGTTGATTCTTACTTTTAAATTAGTGCTCCAAGCTTTGAACTTCTGGCAAGTGCCACTCATCTGCGTATGCTCAGGGTTTGTAGGAAGAAATGGTGTTTTTGGGGTCATTGGCTTGAGAATACAAGAGTATCCATCTCCTGACTTTGGTTTTGCATTTGAGTCTATCGGAGATAGAGCTTCTCGAAGAGGACTGAGTTCAGTATGTTTCTTCTCCATCTCCAATGGGTTATCTAGAATAAACGCAAACCAAAGTAAGGAGAAAAGAATACATGTCCGATAATTTTATTAACAAGTAGCTCAAGAAAGCAAACCTCTCAAGTTTGCTTCTGATACTAATATATCCTCTTCGCCAGATGTGTCTCTCTCATGTTCTTTGGTTGGAGAAGCTAAGTGAAGGTTCTGTATTGGTTCCTGGATTATTCAAAGAACTCAATCGGTTAAGTAATGCTTCCCATTCAGTATGAATATTATAGATCAAAACTTGGAAAATAAAATACAAGGAGAAATCCAGGTTATGTCAGATGTTTTTCGATTTTCACAATGAAACCAGAGTAGCATACCCATAAATCCGAAGCAGCAGGAGCTTTATGAGCTTCGTCACCAAATAAGTTCCTCGCAGTCACAAATGCCTCCCTGTGTATGGATATATTGTGAGGGAAGAGGCTTTAGGATGTTAGAACAATCAAGAACTCAACCATTTAGAGGGGTACCTTTGTCCTGTGCCAGCAAGTTTACTACTTTCTGTTCTATGACAGCCGAGTTTCCTGACCGAGTTTTGAGAAACTGAAGTTTGATTTGCACCAATCAGCGGAGAACGTATTGCCATCATTCTATGCGTGCTCTTCGCCTTGCCTTTTGATTCCAGCCAAGCTTGCAGTTTTGCTTCCATATCTATTTTGACCTTGGGGGTCTCTAACTTGGGATTCAAAGAAGCATTGTTGGAGATGTGCCTTGACCTTGCAGCCAAGCTAACAGTGCGAAGAGATTCTTGGTACTCTCCAGGATTCTAAAACAACAAAAATAAACAAATAGATTTATGAAATTAGCCACATAGGATATTTCGTGATCAAAGCAATAAATCTCACAAACTAAACAACAAGAATTCTCCATCTTCCTACCAGACATGCCACCATGAGAGCCCTACTTTTTCCTCCAAGTGAATCCTGCAATATTCTAGTCAGTTTGCTTTCCCTGTAAGGCACTCTTGGCAGGTTATGATTCAGTGCATAAACCACATTGGATAGTGCAAATAAGGACTGATTAATCTTGGCACTCTCTTGAAGACGGATTCCTTCATTGCCTGTCCTTCTATTGTCTTCATTACCTGGTCAAGCCATGAAATTTTTGTTAGTATTGCAGAGAAGAAGATATAGATGCTACCTCCATGTATTTGAATGCTTCAAAAATGGTAAAATAATAACCTGCCAGATCGATCAGATTGATTTTTCCAGTGACCACCCCTTGTGAGGTTACTGAGATCACAAGCACTCCATGGCTTCTACTAGAGACATCATTTAAACCAGTGTGTGCAACTTTCCTACGCTGAACACCACACGAGTACGCCTCAGTAAACTCGTACATGGAGTTAACTCGGATACTAGACAGTCCCTTAAGATGAACTTGTCCATCTTTATCATCCCAAATAGCAATCTCGTTGGCTTTAACTTGTAGGAGATCCCAACATCTATCCATGTAAACTTCATAATACGAAATCTCTGCTTTACTCCCTATCTTATCGCACATAGACAGAATGGTGGACATGGTCAATGGCATCAGACCGAGCAGACCATTGATTCCCTGAGAGATCAAGTGCAAAAAGAGTTGAAACCACAAGATATTATGGGAAGCAGTTTACAGAAAACTACAAATAACTTTGAGGAAGAGCTATGCGTCTTCTTCACAATGACCAAACATTAATTCTTACGATTTCTGCAGTATCCAAAAGAAATTAAGCAAAGGGATACTCTAGTAATCACGCTTTTCATCCTAAATCCAAATTTGTGTAATTTATATAGCTAACGGACCTGCATCGTAAACGATTTTCCGCTGCCGGTGGCTCCATAAGCAAGCACAGTAGCGTTGAAACCCTGAAAGATGCTTGGAATCAAGGGCTTTACTTCTCTATCAAATATCTGCTTCACATTGTTATCATCTTTCCCGTAAAACGCATCCAGCTGGTAGATTTCGTTTCGACTGCTCCAAATAACACCAAATCCATTATTGAATTTTGGCCCCCGAAATGAACAAGGTACAAAATAAAACGGGAAGACACTTACCAGCTATCTGGATCTTTAAGGTAAACAGCCACTTCCCTCGCATCTCTGTCATCACTGCCGATTAGGGAAACACAGGATCGGCGGTCACCACTCTCGTCGGAAATCTCTCCGGGAAGAAACGGACGAATCCTAAGGACGACCCTAACCTTTGAAATCGAAGACGAATCCATCTTCTTTGATTTGAGAGAGGAAAACCCGAAAAGGAGATCGCTGTTTTCAAATTTGAGTTGAGTGATCCGTTGGTTTGTTTGAATTTGCTATGTTAACTTTAAAAAAGGCTTTGTTATTAGGCCCACAATTACATTTCTCTTATCATTCGACAGTTTTGGGCCCACAACTACATTTTCTTTTCTGAGCCATTAATATTTAATACTTCGAGATCGGACGGCTGTTATGCTAATTGTGCCCGCCCTTTAATAGTTTACATTATTGACTTTGCATAATGATTTCGTTTATATAATAGTTTAGTACTACAATATGATTTTCCAAGTGTGATGATTATTTTTGTTCATTCAAGATGTGCCTTGCGGAGAGACTTATGGGATGGTAAGGAACTCGAAGGGATACCTGAAGAATTAACCTGAGATAGTTGTTGAGCCATTCGAGATGATTATTTAGCTGACGGAATCATACTTCATTTTTCTCATGGCCATCCTCTAAAACTCGAGGTCAATAGAGTTTATGATGGTGACAAGTTTTGTCAAGCTTGCATTCTTCCAATCTACGAGGGTGGATTTTACTCATGTGTGACTTCATCCTCCACGAAGCATGTGCGAATTCTCCCCTCAAAAAACATCATCCGTTGCATGCTCACCCACTTATGCTAAAAGGTGTCACTAGGTTTCTTCAACTGCGATGCTTGTCGGCGAGATATTGGTGGTTTCGTCTATGAGGATCCCACAAGTGATTGGGATTTCAAACTAGACTTACGGTGTGCCTCGGTTTCTGAACCGTTTAAATATGGGGGCCATGAAAATCTGCCAAGATACAGGTGATACTTATCATCATCGTAGAAAGCTAAAGATTAAGATTAAGATATATTCGTCAAACTGATCAAAGCACTCCATGGCTCCTACTAGTGTGTGCAACTTTCCTCCCCTGAACGCCACGCGAGTACGCCTCGTGAAACTCAAACATTGAGTTAACTCGGATTCTAGACAGTCCCTTAAGATGAGCTTATCCATCTTTATCATCCCAAATAGCAATCTCGTTACCTTTCACTTCTAGGAGATCCCAACATCTGTCCATATCATATTCATATGATATCTCTGCTCTACAGAACGGTGGACATGGTCAATGGCATGAGGCCAGGAAGCTCATCGATCAAATGAAACAAAATTACGAGAAAGGCTTTACTATTGGGCCCAAAATTACATTTCCTCTCTCAGATTGTGAGCCTATTTTGAGCCCATTACTACATATCGATATCCTATACTTACGACCGTAGGATGAGTTTTCTTTATGAATCAATGGTCTAGAAATGGTCTAGAATCATCGGGGTATCTTTGCATTGCCATCATCAACACAGCAACTCTATAGTGCCGTTTGAGGTTCAAACGTTTGTTCCTAACGCTAACTCTCTTATTACCATAATGTCCCGTGTATGTGATGTGACTTTCCAGCTTACCATTTACGGATATAGTTTGGTTTTCCGACGATTTTTTCAAACCGTTACTGTAACTCGTTATTTAATATTATACAAATACATCGATTTGGCACCAAAACTTAAAAACAAGAATGAAATTCTATCGAATCATGAACCAGCCAAAATACCATAGAATCATAGATGGATGTATATGTTTTAAGTGGGTTTGGAACAAACCGACCGGTCCATGGTAACGGCGAGTAACTAACGGTAACGTCGGCTGAAGAAGTATTCGTTACAATATCAGTTTTAACCTTTTTTTTTTTTTTTAATCCCCAATTTTTTTTTCCCCATTAGTCTCCTCTCTCTCTCTCTTCTCTCTCGTTCAACGGGCAAAGTTTTTTTTCGAATAGAGTTTTGGTTTTCCCTTTTCTTAACGTTCCCTTCTTCTTCTTCCTGCTTCGTCTGCTCGCGAATTCGTCCATCTGTCTATCTCGATGAGCTCCAGTTCGAATCCACCGGCTTGTTCGCCGGACAAGGTCAGTTTTTCACCCCCAATCCGATTAAGGGTTTTCATTTCGTGTGATCAGATTAGCTTTTCTTTTTTTCTGCGGTGTAAGTTCATGGTTGTTGGGTCTGAGTCAGAACACGTCTTACGGTCTCAGAAAAGGGTCTAATGATTTGAATTTTGTTATAAACCCTAAATATTTCATGTTTGGAAGAAATCGAGTTGTTTTAGTGATTTTCCCGATTTGTGAGATCTGGTTTCTGTTTCGGGGCGGTGATTTTTCTGATATTTGATTTTTTCTTATTTTGGTTTCATAAAGATCCGCCGTTATTCAGTTTCTGTTATATTTTTGTTCCTTGTGAGAATTCTGGAAATCTGGTGATGTTTTTAGGAGGGAAAAAGCGAATTGGGGAATGAGATTCACTGTATGGAGAATAAGCAAGCAACACCTGCTTCTTGCTCTTCTGCATCCGAAGGAAGTGGCACTTTCTTCCTCAAGTCACCTGAAATCGTAACTCCTGCCACTTCATCTCCAACTCATCGGTAGTGTTATCTGTGAACTTATAAAAATGAGATTTTTGATGTTCGTTATTCGAAATGTTGTGCTTTGGTGAACTATTTGGAATTCTGAATTTCACACCGAGCTCATTCTAAAAAACTTGGATTTTGCAATGTTTAATCTTTTAGGAGGACTAGTGGCCCTATAAGGCGAGCAAAAGGTGGTTGGACTCCAGAGGAGGTTAGTGATTGTTTCTCTGTTTCATAATTGAGTTGATGTGTACAGAAATCTCATTCGTCCGTGTATCTTGTATGTATATGGATTTTTTTTATTGGCTTTGGTTCCTATCACTGTTCAGGATGAGACATTGAGACGAGCAGTTGACAAGTATAAAGGGAAGAAGTGGAAGAAAATAGGTATTTTTTTTTTTTCATTTTCTCAGAGTCTATTTCCTGTAAAACTAGGTAGCATCAGTGTTGCAACACATTTCATAACATTAGTCCTCTTCAACTGATGAACCTATTTGGATAACTTATAAGATATTTATTTGGGATCTGAACTCGTGTCTAACTGTTTGGTGTGTATTACTTCCAAAGTCTTAAGTCTCTGTTGGAATTCTGTGAAATCCTTTCATATTGTAAATGTTAAAGCAGCTGGTATAAATTCACTGTTCTTGCTGTTTAACTTATTGTATTTCATTTGCAGCGGAATCTTTCCCAGATAGAACAGAAGTCCAATGCTTGCACCGGTGGCAAAAAGTTCTTAATCCAGAGCTTGTTAAAGGACCTTGGACTCAGGAGGTTCTATTAATGTTCTGAAACTTTTTTTCGCTTTTGATTTCACTTCAAATTTTCTTGCTTATAAAACTCCCTTTCTATTCTCTCTGGTTTTGCAGGAGGATGATCAAATCGTTGAACTTGTAAAAAAATATGGACCTGCCAAATGGTCTGTTATCGCAAGGTCTTTACCAGGTCGTATTGGGAAGCAATGTCGAGAAAGGTAATAACGATTAGATTAGAGTGTACGCCTGCATTGTTTCTGGAAGCTCCAATGTGTTCTTTATGATTACAGGTGGCACAACCATTTAAATCCTGGGATTAGAAAGGATGCTTGGAGCACAGAAGAAGAATCAGCTCTCATGAATGCTCATCAATTACACGGAAACAAATGGGCGGAAATCGCTAAGGTCTTGCCTGGAAGGTATATCTTCTTGTTGAACATAATTGAAAGTGCCAAGGTCTTAGAGACTAAATTTTCGACATTTTTGAAACAGCTCATTCAGTTTATGCTTCTGATTTCATAAATTAGTTTGCCTGACTTTGATGCAGGACTGATAACGCGATAAAGAATCACTGGAATAGTTCACTGAAGAAAAAGTTAGAGTACTATTTGGCAACCGGTGGCTTGCCGCCACCAGCAACCAAATCCAGCGTCCCCAATGATTTTGCTGATGTAGACAGAGATTCTAAGCAGTTTAGTGCGACTAAACCTTTGAAGGATTCTGATTCGATTGGCGTAACTTCTTCAGAAAATACAGATACAGATGAAGATGGAAGAGACCATATGTACTCTTCTTCAGATATGCTTGAGGAAGTAGCTTCTTCAAGAAGAATGAGTGCTGATGAATATACTCTTTCTCCAACTGCTGCTGAGTACAAGCCTCGCTTACCTAATCCAGGACAAATTTCGGAGAAATTCGTAACCAACTCAAATGCTTATGTCGATAGATCAATTCAGAGGAAAGAAGAGAATGGGTTTGGAACTCCAAAGCATGGGAATTTGTATTATAAGTCTCCACTAGAATTTTACATTCCATCAGAAGCGGATCTTCAACGTATGTACGGATATGAATATGGTTGCAGTCCTGGTGCTGCATCTCCGGTCACCTTATTCACTCCACCGTGTAATAAGGACAGTGGTTTAGCTGCAACAAGAAGCCCTGAATCTTTTCTGAGAGAAGCAGCTAGGACTTTCCCAAACACACCTTCTATCTTTAGGAAAAGGAGAAAGGTTGTTTTGGCGGCGAAAACAGATGATGATGCTGTTGTTGTTGTTAATGGTGGAGTTAAGGATGCTGATCAAAAGGAAAGCTTTAAGGATAGTTCAGAGATTTCTCCAGCTCGGAGAGAAGATTTGTTGCTAGAGACACCGGACTGTAGAGATGATGACAGTTTGGGGTCAAATGGTAATGCTTTTAATGTGTCTCCGCCGTATCGGTTAAGAGCTAAAAGAACAGCTGTAGTCAAATCAAGACAGCTTGAGTTTACATCTGCAAAAGAGAAGCAGCCAGAGAATGAAACCGAAACAGATGAGGAAGACAAGCCTGTGTAGAACGCTTCTTCCTGCTTCATCTTTGTGCATACAAAGCCGACTGTGAGTGAAAAAAATTTAAAAATCTTAATCCACTAACATGTAAATTTGTTCAAAACTGAAATTTACTCGTTTTTTATAACAGAGGTGATGTGAAGAAACCGGTGTGGTTACAGAAGAATTACCAGAGTTCTAAGCTTTGCTGCGAAGAGTTTGGTGAAGATTTTAATCAATTTCATTCAATCTCTCTCTCGAGAGAGCTCTTAAATCCGTGGCTCTGGATTTTTTGGTCGTCTTACACCTGAACCTGAACTAATGAATCAGGTACACACTTACAATAGTTTAAATTAATCCTTCACATGGTGAGAAATGATATTTTGTTTATTTTCAAATGATTCTGTGCAGAAAACTAGTTACAGAGATTAGAATTGGTTATTTTATTCAATTACTATTTTTTGAGGCTGATGTTACATGGCTGAAGAAGACGCTGAAACTTCTTCATCTGCGCACATCACATTTATTTTGTTATATGTTGGATATGACAAAGGTTGTGCTCGTATCGAATATAGATGTTTAATAAGTAAAATATCTTACTCCAGTGGCTAGGTGTTTGTTGTTTTCGTCTGTGAATTTAGTCTGGGAATGGTAGCAAAAGAAGACGGCCGTTCTATATTGCCGAGTAATAAAACGGTTAACACATGAATTCCTCTCAAAACTCGAAAGCAAATGATGCTCGTTGAATTTGTACATTATATAATAATATTCAATACAGACTGACCCATTTAGGATTGGATGAGCCGAGACCTAAGTCGACCCAGTAAAGATTGGATGTGGGTGACGAGCCAGCCCATTCACAATTGGACTTGGGCCTAAGCCGATGCCTGAGCCGGCCCTGTAGGTATGAGCCCAGGTCTGAGTCGGGGCCCGTGCCGGCCTTTTAGATTATTACAGTTACGCCGTGGATAATTAAAAACGAATCTCTTTCGTCTCAGTCAACACTTGAAGACCAATCGCAAAGAAAATAATACTCTTCTTATTTACAAAGATGATATCATATCCACAAATAAAGAAATCAACCAAAAGAAAATAAGACAGAAACTTTTAGAACCAAAAACCATCGGAAAATCTCTTAGAATCTTCTTAACTGATGATTTTCAACGTAGCAATATGCATTTATAAGATCTCCGGAGAGAAACAACCTTTGATTAAGAAAGATAGAAAGAAAGAAGACCTTTTTAAAACAAGAAGTCTCCGTTTGTGGTCTGATTGAGAACTTCCGAACTGTGATCAAGTCCATGAGAACCAACCTGACAAAGGAATTTTAAAAACAAAAAAAAAAATGATATAAACATACGAAACCAAAGCTCGTCCATACAATTTTAAAAGATTCAGTGATTGTTGAGGCAGAACATTTATATACCATGTAAGTCAAAGCAGCATAACGTTCTTCATTCAAGTATAGTGGTTTCCCTCTGGCCATACCGATATCCTGGAACAGAGAGAGAAAAAAAAAAAAAAAAAAACTCAATCTCCATAGCACGGAAACATCTGGATCAACAAGATCAAACTTCAAAGGTAAGAAGAAAAATCTTCGTAGGTTTACCTCTTCTCCAAACGTATCCAAGTAAGGAGATGGCCAAGGTGATTGTCTTGTACATCTTTGTAGCAATATTGTGGTCCGCTATCAAATAAATAGTGATCGAATAAAAGCCCAGAAATATAGAAAGTGAAAGATAGAAGCTAGGATCCACAAGAAAAAGAGGAGATACCCGTATGAGAAGATATACACCAGTACCAGCACCACACGTAACTGCATGAGTCTGACAACCACTTTCTCTGTAAAAGTATGTTACAACGTAGTTATTTGGGTTTCTGAAAAGACAATCTAGGTAGAGCAAAACGATAATATGGAGACTAGCGAAAGCGAAGCAAATACCTGCAACAAGGTCTCCGTAAGGGACAACACAATCTTCCACACAGAAGACATAATGCAGGGTCTTCGATAACTTTCGTGCAGTTGCTGCAAGGTTTTTTGATACACCTAATATAAAAAATACCAACCGTGCTTCTTGATTAGAGAAATTCTCTTCGAATGGGAAAAAAAACTCAGAGAGAGAGAGAAAGAAGTCGCTGCCTACCTTTGCAGTAGGTCCTGGTATAGATTGGGTAATTTCATTAGCTGGAAAGGAACTAGAGGGGTAATCCAAAGGGGCCTTATAACTCTGGTGACTCTGTATTCCCTCTGGAAATGCTGTAGCCATATATGTGTTGAAGACCGGAGCAGTTCATCGTTGAGAATGGCATCGATAGGTGGAATCTTAAACATTTTTTCCAATTCTTGCACATGATTCAGCTCAGACTGGGGTCCGTACATGAAATCCATATCGTCGCCGGATGGCACATCGAACATATCTACCTCTTCATGAAACTTTCCAGGACTTGTTTTCAGTAGCCTCCACAACAAGGCACATCTCCTCAAGAAGGGAAGACTATACTTACGGATTGTGTCTTTTATATCACATGATAAATCCATATTGCTCGACCTGAAACTCCCCAACCCACCTGATTCTCTCAAAGCCTTGGAGATCTCATTAAGCAGGTTTTCCTCAAAATGTAACTCAGTCAAGTCACACAGATGACATGCACAGTAAGCAATTACAGTCTGCACCAAAGACAACGTGATTAGGAAAAGTGAATCTTAAGAGGCAGAATTAGTCTATACACACACACACACAAATGACAATGTAGCATACCTGAACAAGAGAGACACTGTAGAAAATATGCACAAGTGATAATAGAGATTCCTCGCATGTGATAAAAGGAAAAGGGAGACAAAAGAGAGCCCACATCAGTGATGAAAATGGGTCATGCGCAAGAACTGGATCAGATGCTCGATGCCAGAGCAGGTTTATATCCTTCAATGAACCTGCTGTGCCTGAAATTATAGCAACTATTCTCAGATTTTATTTATCAAGAAGCATCATCTACAATTAGCAACTAATTCGTTAATAACTGGGAAATTTGTAGATAGACTAAAATTAATCCCTTGAAATACCAACTAATGTTAGCTTTCAAAGCACACACGGAGGCCATGTATTATTCTCTTTCAGAATTGGGAGTAAAAGTACCTTCACTTCCAAATATGATGCTCGAAGAACTATTTGAAATTCCAGAGCATATAGACTCTGCAAGATGCTTCATACCCATAAATCTCTGACGAACATGTAGAGCATTCTTTGTCCGGGTGCTCTGTACCACTCGTAATAAGAGGGATAAAACAATTCCCTTGGAGGTTTTAAACTCTTCATACAAAGACTCGATAGAATGCACAGGAAGCATCGAGTTCTTTGCAGAACGAGTAACAATTTCCATTGAAATAAGAGAGTACTTAAGGGTGTCCCACATGACGACTGATTGTGATAGCAATGGACTTCCTGGGAATTTTTCCTCTCGCTTGGAAAAATAGAAACTCCAGAGCTTGTTAGAGACAGATTCAAGATCTTTCCTTCTTGATTCAACTCCCTGCAGAAAAACTGCTTTAACGCTATCACCATCTTCGATCACTTCAGCAGCAGATCGTAGTAGACACAACGCTTCAGGAATCCGAAGAGAGGGCTTCTGAGCATCTGATCTACCTAACTTAGGACACGGACTTTCCTGTAGCTTTGAGACAGAACCTAAATCTCCAGGACATGCAGGCAATACAGAATTAGCTAGTCGGCGGCATGCAGGGCAGAGAAATTCTCCCTGGAAGAAGAAACAATGTTGAAGCTTCAGAAGGAGAAGATTAAAGCCCAAGAAAATATCTCTAAAACTGGTCACGCAAATACCTGTTCTAGATCCACAATGTTTGCACCTTCAAAGAAACTTCTTCGGACAGACCTACACCATTCAAACAACTGAGACATTAAATGCAATGTTTATATCACAGCTGCAAATCAAGGAAGCACAATAAGCAATAGGATTATGCACAACAAATAAGAAGGAGATATCAACTTGAAAGAAAAAAGGTTCACCTATCTACAAGTTGATTTATTATATGTTTCTAACTTACGACGACAAAGAAGTAAAAGATGGGCTCACCTTTCCTTTAACGAGTTTACATATCGTTCAAGACAGCTTTGATGCACAGCATGTCCACATGATGAAAGATAAACCCCATCACAGTCGGTAGGGTGAAACGTATCTGGACGGACATCAGAATGTCTGGAGGTCTGTCTTGAACGAATAACAGGAAATTTAACTTGGAACGCAGATGGACCACCAACAGAGTTTCTCTCTGAACTACTTTCAGCATCATGCTGTTGATGAACTACCAGTGTAAGGCTTTGATTTATAATGTTTTCAATTTTTTTACGAATAATTTGATACATAACTATCTCCAACGATTCCATGACAGATTCATCTTTTCCCCTCCCATCGGTGGACCTCTTCTCTGTCTGACTGTTCCCTACAAGCCGGGCTTTTAAAGATTCAAGTACAGAATCTGTAGCAGACTCAGAGGTTGCATCATCTGACAATTGCAGCACATGAGGAGGACTGATTCTTAACCTATCTGAGGAAACATTCATTCTCAGGTGATCGGGAGTTCCATCCACTGATATCTTCTTTTCGGACCGTGGACCTTGATCCCAAGATGGAGGGCCTCTGTCCACAAAACTCAAAAGTTTTGATTTCTGCAGGGAAAAAAAGATCATTAAGAATGATTCAAAATAAAACTTCCTCGGAGTGTATGTTTATTTAACATTAGTCACACATAATAGCATCATTTATGCTACCAACCTGGAGAAAAATTAAGAAAGAAACGGGGTCTTTGGAATCTGGGTCATGGCAGAGGGAGCATACTTCACAGACAGCAATTTCTGAATCATGTTCCATCACAGAATCACTTGTTTCAGTTTCAGAACTTGGATCATCATCATCCATGCTCGAACTCAAGGTAGACAAGAATTTTGACTGTTCAACTTTCATTTTTGCCTGCAAGCAATTTGGAATAACCATAAAAAGCATATCCTGGAACTTGTTATTTCTTTCAGCAGATAACAAGTCAATTACTGAACTAAAAACGATCTAGACTGTCTTAAACAAAAATAAACAAAAAATCTTCTATGACCACAATGGCATGTATGTCTATGTCCTGCATGCTCCTTGTTGATAACAAGAGTATGGTGCATGCAGGACCCAGACAAGTCAAGGGGCGAACAGCTCATGATCTTGCATCAATGGCTACCTGTTTCATGTCAAACATTTGCATTCGATTTGAATTTGAAAAATCTTACCAGAATAGCAGCCTGTCTCTCTCTGGCTTTAGCCTTGCGTTTCTCATCAGAAGTAGCACCTGACGTGACTTTATCAAAGCCAGATTGACCGACCACCTCTGGGGAAAGACTTTGCAATAGGTTCATACAAACTGAATCAATTGCACTGAACTTCTTCAGCAGATTTCCAATCCAGGACGAAATATTGCAACTGCCTGCCTCTGGAAATTGCTGGAGACCATCGTCTTTACGAGTCCTCATTAACGAAACAAGAAGAGACAACAAACTTTGTTTTCCAGTCCCTTGATTGATACCAATTATTTCCATACCAGCTAATTCAAGAATTGGAATTGAACTTTCTACACAAGGCTGAATATTAGATTCCCTCTGCTGAGCGCAAATATCCAATGATAACGAGAGTAAGTGCAGTGCAGTTATGAGAACGTCATCTGGAGCGCGTGATTTTACAGATGTGCCACTCTGTAGTGCGTAGTATAAAGCAGAGGAAATAATTTGAAATGTGGCTTTGCAAGTGCCTATTCTAGCAAGCCCCTTTAGAGGCGGATAGATCATTCTCCACCTAGGAAGCTGAGTGGTCAACGCAGACACTCCACAATAGCGTGAAAATCTTTCCTCTGCAGATTGCAATTCTCTCGAATGCCAACGAGGGTGGTAGAGATCCAATTCCTTCCAGCAAGATGACCGTAGAGAATACTTTCCCTGCCAAAGAACTGATGTCAAGTGATTTGTTCATTGTGTGTCAACTTAAAGGTGAGGCCAGCATTTGGGTAAGAATCAAGACCTGGTTCATGCCGGATGGATTACAATAGACTGAAACGTCGTCTAAGACCCCCTGGAGCTCATCCGACTTGGACAGGTCACGGGGTAAAGATTTGACCAATTGACTATGAGTGAAATCTCCAGTGGCTAACTTGAAGATGATCTCTCTTCTCAAACTTTCAGCAGTAGAAAGACCACAAAATCGCCTTTCTTGCAGAATCTGTATCAGAAGAGCAAGCATTTCTTGGACCAAAACTGGTTCATACCTGAAAATGAGGCAAGAAAGACCAATAATAATAAAATCTTTAGAAACGAGAGTCATTCTGACTGACTATCTTGCAATAATCAAATGCGAGAATGAGGAAATTTAAAGAATAATACAATAATGAAGACAAAATACTTGTTCTACTTCATATAGATCGATCTATTAAATGAAGAGACAGTACTACTGAAGGAGATAACTGGACAGCTTTAATGTAGCAGAACTACTAAACCATGTACTGAGATCAATTACCAGTAAGAGGAAAATAGGTACATACTCATTTGTTATATCCGGGTTTAGTGAAAGATAGCTCGAGAGCCCAAATCGACTGAGAATCTTATTAACATAAGAATCTGCGGGAGCCAACGCACCACAACATTGCAGAAGAAAGAGATCAAGCTCAAGTCCCTGTTCTGACCTGTAAAATAGAAACAACTAGCATGAGAGACATGCGAGTACATGAAGAATTACATCACTTCATGACAACAATAGTATTCTCACTTACCAACGAACTGACCTATACCACTCACAAGATACTAATGCAGAATCCCCATTCTTCTTCCACATTCCAGCCATAACTTGGGCACAGAAGACCCTAACCCGGAGAACATTCTCCATCACAAGCGCCGAAAATCCATGAGGATGGAAATCTCCGATCACAGAGCTGAAGAAGTCTGCCTGTGAAATCTCATGACTAACACTGACTCCACGGTTCAATGCAGATTCTCCGTAACATATCCTTAATGCTCTTTCTATGAGCAAAGAAAGTAAGCGGTGTAACGGTAGATGAACAGATATGGGCTGAGAGCTCACATCATAGTGAATGTCCGGCCAATCCCGCAGAGTAACTATATGTACTCCTGACGCATTCTTCGTTAAATCGGAAGAGTTGGAGTCAGTTGTAACGTCTATCTGAACCTCTCCACTCGGTCCACCAACATTATCCAAGCTAAGATTTGTTTGTATATCGCCACATAGAGGTGATAAGCCAGTAGTCGGATCTCTACTAGAACTGGCAAGACCACTAGATACACTTCTTCCAGTTTCAACCTTCAATAATTCTCTCTTTGGCCACAACATCTTGCTGCCAGGTATGTTTCTGCCGCTAGGAGAAAACAACTTGCAAAGAAACTTTGATATACCTTCATCATCTCCTAAGCATGTCTCTAGGAATTTCAAACATTCGCGTATCAGCCATATGGCAGAAGAAGGAAGCAGGGCATGGAAAGGGTCAATTTTGTAATCTTCAGAGGCCATCGAGCTATCAAAGGAACCGCTGCTTACCATCGCAGTACATACTGAATCTTCATGAGACAATCTCCCAACTTTTGCATACCTTTCTCCATCTCCATCACACTTATCAAGTTCTGCCTTGGTGGTTCTCTCATTTTCTACTTCTTCATCACTGGCAGCAGAATATGTACCATTAACCAACAGAGAGTGAATAACAGCTATTGAATGGCCCAAAACAAAGAACAAATGCATGTACTCATTTTCTACTTCAATAAGGATTCCAGTCTCTCTTTTTAGAGGATTCATTCCTTGAACAAAGGTCAAGAGTTTCAACCATGATCTTGATAACTCACGATGTTCGTGTGTTGCATACTTAGAAACTACAGCATGGCTCGTAACAAATTTCAAGTCTCCAATGACACGGTCACTCGTCTCACACAGCCGTTCCCACTTGGTAGCCTACAAAAGAAAACCGTCAGACACATTTCACAGTGAACACAATAAAAGCGGAAATAAAACTCATCACCATTAAAGTAGCACAACAGTGTATAACAAATGCCGCTAGATCAAACAGATGAGAAAAGAAGCTATGTGTTTACCTGTAGCACACCATCCTCCCCAGAACAAGAAATAAAGATATCAGTGAGGCATCCCAAAAGCATAGCTAGCAAATTCATTTCCTTCACCAGAAATGGTGTTAGAGTTGGCACCGTGAGTATTTGCACAGAAAATGTAGACAGTAGAGGATATTTCTTGAATGCATTATCGTTACCCTGCTTAACCTGCTTAACCGCTTCACTTATGACAACCGGATAGTAACTCACAAATGCTTTTGCAAATTCCGACTTAAATACTGGATCTCCTATGAACTTGAGGAACAAGTCATGTAGTTTCTCCATTACATCTTGGTCCAAGAACCTCTCAGCCTTTACGAGAATATTCAACAGACCACCTGAAGCGATAATCCTTCTAGAAACAAAACTGAGCAAACTCTCACTGGACTTACAAAACTCCAGCAGCATTTCAACCACTACAAATGTCAGCTCGTTTGACATCTTTTGGACTACTACAAGAGTATCGTTGGATCTAGCATCTTTCTGACTTATACTTTCTGCAGATAAGAGCTTGTTATTCCAACAGGCAAAAAGGGCATCGAGTACAGGCCCAACTGAATTTGCACAATTTTCTGAGAGGGGTTGAATCTGTTCAGAACCTTTATGCTTTGAACAGAAACCCTCCCGTTTCCATGCTGTCTCATCCCCACAATCACAACAACCCCCGCCTGTGTAGATGATCGAATAATCGTGGGAGCCGTGATTCCCATTCTGGAAACAAGGCACGCAGATTGCACAAGTTGGGTCATTCTCGCATGTCCTACACCTATATGCTATATCATCGTGTCCCCAGACAGAGCCACAAACACCTCGCTGATCAACATTCAATTTTGCTAAATTCCTCAAAGAAACACCAGGCTCTTCCTGGAACATCAACCACTGTAGCCAGTTCATGCTCTCCCTGAACCTCTTTTTCATGCTGGGACTCACCGCAGACTTTCGAGACCGTTCCTTAGTTTCTTTCAATCCTAGTTTAACATCCTCATCTGTAGGTAAGAGAACAGAGACTAATTCTGAGATCCTGGACGGGTTAGCTCTAACGAATTCCACAAGGCCACGCTTAGTCCAACACTCTTTAGGAACCCCCACACAGGCAAGCCTCTACAAAATAAACAAAAAAGCCAAACTTAAACTCCAAGAAGCAGTAACAGACAGTACAATAAAATAAACCAACAACAGCTACATCACCACGCATTCTACAAGAGTCATGAAAAACAATCACTGCTACTAAAACAAAGTCCATATGAATCAGATATAGTATAGGGAGCATATGTACCTCGAGGACAAAATCATGCGAGCTGGGAGGAAATGAGCCAAAAAGAGGCGAGTCGGTCTCCATCTCCCCGATTAACGAGCGGCGGATATACAATACCACCACAGACACAACGCTGCAGAAACACCTGCTTAACCCTAGCACGGAGCTGTGACTCTCCAGGGTTTGTTCCTCCGAGAAGGAAAAGTTCGGAGTCGAACGAAGACGATTAGACTCGGATAGAAGCAACAAGTGATCTTCTTCACACCCGCGGCAGACAAACTTTACACGAAACCTGAAATCGTTCAACGTAATAATCATAAATTCTGGAGAAAATAAAATCATATGTCTGGCTTCAAGCCTTCAACAATAGGAACGGGTCTGGTTCTGAAATCGAAGAAGAAATACCTCCAATCGTCTGAGATAAAACCCTAATTTCTCCGATTGCAGTAATTCGAAAGAGCTTAGCTTATAGGTAGAGATTGGTTAAGCCACGGTGGTTCGCGGAGCTCTCGGGAAGTCTCTTTTACAATGAGATACGAACGAAGAAAAAGTACGGCCCTATTGAGATTTTGATTTTCTCTCCTATTGAGTAAATGATTAAAAATGGTTGGCTTATTTTTTTGGGTGAAGTAGATGACATCTTCAATTAGTCACAAAAAGTATGTATCATTAACAGCCCATGTACACATAGCATAGAGCCCATAATCATATCTATGGCTCTATGTATTGGGCACCGCCATAGCTATTTTAACCCAATTTGTTTAATTCGCTAATTATTTAAAATTATGCTGAACGTAATTGAAGATGTTGAACTAAAAGATAAGATAAAAATTATGGATATAATATGTGTCGATTTTCTCCATTGCTTTGTGTAAATTTTGCTATCTTCTTCTACCAAATCGTAGCCAAACAAAGAGATACTTGCTCATTTTGGTTAAAAAATATGCAATTTGCTTACTCATCATATAAGCTATACTATATTTAAGGAGAAGTCAACAAGTCAACGGGTGAACAGAGGTAGAGGAGGAAGAAGACAAAGTCTAATAGAGTGTACCCAAAAAAGGTCCCAATAGAAAGAGAGAGGAAAGAGGTAAAGACTTTCATACTTCTTTTTCATTTCAATTAATGTCATTATTATTACAAACGAATTTTTCGAGAGAACAAATGTTAGGAGATTATTGACAAAATGTTTGGAGATTCATTATAAGCAGCCACCCTATTTTCTTTTCTTTCTTCTCCTGGAAAATCTCTTTGATTTTTCACTCCATTTTGTACGCCTTCTGGGTTTGTGTTTACACACATAAAGCTCTTTTCTTTCTTTCTTTCTTTTTTTGGCTTTTAATCGAAAATTATAGAGCTCGAGTGAGTGGTTTCTTGTGTGTTTTTAATGGGAGCTTGTTTCAGCAACCAGATCAAAACAGATATCGCTTCCAGTACATGTGAGTCAGTTCTTATTAAATTTGATATTTTGTGGAGATTTCAATGATTCCGGCTCTTTCACACCTGCTGTTTCCTGAACTAGAAAGTTATGATAGTAGTGTTCAGAGTTGAAAGATGATATGTTTCCATTAGTAGTAATAAGAGTTAAATCTATGGAAGTCACAGTGTCGGCTAAGTAGAAATGACCGTCACTTTTGCCTGATTCTCTCTTAAAGAGTTTGCCTTTTTGGAATCACAACTATAGATTTAAGCTATGTGGTTTTAGTTCTATCCAGATTTGGAGAATCCTAAAAGGCGAAAAGCCTAAAAGTCTAAAACCAAATTCACTAACCATTCTTTATAGAATTGGAATCTAAATCCAATGGCTTCGTGAATTTTTTTTTTTTTTTTTTTTTTGTGTTATGAAATGTTCTGAGAGAAGAGTTCTTGTAGGGCTAAGTTCGAGATTCTTGAGTAGAGATGGGAGTAAGGGCTCGTCGACTACATCCTTCTCTCATATGCCTCGAACAGAAGGCGAGATTTTGCAAAATGCTAATCTCAAGAACTTTAGCCTCAGTGAACTAAAATCTTCAACGAGGAATTTCCGGCCTGATAGTGTGGTTGGTGAAGGTGGATTTGGTTGCGTTTTCAAAGGATGGATCGATGCGACTTCCTTGGCTCCTTCTAAACCGGGGACAGGGACTGTCATTGCAGTCAAAAGACTTAACCTTGAAGGGTTACAAGGTCATCGAGAGTGGCTGGTTAGTCCATTCTCCTTAAATTTACCTTTTTTTGTTTATTTCACAAGACTCCATTACAAACTTGTTCACAAACGAGTTATTGAATCTCTTTTTAGGCTGAGATCAATTACTTAGGTCGGCTGGATCATCCTAACCTGGTGAAACTGATTGGATACTGCTTAGATGAAGAGCACAGGCTTCTTGTCTATGAATTCATGTCTCGTGGTAGTCTCGAGAATCACTTATTCAGAAGTAAGTTTGAGATATCTTCAAAGAGAAAGAAGCTCCTGAGAGAATTTGTTTTACATAATGATCAAATCTTCTTCTCTTCTTGCTCACTTCTCAAAACAGGAGGAACATTCTTCCAGCCACTTCCATGGAACACCCGGGTTCGAATAGTTCTTGCTGCAGCTAGAGGACTCGCTTTTCTTCACAATGCTCAACCGCAAGTTATATACCGAGACTTCAAAGCATCCAACATCTTGCTAGATTCGGTAGATATGATTGGTACTATTGTGTAGCTTTGGTTTGGAATTTGGATGCAGCCCATATAAGTTTCTCTTTACTGTCTCTCTGTGTCTGCAGAACTACAATGCAAAGCTTTCGGATTTTGGTTTGGCTAGAGATGGTCCAATGGGTGACATTAGCCATGTCTCGACCAGAGTCGTGGGCACTCAGGGATACGCCGCTCCAGAATATCTAGCTACAGGTATCTATATGAGCATTCTCTGTTACTCTGTCTGATCAATGCAAAGAACTCCAATGTACTGATGTTTCTGTCAAATTTGAAAGGTCATTTGTCTGCAAAGAGCGATGTGTACAGTTTCGGGGTTGTGTTACTGGAGTTGTTATCAGGAAGACGAGCAATCGACAAGAACCAACCAGTAGGAGAATACAATCTAGTGGAGTGGGCAAGACCTTACTTGACAAACAAAAGAAGGCTTCTCCGAGTGATGGACCCTCGTCTCCAAGGTCAATACTCTCTAACCCGAGCTTTGAAAATTGCAACTCTTGCACTCGATTGCATATCCATAGATGCAAAGATCAGACCAACCATGAACGAAATCGTCAAGACACTTGAAGAACTTCATGTCCAGAAGGAAACACCAAAAGAGCAGCAGGATCTTCAACCTAACAGTGACAACAACAACAACAGCAGCAGCAACAAATCTCCACAAGCTGTTAACTATCCTAGGCCTTCAATTATGTAACATTGAAAAGGTTTGCTTTTTACCGGGTTTTATAGATGTATAGACTCTTTACCTTTTCTGTTTAGGCATCAAGCTGTTTCGTAGAAAAAAGGGTCTCTTCTTTTTTACCCACTTTCCTGGCAATGTAAGCGAAAGAAACAAACATGATAGTTGTAAACTTAGGTTTTCTTGCAATGTTAATGCGTTGCCACATACAAAATGTTATTAGCATAAGAAAATCGCAGAAGAAAAAAAATAAACGCAAAGAAGTGTGATACGAGCAGACAATCTATCTCTTGCTCATCGTCCTAACAATGCGACGCGATCTGACTGTACTGCTTGAGTAAGGTTGATGTCGAAAAGCTCGCAACGGATAGGCATTTCAATCTCATAGAAAGGGTTCTTCAAGACATAATCAGTGTAGAGTTCATAAATGTATCTCAGGAGGCTCTCCATGTGAGGAGTTCCAGGTTCACAAACCACAAAGAACTTTGTTCCTGAGAGATACAAGTGAAAAAAGCAAAATCAACAATCAAGAGAAGAACACATAAACGAAGGAATGGTGATCATATCTTGCAAACGGTGATGCATATTACCCGGGAGAGACTGGAAACAATGGAGATCAAAAGTGTCGGCTTCGAGAAGCTCAATTCCAGAACAGCCATTAACAGGTGAAAGCTGCTGAGAAATGGCGTGCATTGAATGCCATAAACTAGCTACTCTCAAGCTATCATTCGTATCCATCCTTCCCTTTGTTCCACAATCCTGAATTTTACCAAATCCAACAGAGCATATCAGAAATCAAATCCAAACACAGTCTCTGAGTTAGGATTTTGACCATTTCAGATTTTAATCTCCAAGTGAAGGAAAATTAGACAATTTCATATTGTTAAATGCTTATCGTGAACCAAATCAAAGCGAAAAAAAGTCAAATTCTTTTGCAGCTGTTCACAAACCCCTAAAGCAGTACCTAAATCATTGCTTTTTCTAAACCTAGTGATCTCCAAGACTTTAATTTTTGGTCTATCCCTCGATTCAAATAGACGAATCCGGAAAAATTAACACCAATTCGGCCGTCATTCTCCAAACATGAAAAGTCATAAGCTTCTAAACAGCTGCGAGATCGAGAAAGAGAAAGATCAAGGGATCGTACCTTGTAAAATATCAAACCGCCAGATTTGTTGATAATGTAGAGACTGTAAATCGCGGCCATTTCTGCCAGAAATCAGCGAGACGATGAAGATCAAAGGGAGTCTCCACTACAGATCTCCTCCTGATGAAGAAATTAAATGAAATTTTTCCTTTTCTTGAAAACGACATCGTTTCCATATCAGTCGTCTCTAATCGGGCCACGTCGACTTTCTCTCACCGATCCCACTAAACGGTGTCGTGGGGTAAAGTACTATTGTTAACTTAGCGTCTCTTAAAGCGCCACGTGAGCTTATTTTAAAGTCTTAACTCAAAACGGTGTCGGCTTATTACTTTCTCCACCAACTACCAAACGTCTGAAGAAAAAGTATAAGTAAGGCAGAGAAGAGTAAGGGGAACAAAGTACTAAAAATGGCGGTGACGGAAGAGGAGAAGCGAAATTCAACGGTGGAGATTTCCGGATTACGTTTCACGTATCCTGGAATCGACGGCCATCCACCGCCGGGATCAAAACCACTAATCGAGGATTTCTCTATCAAGCTCAATTCTAGCGAACGGTGTCTCCTCGTTGGATCTAATGGCGCGGGTACGTGAAATTCGTTATCTGTCTGGCTTGAAATGTGTGTGTGTGGGATCTGAATTTGAATGATATGGGTGGGTGGTTGAAACCAGGGAAAACGACGATTCTGAAGATATTGGGAGGGAAACACATGGTGGAGCCGCACATGGTTAGAGTTCTGGGTCGATCGGCGTTTCATGACACCGGATTGACATCTTCTGGTGACCTCTGTTATCTCGGTGGAGAGGTTCGTGATGAATTTTCAATTTTTCATGTGAATTCTGACGTTCGTTTGGATTAGAAATGCTGGTTAGATAGATACTGAGTTCTGATTTGGAATTGAAATTTGTTTGGGTTTGTTCAGTTCCAACCTTTATAAAGCAGCCTAAATCAAGAATCCGTTTTTGCCTCGTTTCAATTTGTGTTTTTGATCGACTCAAATCCCCACAAAGAGAGAAAATGGATGGGCTAATGACAGTAACTTTTATTTCACTGAGAACATTGTTTTTCCTCTCTTGTTTCCAGTGGAGGCGTGATGTCGCATTTGCAGGATTTGAAGTTCCGATACAAATGGACATCTCGGCAGAGAAAATGATATTTGGAGTGGCCGGTATTGATCCTCAGAGAAGAGATGAATTGATCAAGGTGAGTAGAAAAATTCAAAATCTGACTCTGTTGAGATACTTTGATGGTTCCTTCGATTCGTATTTTAATGTAATTTTGGGAAGCATGCCATAATCGTAACTCATGTGTTACTTGTGATTCCCAATGTTGAAAATGAAACCAGCTATAGCATGGTCTGACCTCTAATCTTTGTTGCATTTTAACGTGTGAAGTATGATAATCCCAGAATGAAGTTGCTTGCTTGTTACATCAAATGCATGTGATTCTTTAACTTTCTGTTTTGTGATAATTCAGGTGTTGGATATCGATATCTCATGGAGATTGCACAAGGTATCGGATGGCCAAAGAAGACGTGTCCAGATTTGTATGGGACTCCTCAAGCCATTCAAGGTATCCCTTTCTTATGACTTGCGTAGCAAAACCGCATTAAAGATATGAAGGATTTTTCAGTATGTGAGGATGATCTGAGACTTAAAACAAAAGGACTAAGATTGTTATATCTAACTTTCTTGAAATCATTTTCAGGTTCTCCTTTTGGATGAAATCACTGTTGACCTTGACGTTCTTGCAAGAGCCGACCTTTTGAAGTTTCTGAGAAAGGAATGCGAAGAACGAGGAGCAACTATAATCTACGCAACTCATATATTTGATGGCCTAGAGGATTGGCCAACACACATTGTAATATAAACCACACAGTCTCTTTTCTCTGTTTTTTTTTTTTTTTTTGTACAGAACAACACATAACAACATTTTCCATTGTAGGTGTATGTAGCAAACGGGAAGTTGCAATTAGCAATGCCAATGGAGAAAGTGAAGGAGACAAGCAAGAAGTCATTGATGAGAACAGTTGAGGCTTGGCTGAGGAAAGAAAGAGACGAAGAGAGGAAGAGAAGGAAAGAGAGGAAAGCAAATGGGCTTCCCGAGTTTGAGTCACGGGCTGAAGAAAGCCGTGTCACCGGTGATCCAGCTCGGATGCTTAACAATGGCTGGGCCGCCGGGAGACTTCACTCGACCATTGCAGGCGGTGAAGATAATTTCGTCCTTAGCTCAAACAGATTTCTCAGATAAGCAAGGGAGAGACTCCGTCTGAGCCAAAGGGTAACAATAATATTTTATGTTTTTCTTTTTTTACCACGAATAATAATTCTTCTTCTTCTTTAGAACCTAGTATTTGTTATTCTGAAATATGAATTTATATTTTGTTTCTCTAAATGTGAAGAGTGAGAGAGAGTATAAATTTCTCTCTATTACTGTGTTTTACAGTTTTAGTTTATTTTTTTTATAAGAAATTTACATTGTAATGTTATTTTTGTCACAGAACGTTTCAATATAGAGTTTTTCTAAATTTCAAATTCAACTGTCTAATTTCATTTAACATTTACTCTCTCCTTACTCGACTATCAGAAATTCAGAACTATTTATATTTGATTGATACTAGTGTTGAGAAAGAAAGAAAAGGCGAATCCCATAAAAAGGCTGATGAACTGAAACTCAATTTGGTTCAATATAGGTTTAGTAAATCAATCAAATCAAAATACGCAAATATAAATATATAAGAATAAAACGAGTTTGATTAAACAACATTCTCTTTACTTGGATCTCCTCATCCATATATAGATTTATCCCACGTAGGGAGCGAGCGCTAATCAAACAGGTCCTGTGGTCATTCTCTGTTTTTGTAACACTTTTCTATAAATCAGAACTCTGTTTTTTTTTTTGCTAGCTAAATCAGAACTTAATAAGTTATCGTTACATCTTTTTGAGAGAGAGTATAAATTTCTCGCTATTACAGTGTTTTAGTTGATTTTCTTATAAGAAGATTACATTGTAATTTGTAATGTTATTTTGTCACAGAACGTTTCAATATAGAGTTTTTCTAAATGTAATAACAAAATTCTTATCACTAATAAATAAGCATCTTTCAAAGAAATTAGGAATCGACCCAACGAACAAATAAGATGTCACATTTGAAGTCATCTGTAATTTTCTTATGTTCGTCTATTGTTTTTGTTCTTTTGTGCCGAAAAATTGATCCTTTTACGATGAGATAATACAGGATTTATGCTCTCCACCATCTTTAATCTTTCTATCTTTTCTTTTTGCAAAAAAAAAGGTATCCGTTAATTTCGTCTTTTTTTAACATTCATTCATTCAGGTAAACCGACCAAATAGACAGCCCACCATCTATACATTTTTATTTAATCTTCTACATATACTTTACCCATTACGTATATATTCGGATTCATATTGTTGGCCTCAAATGAGATGAAAATTATCCATCTCGACCAGCCACATACAACCACCTAAACTATTTGTTGGTTTTGTGAATCGCAAAATACAACAACGTCGATCGTGATTTTGTGATTCGTAAAATTCAATGCTATAAATGATAATATTCGCAACTCGCAAGAAACCATGCCATTTTAAGAGATGACAACTATTTTCTTACATACTTTTAAAAACAAATATGTTTTTCTTTTACAGCATCTAAGTATAAGTATGTTCTATATATATTGAATTTTCTTTCTTTTGGTCTGAAAATATATGGAATATTGATGTCATGTAATAACTAACAAGTACAAAAAAAATGAAGAAAATTAACGCCGTTGTTATTACATCACTGACTGATAGCATATGTCACATTGGCATGTGATACAATAGAAAAAATTTAAAAAATCTAACCAAATATTTACAGATTAAAAAGCAGTGTACATTGGTTGGTCCATCAACTAAATCATCAGAATATAAGATAAGATTCTGTAAAATCTGATTCAGTATCATATATATTACTTTATGTTATTTTTCTCCGATAAATTGTGATCGCAGATTGCACATGATGACGGTGTAATGCATTTACATCACATCACATGAATTCTAGTCTCCTTCATACATCACCTCTCATGCTCTCACATAAGTACACACTACAATACGTATGGTACACCGTATATCCCGGAATTGTGGATCGTATAAATTCTGTAGATTCCATACGTATAGGTTTGACTGACCTAAAAATAGTGACGTATTATATGTATTTAGTAGTAAGTGTGCATCGATTAAACTCGAGTTAGAGGGTTCTAGTTATAAACAAACATGAATTGGATATTTTTTAAAGGCTATCTGAAAGTTAATCAGTACAAATAGATACCAACAAAACATAACGTCCGTTTAACCAACATATATTAGCAATCCACCACGATAATAATTAGTAAACTTAGTTATCGAAGACAAATAGCCAATCATTTATTTATATAAATCGAAAATCCAAGTTTAATAATATTATGGTATATACTTAATACAATCATGAGCGTAAAGGAGAGCTGCGGGCTACATTTATCTTTGTCCCAACCCTTTCTTTTTGCAGCCGCTTCAGCCTCTCTACTCTACATACCAAAACAAGACACATCACACCGAAAACAAAAGCAAGCAACCCCAATACTTTCCCCGAGAAAATAAGGGAAAAATGGTAAAATCCCAATCCCAAATCGTAACTAAATTTTAAAGAGACGTAAATATATATATATATATATATATATATATATATATATATATATATATATTAAAAGAAAAAGCTTCGATATCTTTCCATCGACTTTTGGTTATTTTCTAGGAATTAGACGCGGAAATTCTTGCCGGAGAAAGTCTGACCAAATTGCCAGTTACTCGGAACGATGTTGTTGGAGGTGGAGCTTCGGCCATCGGAGGTTTTGACTCGGAAAGAAAGAGACTGGCCGACAAGAATTGCGTTGGATTGCCAGTTTTGTCCCCAATTCCGGCTAAGACCTAACCACTGTGTGTTGCTTCCTTTCACACTAACCATCTGGACGTTTCCTGCCCCGGCTACGTTAGTGACCAGCACCAAATTGAAGTACTTGGATCCATTGATCGTGAATCTCATACCTCCCTTCTTCCTACATGGGATCCTGCAACAGCCCCCAAAAATATATATTTAGTGGTGGTTGTTACGTCTGAAAAAATGTTTGAAGACCCGACCCGGAAAATGTATGGGGTGAAGTGAGTAACTTTCGGGACAAAAAATAATAGTATTTCTGATTCTTAAGGATCAGATATGTAAATGACTAATTTAATTTGAAAAGGGTCTTTTGGTAAATGATGGAAACTTAAGGTTCGTTAGTTAAAGGGACTAAAAGACAGAAAAGGTGATTGCATCGACTCAGCTAAAACAGTACGTTAATAGAAAAACTTTTTCTGTTTGGTTCCCGAGAACAATAAAGAAACACATAGCCACTTTCTCGGGAAAATAAGAAAAAAATATCGAATAAAGAACAGAGTGAACATGCCAAGGCTCTGAAAATCTTCAAGCTCACAGATTCTCATGAGCTAAGATTCGGGATCCTAAATATTTGTAAAGGTAACCTCTGATGCAAAAGAAATATCTTTACATCTTTGACTAAGCAACATTAAGGCAATTTCATCGGATCAATCTCGAAAACAAGCTAAGCAACAACAACAAAAAAAAAAAAAAAAAGAGGATTTTCTCGACAAAAATTATAAATTTATAATAATGAAAACTCGATTTTTTATGTTCCCGGGATATATTCAGAGGATGCAAAGTTAAAACAGTTTTAATTATGAAAACTCGATTTTTTATGTTCCTTTAAAGAATGTAAAAAACAGAGTAAAGAGAAAACAGAGTATAGAGAAAGTAGAAACAGAGTGAATTAGAGAGAGATGAAGTTACCTGCGGTAAGAGACGGGAACGATACCGGCCTTATACTTAGCAATGGTAAGAAACATAGGCATGGCGAGATCAAAGTGTTCACGAGGAGGATTACACCAACCGCCATTGTCGCTAGCTTGAGCGAAGTTCGGAGGGCAGAAATTAGTGGCGGTGATAAGGATTGATGGGTTTCCGGGAAGACACCAACCGGGATCATTGATACATTTGAGCTCAAAGCAAGCGCCACAGCTCAAACCATTGTTGAACAATGCCGTGCTTAAAGCCGCCGTGTTCACTCCATAGCCTTGGCTATACAAATTCCCATACCCACACGCACCACCTACAACACCAATACAGCCGTTATTAATTAAATGTCTATTCAATGACTAAACCTGGCTTTTAATGAAATGTCGTATTAGGAGATCTAAAAATCTAAAGTTGCAGAATATAAAACCTTTGGGTTTATAAACAAAAACAGAGGAGGTGAGAAAAATAGTTACCCATAGTGCCGGAAGCGTCAGCTTCGCCGTAGAAGGTGGCGTGAGCGTTGATCCAGGGACCGCCGGTGTAAACTCCGGGGATTTTGGCGTTCACAGTGGTCGCAGTCAGAGCAGCAACCACCATAACCGTCATTGCTATCATTACTTTCGCCGCCATTTTTATCTTTCAGTACGAAAAAAGGTTTCTGATTTTAGGAAGAAAGAGAGAGAGAGAGAGAGGGAGAGAGAGAGAGAAAAGACAGAATTGTGTGAGGGAGGAGGAATGGAAGGTAGGAAGGCTACTTATGGAGGGAGATGGGAGGCTTCAAACGAGTTTACGGCTTTATTTTATTCTTTTCTAGTTTAAATCTTCAAGGTATTTAATGCATTGTACTTTTTTATCAAAGAAAAAAACGAAATTTTGTAATTCCGAATTTTTCTACTCGTGGATCTGATAATAATATTTTTGTATTATATTCCACCGAACTCACGAGAATGCATATCAAAGTGTTCGATCACACAATTCCAATTTTTAATTTCCGAAATATAATAGTAAAATTAAAGTATATTTGTTCTCTAACATCTATTTTTTGGTTTAGTTATTTTTTATTTTTTTAATTGCATCCCTGAACAATATCCAAAGATTTCAAAAAACATAGAAGTTTATCTCAAAAGTATAGAATCGTAATTTTGAAAGATGTAAAGGACTAAGAGAAGTTCATTTATTATAGAATGATAGCTATCCAAACTTTGGTACTTATTCTTCAATAAAATGCAAAAGAACAACTGAACACTTACTTGTTTCTGACTTTCTGTAAAGCAATAAAAAATCATCTCAGCTTTTTCTCTTCATCAAGAAGTTTTAGTATTTACACTTTTTACTAAAAAGTTTTGTTCATATGCAGGCAGTATCTAGTTCTCTGTCTAATTTATTTACGGAAGAAAATAGGCTCTTTTAGACTTTTAGTGTTGTGGTTTAATTACTTTTTTCACCATAACTAATTACTTTATTAAAGTGAAAACTATATGCCGATATTAGATAGACAATTAAATTAGCGGCCCAAATAAAGGAGCGTCTTGGCCCAGTAACTAAACTCTTTCCGGCAGCTTACGTGGCTTTGGTGGTTAAATACGGCGCCACTTAAAACTACCACCCGCACGCCATGCGAGTTTTCTTCACGCGCTAAAACGTTAATGCATTTTTACGACCTAAACTTGTAGTTTTCGGCACACTGATCTTTACTGGTAACTAATTAACTAAAAATGATAATACGACGAAACTGGCTAAAAATAAGAAAAACTGTTAGAATTTTTAGGATATCTCTGGGGGGACCCTGTTTAACTAAATATTTGGAATAATTTTGTAAATGTTTTTGATTCACAAATTCTTTACAAAAGTCTTTTAATGCACCAATTAACTGAGATACTAAGATCTGATCATCATTTTTTAAGCGATCTAACATCATGTAAAAAATATGAAACTTGTTTACCAAAGCTCAACAAAATGCAACATTGTTTATTCATTGTTAGTCAGTTCAGAATGATGATTCTAAGCCAAAGATATAGCAAACGCACGTGGTCCGCACATGGGCACCTCATGCATTTTTCTTTGGTCAATTTGCGAGTTCTGTGTCCAATTAGAAATTCCACATGAATCAAACCCTCTCGATCCGATCCATTTCATTTTATTATATTGCAATAATTTTGAAACTATACGAGTTATACTGCAAATATAAATTGTTACAAAATTTGAATATTTGATAATGGGAATGAATTCCCTTTCTTCCATCTATTTTCATATTAGCGGGCCATTGACATCACAAGTTACATTAAAAAAAGTTACTTGTTTTCAAATTATTTTACGATTGCGAGTAAATTATTATAAAAGACTAAATTTTTCATTCGCGCTACGCGCAGATCTGTATTAATAATTTGATTAAATTTTTTTATTCATAAGCTTTTTTCATCGATAGTATGATTGATTGTAGTGAACCAATGTTCTTATTTCTCTTTTTTGTTTTGTGTTTTTTAGTTTTTTTTCTTTTTTTTCCAAAAAAATAAACTCATACTCATAATGTTATTTCTCTAAAACAACATTTTTTTGAATATTCGAAAATTTTCATCACCATCTCATTCATTCTTTTATATTTTCAAAAATCTGTTTTTTTTTTGTCCATAGACGCCCATGGACAGCCCATTTTCGATGGGCCATAATGGACATGAATCAATATGGATATAGGCCTATATGGACGTGGACAATATTTTGTCCACATACAAATGGACATTATTGGACAGACTAATATGGACATGGACGCCCACCTCTATGCATATCATCTATTTTTTTTTATTATATTTCTACACTTCCACACAATAAGTCAATAACATATCCAATATGAGAATTTTAACAGTTTTAGTGATTATTATTGTTTTTAAAAATTCAAATCATAGCATATACAGAAAAAGATTAAGATTTTCTTCATTAGATTTTTTATATTGTGATTCAAATTATTTTATAAAATAAAGTTAAACAAAGATGATAGGAGATATATAATGATTTAAAAAAACAATTATTATGATATAATTAAATTGAATCTCATATATTCCTTATTTACTTATTTTCGTAATTGCCAATTAAGGAAGGAGAATGATAATTTTTTATTAATAGTTATATATATGATTAGTTGAATAATACATATTTGACTTTTTAGACATAATATACAATGGCATTCATTGTAAATTCTCTAGTAATCTTTGGTTTAATTAAAAAATCTCTTGAGAATGAACCTAGTGATGACACATCAGCAATGGCAAAGTTGTTAATAACACATGAGAGAAAGGTTATTTTGATAATGCATTCTCTTTTAATATATTAGAGATATATACTTTATAAATTTATTCTTTTTTATTTATTAAAAAATTTTATTGATTATTTATATAACTAAAACTATTATTTTAAATTAAAAAAATTTCCTAATATAAATCTAAGTATATTTTTTGTGTTACTAAAAACTTATGCATATTTTTCTTATATCTATCATATTTCAAATCTAAAATTTGGAAATTTCTTGATATAGAAAAATATTATTGGTTGTTTAAAATTTGAAAAAAAAAATAATTTTAAAAATACTGATTTGACATAATTTAATTAGTTAAAAAAAAAAAAAAAAAACTGATATGTATACTTTTTAAAGGTATTTAGCCTCAAATTTTATATAATATATATCGATTTCAACTGTCGGAATATAATATGAGTGTTCCCGTATAAGTACACGGAAAATACGGTATCACATTTAACAGGGCCGTACGTAGATGCAGTTGGGCCTCAACTGATTGTGGGGCCCATCTTCACGTTTTACCACATACATACTCTATGCTCATAATTACGTTATCTACTGCATATAAGTGAACGAATCTAATGTATAAGTGGGTACAAAACCACATGAATAATGTTTGATGGGTTGTCTATAGAAAGAAATGTTTATTTGCTCAAAATGTAATATTGTAAATTCATTCTGATACAGAAATGTAGAAGATCGCATCATATGCTAAAACGAAAATATTTACATTCATATTTTACTTATATTAACCGTTCAATTCTCTTCACCTGATATATCTATCTGAAACTAACTTTTCGACCACTATATCCATGTGGCCTCATTTATTGCCACTATTTTACAACTGGTTTATAGAATTCTATAAATAATTGATATCAAAGAGGTAAAGTAAGACACCCTTAGGGCTCACAGTTCCACATTCATATACTATTTCTTATTATTACTACTTTACGTACACCATAAATGTTTTCACACTTTTTTTGGGGTTTTGTCGATTTTACAAATTGTATTCTAATTACATTGTTTACACTTTAACACACGTATATCGTACGTATATAATTAAATGTAATTAAACAAGAAGTAAGAAAAAACTCAGAGATTAATTCCAAGTAAATTAATTTCCAAGAAGCACATGTGGTTGTTTCCAAGAATGTTCACCTAGAACTAATCATTTATGGCATTACACGACAATTTTTATAAATTGTTACTACATGTGACTTAATTTTCTATCGATGTTGTTAATTTATCAACTCGTTTACGTACGTAACAGTAAAGATTATAAATGCATGTGCAATTAATATTTGTTAGGATAGTTTTAGACGCAAACAGATCCTTAGATCTCACTTCGTCCGTACCACTTGACATATCGAGCACTAATCTAGTGTTTCCCAACGTAAAATCGAAACCTTCAAATTACTTTTATTGATATCCTAGCTGTGTACACTTTTCAGACATTAATGATTTCAATCATTTCATTAATCACATAAATAGTACAATACACTACAAGAAAAAAGGAATATTGTGACAGAAAATTTGTGACAAATTATTTTGTCATAATATTGTGACGATTTACATACGAAAATGTGACAAAGTTATTTGGTCATAAAAACGTAACAATTTCGTTATAATATTGTGACTGAAACGAACGTAACAAATATTTGTCACTAATTGTGACGAATTTGTTATGAAATGTATAGTTACAAATATTGTTACGGTTTTGTGATGAAATCCGGTAACTAAATTAATACGATTTTGGTATAAAACTTACGTCACTCATGGTTACAAAAAATTGGTTGGTATCTCGTCACAATTAGTTACTGTTTTAGTGACCTTTAGCTTTTGTCATAGATTGTGACTTAGTTGAAACTACTTTGTGACAAGATTAAAAACATATGTAGACATTACATAATTAAATAAAAGAATAGCTTCAATTCTGGAAACACACCCAAAAAAATGGAAAGTAATCAAAATAACATAATAAATTGCCAAAAAAATTATTCAGACTCGTCACTGGTTAATTCGATATCAGAATTTCCATATTCAGCATCTGATCCTTTTTGTGCTTCTACTTCTGGATCATCAAGATCTTCTGCTTGGCCATGTGTTAGTGTCTCGACGTGCACTGCATCAGCCTGAACAATAGAAACGTCATTTTCATGTTGCATTGCACTGAAATCCAAATTTTGATGTACCAATACTTTTCCCCTTGGTGATATCATAATGCATGCTGTCCAGTGTTGATCTTTTTTCGGTTGTGTCATCCGTGGATATGGAACATAACATACTTGATCTGCTTGTGAAGCCAAAACAAAGGGATCGTATTTTCCATAGCGCCCTTTATCATTGATATCGATAATTCCTGACTTGTTTATTCGTACACCTCTTCCAATGGTTGAATCATACCAATCACATTTGAAGACCACAAGTTTAAGATCAGGTGGTCCGGAATAGTGAAGCTCCAAAATCTCTCTCAATACCCCATAGAAACCAGGTTCTTCACTTGAGCCACTAGATGTTGTACCTTTGACGCAAACTCCATAATTAGCATTCTTTTTGTCTTTCCCATGATCGTATGTATGAAATATATATCCACGACAAAAATACATTGGCCAGGAAGTAACTTGAAGCAACGGACCATGAACGAGACTCATCAACCACTTGGGATATGCATTATCTTTCCAAGTATCCTCCACCTGTTATTTAAATCCATATATACAACACATATTATGATGTTTATCAAGGATTTATATAGAAAAAACAATTTTAATCAAACAATAATAAAACTTACATGTTCTTTATTGACGCTGAAGAGTTTACTAATCACCAAAAATGCAAAAACAAGAGAGCATACTATGCAACATGCAAGTAATAGAACCAATAAATAAACTCAAAGCAACATTCGACATAAAAGCAAGAGAAAGGCAGAGGTAATAATATAAAATTAAATGAAAGTTTAGAACTTACTAGATAGCACACTATGCACAGATTTATCTATAAGCTCGGCAAACGCAATTGGAAGGAGTCGTTGCATTAAAACATGGCAGTCATGACTTTTCATTCCGGTTAACTTTCCTCCCGCCAGATCAACACATTTAGATAAACTTGATGAATATCCATCTGGAAATTTAACATCCTTCTCGAGCCAACGCAGGAAAACTTTCTTGGCATCTGCTTGTAATCTAAAAATTGGGATTGGTGCCTTTCCATAAGTCGTTATGAGCAACTCTTGGTGATTACAATGCTCCTGCAAATCGAGTCGTGATTTGATGTTATCTTTCGTTTTTCCCTTCACATCTAGTAAAGTATTGATGATATTATCGAAAAAGTTTTTTTCGATGTGCATCACATCAAGATTATGTCGAAGTAGATGAATCTTCCAATAAGGCAGCTCCCAAAAAATGCTTTGTTTATGCCAGTTATGAGTGTTGCCGTATCCTTGAAATTTCCCATGATTTCCCCCGCAAGCAACTGTTTTGGGAAAGCCAGAGACTTTATTCAAGAATTCCTCGCCTGTTAGTATCGGAGGTGCACTATCCTTCACAACCCTTCCTTTTTTGAAACTGATCATATTCTGTCTATCTCCATGATCCTCCGGTAGGAAACACCGATGACAATCAAACCAACTTGTTTTTCTACCATTCTTTAACTGAAATGCATAGGTCTTATCCAAACAATATGGACAAGCCAATCGACCATGAGTTGTCCAGCCCGAAAGCATATACCATAAGCGGGAAAATCGCTTATTGTCCACATGAGTACCGCTCGTAACAAAAAGTTATGCTTAGTAGAAATATCATATGTTTCAACACCATTAAACCACAAATCTTTCAGCTCTTCTATCAACGGCTGAAGAAATATATCTAGACTTCTCTTCGGATGATTTGGACCAGGGACTAGAATGGTTAGAAACATAAATTCTTGTTTCATACACATCTCAGGTGGCAGATTATATGGAGTTAAGATAACAGGCCATAATGAATAATTATGCCCGACATACCAAATGGATTAAAACCGTCCGTACATAACCCAAGGTAAACATTTCTTGGATTAGTTGCAAAATCAGGGAATACCTTGTTAAAATGCTTCCATGCTTCTCCATCTGATGGATGACACATTTCTCCATCACTCGCAAAATGTTCTGCATGCCATCTCATATCTTTTGCAGTATTACCAGACCGATATAATCTCTTCAGTCTATCGGCTACCGGCAAATAAAACATTTGGCGGTATGCAATTTTTTTCTGCCCAATCTTTTGAGTAGGACGAAATCAGTCTTTTCTACAGAACAAACAACTTTCTTCATTTTCTGTATCCTTCCAAAATATCATACAATTATCCTGACAGACGTCAATCTTCTGATAAGGTAAGCCCAAAGACCGCATAAGCTTCTTGATATCATAGTACGATTTTGGTGAATTGTTACCTTCTGGCAAATATTCTTGCATTATCTGAGCAATGGAGTCCATACAGTTTTGAGACAAATTAAAATCTGTCTTCAAACTCATAAGCCGAGCTGCTAAGGAGAGTTTCGAAAGACCTTCTTTACACCCATCATAAATTGGTTGTTCTGCAGCATCCAAAATATCATAAAAAAATTTTGTATCGGGGTTAGGTTCTTCTTCCATAGTTTCATCAAACTCTGGCTCTGTATTACCAAATGCATCTGAAATCATTGTCATGTAGGGATTCACTGGCTCTGTGTGAGACTCGGCCCTCGAAACTTCTTCTTCGCAATCACTGTTTAATATATCATAATCTTCTCCATGAGATGTCCAAACCCAATAGTTCAGCATGAAACCTTTATTATATAAATGTTTCAAAACGAGATCTTCTTTCAATAACTTTCCTCCATTCTCACACTTAATACACGGACAAAAGAGCTTCTTACTCTCTAGAAACAAAGGTTGACTTTTTGCAAAATCAATAAATTTTTTCAGCCCTTCACAAAATGTTTCTGACACTTGATTTGTTGTATGATCAATCCTTTCATACATCCAACGTCTTGTAGACATTGAAATAACCTGAAAATAGAAGAGAATATTAAGAATTAGCAAATTCGACAAGTTGTTTTTTTTTTGCTTGCACCATCTACTTGACAAAGCAAAATATACACAGAGTCATAAGATAGTAATAGGAAAAGCTTTTTCTTAATTCCTATATAGGGGCTCGCGTCTGATTAGCTAGTTGGTGAGGCAATAGCTTACCAAGGGGGGGAAGAATCCGCACGAATCGAAGAAAATATCGAGAGAGAATTGGATTTGGATATCTAACGATTTTCCACAAAGTGGTGACGAAAGGTATCTCCAATTATAGCCCCTCTGGGATGTAAAATATATCTCTTTATATATTAAATTTGATATGTATATGTTTGAATTCTGCCCTCTTTTCAAGCACTTTTTTAGTCGCCAAATTGCCGGAGGCCTAATGATTTATTAGATAACCGAAAGCAGAGGATATTAAATACTATTCGATATTAAATACTATTCGAAATTCAAATACTAATCACATTTGAAGTAATCTGCTAAAAGTTGAGCCATTTCACTAAAAATATATACATATGAAAATCTCTAAGAAAATTAAGGGTTACTGGTTAGAATCTACATTTTGGTTTACTTTTTTCGTACACTTTTAGAAAAGTAAATTTTTACACATTTGTTTACTATAGGCTATAGCCCAAGTCTCACTAACAATATATCATTACCCCTTAATGGGCTAAGCAACTCCATTATACATTTATACCTAAACTCTATGCTTCATCTTGTTGTCTCCGTCGAGAGACACATAAAAATTGAAAAAAGTTATTCTCTACGCTTTTCTCAATTCACGCTTTGAAGATCACACTCAATGTAGCTTTAACGGAATACGTCTGTTAGCTCTGTCTCTGATAATGGCGGAGGAAATCAGATTCTTCGAGCTCAACACCGGAGCAAAGATACCATCGGTCGGTCTCGGAACGTGGCAGGCCGATCCTGGTCTCGTCGGAAACGCCGTCGAAGCCGCTGTTAAGGTTCGTCTGTGATTTTGTGGCAAAATTTGTTTTTTCAGAAAAAGTTTTTTCTTCACATAGAAATCTTGATTCCGGTTTTTCAACCCCAAATCCAGAGCAAATAGAGTCTAAATAACTGTGAATTGAGTTCGTCCATCATTTTGATTCATGTATGGAAGCGAATTCGAGGTAATAATCTCTTCAATCGATTTTGTGTTTTGGTATTAAAGCTTCTTTTGCGATTTCTGAATAACTTCTGAAGATTCATTCGATTATGTATTGGTTTGATGGTATTCACTCATTTCACACGTGGAACTAATCAAATCTTAGTTCACATATGCCAATTATTATACCGCCAAAATTTGGTTTCGTGATTCTTACCCCTAATTTTGTGATATTTTGGAGGCCAATTATTATACCGCCAAAATTTTGGGAAAATTTTCCCAACTCATTGAGAAACACTAAACGTGACAAATTATCTTTATAACTATCTATCTCAGCCTCTTGTAACCGTTCTCCTCACTTTCTTTTTTTGCTAGTGCATCGCAAAATATCAAAACCCAGTTTGTCTTCAATTTCATAGATCTCATTGGAAGGTATTCTTCATTAAGCTTTCTCTCGGCCATTGTCTGTAATCGAAGCTATTTTTCTTTCAATACTCACGTGTTTGATTGGTGGTTTGTCTTTATTACGTATTCGAGATTTTCTTCTTTCTCGTTTTCTTTTTTGGTTTTTGTTCATTGTTTTTTCGTCTAAACTTTGGCAAAACTGCAGAAATGTTGTTACTCTTCGGTTTTGTGTGTCTTCTGGGTTTAATAAGATTATTGGTGTTTACTGTTGGGGTTTTTTTGTGTGTCTGATCCATGTGGTTGTCACTTAATAATTCGCTGAGAACCTAGGACTATAGATTAGTAGATTACTGTATCATTAGGTTATGTGAGAATCGTATGTTTTCATTTGACAGATTTGATGATTAATAACTTTTGACTTTTCTTGTGTGTATTGGTGTAGATATGGAAGGAGCATTTGTGGATCGTTCAACTTTACCCATGCTGCATCCTTCTCGGGAAAACGGAGCTAAATGGTATGTATTTTCTTAATAAACACCATTGAATTTGTTCTCAAATTTATAAAACATTAAGTAATCTATTACAATGTAATAGGTTCAACCACGACATTCAAGTATCCACTGCTGTAAGAAAGGTCATACAAAGCTGTTTCAAAGGCCCTTGGTACTCTTGGAAAAAAGTGCCTCCTTTCTATAAAGGAACTTGGTTTTCTCTTTTCAAGGTACTCTTCGTTTGCCAAATATCAACGCTAAGTATGTCATAAGCATGTTTTTAATCTTGAAACTATCGTCCTTGTTTTCAGAAAAAGTTCAACTGGAATCCGGCTATCAACCATCAAGTTAAAGAAGAGTTTGATAAGCTTGCTGCTTATCGCCTCAAAGGAATGATAAGCTTTGAAAAGACGATAGCAAAGAAGACGGGGGAAAAACCAGAGTGGATCTTGTCTGATGTTTGGACCATTATGCAAGCTCATTGGGCAACACCTAAAGCAATAGCAAACAGTGAGAAAGCCCGTGCTTCACGAATGTCTGATCGTGGTGGCATAGGCCCATATTCCCACATAGCCGGTTCTCGTTCTTTTGCTAAAGTTAAAGATGTTTTGGTAATGTTTATACATATTGGTTTCTTTATTGTTTTTAATCGTGATTGCTTTTATATTATTTCACTTTGTTATATTGTTTCGTTTTGCAGGAAGCAAACAATGAGGACTTCTGTTTCTTTGCCGTGATGAAGAAAACACACCAGAAGGCGGATGGAACATACGTTGATCAACGAGCACGATTGGTTGCAGAAACGTATGAGAAGCATGTACAAGAACGCGTGGGACAACTCCAAATTGCTGGGGAAGAGAATGTGACAGCTGAAAATCTTGGCATACGTGAAAAAAATGAAATTTATGTCAAGGTAAAGCTTTAAACCTGATCCTATGGCTTCATTACTCTTCTGCAAATGAATTACTCTTTATTCGCTGAAAGTCTGATTACTCTTTATTTGCTGCTTGTTTGGTCATTTTTTATTGTCTTGGTAGTGAAAGAGACTTTGATAGCTAGTTGATTGGCTAATGAAAAACTTATCTCCAAATCATTCTTTGTCGTTGTTTTATGTTATATTGCTTTTATCTCCAAAACATTGCTTCTTATCTCCAACGAAATGATAGCTAGTTGATTGGCTAATATATTTGGTTTTTTGCTTCTAGGCTGCTACTGCTGTATCTAAACAAGGCATCTTTGGACTTGGAGCACTTCGTAGTGAAGTTTTCCTAGCTGGCGAAGCTTCTTCGAGTGCAGCACAACTTGATGAACCAGAGATGTTTCCACAAAAGATGCAAGAGATGGAAACAGAGCTGAAGCAAAGCCGTGAAGATAATCTGCAAATTCAGAGAAGACTTGAAGCTTTGGAGAAGAAACTTGAGAATTTCGAACGTCGAGATGCCTAATTCCAATTCCATCACCAAAACCATTCACGTTTCCATTTAGATTAGGATTGTTTTTAAGTTTGTTTATCAAAACTTTCTTTTAAATTATGTTATTAGGATTTCTTAGCTTTCTTTGTTTTGGATATTTGTATTTTTAAGTAATATTTTCAAGTAATTAAGTATTTTCTACTTTATATGATTTTTTTATTTTTAAAATTTAAAATTTTATCTTCTGTTTTATAATTACAATGATGAATGTGTATTTGGTAATAGTTTGTCACAATTTGTTACAGATCTAGTAAGGAAAAAAATGTCACAATTAAAAACAACTAGTGACGATTATCTGACTATAGTTTAGTCATTAATTGTAACATATTTGTAACACTTTTTCTGGTCGCATTTTGTAACATTTTAGTGACTAAAATATGGTAATAATTTGCGACAAGTATGTGATATATTTTTGTCACAATTTTGTGGCTTATTTGTGACAATAGTTCGTTACGAATTGTGTCATTTCTGTGACGGTTAAATTGTGTCAGAATTTGTGACAAATTGTTACCATTGGTAATCGTCACAAATGTTTGTGACGTTTTTGAGACTAAAAATGATTTGTGACCATTTTATTGTGACGTTTTGAAATTCGTATCAATTTTGTCACAATAATTTGTTTGTGACGAAATATTATCATATTGTGACAAAAAAAATGGTAGCAATATTGTTTTTTTCTTGTAGTGATACAATTTTATTTCTATTTCATAATTATAAAATTTCGTTTGAAAACTTATTATTTTTGAAACTTACGAAATTAAACTTTTTTCCGATTTGTAGAAAATTGGGATAGAATAGAATGTTATATATATAAAACAATAAATAATATTTTGATATATTCTAAATGTGTGAAAAATTAATTAATACGATACTTTTTTTTTCATCTTAACTTATATATTACTTTGAAATGATGTTACACATCAGCCACACACCAACTAAGAGCAACAACGCCCAAGACAAGACACAAGTCGGTCCTCTCCATTAGCTCAAGAAGACAGAGCATTAACAGAGGAAATAGGGAAACGAGAGCCTAAACAACAACAAAACAGAGCCAAAAACTACAACCCTGCAACAACAGAGGGAAGGAATTTCTCACTATCGAAGATATAGTCTAGCCAAACCGGATGACCCGACGCAACATAAGAATGTCTACGATCATTATTAACTGTACTTCGAACAATGAGAAAATCCATTCTGTTTGTACAGGTGGTTCTAGCTCAAAACTCCACTCCAAAAATTTTTATAGCAAAAGGAGCAAGACCGAAGAATGGAACTTGAACGAAGGCCACGCCTTTGGTCTGCTAACTGCTCCTACTAACTGCGCATCTTCAAATGCGAAAATCACCCTTTTCACACCGTGGATCAGCATGCTCTCAATAGCCCATTGAACCCCACGGAAATTACATTCCAACTTGCTTCCAATATTCTATATCTATCTATCTATTTGTTGGATATTAATACGATACTTATTCTATATCTATCTATCTCTCTTTTATTCTAGAAGATTGGACATTTCGCTTTTTTTTTTCAGACACACCTTTAGTAAATGAAAGTCGAAGCATTAAAAAAATTGATTATTTTATTTATTTATAAGGTGTCCGAAGATCGTTTAGTCGGTCGATTAAAAAAGTATGAAGTTTATAAGTTGATACTCATGCATAACTATTCTTACGTATATATCAAACTATCAACTAGTCGGTTACGGGTTTCAGTGGTTAGAAAACTTAATGCAAGGAACATAGTAACATGAAAAGATTCTTTTAATTGTGTGTTGCTTTACATTTAAATTGTAATTGATGATACGCTTATCTACTAGACGTACACTTTCAGCATTTGACTATTTCATCTTCCACCGCAACGAAACTCTCGGTACGATTTTGACTTTTTTAAAAACAACGTACGAATTCTTACAAGCAATGATTGAGTCTTGTCTTGCGTTGGAAATTGGAAGTAGAGAGGAGGAAGCGAAGCTACCTTTTATTTGGTTCAATCATTAGCAAATAAGATCGAGATTCGAGAGAGTATCATCATAAGGTCGCTGGACGTTTTGACTTATCAATCGTAGTTTAATCTACACAAAATGTGATTGGTCAATTGATTTTAGGTTTAAACAGTTATATGGATTATGGAGTTTGGATATATATATATCCACATCTAATTAAGAGTTTGACCGCACTCGCAGTCTTTTAAGATAAAATGAACAAATTCAACATTGAAATAGTATATTCACATTCCCTTTTCTCTACAGAACAAAACCAAGTTTCCTATACCGACTTACAACAACATGTAAAATTGACTGAACCCTATAAGTGCGTACCACATTGCTCGAGCCACCAGTGGTTGCGTCCATCAGCAAGTTTCCTAATTACCAAAAGAGCAAAGTAGTATATATGATTCGTCGATTTCATAATATATAGGCTTAGGATGCAGAATCAGAGAAACTCAAGAACCAAAGTAGTGTAAATGACTGGAAATGATGAGTTTACCTCTTTTGCAAACGCAAGCTCAATATCAGTTTCAGGTATACTTATGTTTAGAGAAACTGATGAATTTGTCTGGGAACTAAGTGTTGTTAATTCTCTACAGGACTTCTTTGAGAAGAATGAGATCGTCGCGGGGATGAGCTTCTTCTACTCGAACTTCGACTTCATCTCCCACTTGTTTTCCTTCTGATACCCAAGCGGTTGCTTGAAAACCCACCTGAATACACATGTTACTTTGGTGATTTAATTCGCTTTGGTTTTATGATATAAACCGCTTACAGTGAGAATTTTTTACTTGGTTGTATTGTACAGTATTAAACAATTACCTCAACCAACAGAAGGGAAGCGATCCGGTCTTTGACAAATCTCAAGATCAACGCGGTGTATTTTTTACCCTTTTGTTGTCTTCTGAGAAACTCTATCACCCAATAGCGGAGACCGCTGTTGCAGAGTTTCCTCACCACTCGGTTTTGCATGTTTACAGATGCTGCTATGCCTTCTAACTCACCAGCTGAGAATGGAAATTTGTCACCTCCTCGAAGAAATGCCTTAATCTGTAATTCAACCAAAACATAAGTACAAGTACGTGTTACTGAATTGGTAAATGTTCAAACAAAGATTAGGGAAGAAATCACAAGTACGTGTTCTGAAATCTTGGGGAAAAGGTTTACCTGGTAGTGCGCGGTAAGATCCATGTACCGACGAATGGGAGATGTGAACTGAACATAACCAGGGATTCCGAGCACTCCATGACGAACAGGACATCTGAAATTCATTTCTGCAGCACGCATTACTTTGACAATGGATGAGGAACGTACGGGTCCTTCTGGAAGATGCGCAAATGCAGACACATCAATATTTGACTGCGGCTGTCCTCTATATGGCAATGGAATATTGTGTTGAGACCCAAACGTTGCTATAACCTCCCCACAGAGAATCATCATTTCAAAGACAAGTCTCATCGCCGGTTCCGCCTGATTTTCCACATAGAGATTAATCAAAGGTTCTGGATCTTCAGGATTCACCACTTTGATACGAGTTTCTAGTGTAGTTGTGTCCACTGCACCCTGTGTAAACCCAGAGAGAGGCAAGTGTTACAAAAAAAAAAAGAACAACATCCAGCCAAAAACTTAATGCATTAAAATTTTAGATGAAATGGGTTTTGATGACAGACCTGTTCACGGCGCCATTGGGAGCGGAGGAAAGCTGCTTCAGACATCAATCTCAGTTCAGCCTCTTCTTCAAGGTTCAAGTGAAGCAGCTCAGAAGCACTTTCATATGTCAACATATAGGTTGGTCTGATGGTTGAATTATCTACTGAATATTCTGCAATACTGTACCAAGGAGTCGTAAGATACTGTTTTAGTTCTGAGTATTCTGGCGATGTGAAATACAGAGAAGAGTAATGAGTACTGAGTTACCTTCCGTCCGAACGCAGGACAACAGACACAGAGACAGCGTTGCATATTTCTCCTTGTCTCAGACTCATTCCTTCCATGGCAAGTTTCTCTGGAAACATTGGATAAGTAGCCGTAGGAAGAAAGACAGAAGTCCCCCTTCTCCTCGCCTCTCTGGAGCATATGCTAATAAATCAGAGTGACCAAAAGGTTTGCTCTTATAGTGATCAGAGGCAGGTATTGAACTTACCTGTCAACTTTGCTCCCTGGTGTAACATATCTAGCAGGATCAGCAACGTGTATCCAGATCTTTATCCGTCCATCATCCAGTCTCGTGGCACTCAGGGCATCGTCAAGCTACGGAAATTCCATGAAACAGGAAAGAATACTGACAGTTAAATGAGATAGCATCAAGACTCTGCAGAATGAATATAGAAGACTTAAAAAGCATTTACCTCGTCAGCCTCATCAACGTCAATTGCATAAACCTTCAAGTGCGTGAGATCAATCCTCCTAACCTAAAAAAGTTCTAAGCAAGTAAGATTTTTGAATCTTGGACAATGATTATGTCAACACTTTACTAGATCACCAAAAACGCTCCTCTCTGAAACAAAGATTCACGACAAACACAAGAATAAATATTTCACGCAACACACATATCAACAAGCAGGGTAAAAGTGCTCACAGCATCCGGATCAGTTGACTCTGAAAGAAGAACTTCAGCAGCTTCAACGATTGCTTCTGAGTGGTGGGTGGGAAGATTCAGCTTAAGCAGATCAAGATTGACATGTACAGGAAAATATCCAATATCTATGAGAAGGTTTAGTGCCGAGATAGCCGTTTTCTGTAACCCCATGGATTTTAAGACCTGTCATGAAGCAACCACAAAAATACATTTGATTACAAAGCTTGACAGTTTGCTTCAACAAACAATAAAAATTCTTAAGAGATGCTACCAAAGAAGAAATGTGTCTGACTCACCATTCCAGCCAATTTCCGCTGGTCAGTGCTTGCCCATGCATCAATAGCAAAAGCTTCGAGTGAGCTAATCTCGTCTCGGACTTTATCATCAGCTCGCCACGAAGATTTGGGGGGCTTGGCGTGACTAGGCGCCTTCTTGGCAGACTTCAACAATCCAATAAACTCTTGAAACTCTCTCTCTTCTGCCTCCTTCACACGTTGCCTGCATAAAAGCTCTTCTACCTACCAAGAAAAACAAAAAAATCAACGCAAGATTATCAGAGAATAGAAGGTCTTCAGGCAAAATTATGTCAATCAATAGAAGAGTCCAAAGTTGCAAAATCAAGCCTTCTTTGCATTAATCACATATCACCAAGCCTGATTATAATGAAAACAGAAGAAAGTGCACAAGAAATACCTGTTCAGCACGCCTGGGGCTATAGATTGATCGAGAACCTTTTGACTCCAGGACAGAAAAGTAAATCTCGTCTTTTGATAGCAAAAAATGAGCACAGTAGCTTTCGAGAGGATCTGAGCGACCATATATCATCTACAAATTTAAAAGCATCGTCAAACCACGGGCTCAACCGCTGCATTTACTAAAATCTATGGTACCTCTGCTAATTCTTCTGGCGTCACAGGTTTTTTCTTCTCAAGTAACTCCATCCAAGCAAACTCAAGCAGTTGGGGATCCTGCATCGAAATAATAACTAAAATCTCATTCATGGCCCCCTGAAAAAACAAATTCTAAACCTTTTACATTATCATTTACGTACCAAGTTATCCTGAGCCCTCTGGAGAAAACCAGAAAGTTCTGTATGATCAAAATTATAAACACCCGGGACGATGTACGTAATTTGCTGAGGTTTGATGGAACAAGTAACACCATTCTGCACCATTAAAGTTTCCATAAGTTAAACAATCTGCAAGCAGTGTACCGAAGCTAGAGCATTTATGAAGTGAAACCTGATCAAAGACCATCCAGTTCTTCTTGCCATCAGGTCTATGAGCAACTGCCAACAATACCCTCTCTGCGTCCTTCTTAAACTCCAGAAGCAAACCGGCCTCTATCTCCTGGTTTACTAGCTTGTCCTCCACAACCTCTCCGTAGCTTGTTAATTTCACCCTACAGATTCAACTAATTGTCTTTCAATTTTTCGAAGCATCGTAAAGAGTCCAGTTCCAGCAAATTTTGATTTTGTTAATAATCAGTATAGGAAAGTGAAACGTACTTCACACTGGCGCGAACTCTGATTCGGCTTCCCTTGCGCCTCTTGGTGGATTCGAGCTCTTCGGAAACACTCTCGACCAGACTGTGAATACAAGACGAACAGCTCAGAGAATCACCACCTCCATTTTGTCTGAGAAACCGCCTATTTGACCGGACTAGTGGAAAATCTAACCCTGATTTCGAGAATTCCCGGAGATGAGACGCTCTGAGGCACTGGATATGGTGGCGAAATAAGGAAACGGGAGTACCGCCGCCGTAAGTGGCGGTGCGAATGATGGAGCAACCATTGATTGCCCTCACCGACATCATCGCCGCTTTTGAAGACGCCCCCCAACGCTAAGGTTCGATGAGGAGTAACGGGACTATATCGGAAGTGAACCAAATCGCTCTCTTTTTGTTCATGTAGCGATAGAACGGCAAATGAAGCGGGTGATAGAAACGGGAAATTCTATGTTTTGCCCCGAATGTTTACTAATCACAAATCTTCCCCAGATTTAGAATTTAAGTCAATCTGGCCCAAAATAGTTTCTCGAAATTAAAACAACGTATCTCATATTATGGACTCTTTTCAGATTGAACCTAAAAGTTTTATTTTTGAAGGTTTGATACCGGACATTACATCAAGCGGGTGATAGAAAATTAGAAACTCTAGTTTTGCCCCGAATTTGACTAAATCACAAATTCTTCCCATATTTAAAATCTTAGTCACTCTGACCCAAACAATTTTCTTCAAATTAAATAAACGTACCTAGTATGATGGACTCTTATCATATTGAACCCGGAGGTTTTAATTTTCGAGGTTTGATACATTAAATACCAAATGATTTATTTGCAAGTTTGCAACAAAGATAAAGATTTAAAAACGAGAGGTGACTTGCGAGAAGAGAGCCTTGAAGTCTTTGGTTGGAGCACCGGTTCCCTCTGGTTTTGAGCCGAGATCGAAAGCCTTGTTCTTAGCTTCCTCGAACAGCAATGCCTGTATTTGTCAAAAAAGAAGAAAGATCTGGAAATCAAGGAAAGAATGTGATGATTTGATAAGAAATTTAACAAATAAAAAAAAACTGATGAACAAACCTGAATGCAGACTTCAGCAACATCACCCCTGGGGACGGTTTTAGTGTCGGTTTGAAGAAGCTCGTCATCTTTGCCAACTAACAGCTCTCGTGCACCGCCTTCCTTATCTAGAAGCCCTCCAGCCCTAAGTTGATCAACACAAAAAGTTTGGAGGAAACAAGAAGAGAGAGGAGTCAAGTAAGAAGAGGCTCAAGAAGACCAAGAACAACTTTCATTGATCCACAGTGGTAATAGTAGTCTTGTAGTTAAAATAGAAGCATTACAAAGAATTTGTCTAACCTGATTATTGTGTAAGGAGTTCCAGAATCAGCAAGGTACTGTTCGGCTTTTCTCTTCCAAACCTGAACACGCATAATAAGGCAGAGAGATTTGAGCCAAAGGAGTCCGAAGTTGGTCACCATTGACAGAAACCAAACTCATTTCGGAAATAAAGAAAGAAACAGAGAAAAATTCAGTAACCAGTATGTTCCCATTTCCCAGTTTGTTCAAAGGATGATCAGGAGTGGTTCCACCCATGGACCCAACCAAGACAATATGCTTAACACCAGCAACCTTGGCTGTTCATAGCAAATAAGGCACTTTAACCTTTAACAAGACAAATGCAACAAAGTACAAGAGATTAAGAAAAGTCCACATACCTGCATCAATCTGATTCTTCTGGCCAATCCAATCAACCTACGCCAAGAAAAAAACAAAAAATGAAGCTGAAATTGAAGGAAAGGTTTACATGTTCTTGGTAATTTTACCTGCTCAGGATATTGTCCATCTTCGAAAATGAACTCAGGTCTTCCACCTTTTGTGGGATCAAAACCAGGCTTCATTTTGGGCGTAGCGCTCGTGAGAATTACAAGCGCGTCGATCCCTTGAATCGCAGGGTTAATGGCATCCACATCCCTAATATCCCCGATGAACACATCAGCTTCCCCTCCAATTTTCTCTTTTCCTTCAGGAGTCCTCACTAATCCCTTTGCCACAAACTTGTCTGACCTCTCCTTCAGCTTCTTATAAACAATCTGGCCTATCAATTCCAACAAAAAACAAGATCATCGTCTTTCACACTGAATCAACTTCATGAAATTTGAAAGACCAATTAAGTCCCAGACATGCATAAAACTCCACATTCAAACGAGAATTGGGCGTTTGAATACCAACGCACGGCTAATAAAAAGTGTTCATCTGTTTAGATCGTAAGCCTTGATTATATTCAACGATAGCAACACTAACCCTAGAACCCTACAAAATCTCCTTTAGATTATGCGGTTTTCTCAGTAAACCCTAACAATCAAGTACCTGTTCTGCCACTGGCGCCGGTAACGAGAACGGTGGGAAGATTCGCCATCGAAGAAGCTCTAGATTTTCTTCCGTAAACTAAAATGCACTAGTCTCTTCTTAAGAAGCCGTTAAAGAGAGAAGAAGAATCCGATAGGCCTGAGCATTGATGACCGTCTGATTTGTTAGTTGGTGTTCATGACACGCGTCGCACTGTTAGTGATACAAATGACTGACACTCTTAATTAGTCTCTTAATTGCATTTTGGGCCAAGTCCCATCCATATCTGTGCTATGGGCCAGATCTGTTTCTTTAATGGTAATCGATCCATTTTAAGATGTAACTACGTGCCGTTTCCACGAACTCGCCGCCACAAAAACGACAAGTTTTTCTCGGGGTAAAGGTTCATCTTTAGATATCAATCCAAGTCCCACATCAAAAGTTTAAATAAGAAGTGTCTAAATTATAATTAGTGTCCAACTCTAACTAGTATGAGGCCTTTTGTGAAGGAGCTCAAAGACAAATTCGTTCGGGTTTTGCCACTTGAGCCCAAAGCGGACAATATCATACAAGTGGATGAGTTGGACATGGCTTTGGAAAGCCCAACAAATGATATCAGAGCCAGGTTCAGAAAGTGGATCTGGAGAAGTGGTGTGGGCTGCATGTTCGTTCGTTGTGGGTGGAGGCTAGCCCTCAAAGGTAACCTTGCGATTAGGGGTGCCGGTCCTTGTATCGAAAGTCTTTCTAACAAGGCTAAGGGTTAGGTGAAGAGTGCCAGATTTCGCTGAAGATGGTAGCCTGGTAGGCCACATGTTTACGTGATCCTTGGCTTGAGGAGAAGATTGTTGGATATAAATCCAAGTCCCAAGTCAGATGTTTACACAATCGGAAGTTTAGATAAGAAGTGTTTAACATATAACTGTCCAACTCCTGCCCAACATTTATTCTTTTTATTTTCTTAATAAAACCATAAAATTATTGACTTTTTCGTTCTGTACATATTCCAAAACAACTGTAACTGAACAGTCAAAGTCTGTCATTTGTCAACATCTCTCATGTTATTAGTTAGAAAGAAATAAAAAAATCAAACTCTCACTTAAATAAACTTACTTCAGCCAATTTCAAGTGATGACATTCTAGACTATAATTATATTAGATACGACCGTATCAAAATTTTATAGGATATGGTGGATCGTGTTTTCGTTTTTAACGTACTTCTTGTCTTTCAAATTATACTCGATCGGGTGATATTTATTTGTGTGTTTCTCTTAAAATCTAAAAAGTAATTATTAATTTTCTCATTTTTATTAAAATTTATAAATACAAGTCGAAAAAAAACAAAAATGACATTACGTCATTTGAAAAAGAGGTTGAAAATGACAATGGTGGAAAATTAGGTACAATGGCGAAGCATTCCTAAGCTGTAACAGATGTCTCAACGGCGACCTTGCCGGAATATCCAACATCCGACGATTTTCTGTCGGACTCCCATAACTCCGGTAACGCCTCTTTCATGTTGTGAATGCTTTCCAAAGCGTAATCTGCTCCTTTGACTTTGTTCGATGTACCAACCTAAGAACAACAAACTCAATAGTCAATTTCAAACCCGTTTAATTATTATTTGATTCTTGTTAAGCTAAGTTAAACCAAAGTAATCGTACCAGAACCGTGTAAAGACCAACGCGTTTTCCAGCTTGTACGTTCCGGACACTGTCCTCGAAAAATAGCTGCGATGAGAAATAATTTATATTTAGTTTTTTTGTTGTCCACGTTTTTGAAAATTTGAGAGAAAAAATATAAATATATATGGTTTGCTATACCGTTCGGTTAGGATCAATATTGGCGATTTCAAGAGCTTTCTCGATAGCAGATTCAGACGGTTTACACACAACAGGCGTTTTGGGAAGTGACTCAACCGGTTCAGACCGGTCAAAGTGTCCCACGATATCAAAAATCTCGGAATCATTATACGCGACGTTTTTGTGCGTCGGGTTCAGCGTTTCAAAACATATGATTCCTTCAAAACAATCCTCTAATCCCAGCTTCTTCAACGCCTTGGCCGCGTGAACTCTGTCCGCGTTTGTAAATATCTAATCACAGAAAGAAAGAAAATGTTATTTTATTAAAACTGTAATACAGTGTAATTTAAATAAAAGTGTGATTGTGACACGTACGACTTTGCGGAGAGGAAGGCTAAGCAAGAGGCTGCGAAGAACAGGGTCAGGTTTTATGTTGTCGTACGGTAAACGACCGTGGACGAAGCTGTGGTACTCATCGTAGTCAAAATTATATCCGATCGCCTGTAGAACGAGAAAATGTTAATTACAAAAATAAAATAAAATTTCAAACAATAATGAAACTTATGAATGTTACTGATCACGTACTCTAAGACCAGCCATTGTTGTTCCATAGTTCTTGTAGAGAAGATTAGACAACTCCACGATCTTGTCATTTGGTATACCGAGTTTCTCGACCATGTAATCTATATTACAATATAAAAAAAACACACCAATTTCAGATATCTATTTATATAATTCAATAGAGGAAATTAATATAACATTTTCATATGCTAAACAATACCTTTGATGTTCTTTCCACATTCTCTTGAGATTCCGGTGCTAAGAGGATAAAGTGTATCGTCCAAATCTAAAAAGAATTTTGTAAACCGGTGTTCGTGTAATTTATTAAACTGATAGGTTTTGTTCCGGTTAAGTACGTACCAAACAGGAGACAGTCGTACTTTTGCGTCGCTGCGAGCCCGTACCTGTTCTCGAACTCCATTTTCTGAATTAATTGATTGAAACAGAGATGAAAGTGTTAAACATTGTTAATTTAAATAGGGTGTTAATTCTGAATCACAAAGATTTTTCATGGATAACAATGACCCAGAGGGATTTTTTTCAGATTAGGTTTGTACTTTTGGGATAGAAGAAAACAAAACAAAACAGAAATAGTAAGGAGAAAAAAAAACTAATTTTGTGTAATGAATGGACAAAGTTACTTGTGTCCCAAGAAGTTGGGATAAGATATTTTTAAAAACGTGAACTGAGAGATTCAGCGAATTACAACCATTAATTGATTCCTTTCAATAATTATGTATGACAGTATGTGTGCGTTTATATATACAACACATGTGTACTTGTGTATGTATTAACCAGAATTCAGGAAATAACAAAAAAATCGGTTGTATTAATGAAATGACTGATGGATCAATCAAGAATAAACCGGCACAAACCGATGTGTGACCAATATTTGACCGTTTGACTTCAAAAGACGGATTTTGAAAAACGAGTTATGATCGGTAAGTAACCCGGCTTTAAAAAAACTAACACAAAAAGCTAGTTGGTTTTCAATAAACAATGACATCGAGATCACAAAAGGATGATATATAGAGATGATTATATAATATGCTAGATTATCACGATATTTTCAGCAGAACTGTTTTTTTTAGCAACCTTAGAGAAATTTACGGGAAATGAGTAAATTGGCGACGATGAAAACTAAAATGATCGACGGGATAATTTTTGTTTTCAATTCCTCGAAAAATACATAATAAACGCAATTTGGAGAAAAATAAAAAGAAACAGCAGGGAGTTTGTAAGCACAACATAGAACCGACGAAATGTTCGTAAATGCAAGGAGGTGTTGAAGGAGAGATTTTGGTAGTTTTTTTACCTTAGCCTTCAACAGAAGTTACAAAAAAACTGCGAGTGGGGAGAGAGAAAGAGCAGAGTATGTTAAGAGAGAGAAAGGTGTAGGGGAAGGATAGAGAGAGGCAGAGAAAGGGTTTAAATAGGGAACTTTCTCTGGCTCTTTTCGATCATTAAAAGCTATTTGCAAATTTTTTTAATTTATATATGCTTTTTAAATATATATATTCCTCTCCTAACTACTTTTAATTTAAACCGTGTGTTCTCTAAGTTCTAACGTACAAGTCAAATTAAGAAGATCACCACGCCATTCTTCTTTCTCATTTCGTGCTAGCATACGAAAAATTGCAATAATTATACATATCATATGATTGTTTCATAAAAAGACAAGAAATACAAGATATGATAGATCTATCAGAAACTTGAAATTTTTATTACGGGGTTAATTATGCTTGAGATAGTTATATAATAGTTCCGTTGAAAGCAAAGAAAAATGTCTCAAAAAAAAATACAAGATTTGATGTATATTAGCTTAAAAATATGGCCAAAAGCCTTAAGAATATAGTTTTTTTTTTTTTTTTTTTTGCTAAAGGCCTTAAGAATATAGTTCAAAAACAATCGATAATAGTTCAAGAGAAATTGTTTTATTGGTCGAAATTATTCATTTTTGATCGAAATTATTCTAGATGAGTCGAGAATCTACGTGACTAATCTACAATAGCATTCCCTCTTTCTTTGTTTTCGATAATTTCTTGAGCCAGCCAGCTTCTTCTATCATATTTACATATATAATTTACTTTGATTGTAGTTTTTTTTTTGGTTTTATTGACTGTAGTTTAGTCTTGGAATTTTCTTTTTCTTTTTGGTCCAGTAATTTGGCTGCATGAGTAATATTTTCAACTTTGGGTATTTGGATTTCGATCGTATAATATTGAATTTGATATCGGTTGTCACATATAAAAACAGTAAGACACCAAGTTGATCAACTTCATTTATCAAAGGTAAACTTATAGAAAGTTGAAACATAAAGTTACATATATAGGATCTGATGAATTTATAATATATACACATGTACGCAACCATTATTTTTGTCGAGTATATAAAATCAAAATAATCAGTAACACGTATCTCTAAAATACGATGATATTGTTGAAAGCTATAGTTGTTTCAAACTTTTTTCTCTTGGTTTCAATCAATAATTGTTTGATTGGGTTTAATTATTTAAGCAAGAAGATAGGATCAAAGCCGATCCTATCTCTTTGGTTCCAATTATTGAGGAACTAAAAACCATTTAAACTTTGTTTTATGACTTTTTGGTGCGTCTAGTTCCTAGACCCAAGGACATCATATATCATCTGGAACTTAAGCACATGTACTGAGATTCAGTATTTGGATCTTATGGACTCACTAAATAATTATTTTTGGATCTCAGCAGTTGCGACAAAATAGACGGACACTCGTTTTGACTGTTTCTTCCGTATATCCATACATTATTAATTACCGATTCTTGGCTATATATCACATTATTGTCCATCAGTTTAATTAGCTATTTCGATTTCTTATTCAGAATCAAATATTTTGTGGATGATAACTGACCGAAGAGTGAGTTATTATGTAAGAAAATTTGGATTGATGAGAATGGTAGCTCTACATATGTATGGTCTGCTAAATGGTCATCAGACAACAAAAATAACGGATATCAATTTTTGAAGTCGTGTATTTTCAGCCTATCTCGATCAATTGTTATCAAGTGGGCTAACACTTGGTTTAGTTTATTTTTTTTTTAATAAACACTTGGTTTAGTTGTGGAACTGAGGAATTGGAAGTTGCATGCATGCAAGCCCGAAGCTTCCACTTTTCTTACTTGGGTACGAACTCCTTTAAGATGGCCACGAGAAACACGAGCATGATCAAATATTTACGTTTAAATTATTATCTCAATCATTATAATTTCGTAGTTTTTAATATTTAACTTCATTAGCTATCAATCACCACAGTTTATATTCGAATAGAAAAAGGTGAAATATATAGTTGACAAAATGAATGTGAACATATATGATGGTGATATAGTATTTAATGACATGTGCATCATGCATGCATTTTTCCATTGTAAAAACTGTTTATTTATTTCTGCCGTCCATACCGGTAAACATTAACTAATTTATTTATAGGTAACACTTGGAGTAAGTGTTAACGAGTACAAAACCAGAACGGGGGAAAGAAATCGCTTGTTTGTAAAATAAATAATTAATAATTAATCGGTCTAACCGTCTAAGTTTATAACCTTTTGTTAAAGAAAAACAAACAAAAACTTTACCTGCAAATGAATAAATACATCTGATTTTATTCAACACGGAGAAATTCATCTATAATTCTATTTTTATATATTTGTTTAGCTAACTCTTAAATTTTAAATAAATAGTGTGGGTTTTCAATTGGATTTGTTTGAGATTATTTGATTAGTACAGCTCGAGTTAATTGAATAATTGGTATGAAACCGATTCGGTTGATTCGATTATATCTTATTCTGGTTTGATTGAAGTGTTCATAAGTACACATCTCATTATCTATTTCGTGTATTCGTTTTACAAAGTTGCAACTTGCACGATTATTCTCAAAACAAATCGAAATAATTAATTCTTTATAGTTTTGATTAAAAATCAAGTAAAAACAAACAATCCTTCTAAATAGATTTTTTTTTTCACAGGTCTCCGTATCTTTATTTTATGCTAAACACAAATAAATAAAAAGTTTATTCGGGAACTATTCGAAGTTATGAATCAAATAACTCTTTCAAAATGTTGAAGTTCCTGCGTTGACCGCTGGAAATAAGATCCACACATAGGGAAAGCGCTGAGCAACACTGATATATCAGATTCTTTCAAAATTGTACAGTTAAACACTTATGCTGGACTCTTAAAGACTAATTCAATATTATGATATTCTCATACTAAACATATTTGTGGATTTTTTTTTGGTATTCAATCATATGGATCTATGAGCTAATAAATTATTCTCTGTTTCATATTAAGCCTCATTTTCATAAAATGTATCTGAAATATATTAGATGTATTTAACTCAAAATACATTTAGATATATCTAATATATTTCAGATACAATTTTTAAAAATGATATTTAATATGAAACGGATCGAGTATCAGACATTATCCTACCAATGATTTAATCCTATATTGCTTTATATTTTATATCAATGAAACTATAGATTTTAAGCTTCTTGACAAGTGTATAAATTTTTACCAAATAAGCTAAGACGTGAATACAAGATACTAAAGTGCGAATCTGTCAGAATATATTTATGTCATAGTTTATTTTACAAACAAAAAGAAAGAAGAAAATAGGGTATTTGTTAAAAAAAGAGAAGAAAATAGGGTAGAGTACATAGTGGCCATATAATTGGTACTTTCGAAAAAGACAGACTATATTTAGGAGGAAACACCAGCTGTTTGCAATTCAGCTTTTTAAAAATTAAATATTTGGTTTATAATATATTAAAGTGGCAAATTATTGGACTCGTGGTCGTGAAGAAATACGAACAAGAAGAAAGAATAAACGCAAGTGTCCTAATTAGAAACTTTGGTACACCTTTAAAAATGTTAGATATTTCATATTTGTGTGAGTTCCCCTTAATTAAATACTTTACTAGTTTTTGGAATTACGTGTATAAAAATGTCACACCGATTATTAGGATTTAAATTATAATTGGTGTTTCTGATTTTGACTTATTCTAACTCTTATTTTCTCCGAACTGTTGCATTTATATCGAAAGCAGCTAGTTGGCATTGATAATGACATTTTTGCTCTCTCTCTCTCCTTTTTTTTGTCAATCTCTTTTTCTTTTTTTTTTAATTGTTATTCTGAGTTTTCGATACAATTTCAGTGAATTGATAGCTATAAGCATACATTAATTCCAGTTAAATATAATTATCAAATTTTCCTAGCAGTTAAATTATTTAATGTGATAAGAAACACAGAACATGTATATCAGTATATGCATATAAATAAATAAACAAGAATAATGAAAGGTAACAAATAAATAAATACATAATGTATCAATGATCCAGAATGCTCCTAACAGAAAAGGTAAAATTAATTCGGACTATAACAATTTAAAACATAGTACAGCGAGTTTATGTTAAAAGTCAATGTATTAGTGTATTCAATAATCGTATTCAAATCGCGCTACGTATAAAAAGTAAGTAGAACTACGGACTCGTTTAAAAAAATGGTGAACGAGACAGAATTAAAGGTCCTAACAATATTTTCAAAGAAATATATATTCCTTATTTGTCAAATTTAATTGATATAAAAAGACATCATCATGATATGACCCATATCATCAGTAAATGTTCATGACTCATGTATAATAAATAGACCCCACTACATTTTCCTTGTTAATTAATTATTTATCCTTTTAAATTATTCTGATAATTTTCCCATAGCATGAAGAAACACATTAAAAATAGATCAAAACTTGAGATTTCACTTAAGAAAAAATAGAGTAGAAAATGCAGTTATATTTAGATAATTAATTAAGCAATATTGGTCTATCAATTTTATTTTATTTTAATGAAATTTCAAATTTATTGAGCAACTCTATATCAAATCGTTTATTATTTACCTGTAAATCCAATAACTAATACTAACCATCACAAAGACTAGAGAGTGTGATAGGCCCTCCCTCCATGTTCACATATACGTAGACATTTCTGTGAAACTACAAATTGCAAGAAATTTTCGCTGCAAACAAAGGCCTGCAAACAACTTTATTTCCACAAATTATGTTTGTTTTTATTCGAATAAGCTAAGATACGTCTAAGAAACTCTGTTGTAATTTAAAATAAGAAAAGTTAGAACTTGCATGAGGACCAACTAAACCGATGTTGAAACTTAGAAGACCGAGTCAAATGATAGGAAGAAAAGTAGACGACGACAACAGCGAAGAAGAAGCTGGGAAAATGTCATCCCTAATTGGAATATTATTTATTCATCGCCGGAACTATCAGATACTCTAGGAGCTCTTATCGCCGCCGGCAATGTTTCACAGCTCTTCCGGTTTAATTTCATGGGCTGGAAATTATATATTAGGTTGTTGATCTGACTGGGCCGTTGTTGAGATTTGTTGTTTGCTTGAGACTTTTTGATGGTTATTAGGGCCTTACATTTAGATCTATTGGGCTTAATTTTGATGGTAGTAGCCCCAATAATGACTTGAAATAAAATTTGATGATCGGCTTAATTTTTTAATTTCTTAGATTAAACATTCTGTAAATTCGTTTGATCCTCTATCTTGCCGAAATTCTGTAAACATTCTGTGGGTTGATATTAACAAATAAACGAAGCATAGTTGTTAAAAGACGGTTTATTTGTGGAGACCACACGTGCCTCAAGGCTCAAACAAACTGATAACCGGCTTGATAAAAAAAGTTACTCAACCGATTGGTACGAATCTAAAGTTTTTCGGCTTTTCGCTGCAAAAAAGGAAGTCTTTTGTTTCCCGCGCAAAGGGACTTGTTGCGCAAGTTGGCGCCAGCCACAAACGATAAAATTACGAATTAAATAAATAAAAATAATAATATTTAAATGGAAAGAAAATATATCCCTAATATATTAAAAGAGAATACACTTTTAAAATAACCTTTGTGTCATGTGTAATTAACAAAAATGCCATGCTGATGTGTCATCATTAGGAAGCTTCTCATCCTACTTATGAAATAAGGTTTAATTTACTAGAATAATTACAAACAATGCCATTCATATATTATGGTTAGAAAATCAAATATGTCTTACTAAACTAAATATTAATTAAAAAAAATATTCACTTTCCTTAATTGATAATCACGAAAATTATTAAATAAGGAATATATTCAATTCAGTTCTATCATATTAATTATTTTTAAAATCATTATATTTCTCATATATCTTTGTTTAACTTTATTTAAAAACATAATTTGTATCATCTATATAAAAAAAATAGAATAAAAAGCTATTTTTTTCTTTATATTTTATGATTTGAATTTTTAAAAACAAAATAAATTACTAAAACTGTTAAAATTCCACATTGGATATGTTGTTGAGTGATGGTCAAAAAAATCATTATAAAAAAATATACATTATGTGCAACCATATGAGTATAAAACCTCATTTAGTAGGCATCTAAATGTAAAAGTTATTCTAAACTTTATTCGATTTATTATGGTTTTTCAGTTAGACTAAATGATTAGATCGAATAAATAAATATTTTAATTTGATCATAATTGTAAGATATTTTATATTAGATCAAAATTTTGAATATTCTAATTTTTATTTTTAGAAAAATGTAATATTTTAATCTGATCAAAAGTTAAAATATTAGTATGTTAATATATTTTAATATTATTATAATTCTATCAAGATCTTTGAAAAGTACAAAATTTAAAGATTTATAATATAATATGTAATTTTAATAAGTAATCTAATATATAGAACTTAAGAAATATATATTTTATCTTATGAAATGTAGTTTTTCTAAACTTAAGTAATCACACCTAAAACTTCTTATCTTATGAAATACATGATGTATGATTTTTAAAAAATAATAAACTTATTTTTTTTTCTTTGAACTATCTTATTATATTGTAGTCATTTGAGTTTTCTGTATCTTGCTTAGATCTATCATATTTAATTTATATCTGCGATCAAAGTTTTAATTTGTTTACCTTTTTAAAAAATGGTTTAAAATGCTTAATTTCAACACTATAAATGAAGACATAATCAAACCAAGCTAAAAATTTCGTCGCATAAAATTTCGAAATAGTTAAATATACATATTTTAATAAAAATATACATTCAGAAACTATAACCCCGTGCAAGGCGCGGGTCCAACCCTAGTTAGTATTTAAAGTTCAACCAATAATGATGGTGGAGCGTCTGAAACGGTGCAGTGGGGTCACGCGTAACATAAATTTGGTGCTACTAACCACTTAAATTTCATCACGTCAGCAAATCCAACTCACACTCAGCTGTTTCAAACAATCTCCACCGTCCGATTGATATGAAAACAGCATCGTGTGAGATTCCCGTTTTCTTTCTCTCTCCATCCTAAATTTCAGAATTCCCAAAATTTCGAAAATATTAAAGGAAAATAATCTGGAAAAAAAGCATCAAAAAAATTTCGAGGTTTTATCTAATTATTTAATTTATATATAAAATAAACATCAAACCGCCTCTTCTCAGACTTCAAAATTTTTCCGCCGTGCGATTTTGAAAACGAGAGGGAGGATTCAAAGCGAGAGAGAGATCGAGAGAATGGAAGTGGTGGAGGGGACGACGGAGATTTCGGAGGAAGGGTGTACGACGCCGAGAAGCAGGATTCCGGTGGCGTCAGTTTGTCCTCCCCCGCCGAGGAAGAAATCGAAGATGGTGAAGAGAGATCCTCCGAGGAACGGTTATTTTCAGCCGCCGGATCTGGAGTCTCTGTTCTATGCACAGCCTCGAAGAGAAGCTTACGCTTAGATTTGAATTATTTATAGGGTTTGCTTTCTTCTGTAGATACATGTTTCGTATTCAGTGTAGAATTGTCCTCGAGATTAGATTTTACATTTCAGATACGAGTGTGTATCGAATTCGAGTTTACTAAGTTGTTGCGATCTGTTTTTTTTGCTTCTTTTTTTTTTTTTCTTACTGTTAGGTATCGAATCTCGAATTCCCCAGGTTTTTTATTGGGTTGTGTTTCCATTTCTTGTAGATCTGATTCCTCATTTCGGAGAGACAGAGCCTTTGTTATCGTTAAGAGATTGAAAATCTGTTTCTTCTCGTTTTTGCCAAAACTAAAGAGTCAATCGAGAAATTGAGATCACGATCTCCTGAACAAGACAACATCAAATCTTACAGAAAATTGCAGATCGATGACCATTACAATGCCCTAAGGTTTATTTAATTTGTTCTGTTCCGGTTTTTGTGTTCGTAACCAAAAATAAGATGAAATATTTACATAATAAACATCCAATATACATGTAGCTTCGTGTTACATCATAAGTTCTGAAAAGTATTGCTCAAACTCTTGATCGATGGTTGGTTTCGTGGTGGCTTCTTCGGAATCTGCAATCCAATGGTGACAATATATCACAATGAATCCCACAAAAGGTGACACTAAAATACACAATCTCCTTAAGCTTTTCATTAAAATTACCTTGGTTGCTAACACTCCACCTTGCAGAAGAAAGAACGTAAGACCCAACTGGATTCAGAACCTCTTGAACCGCAGACTCGGGACAAATGAAGTCCATGTGAGAAAAGTCTTCAGCATCTTCCTGTGTTTTGTCATTAAATTTGGAACAGTATTGGTCTATGCTTGATATAGCAGAACCAGAACTTGAACTTCCGGTTGAATAACAAGAGTCTTTAAACATGTAGAAAGAAGCCCCTGTGACAGATGCAGAAGACGAAGAGCTCTCATCGCCGGTTTTTGTGTCTTCCATTCCATAAGAACATTCCGCAGATTCTATATCTGATGACGGGCATGAAGAATCAGGAAGAGAAGCTTGTTGCTCCAGACAAAAGTGTTTCGGCAAGGGTAACAAGTCTGACGATTCTTCAGCTCGCAGTTTCCTCTTTTTGCTTGAGTCAAGAGATTCCTCAGCAACTATCATCGGATCACCGCTGAAAGCAATTATCGAATAATAATTTCCCATGAGACATGACTATATGCTTAACTCATAGTCATACATGATAAAGGGTCCTATTAAAATTGCAAATGAAAGCTCTTAGGACAAAGTATTTCACACTAATGGCACTTATTGCAGTAGAAACAAAAGAGAACCAAAAAAATATCAAATCTTTTTAACACAGATACCACTGAGGTAAAGAGAAAGGACAAATCGGGTTACTCCAGAATCTAACCGACAGTAAAAATCTGGATAGATTAAAGATACGTTATGCTTAAGATTCAAGTGTTTAGCATCTCTTAAGCCATCTCCAGGTTTCACTAAGAAATTGTATCCTGAAAACATTTCAACTTTAAACAAAGCGAGAAAAAACATCGAACATCTTACAGGCAAGATACTTAGCTCAGAAAGTTACGATTCACAGCAGTAAAAACTTTCCGGAAACATACAGAAGCAGAACACGAGAGTACAAGACAGTTAAAAGAATCGGAGAAACCTGGAGTTATTTTCAAGATTCAAGATACAAATTTTAACCTATACAAAGATTCATACAATTGCTTTATACGAACATGAACATAAGAAATGAAACAGAAGATGTATTTATGTTCATGAGATATGAGAGGGGGGAGGAAGAATAAAAACCTATGATCCAGCGATGGGATACTAATTTCAGGTGAATCCATGATTTAAGAAGATACTACCAACAAGAATTTTCTTCCTTCCTCGAAACCCAGAGATCAGTTTTGTTGTTGCTGATGATGGTGATGAAGTGATTATGATGTCTTGTGTCCGAATATACTAGATTATAAAAATTCAAAATACTTTTTTTTGGTTTGGTTAAGAAAGAGAAAAGCAAACCCAAGTTCTCAACCAAAAGCGACTGCAAATCACGCCCTGATTTGGCGATCAACAGTTGGATGATGGTTGAGGCCGCACGTGTAACGGCGCGTGAGCTAAGAATATCTTCAGTAAAAGACAGTAAACCGCGTTCTGTTCCCACGTGGGAGTGAGACTTCGGTGGGTCCTGTCGTCTAAAGTACACGTCAGCAACTAAAGAATGTGAAAAACAGGTTACTCGTTCGTTTTTTTTTAATGAAAAAATTTGTAAAAAACGACCGTATTAACTCTAATATTATCAGTAAGTGAAAATGGTAGAATATATTTTTATTTTATCCTGCATAATTTTCTGTCACGATTCTATAATTTTGTTTTCAGACTGCTACAATGTAATCAAACCGCCGAAAACTTGCTCAATCGGCTCATCACCAAATTCCCCAAAACTTTATTATCGATCGTTTTTTTTTATGTTTTCTGTCAGCAACAGTAATGGTAAATGATTAAACGTTGAAAACAGAGGTTAAGCCTAAAAGGGAAAGTTAATTACGCAACGAAAGCAGCGTGTTAAGAAAATCAAACAAAACAGACAACTACTAACAACTCGAAGTTATTACCCATGCGAACGTATTGGTAAACGAGTCTCTATCTAGTTACGTCTCACGTGCATCTTGTACTACTCCCATAACCATATTTCTACGCAGCTGCAAAAAAAAAGCTATAATTACACAGTTATAGCCGAGTTACCGGGTCGGTTACCTACGGTTCATGATCCGATTCCGAGTCTTTGACCTGATACATCACATTGTACCGGAGCTAAACCGATTCGTGATCTTTGTAGATCAAATTCGATCCACATGTTCTGCTGATGGTGGTGTCCGATAACGTATGCCTCCATCCCCATAAGATCGGAGTTTCCAAATGTGAAACAATAAACCGAATCGTTCCCAACCGTGAGATGCGGGACTCGGTATAATAACGGCTGACCTGAAACCGCTATCTCAGCTCCTTCGAAAACCAGAGAAACCGTCGGTAACCGGTGGAGAATCCCGGTCCGGATACGAACCGGCGAAATCAGGTAACACAAATCCATGGTTCCTTGGAAAACAAAGTCCGGCTCGTCGTAAACCGTCAGGATCCCGTTTGTCTTGTTTAAGAATTCGGTTCGAAGCGCGGTGTATACTGGTCCGAGCAAGAAAGTAAACTGAGTACCGGAATCAACCATGGTTTGACCTGCACCGGTATGATCCGGTACGAGAACCGAATTAGGGATAGGTAAAAGCTTACCGTTAACTTTAATCCCCGTGAGCTGGACGGTGTAAGCGACACGGTCGAAGTAAGGTAACGGTGTCGATATCCGTATTAACGGCGTGTAGTTTAACGGCGTTAGCCACGTGAAATTGGAGTCGCCGAGGAGAAGAAAACCCGGGAAATCGTCGGTGCCGGAGATGCAATACGAGAATTTGGGGAAACCCATCTGAGAGATAAAAGAGAGGGACCCACGGTTCATGCCCAATAACCCGGTTGTCTTGTTGTCTTCTTCCGGGTTGGATCCCGATATGGATCCCATACAGCCGAAAATGAGTCTGGAGACGTTGGTGGAGTTTCCTATGTGGAAAATCTCGGCGGCAAGGTTTCCTTCGGAGGAGGAGGCGTCGGCGTAGGATAGAGTTGCGTGGCAGAGTTTGTCGGAATCGCAGGAGGCGGGTATGAGGAAATCTCGGGTCCGGGTCCGGCAAGTGGGTGAGGAACAGGGGACTGGAGAGTAGGAGGAGGAACGGGTCGGGTCGAAATTGTTTAGCGGGTTTGGGTTTGAGGTACGATTGCAGCGAAGCCAGGAGAGTTCGCTGCCAGTGTCGATGACCATGGAGATGTTTTGAGGAGGAGTACCGACGGTGAGAGTGACGGTGAGAGTGACGTTGTGATGAAAATGGAGTTTGTCGGTGGGTCGATGACCCGAATTATCCGCTGGGGTTATTCGGGTCTTTAGAGGCAAAACAAGAGTTTGGGAAGAAGACGAAGAAGAAGAGAGACATTGATTCTTTCTAATGAAAAGTATAAGAAGAAGAGGAAACAGAGGATGAAATCTTGGAAACATGATGAGAGAATTTTGATTAAATAAGATTCTGTAATTTTTGCAACAAAAAAGGCTGAGTTTGTGTGAGTGAAGAAGAAGCGAAAGTTTGTGAGTTTGGTGCAAGTTCACTGAACAGCAATGATCTTTGTTCTTCTTTTTTTTTTCAATTGGAAAATATCTCTGTTTTGTTTTCTTTTTCTCCCATGTTAATAATAATATATAGAGTTTCTCATTAATTACTGTCACAATAATAATATTCTGCATTCGACCAAAAAAAAAAAATTATTCTGCAAGTATTATATATCACTGTCGACATTTTCTTTAAAACTTTTGTTTTCACATACGAATTATTATTTTAGTTAATTGGTTTTTAGTAACTGTAAAAACGAAACAAATGAGCACACATGACATGGACTAATGAACATAATAGAACTTTAGAATAGCTTAATTCAGTCAGATGATTTTTAAGGTGAGTGTGCAGTGAAAATTGCCAACGGCTATAAAATATAGGCAATAATTAGGGGAATGATTTTAATACTATTAAATCTCTTCGTTAGGCTGAGTTTCGTTATAATTTTTTAAAAAATTAGCTTACACTTTTGTTTAAAGAAACACTTAAAGCATGTGTGTTTACCTTGGTTTCTTCACTGTATTTGCCATGGAAGTTTGGACGGTGCGCATATTTAAATAGAGATTCGGTTATCTACTTCATGAGTCTATTTTTTCTACTTATTCGAAAACTTACTTGTCTTTGTTTTCAGTTTTAACTTCACCAAAGAGCACATGAGATGCATCACGAGAGGTTACTTGTGAGATTATCGATCTAATTAAATTAAATCATTGTTAGTCAGATTTTCCTAAAACCATTGAAACAATTACTATCCACAAAAAAAGGGAATAAACAAGCTGTAAGATGAACAAATGAAATGTTTACTTTGGGAATATGAATTAAAATGGACGAAAAAAAGAAGAAAGATTGAGATGTGACATCCACATGGAAAAAGACTTTTGAAATTAGAGAGGGATGGTTGCACATGTTGATTGCCTTGCTGTTTTTAGGACAAAGCCCCATCGCTTTATGAGTTGGGGTCCTTTTCTCTTGAATCCTGCTCCAAATCAGGACACCTTCACTTACCGATCAGTCGTATAACTTCTTCTCATCACTTGCCCACTAGGTCAGCTCGTGTGACACATTAATTTGAAATCACAATATTGGTCTCTAAATTTTAATATGAATTATAACATATGATATAATAAAGAGTTTTTCTTTTCATGAATTTTTTGAATTTTTTTTTGTGTTGCAACGGTTATGGCTTTCCATTTTAACGATGATAGAGAAAAGAAATGATAGTGTCTTTAGTTGTACTAGATGATTGCCCGCGCCTAATGCGCGGGTGTATTGTAAACTTTAGATTAACCTCTTATTATCTTAATACATTTTTCTTCCGTGAAATAACATTAGGTATATTTTATTCACGTGATGTTTATTATCTGTATTTTTTTAACTTTTCTTTTACTATTTAAACGATGTTATAGCAAACGAAAAAACAATTTTTTTAAATTATTAATGACCATAAACAAAAATAATTGTTTATCTAATCGGAATAAGAAAATAATAATGACAACGTACGGCATTAGATTCTTGAAAGAATGACTGAGCTTAAAACTGAAACAAATGTAGCAAAATAATCGAAAAGTGAAAGTAATATAGAAGTCGAGCCATTAATATAGAGAGCAATATTGGTGTTCTTAATGAGCTTCTTCAAAACCTTGTATAGGGTCCAAACCTGAGTTTAATCCAGAAAGAAAAAAAAACGTTTTCAAAAGAATGACATTGGTTAAAGTAGCTAAATTATATTTAAAATTTTAGCTGTTACCAAAACTCAAAGAATTTTATTTCAGGAATAGCAGAATCAAATATGATTTCAGAGCATCCATGAGTGTTTCGCACTTCCCTTCTTCCATCTACTCACAGGATTTTAAAAACGAAAAGATGATTACATTAATGATGATGAGCTGAATATTAGTGTGGTAAAGACAGAGAATATACCACTGTGACAGACAATTTTCTAGAAACGTAAAACACATAGTATGATATGCTTGCAGTACAATGAACGCATTCATATATTAGGTCACCATCGTCATAATATCCTAGAAGAAATTAAAGAAATACATAAGTTGGTAAAAGACAACATGTTTGTCTTTAAAAAATTTCATAGACATAGATGCATTTACCATTTTTCTGTTTGGAAGGTTCCCATGTACGCGTTGTTAAATTATCTTCGTCTGCGGTGTTTTCCAAGTCATTGTGATAGACAGATTCGTTGTCACCATAGTCAACTTGGGGCTGCGCAATAAATCCTTCATCATCCTGCTGAAGATCATAGTGGAGCTCTTCCTCCTCTGTAGAAAAATTACTAAATTAATTATGGAAATTTATTTGAGACACTGAAATCATAAAATATAAACATACCAGGTGGAGAAGCTGGCTTTGCAATTGATGCCACATCGTCACCAACTTGACCATCTCTCATGTTCTCTTTTTACATAATAGTAAAATAAATGAAAACAATGTCTCAATCGATCATACCATTCTTTGGTTAGAGAAAACAATATTGATATTAAAAATACAGTACCTATGGTCTTCTGCTTTTTGGCCTTTTTAATTTTCAGGACGTTTATACGATTATTTCTAGCTTGTTTCTGTAAATATCGTTTATTAACATCTGACTGCGTGTGAGGGACATGAATCACATCTGTTTAACAAAAAACATTCGGTATTGTACAGGAATTGATTTTCATAATTATAAACTGATATTTTAAAAAGCAAACAAAAACAGAACATGCGGATTCATAAAAAGAAGACGAACCTTGATGCGATGCATTTGGTTTTGGATGCAAACAAAACTGTTCTGCAAGCATAGAGTTTGCATCACGCCACCACTTACCGACTTCAACCGACAGAAAGTTAAAGTAAGCATTTGTTTGATAGAGAATACAAACATATAACAATATGTAATCTATGGTAGTTTTCTTTAAGACAATTGTAGTTTATGTAGAGAAGGATACATGAGTCTAGAATGCTCTGTTTAGTTGTGCTAACAGCCTTTGTAGTCGTAATTTTTCCTGTAAATAAAGTTAACCAATATTTTTAGTAAGTATGAAGCAGGGGATCGTTCTGATATTTAATTGATAAATAGTGCTTGAAACTCTCTTTGATCCAGAGTTAAAACCATTAGTCTTTCGTGATGCTTTTAGGTTTCTCTTGCAACTACTAAGTGATGACTCGGGCTCATCAGCCACCAAATCAAAATCCAAATGATGTGGAAAAAGAGGTGATCTTGTACATGTTAGGTTAGACACAGGCGTAGTTGTCTCAACAAACCCATTCCCCGAAGAATTAAGCGTTATATTCTCTTTACCCCTGCCTATAGAAATATAACATGAACATAGAGGCATTTCATTAAAACAGAAACAGTATATATAGACAAACACGATAACACATAATTTGAATACGCTAACTTGATTGTGTTTGGAGTGTAGGACCGCAAATAGGTCTCCTTAGATCCGGTAATGTATTTTGACCTAACTTCTCAGCCTTGTCGTCGAAACCAATTCTCGATGATCGTCTCCTAGTTAGAGTGCTTCTTGGTGTTTGTGTGCTTGCCACTTATAAAAACAAAGAAGAGCAAGTAATATAAACCATGGAAAACTGAATGGTTGCTAAAATATAGAGATCTTGATTTCAATAAAAAAAATAAAAAATAATAGATGAGAATTAGCTACAAAAGCTCTGAAAACCATTTAAGCTTTTCAATATATCAGCTTCATAATCCTATTTCTCCTCTTCGTGATCCTTAAAACCTGCAGACATATCGACAAAAGCCAAATCAAAAACAGGAAATGAAACATACTTTATATAGTCTGAACTCTGTAGTTTCAAGAGTGAGGAAAAAAATAATTTAGAAACACAATTTCTTTTTGTCGTAGTTTCAACAACTATTAACCTAGAAGATGATCAACAAACACAATCTCGATACATGGTTCTTTAATCGATGTTGCATTCCTTTGTGGATCAGTAAGTTAGTCTCTCCTCCATGCTTATCATGGCTAATTCCAAAATCCCCTACCTCTACCAAAACGATAATTCCAAAACAGAGAAGGTCTTTCGGTTGCTCTGGATTTTTGCTTCATTTCCAGCACCGACTTCTTCTTCTATTGAAATCAACCATGGAGACCGCAAGAGATATTGAGCGAAGAAGGATGATGAGAATGGAACATCGAGAAGGCTCTGCATAAATATAATATGAGGATGATGCTTCTCTGTTTAGGTTAAGCCACCTACGGAATATCTATCTCATTAAATGACAGATACACCTTTTGGAAACATGTAATTTACTTGATGAAGAAGGTTTTCATCATATTTAGAAATATTATATTCGGCTAGAATTTTATTAATTGAATATTCTATTAAAGAAAATAAGTTTTATCCGGAATGAAATTTTAGGAAATATTATGTAAACTTTATTATGAGCATTAGTTATATGTTTCCAAAAAATGAAAAACTTGATGAAGAATACAATCGTGTGTTTGTAAGGAAGGAAAATGAAAATATGGTCTCTGAAAGATACGAAAAACGGATTGTATGGCTCCAGGATATCTAGTGAAGCAAAAATGTAATAAAAATTGAGCGAATAAGGCAACGCGTTGATTAGGGAAGTCCAATATCAAACAGCGAAAAGGGCCCAAATTCGTAATGATAATAAAGCCCAGTATTCCGATTTAATAACTATCCGTCAAAATTAAAAGGATCCGCGCTTTTATCCGTATCTCAACCCACATGTTTATTAATTTAATTAAATAAATCAAAAATATTCCAAAAAAATGTGGTCTCGCCACGTCAGCAAAACAGCTTCCTCTTTAATATATTGTAGGATATATATTTTATTTTATTTTTGAATTACTGCAAAAACTCGGACAAAACAAATTTGAAGTCCAAAAACAACAAATCTGCTCCTAAACCTGAACGAGAACGAACATGAATAATATTTCCTTTAGTTAAATCCAAACCATAATACATATGAATGATGATATATCTTGTTACAATTAACAAAAATCCAAACTGAACTACAGCTGGTTTCATCTTGGCTTAACCCAAAAATCCTGAACCAAAACTATTTATAATACTAAACCTTATATAACATAGCACACATCTAATTTAAAGGACCATAAAAATCGCAGCCATGTCATGTCAATTGGTTGGCTAATCTTGAGATAGCCGAGTAAGTACCACAACAACCACTCACCAGCCCGAAGATTATAATGAACATGCATAATCCGATCTGAACAAAAATAAACACACAAAGAAGATCGGTTTAGACTACCAAAATTATCCACGAGAATCAAATCATTATTTTAAGGTATTTATATAAGCGGAGAAAAAACCGTTTGCAGTATACTTGATATGTTCTTACTTGTGTGTTAGTTAATTTACCCTTGAGGATACTGAGATAACATAGACATGGAATGATAAGAGCCTGCAACCAAAAGAAACTTTTTATTTTCCGTGGATTCGATCAATTTTTTTTAATTATGATTATTCTCGATCGATGATCTTACCACAAGCATTGCAAGGAACGATCCGATTAGTGCAGCCACAATCGCTGTAAATGAGAGAAACCGATCAGAGAAGCTATGATGAAATGGGTTTCTTGCATAGGAAGTTACAGAAATGAGCTTGGTATTAGGTTACTTGCTCATGACGTTATGAAAAACAGGGCAACAGAGGTATATAGAGAAATTACCAAAGAAAGGAACGGAAAGAGCCACGACTAAGGTAGAGGTAACAAGGATTGTTCGGAAGACTATCGATACACCATGCGATCTCATCTTAGCAGTTGGAATGAGTTCTTCGAGACTCAAAACAATTGGTGAGATTGTTAACGCGTATTTTGTCATCGGTGTAACGACCTATACGATTGAAGAAACTCAATTTCTTGATTAACCAAAATTACATACAGAGAATCGATGAGAATGATGTATCTTACCGCTGTCCAAACTGCAATTTTAGATGGAAGGAAGTGTTTAGGCATGTTTAACGTGAACTGTGATTGGACAGCTTCGCCAAACATGGTGTAACCGAAGGTTGCTACGGCTATGTATAGGACCGTGCTGAAACTAAAGCTGCATAAGAAAGAAGTGTTAGTCTATTAGGGTGCCTTGAGAAACAAGTAAGCAGTGGTTTCTTGGACTTACCAGATGACTAAGACAAGAGGGAACTTTGAAGGATCTTTCATGGAAGAATAGATGTTTGGAAAAACAGAATGACCTGAGTAACCAAACCCGAATATCCCTATAGTGACAGGTAAGTTACTGAGATCTAAAAGTCTTCCTGTTGAATGAAACCCAACTCCATCGACCACACCTACCCAGAAGAGGCAGAGACCGAGCAAGATCGATGCCAAGACTCCTCCAACTAGATTAGAGAGTTTCAAAAGTCGCAAGAACGGTCGTTTAGGCCAATTAAGCGAAAGAATCAGACCAAAACAGAGAGATTTCAGAGGAAATTAGATCAAACCTGAAAGATAAGAAAGCAAACTAAGATCTTTAAGCCAGACTGTGGGAAGAAGAAGAAGAGTTGTTAAGATTGCAAAGATCTGAGCCGAATCTAGAGAAATCCCTGAAGCAATGCTCAGTGAAACGTTTGGGAATAGTCCTGATAAGTTATCGCTCATCGTGATTATGTACTCCACACAAGCTGCCTATATTTTGTAAAAGAAAACAGCTGTCAACAATTTGATTGAAGAATTTAAAGAGTATCTAATGTTAACGAAGATGAAACTTACGTACAACTCCACGTACAGAAGGATCTGTGATTCAAGAAACAGAACAAGGTATCAGTTTCAAGAACAAGAATCTTTTAAAAAAGCTTTATGGTAATTTTTGTTGGATGGATGATTTAAAACTTACGGAGATGACGAAGCGACCAGTAATTCCAAAGGCGGCTTGACCGATATCAGGGTAAGTTTGAAGACCAGGAGAGCTTTCTAGACATCTCTTCATGAGAACACCTGTGTAGCAAGTGATGACTCCAAAGAGCACGAGTATGACCAAACCGAGCCATCCACTCTCTTTAATAGCATAAGGCATTGTTATTAACCCTAGTCCACACAAAACATTGGTTCCTGCAATCATAATTACAAAACGGCGATGGAATGATATAAGTTAACAGTCATCATTTAGAGCTTCTTAATCATAACAACTGTTAAAGTGGTGATTTTACCGTTGAGGACGGATTGAGAGAAGGAGCAGAGATTAGAATCTGGTAATGGAAGATCGGTGACGGAGAGCTTTAGCTGAGATGGAAAATTGGGAGGCTTGACAGGTAATTTAGTCTCTTCTTTGTCGGGAATTGGTTGAGAGAGGAGAGGTTTGCTTGAGGAAGAAGAAAACGAATCGCAAAACGAAGATTGTTGTTTCTTGTGGAAGGAAGAGACATTTCTCCGGGAACCGTTTCGAGGCATGAAACTCAACGAAGGTGGAGTCATTCCGGTCAACAAATCCATTGATTGCCTGAACAAAAATTGAGATGTTTTGAAATCCGAGATAATTAAACAGAAGAAACAGAGGAAACTGATGATTTTACCGATAACTTTGTGGCCATGGAGGATTTGAGACATCCGAGAGATTGTTATCGGAACGGTTTTGAGATAATGGAGAGGAGGAATCGGAATTCGCTCCTCCTCTCCGCCCGTCGCCGTCTCCGTCGTGTTCATCGTCGGAACAAGCAAGCTCTGCTTGATTTTCCTCGTCATCTGTCAGAAACGAATGGTCTCTGTCGTGTAAGAATTCTTCGTCGAGTTTCATCTTCCTCTGTTTTCTTGATCTGAAGGAAATGCAGAAGAATTGTGTAGAGAGAGATAGAGAGAGAGAGAGACAGAGAACGGGTTTTAGTTCCCGGCGAGTCAAAGAGATTTCTTCTATATATGGAAACATATCAATGGAGACTAAAATATTTTAATGTTTAATATTTGTTTGTTTCTTTTTCTTTTTCTTCTTGCGGTGTAGAATTGATTCTGACGATATTCTTAGGATTTGTATTCTACGAACCTTCAAAATATTATTATTTGTCTTTTCCTCTGTTGACTAACTTCCAAAACTGTAATTATCTATCAATTTTACACCAGTCCCATTTTTCAAAATATTCTTTTATTTATTAGTTTGAAAAAAAAAAAAAAACACGAGTCACTAAACACATTTTGATATATATGTGCTGTAAAATTGCTGACCGTGTTCCTTGATCCTCCTAATGTTTTTCTTGACGTCGGAAGATCCTCCCAACCTCAGTTAAGATTTTCTTTTTTTTGCTAAGCTATAATTTATCACTCACTTCGTAAGGTGTACTGTACGTAAAATTTTTAAAAACAAAATGAAGCATGAATAGAATACAATAAAATGTAACACCCGAGAAAATACTTATTCTGCAAGACCAATATATATAATCAGGTCAATTCACCAATTAATCTGGCGATCGTGGAGTAAGTCCCGCAGCAACCGCTGACAACGCCGACGATTACGATGAAAATACAAACTCCGATCTGAAAACCAAAACTATTTCAATAAAAGCGAACCAAATTTTTTGTGAAGCGTTGACAACGAGATGTAAAGAAAAATAGTCGAGCATTTAACTGAATTCTTACTTGAAAGTTAGTTAATGTACCCTTCATGATGCTGAGATAACATAGACAAGGGAATATTAACGCCTGAGAAGAGGAAAACCAAAATCGTTATCAACAACTTGTTTTGATCGTTAATTTCCGAATCAGTGGTAGTGATATGGAGACTTACGATAAGCATTGCGATGAAAGATCCAATGAGAGCCCCGACAGTCGCTGCAATTAACATTATTACATTAACGACGAGTTTGGTCACTCACATGTTATTGTTTTCTAGGAAGTGGTTTCTTCAGCAAGAAGTTAGGGCAGTATTGAGAAAGTAGTGGCCTAGTGGGTGTGAAACAGAGAGAGAGAGAGTCAGAGAGATTACCGAAGAATGGAAATGTGAGTGCAACGACTAAAGTAGAGAGAACTAAGATGGTTCTGAAAACCATAGAGACTCCTTTCGATCTCATCTTTCTTGACGATGACGGTATAAGCTCTTCTAGGCTCAGAACAACTGGAGTGATCGTTAAAGCGTATTTCGTCATTGGTGTAACGACCTAATTGTCAAAACGCGAAAGAAATTGAGAAAATATTATTGGGAAGAGATGAGTTTGTTGATTCGAAGGATGTCTAACCGCTGTCCAGACTGCAATCTTAGATGAGGTGAAATGTTGAGGCATGTTCAAGGTGAATTGGGATTGAATTGCGTCACCAAACATGGTGTATCCACAAACCGCTACAGCGATGTAAAATAGCGTGCAAAACGCGAAACTGCATAACACAAATGCATATGTTTTATGAGATGATAAAAAGAAGGGATGGAAAGCAACCCTAGAGGTTTCTTGCATAACAAGAAAAATGTTTTTCTTACCTGACGAGAAGAACCATAGGAAACTTGGAAGGTTCTCTCATGGATGAGTAAATGTTTGGGAAAACAGAGTGACTCCCAAAACCGAACCCGTAAATTCCAATTGCGACGGGTAAGTTGGTTAAATCGAGAGCTTTCCCGCTCAGATGAAATCCAACCTCGTCGACTGATCCAGCCCAAAAGAGGCAAAACGCAAGCAAGATTGAAGAGAAGACACCTCCGGCTGAGAGAAAAGAAAAAAATGAATATACAAACATCTCTCGGATAATCGGGATATGTTGTGAGTTACGAGATGAACCTGAGAGATATGACAATAAGCTAAGGTCTCTGAGCCAGACAGTCGGAAGAACAATAAGAGTCGTGGTGATGGCGAAAACTTGATTAGAATCTAGAGATAGCCCAGTGATGCGTAAGGAGGCGTTTGGGAACATCCCTGACAAATTATCACTCATCATGATTATGTATTCCACACATGATGCCTACAAAAAAATAACAAAGAGAGACAATAAGGATGCTGTGTGATAGGCTTACCTAGGGCCAAATCGGCATATAATGGAACCGATCTTATAAGCATGCTATCAGATTCAAGGCATATCAACATTATTGAAATGTCATTTGATATAAAACATGGAAGAGAGTTTGGTTCTTACGTATAACTCCACATAGAGAAGTATCTGAAATGTAATGCGAAACCCGAAGTTAGGATCACACGGAATCAAAGTTATGGTGATCTCTTAAGATTGATCATTTGGAAAATATGCTTACAGAGACGAGGATGCGTCCAGTGGTGCCGAAAGCAGCTTGACCGATGTCAGGGTAAGTGTGGATTCCAGGTGAATTCTCGAGACATCTCTTGAGGAGAATACCTGTGTAGAAAGTGATGATGCCAAACGAGAAGAGTAGGATAAGCCCTAACCATCCTCCTTGTTTCAGTGCGTAAGGCATTGTAAGTAAAGCTACTCCACATAGAACATTGATTCCTACAACAAACACAAGTATGAAGTTGAAAATATTACATAAAGCACTTCTCTTGTTTCGAAACTAACTAAATTGTGAAATTGAATATATTTTGGTCATAAGTAAATTCCAAACACTGTAAAAGACAATCCAATTAAAGTCAGACTGAAACACTTGTAATTCAGTTATTACCGTTGAGAACGGACTGAGAGAAGGTGCAGCTGCGATCTTCTTGGGGAATAGAAAGATCCTCCGGGACTGATAGGTTGAGATGAGATGTAATAAATGATCTTATGGATGCTACAACAGAGCTCTGGATCTCATCTTTGTCGACGAGAAGTTGCTGTTTGCTTGGGGAAGAAGTAAAGGAACCGAAAACAGAGCATTGTCGCCTCTTACGAAACGAAGATACAAAACTTGTCCTAGTAGGAGGTGTAACTCCCGTCAACATATCCATAGAGTCTCTGAAAATAACCCCACATAAATTTAAAAGATCTTTAAAGAATAATTACTTCAAATCTCTTAGAAAAACAGAGTATTCTTAAAAATAAAATGATTTACCGATAACTGCGAGGCCAGGGAACGGGATCGTTACTGGATCCGTTACGAGATAACGTAGTTGACGGAACGGAGCTCTCGGCTTGGCTTTCTTCGTCTTCGTCGTCATCTGTCTGATACAAATATACCCTTTCTTGCTCGACTGTCTCGTCTCTCTTCATCTTCTTTGTATTCAGTTGTCTCTGTTTCGAACCAACACAGAAGTCGAAGAAGAAGAAGAAGAAGAAGAAGAACAGAGGAGGCAATGAGAAGTGTGTTCTGCTTTTTTAATTCCAATTTAAAATGTCACGTCCCTACATCAATGATTTTTTCCTTTGCTAAAAATAATATGGCTTATCATTTATCAATCGATACTACTTTCGATACAAACTTTTTATTTTTATTTTTATTTTTTTTAGATACAAACGTTTCTCGCGAGGTTATTCAAAAAAAAAGCAGAAATATTTAAATATACACGTAATGGGAAATGGAGGTAATTAAGTAGATGTGTATGCATGTGATGTAAGAAGTCAATAATTGTTTTCAAGATAAAATAAATTATACCTGTCAGTGTCAGGAGGACTCAGGGGTAGGATTTGCCAGCACGAGCTAAGTGTTTGCCTTGGCTATGTTCTAGCTTAACCCTAATTATGCATCACTAGAGGTATTAAGACGCTGTATCTAAATTGATGCGTTCGGATTAAGTTCAATCATTGATAGCAAAACTGATGAACATAAGGAAATGGGCCAATTTGATCATTACCAAGCTAATCTTCTAGTGGTCTCGACTCGGACACAAGAAAGAAAATAAAGTCACAAAAGGCAACGGTAGCGCAAATCAATCAACCATTGATCATTACCAAGCTATCTTCTCGTGGTCTGGAGAAACTTAGAGAGTATATTACAGAGAGGAAGAATGAAAATGAAAATGGGAGTTTTTACAAATATGAAGATAGAAAGATAAGCAGACTTATTTATCAATCTGGTTAAGCTTTCCGAGGCCATTGCAGTTTGCGCAAACAATTTGAGCTTGATCCTTCCTCGCCGCATTAGCCCTCAAAGTCGCTCCCTCCTTCCTCACAAACCCTGCCCCGTCACATTCCGGACACCTAAACCCACACATTTTTCAGAGCTTCAATAAATTATACATCGGTTTAAGAGTTTTCTCATTCAGTTGGTTTGGTGAGAGGTGTGGTTTTCATCGGTTTAGTTAGAAAATTGAGTTGGGTGGAATTGGTTTAACGAGCATCAAAACCGGTTTAATTCAATTCCCGACGATTCAAAAGATAAAAAAAAAAAAAGGAAGATTAGAGAGTGATTACGTGTCGGTGCGTTTGAAGAGGATCGGGAAAGCCGTCCCGAAGAGCGCGATAGCAGCGGCTCCGGCGAAAAGATAGATGTTTCCGTCAGAAGAGACATCACCGACGGCGGCAACAACTACGGAGGAGGAAGAAGAAGACGATCTCTTGTTCTTGGGAATACTCACTGATGATCCCCACGAAGAAGAGGAAGAAGAAAGTCTCGATTGTTTCAGAAAGTTCGTCGAGGACACAAATGTCGTCTGCATTGCCGGTGCGATCGCCATGATTTTGGGCTTTAAGTGGTTGGACTGAGAGAAGCAAGTAAGATCAAGATGCGATTTGATTTATATATCGAAGCGCTTTGGAATCTGGATTTGGTTAGTGACGTGTCACTCTCTGGAAATGGATAACGTTTTCAGTTTCCTTTGTCTCGATAAGGTGGGCCCCTACAAAGATATTTCGATTTAAGCCCAGCCCATTATAACGTAATAGTCAATATGGGCCTATAAAAGGGCTTTAAGCTAACACGACGTAATTTCTCATTCTCCTTGACACAGTCTTTCTCTTTCGTTGCTTCCTTCAAATTCAATGGCGGAAGAAGGACCTAACTGGGACGGACTGCTTAAGTGGAGTCTCTCTCATGCCGATGGTACTCGAAAACTTGAATTGCTTATAGGTTTGATACAGTTTCATGTTCTATGATCATATTTCAATTACCATTACTAACTAATCTTCTTCTTTGTTTTCCGTAACCACGTAGAGGAATTCTTCGTGGATTCGGTCCCAGGACCTCCATGTTCTCAGTCAGACGAAGACAAGTCTTAATGTAAGATTACTCAAGACTTTTAATCAAGCTATGCTATTTTGATCAACAGAAACCGTTGTCTTATTATCTATCTACCAAGCAAGGTGTTGTTTATTATAGATAACCTCCACATGGACTGGAAGGTTTCATGATCTCTTTGTTAAGGGTAATAAAATAGGCTTATTGTACCTTTATTTTAGGAAATGTGTAAGCATGCAGAGACCTTTATCATTGTATTATATATCAACCAAATTTATTTTCTTGATGGATTATTGCTCATAGTTTTTTTGTGAATTAGTATGCATGGGACTTGGAGTATATAATTGTTTCCTTATTATTTATATCTTAAGATGTTTTTGTGGAGAAAAATGATGTACCACCAGAAAAGTCTCCTCGAGACCAAACCACTAAATTTCAAAGCAGAAACTTAGAATTTGCGATTGAAATGGAACAATCATTGATCCTCCCTCCATATGTAGACTAATCAACATTTGAGGATTCAGAAATTCAGACACAAAGTGCTCGTAAAATCAAACCCACGGCCAAGCAAGACCGTAATTGCATGATATATATAATAAAATGGAAAATAAAACCATTCAGAGAGTACCGAGTCATCAATCACGACTCATGAGTGTTGTACTTGTAGAGACCAAAAATAATGAGTTCGTGCGTGAACATCGAAATTCCTCAGTAACTTCCAAGCTCGTTAGGTTTGTATATGAAACAGAAAATTCAAAACTAAGGGAACAGAAAAGAGGACATGAAACAGAAAATTCCAAGTTTGTTTGCAATCTATTGAACAATGTGTACTAATATCAATCCAAGAGTACTATGCCGCAATCTTCAAGTTTCAGATCATCTACTCCCTTAGGCAAATGGTCGATAAACAGGTGCTTCTCACTGTCTGCTTGTGTGAAATTTTCGCCTAGTGTGAGATATGAGCTGTTCTCCATTTGATCGTAAAAACCAAATATGGAGATCCCTTCTCGCTCAACAACTGCTAGGAGTTCACTGGCCAATTGTTGCAGTGTTGTGGTAGTTGTGGCACTGTACAAAAGAGAAGAATATAAACTTAATAATTTCCAACCAACTTCGCAGTATTGTTCATATTTACAGTACAATCTTCGTACAATAAAAAGCTTAAATACTTTAATTAGTACAATGTGAAGAAACATTATCCATGCGTGACTCTCGCACCAAAATCATTTGTTGATCAATAAATTAGTATATTTTAGTTTTGAAGTGATGGAACTGAAAATTATATGTTCAGATTCTGGTTGATTTTGGTAAATGCTATCGAATTTCTTTGCTACGAAGATGACCATTGTGCTTCTGGTTTTCATTGTTAATGCAAAATGTTAACCCGGAGAATCGTGTTCGTGATAATCATAAACATCAAGTAGAAGCATTTTGTTCTTGCTTCATGAACAATAGTTTCAGGATTCATGTAGTTCTCGTTAATTATAATATATAGAGTTTCTCATTAATTATCGTCACAATAATAATATTCTGCAAGTACAATAATAAATGACGTGTCACTCTCTGGAAATGGATAACGTTTTCAGTTTCCTTTTGTCTCGATAAGGTGGGCCCCTACAAAGATATTTCGATTTAAGCCCAGCCCATTATAACGTAATAGTCAATATGGGCCTATAAAAGGGCTTTAAGCTAACGCGACGTAATTTCTCATTCTCCTTGACACAGTCTTTCTCTTTCGTTGCTTCCTTCAAATTCAATGGCGGAAGAAGGACCTAACTGGGACGGACTGCTTAAGTGGAGTCTCTCTCATGCCGATGGTACTCGACCTACTCGCCAGTTGAGGTACGAATGTCTTTGAAATTTGAGGTTTTGTTGGCCATTCGATGGAGTTTCTGTTTTGTTGTGTGTTTCGTAGAAATGTGCAAGCTTATAGGGTCTGAGATTTGATCATTTTAAATTATCTCTTTTCGGTCGTCGAAACCTAAATTAATGTTTATGTTGGTATTTGAATTGTTTGGTGAGAAAGCGACAAGGATCGAAAATGGTTCGCAGAAGCAATGCAATCACAAACCGTAGATGTAGTCAAACGATTGAAGGAGATTACACAGGTAATGCAGACACCTCAACAAGTTTTGGAGGCTCATCAAGTTACCCCTCAAGATATCCAAGGTTCCAAATCCAATTCAATTCCTTATTGTTTTCTTCTTGTGTTTTACTAAAACTTGAGTGATGATGTTTTGGTAGATTTGCTGGATGAGTTGCAGGATCATGTTGAATCGATTGATCTGGCTAATGGTGAATCTTTTCTCCTATTTTTTTTTTTTTTTTTAAATATTTTTATTGCCTGGCTTTAACATGTACCTCCTCTTTGTATGTATGGGCAGATCTTCATTCCATTGGAGGCTTGGTGCCTCTTCTTGGCTACCTCAAAAACTCCAATGCTAATATCAGGGCAAAGTCTGCAGATGTCGTAAGCACAATGGTTGAGAACAATCCTCGTAGTCAACAATCGGTAATGGAGTCCAATGGTTTAGAGTCATTGCTTTTGAACTTTACTTCAGACACAGATATGCATTCTCGAACACAGGCTCTCGGTGCTATATCATGTAAGCTGCTCTTAGTTCTAATAGCTTCAGATTATCAAATGCTATTAGGACTAATGTAGAACGATCTTCTCTCTTTTTTTTTTTTTTTTTTTTTTGGATTACAGCTTTGATTCGCAATAATAACTCTGGGATCACGGGATTCAGAATTGCAAATGGTTACATTGGTTTAAGAGATGCTTTGGAATCTGATAGTGTGAGATTTCAAAGGTAATAATACTCTGCACTTCTCTTAGTATTCACATTCCATTGCGCCAACACAAATTTCATAAACTTTTTTGTCATTCTTCAGGAAAGCTTTAAACTTGTTGCATTATCTTCTACAAGAGAATGACTTAGACTGCGATATTGCTATACACCTCGGGTTCCACGGTTTGATGATGAACCTCGTGTCTAGCTCTGATGCTGATGTAAGAGAAGCTGCTCTCCGAGGACTGCTTGATCTCGCCAAAGATAGAAAATACTGTATCTGTGGTTCTACCATAGAGAAAGGCGATGAGAAACTGAGACAGATTCTACAAGATCGGATCAAAGGAATCAGCTTCATGTCACAAGAAGATCTCTCAGCGGCTAAAGAGGAGAGACAGCTCTTAGATTCACTCTGGATCGCATTCTATAACGAACCTTCTTCTCTTTAGAAACAGAGGCTTTCTTTTGTTCGAGCTAAAGATTGCATCTTTTCAACACAAGTAAGTCATTTTCGATAACGATTTGGATCTAAGTTTTTCATTCAATATCAAATCAAGCAACTGCATAAACAAAGGAAACAAAATTAAACACATAATCATCAATAAAAATCCTCACTTTGGAGGACAGAAAGTAATAACATAACGAGAAGCTCTGCACTTATTCAAGCTACTCGAATCATCAAACGCATAACTATAAGCTTTTGGACAGATCGCTTTAAACAGATTCGCGAAGATGGTCGGCTTACAAGCCTTAGGATTCGCGTACTCTCCGGTGCAACAGTACTTGGCCGATTGCATCGCCAAGCAAGCGCTTTTACATCCAACGACTTTCCCATCTCTCTTAACTTCCAGAGCAGAGGGACAACAAACATTCAAATCGACTTCACAAGCCGCCACGCCGCATCCGACTCCGCCGCCGATGGGTCTCATCGAAACCGGGAGATTGAATCCGTCGACGAGACTCACGTCGTAGAAATGAAGCGGCGAGAAAGACGAGCCTAGAGTCATTTCCACGACGGTTGCTGGCGGTACACCTCCGGTTCCTTGGCAGTTGATTGAACCGGCGTTGCAATCTCCGGTTTGGCATGAGCCTTTGCCGTTTTGGTTGAAGATGCAGCCTTGCCGACCCCAAATTCGACCGGACCATTTATCCGGTACGTCGATTATGGTTTCTTCGCCGCTTCCCATGTGGAAACCGCCGTTTCTCGGCGTGATTTGGCCTCCACCGCCGAGAATTCCAGGCCATATACTCACCTGACAGTTATTCACTAGTATTAGCTGCGTTCCATCTGCAAAAATAACAAATAAAGACACCATTTTTATGAATAAAAGGCGGCATTTTTATGCATTTCGTAAGTTTCTGAAGCGGAGAAGAGATGTTGTACCGATGGAGGAGGATAAGAAGGCTGAGATAGTGAGAAAGAGAAGGAAGGGAGTTGCAGAATTAGCCATTGTTACGTTGTTGTGTGGGGATCTTTCGCTCTAAAGTTTACGTCTTTTTGTGTGTGTGTGTGTGTGGTAGTTTTCAAGAGAATATTAATAAAGGAATTGGTAATTGGTGGACGACGTGGTTAAGGAAGAAGTGGGAAACTTGAGTTGCAAGAGGTAAATAATAGTGTGGTGAAGTGGATTGTTATATAGGGAACTGCCAAGTGCTAACCTTTTATAAAGCCTTTTTTACAGGATTAGTGGGAAAGAGAAAGATAGAAAAGATCAACGGAGGCTTGATTGTGAGCCTTCTATAAAGATAGTTTAATTTGTACTTTTTCATTTTTAACTAAGAATGGGTTAAAGAAGGATTAAAAGCAAATGAGAAGATTCATGTTTATCTTTTAAGTCTTAACGTTTATTATTGGTAAAAAATATAAACATTTTTACTAATTTTATGAATCCTACATTTAAAATTGATAAACATTCGTAAATTACTTATTTCATCATTCTCATGAAATAACGCTCAAGGCAAAAATTGTTTTAAAGAAATTAAATGTGACATTTCTTAGTTGTACAATAACCTTTGTCACTTTGTAGAAGATCAAATCAGCAGAGAGCATATATGCATTGCTTCAATGTGGGGATTTGCTTTCTTTTGCACAAAACAAATCATCACACTCTCTTTTTTCATGTTCTTATCATGTATTTTCGAAAGGTAATGACAGAGACTGAAGCCAAGAATGTCACTAGACTCTAGAGACTTTGATCTTTATAAACAAGTGGGGAGGTTGAAGTTTTTGGTAGATAAGTATCTTGCAAGAGATATATAACAAACAACTAGGTAGAAATAGAATAAGACCAATCATGGTTGCCAAACAAAATCTACAAAAGTGAACATATACAAAATACAACAATGAATAAATTCTTGAAAAATAAAACAATGCTATAAGTAGTTTTGGCCTTTTTTGGTTAGCACAAGACCAACCAAATTAACTCGGACCAAACTCAAATTATACCGTTAGACAAACCGACTGAAATTGGCCAGCCGTAATGACGGCGGCGAGGAAGAGCTCCCAACTTGATAGAAGAAGAATCTGAACAAGATACAGAGTAAAATCGAGCGATTATGATTCACGCTGCTACCAAATGTTCAAGAGCAGCAGCCGCAGCGATTCGTGGCCGCACGATCGCCTTTAGAAGAAGCCTTGTTCCTTACTCGACGCCGTTGAGATCGATTCACGGTGAAATCAGCGTTCCAAACACGAATCATGTTGCTATTCAGATGGTTAATTACGCTCTTTCCCACGCTAGGTCACAAAAATCAGGTTTTTACAGATAATCGGATTTTCAGGTGCTTAAACCCTCTTTTAGTTCTGAAGGATTTTTGAAAATGGGTCTGCGTTAAATTTGAAATGGCAGATGAATCTTATGCTCAAGGGATGTTAGTACTTGAACAGTGCCTTGGGAATCAACCGAAAGATGATCAGGTTTCTCAAGATTCTAAAGCAACAGTCTTGCTTGCTATGTCTGATCTGTTATACGAAAGGTTTCATCTTTTTTACCATTTTCTCTCTTACTTTGTCTTCTAATTGGAAGCTTAAGATTCTATTTTTGGGTTTCTATGCTCACAGTGGGAACAGTAGTGAGGCCATTGAACGCCTCAAGCAAGTCATGACTCTGACAATGTCTTCGTTGTCTATTAGAGGTTTTTCAAAAACCTTGATCTTTCAAATTTGTGCTTACTAAAGGTTGTCGAGTCTTGAAACTGTCTTCTGTTGTGCAGTTGTTGCTGTGGAAGCTCTTGTTGGGCTTCTGATCCAGTCAGGACAGGTTAAAATCCCATCTTTGTGTGTCTGCATTTAGGAAATCGTGTAGAAAATTGATTATGTTTGTCTTGTTTAGGATGATGCTTCATTGAATGTTGCCGACGAATTTCTTGAATTGGTAAAAGAGAGAGGCCATGAGAATCTTCAGGATGTGGCTGCTGCAGCTAAAGCGATCAAAGGCCTCGCTGAGCTTGTGAACGGAAGTGTCGAATCCGGTAGAGAAACAAGTCTCAACCTTTCTTCTCTGTGTTTTTATTCCACAGTAATGAAGTTTGTGTATAGCTTTATGGTAAGTATTCTTTTGCAGCCGAATCTTTATTTCGAGGAGTTGAGGATCATGAAAGCTGCAAAGGTAACGTTGCACTTTCATATGGCGAATACTTGCACGCCACCGGAAACTTTGAAACGGCAAAGGAGATGTATCAAAAGGCAATTAAAGGAGTGGAAGACACCAAAGAGTCTATGTGTTCTTGTAACATGAATTTGAAGGCAGTCTCGTTGGCAGCCACATTTGCTCTGGGGCAGCTCCAGTCACACATCGGGTAGGCTTTTGGGTTCCTCGCTAACTTAAAATGTGAATTTCTTGTTATGTTCATTAGTCTCTGGTTGTGTTTTGCTTTTGTTAGAAACTTTGGTGATGCAGAAGAGACACTGACAAGTGCATTGACAAGCGCTGAAGAACATTACGGTATATGATTTTCCCCCTATTCGATTCGATGATTAAAGCACCAGTCTTAACGGATAATGTGCTTCTTCTGATCAGGACACAATCATCCTAAGGTTGGTGTGATTTTAACCGGAGTAGCTTTGATGTACCGAAACAAAGCAAAGCAAGAACGCTCGAGTTCTATCCTGATTCAAGAGGTGAGTCACAAGTTTCTTCAGACTAAAAAGAAACATTGTGACCTTGCTCATCTTACACATTTTGTTTTTTCATCTATATCTCAGGGTCTCTTCAGAAGAGCTTTGGAGATCATGAAAGCACCTCCGCTGGATTCAGAAGGTATTTACAGATATCAATCAGTTGTTGAACACAAATGACACAATTTGTTTTGTTTTAACGATTTGTTATGTATTCTATAGGGATAATAAACGTGGAAGCTCAACAAGTAATGGCTCTTGCAAGAGGTAAGCTTTAGCTCATTTTCTTTCAAACAGAAACGGTTGCTATAAATTTAGCTAAAGAGCTTGTTGGATTTTGGATTTGTGTAGGCGGGTATGCAGAGCTGCTACTGATTCAAGAGAACAGAAAAAGCGAAGGGGAGAAAATGAAAGCATGGGCTGAATCTGCGTGGAGAAACAGACGCATCTCTCTTTCACAGGCTTTGACCCCCTCAGAGCCGTTAAGTGAAGTAGCCATTATAGATGCTCGGACCACTCGTGTACTCTAATGCCGTAATACTACTCGTGAAGAAGAATCTCAAAAGATTTAAACTTTCGTTACAAATATGACATGTTTGATGTGTAATTAATAAACTCAAACAATAAAAGAGGTTTTTGTGCACAGAATTGGGGAAGAAGAAGAAACACATCATAGAGGAAGGTCAAGCCCTTTCCCAATCTCTACACCGATCATCTCAAGTATTCCTTTGTTCATAATCTGAAAAGTGAAAACCAACAAAAAATACAGCAATTCAAATTTTAATTTCCTCGTATGTCTAAATCATTATTGCAACAAAACCATATTTAAAACTCACCAGTTCGACGATGAAAGTTCCGATGAGACCAATCATGCAAGCTCTCGAGTTCCATATCTCTGCTGTGTATGTAAATCCAAGAAACGCAGGTTGAGATTTCGGCTCTACTTTTGGCAATATCACCTACATAAAGGATTTTCATTTTCATTACAACCATTTAGGAGAATTGTTTTCGAATTTGATTATGGAAAAAAAGGATCGAAATTTACCCCCTCTGGAAGTTTGGCGGCTCGAACACGGAGGTACGACCGTTGCTTCCTATACAAACAGAAATTCCGGCTGAGACCATGGCCATCAACGGAGAAGGTCGGGAGAGGAGGAATGAGAGATGAAGATAACGGCAACGAGCTCATTTTCCGTTTCCGTTTCCGTTTGCAATAACTCTTCTCTCTCGACTTCTCTTTATCTTCACTGCGCTTGTGGATAATACTGATCTGTTTCTCATATCCACTCCTTTTCTGCCACGTGTTCCTTCCACAGTCAAATATGTATATATATTTTATTTTTTTGTGACTGGTGACATTTTTTTCCCATAATTTCAATTTTTGTAGGTTTTTTATACCATTTTTTGGTGGATGTATGTAACAACAAATTAATCAACAAAAATAACTCCATATCATAGTAGAGCAAATAAATAACACCAATATACATAAATTTTTTTTTTTTTATTGTCAAACTTCATTCAAAAGTATATGGTGGTTTACATTGTAATCTGTGTAAGAGCAAAACAAGAACGTGTTTTCTTAACTTTCAAGAAACAATGTGGTTTGCATTTCTATTCAATGCGACAAAATTAAATTGACATAACAAAAGTCATTCTTTTCGCCTGACGAATTTCGTCCTCGTAGTTATCTCTTTCTCTCTTCTTATCGATGGTTCCTTCGGATCTTAAAATCTGAAAAATGGCAGAAAGATCTCCAACGTAATAATCAGCACTCCTCTTCTTCACTTCCTTTCTCTGTATCACATCCACAAAGCTCTTCACTCCACGGGATTTTCTTATCCAACCATTTGCAACGTTTCGAGTTTTCGTCACGTTAACACATTTCATAATCTTCTCCTGCGATAACCCGAATAAACATTAGTCAGAATATATTCCATTTGTGAATTACTATCTTAATTATAAACAAAACCATCGCACTTTTGTTACCTTGTGTTCTTGTCCAAAGAGATTCATGATCACTCCAAAGTTGTCACCTAAAGCTGCCTTCTCTTCTAGAACTTTCCACACAGCCGCAACCGCCACAACACTTGGTGCATATTCAAGGATCTTCAAATCTATATAAATAATTCAAGATCCAAGCTCAATCATGCCTTTTAAATGATAATAACAAGAAACACACATTAACCGATCCGTATGATCTTCATACCGCATAAATCATCTAGCAGATGGTCTGTGATTTGATTCATCATCAGATATTCTCCTTGCAGCCCGATTTTCGACACAAGGATTTCCGAAAAAGAGTAACTCGTGACCGAGTTAACACGCCATTCAAGAGCTTTTAAGATTATGAGTTCCATCTCAAGAATAGTCTTCTGGTAAAACAAATGGTTCAGACCTTCCATCTGAAGTTCTTGAAGTGAAGGAGAAGTAACTTCGTTGAATTTCGAAGCGATTGATAATGAGGTTAATGCTACTATCTCCACCATCCAATTCGTCCATTCCTGCATTCATTTTTAAGAAGGAAGATTAGTATAATGTTACGGCCAATCTCTACCCTAATCCGATTAAAAGCAAATATTTATAAAGAATGTAGATAATGCAACTACTTACTTTGCAGTTGGTCTCATAGACGAACCGATCAAAACAATTTGCGGCGGAAAATACCGTTTCAAATGAAAGATCTAGCCGACTCCGAGCCTGACAAATCACAACAACAACAAAAATGAAGTTTCGCTTTATAGAACAATGTAATTTTCGAAAACATGCGACAACGCAAAAGGCAAATCTCGTTTAAAAAGGTCAGGGTTGCGATGAATATCACGCAGTCCTATCAAAATATCATTAATAAAATCTGCAAAAGTCACTAAGCAATTCAAAGCGAATTTAAACCTTTTGCAAAGCAACGAAGCGCTTTCAATAAATAAAAAATTCACTAACTTTCCAGATGTAAACAATTAAAAAACCTAGTTTTGGTTCCTATCCGGTAGACTGTGATGGCATACCATTTGCTTGGCCCTATATTTGAGCGACCCAAAAAAAGATTTTCTAGGTTGTTAAGTATTTAGCGGGTTTTTTTATTTCCCGCAAATCTCAAATGTAGATTTCAAAAGATGCGAACCTTTTTTTGTTTTCAGAAAAGTACAGGGAAACTTCAATATATGTAATAATAATTAATATACCTGGATTAGCCATTGAACCGCTTGAAACCTAGCATCGGTTAACTTCTTCGAAACGAGAAACTCAACGAACTTGTTTCCGTAATTACTAAAACGTGATTCTTTCTCTAAATCCAATGAAATGGCTTCCTCCACCGTCGCTTCGTCCATGGCCGGAGACATTGTCACGTCATCGCCGTAAATGATATTGCAGCGGAAGTTTGGCACAGGCTCCGGAGTTTGAGGATCCGAGAGCCATGACTCGTCGCAGAGTAGATTATCCATTTGAAACCAGTTTAGCTAAACCAGTTTTAAGGTACTTCAGTTTTTCACTCCGGGAACAGTGCTACGAGTTCAGAGAGAAAGTGACGTATATATGTGGAGAGAGAGAGAGAGAGAGAGTCGTGGAGAAGAAAATGGGAAGTTATGAAAGAAGACAGTTGAAAGTGAAAAGAAAAACAAATGATGCGTCGGTTAAATCACAAGTAGATGCGTCGGTTTGATTGGCGTCTTATACGAAATCGCGCGTAACACGAGAGCTACGCTTTTGTTGAACCGGATACTGATTTACTTACCCTCGTTTTAAGCTAATGAAAACAAGAAACCATATATATGAGTAAGAATTCTTGGGTTATTCAACTATGCATGTGAGCATATTTATTCTCAATAAGTTATCATTTGATTTTTTTTTTTATGTTTGATAGCTGTAAGAATGTCTTTGTTATATAAATATTACATGTTTCCAACTAGTGATAGTGGCGACTTGCGAGGGATATAATAAGAAGACGTCGTCCCACATGAAACGCGGTAAATGCTTTCTACCCAATTGGTTAACTGATTATCTTCATAGAGAATTCATGTTACAAAAACGTGTAAAAAAATAAATGTTACACACAAAACAAATACTCGTATTGGTACACTGTTTTTAATTTTACCAACCTCGTGAGTCCACGACCGTTCCGTATTTACCTCTTCCATGACAGCGAATTTTATTTTATTTTTTTCTTTTGTGCACTAACTTCCTTATTTTTTGTAACCAACCAAGATATTATTCTCGATGTTCTTGTGTTATTATTAGTGAATGAAAATGTTTACGAAATGCTATATTCGTAATTTTAAATATTAATTTTGGAAAGATATTATTCTCGATCCTTTAATGTCAGTAAAAGGGCAGAAACATATGCGTTCTTGTTTATAATTAGTTGCTTAGGCCCCAAGAAACTTATCAATTTCCCTCTAGCTTGTTCTGCCTCTTGGCGTCCGCTTTAACGACGTCGCTTCAAATCCACATGGTCTTCACTCTTCACACAAATCTCCCAAATCTAAGAAAATCGAAGCTTATATAATACAAATCTAGTTTTTTTTTTTTTGATGGATAAATACAGTGAAAATGGTGATTAGTACCAAAAACAAAAGAAAAAATCTGAGGAAAGAAGCATATCATCACACAAAAAATGGTATCAAAGACAAGATCTTCTTTTGTTCGGCTAAGCAGAGAGATGTTGGAATTGCCAAGGGTTGAATTGGGTCAACTTGACATCGGTGGTGTTATCCGCTGCAGCGCGGTGCACCGAGTACTTACCATTGAATTGGTAAAGTTGGAGATCACCCCATGGTGTTGGAGTAACTTCCTCTGTTTCATCAAACCATTTTGGAGCAAATCTTTGGCCTTTCTCTTGTCTGTTTCGCTTCTCAGCTCTTTGTCTCTCCTCTAGGCTGAGAAACAAACAAAAAGAGATGAATCGAAGAAATGGTGAACCAGAGGATGCCCAAAAGACTATGAATAACCTTGCTCTTTTCGTTTCCAGATTTGGCCATATCGCCCATCTCGAGGGCGCGCGTATCTATCAGGACGTAGACGTGAATCAGACGGCAATAGCTAGCTTTTTAGGGGCAGTTTCAAAGCTATTGAGCAAAGTGTGTGTATTGGTATTTATCCTTCTTCGGAGCTTCAGCGACCTTCCATACCTTTGGGGGAAGTGATCGAACTAGATTTTGCGTAGAGGAGAGAAAATTGACAAACAGGTATATGAATCGGACCCCAAATCAATTATCAGTATATGAATCCATTAAACTCTAACGCCTAGGATCTGATTTCGTCATGGCGGATCCGAAGTTATGAAGGGAAACTTATGTGGAGATCGAATCGGACTCCGGTGCAAATGAATTCGTAACAAAATGGACTGGATCAGCGACGGAGAAGACGAACAAGAGATCTTTGTGCTGGCTGGGTCTTCGTTGCCGCTTCTTCGATTTTCAAGTCAAAAGCCACTAATAATGATTCTGTTTCCTAATCATCGTCACTTTTATATTTTCATAAACGGAAACATTAAACCGAAGTAAACCGGGTTCATATTTAGATTCGTTGGGCCCAAACATAATTGGGCTTCAAATATATGTAACGGCTTAAAAAAGTACAACTCACGCCACATATTGCAATGAAGGACTACAACTTCTTATAAATTAATGCTCTGCAGTTTTAGTTTTACTCGTAACTATAACGTACCTGAGATTCGGATTGCTCGTAAACTAGTTAGAAAATATGAAAAACAGGATAAGACTTGAGATGTGACAGATGTCTATACCATTATGTACAATTTTTTTTTTTTTGGAATTAGTTTTAGATAGATTTGAGGCAATAAACATGTATTTTTTAGATCCGTGAAGTATGAGCCTTTACATATACTTATTATCGAAAAACCATCATCCTAAGGATAATTAGTTCTCACCTAACACGATCCTGAAAAGCTATAAAAAAAAAAGTATAGTCATCGCCTATTGAGTGAGAGAGCCAATTATATTTGCTTTGAAGTCAAATGCATATAATTAAATCATTTTATCAGGAAAAAGGATAATATTTAGAATATGATGACAATGGGATCAAACTTTTCTTAGATCTATGATGCAAAATATGACTTCATTCAAGATTGTGAGGCTAGTGCGGTGGGTAATTTGATACGAAATTAATTTTAAATTCAATTATTCTATTACTTTAGCTAACTATAATATGTGTTCTTCAAATTTTAAGTAGGCTATGGGCTTATCAAAATTTTATACAGAACTAGGATGGAACTGTTCTTCAAATATTTACTCCAGACTCCAAGAAGAACTAAGTTATTAATTATTATAAGATTGTAAGAAACTCAATGATAAACTCCGAGTAAGAAGAACATGTGTTTTTTGTTGGTCGTTGGTTTGTCATCAAATCTTTTAACAAACCAAACTATATATTATGATATTTTCATTTATCCAGATTGCTTGAGAAGCCAAGCTTCTTGATGTATGATAAGACTTACCTTTCACATTTTATGTTTCGTCTCATCAAAAATATAATTTTTCAAAGCATATCCTCTCAAAACATCATTTACCGTCACGCCTAAGCATACGTGGCACTATACCTATCACGCCACGTCACTATCTCTACCCTCCTCCCTTTTATATTATGCACCAAAGCCCCTCACATTGATCACAAAACAAGAAAAAAGTCCCATCGAAAGGAAAAAAAAGAAAGAATTAGAAGATCAAACAATTAAATGGAAGGTTTGATTCCGTTTTTGTACAAAGCCATTGTTATGTATAAAAGAGAAGGAAGCTTTTCGTCGGTTTTGCTCAGCGATCATCACTCTCCTTCTACCTCTGGTTACTACATGAGACTTGCCGGCGAATCCTCCGGCAGATTTCGAACGTCGGATCTTCGAAGACTTGGGACGGACCGTCTTGGATTGCTCGAAACGACAAAGTCTTCGCCATCTCGTGTTTCCACTAGGAATATCACCAAACGTATGTAGGGGCTGTTGATTAATATAACACACATGAAGATAAAAAGGTTTGCCTTTGATTGTGGTAATTGGATATTAACTATTATATATATCATATATGATGATACATGTGTACTTATGGTTCACCGTAAATTGTTTGTTATACTTGTGATTAAAACTAAAGTTTTGTTAAATCGTCAAAATTATGGTAAAACTGTAAATATATAAGGATGGCCATAATTTTGATGATGGTTTACTGGACTTTCAATATTTACGGTGGATCGATCATGTGTACATACTTTATTTAGTGTGGTTTGTTAATTGTGTAATTGTAATCTCAAGTGTGTTAATTATCATAGGGATCTTCAAGTTTGATCGCTAAATATTTCTAAATATATATATTTTTAATGATTTTTATTTCTATGATCAAATCATTCATACATTCAAACATTTCAAAAATTCCGAATGTGTAAAAATTCTGACTCGTCTATTCAAATCTGAATAGGGTCAAAACTTTAATCACTACTCATACACATAACACATTCACACAGAAAAATTAAGTACAGTTACAGATTCTATTTTGTGTGGAGGAAAGACTCAAAAAACTTTCCTTGATTTGGAAGCATTTGAAGAATCAAGTGTGAGATTCTTTGATGTATGTTGAGTGTCGATCTACGATGAGACGAATGAGATTATCTTCAACAATAGATTCAGGCTTACCGGAGTCGCATCTGACCACAAAATTACCGCTGCTTGAAACAACCACAACCTCTTCCTTGCGTGTTGATAGCTCATTGGCTACAACAGCGTGCACTTTGTATTTTCCTAGAGCCTTTGTAGCCTTCTCTATCAGAATCTTCGAGTCTGTCTCAAGCTGGATTAAAAAGTTCCATATAAGTCTATCGAAATTTCGAGAAACCGATACAAGAGAGAGAACATAGAGAGATTTGACCTTGAAGGATATGCAGAAAGCCTTTGGAGCCCAGATTGTTCTCAAGACTGAAAGCATTTTAGGGACTTGAGCTAGTCTTATGTCCAAAGGACCAGATCCTGATTCTATTTTGTGCTCCGTCTGGTTTTCAATAAATACATATAAAAAAGGAAAAACATACTTTCTTTCAGACACAAGACTTGGGTAGCCATAGTAATAAGGTCATGTGAGTGACTCTTACCATGCTGTTCCATGGCACGTAAAAGTCGGAGACAGCAGCAGCAAGATAAAACATTGAGCATGGACCGACATCTTTCAATCCCGTTGCAATCAACCGCAACATCTGTAACCAGAAACATTCGCAAAGAGAAGGTCATTTCAGCTGTAGCACTGTTGCCTCAAGGCGGTTTCTTGTGCATTTAAAGATTCGATTATATGGGTCAAGGCAAAACAGCCAAAGAGATAACTAAAACAAGCTGTGTAAGATTCAAGAACCTGAAGATACTCATATATGGTTGAGAATGGGAGTTTTAGCAAGCGACCTTCTGCTATTGCCTGAAATGGTATTTACGACACAAAAAAGAAGAAGATAAAGTGATCAGCTTTTAGCAGACTAATTCAGTAAAAGGAAACAATTGGTCTATACATACAGTTTGCTGATCCATAACAGCACTCTTCACAGCTTCCAAATGTGATGTATGAACTGAAAACAAAGAAATACGAATAAAGATACCGAAACACGCACCTTATATCCATAAACGTGCTATATATATTTATATAAGAGAGATGATGAAATACCTTGAATGTTTGTCTTATCAGGAAACTCAAAACATTCAAGGAATGGATCATCGGGAAGAGACCGGCAATACGGCTGACAAGTTCCCCTAAAGATTCACATATAAAAATTTCCACTTCATTTTTCAACTACACACGATACAGAAACAGAAAAAAAAAAAAACAAAACTATATGTACCTCCTGTACAGAAATATCACTGCATATCCAGCCTTGACGAAATTCCTTTGCACCAAATCAAAATCAATTTGGATTACTAAGAATGAGTGATGATATAAACGGAGAAAAAAACCATAAACTGTTTTACGAGTTTCATAATATGTATGTAATTGGGAAGAAAAAGTAAGCTTACTCAGTAGAAGCAGCACCTCTATTACCGGAGCTGAAGTTGTCGATGTATCGTACGCATCGTTGCTCCAAAGGTACCGTTGTTCCTCCTGAAGTCACACACACAATCCTTCTCCCTTGCCCATTTCCTCCTGAAAATGCAAAAGACGTATAATTTGTTTGTTTTTTTTATTGTTCTCAGTGAGAAATCAAAATGTCACATTTTTAAACTAAATCTACCTTGCGACGAAGAATTCAGCTCGATGAAGCGATTAAGCGTCTCTATGATCTTATCCATGTTCTTCAGAGGTGGAGAAGATTCGAAAAACGAATTAATTTCGTCTTCCACAACTTCCTCCAAACCAGAGATGGAACTCATTTCAATCCTCAGAATTACTGAATCAGAAAAGAAAGAATTATAATCATAATTCATAATCTCAGCAAGCATAACAGAAGCATCAGTCTCGATTGAAAACATAAAACTTGGCTTTTATAATCATAATCTCAGCAAGCATCAACAAGTAATTTGGAAATCACAAGAATCTATTCTGAAATACCATTCCCTGATCTAAATTCATAATTTCATAGAATCCACAATGCAAGGAGACATCATCAAACTACCAAAACCACACACATTCACCAAGGGTTAGATCACACTCAGTAGATCTTGGAATGTCTAAAGGATCAAAGAAAAACAACCGAGAATCACTATCATCCATTCGCATTACTCACAACACGAAGATCAAAATTAGCCTAGTGAGCGAAGAACTAGACCAATACAAGCTCCTGGAAACTGATTAAAATCAGCAGACAGATTTATTTTTCCGTCGAATTCGAAAAATCCTTACAGTTGTGAAGATCTCGACAAGGACAAAGAATGATCGAAATAATCACTCTTTCCGATTTGCACTCAAAACTGTGCTGGTCTTCGTCTTCGTCTTCGTCTTCGTCTCGATCGTCCCCTTCTTCCTCAGGAAAAAAAAACACTTCTATGCCGAATTCCAAAACTACCCTTGCTCGGTCTTCACGGGCATAAACGGGTTATTCCATTTTGAGACCCGTTTATTTGACATCTAATTGGATGGGTCACGGGCTAGAATCCACACATAACGGACCCTTTTAAGCCTCTTTAAATGAAAGAGTATATCGCAAAAGAATCTGAGGAGGAGAAGGCTCGTAAGCGTACGGGTAAAGATCATGTCTCTGGGATATCGAATAGAGAAGAGCAGAGGGCGAAAGACGCATTCCTGAGTCGTAAACCCGGTACGCTGGTTATCAGGGAAGGAGAATTTAAGACACTAAGCTCTAATACTGTAAGAGAGTTGTCTGATACTACTCCAAATCCAGAAGATGATGAAACCATGGTTGATGCTGAAGAAGGAAATTTTACTGAAGCAGAAGCGGAAAAGGTTGCTAAAGAGCTAGAGGCTCCAACCATGGATGAGAATATGATAGATAATGATGATCTTCTTGGGGATGAGATGGATCATGAGGCAGAACAAATTGAGGCCATATCCCAACTATCCCCGATCAGCTCGCAACAACAAGATAAAGCAGCGCGCACACATCCAGCGGAGTTTTTGGCGCACCCAAAGATCAAGACATCACTTATAAAACCAAAAATAAAACCAGACATAAGCACTCGAAAGAAAGCTTATGCAAGCCCAGAAAGGAAAGGAACCTCAGCATCCAAGAAGCTGCACGCAAGGCGCATCACTGCGTCACCAAAAAAGAAACAGGGGACGAGTAAACATTCTAACTCTGTGGCCCCCATTCATAAAATCCCTCGAAATGAGGTGTTTCCTTCTGCTCTAAGCAAGAAAACTTCTTCTCTTTCAGGTTCGGTGGTGTCCCAGAAACCACCCAATAAGAAGATATGAGGACAATAGCATGGAACTGTCAAGGTGCAGGAGCTGATCTTACCAATTACCACTTACAAGAGCTGCACCGCCTTTTTGCACCTTCTTTTCTTTTTCTTTCAGAAACCAAAAACAATTTTACTTTCATGCAATCTTTTCAGACTTTATTTGGTTATGATAAGCTGTTCACCGTGGAGCCAGAGGGGCGAAGCGGTGGACTAGCTCTTTTTTATTTTGACTCTTTTTCTGTTAATATTTTGTCCTCTTCCAATCGGATGATCGACACAGCAGCTGTTATTGAGGGGAAGAAAGTCTTCATGACTTTTGTTTATGGTGATCCGGTTACGCAACACCGAGGAAAAGTATGGGAGAGCTTATCTCAATTAAGTATTCACAGAAAAGGGAGCTGGTTTATGATTGGGGACTTCAATGAGATTACCGGAAACCATGAGAAACGCGGAGGTAGAAGGCGAGCTGAGTCTTCGTTTTTAGACTTTCGGAATTTGTTAAATATTTGTGGTATGATTGAATTCCCCTTCAAAGGAAACTCCCTCTCTTGGGTCGGATATCGAAGCTCCGGAAAGGTCCAATGTAGATTAGACAGAGCTGTAGGCAATGAGGATTGGCACCAATCCTTTTCCCACACTAATGTGGAGTACTTACAGCTCTGGGGTTCTGATCATCGGCCCGTTCTGGCCAGAATACAATCTAAAGCATCCAATATCCAACGTAACTTCCGGTTCGATAAACGATGGTTAGGTAAAGAAGGGTTTAAAGATACCATTAAGTCAGGATGGAGTACACAACGTTCTCCCGATATTGGGAAGGTATACCACAAAACCCTTAATTGTCGCCGAGCTATTTCTGTATGGAAAAAATCAAATAAGACCAATGCAGCAAAGAAGATCGAGACTATTAAAGAGCAACTTGAGAAGGCTCATACCGATGATACGGCTTCAAGTGATGTTGTCTTGGAGCTTAATGGGAATTTATGTATGGCATACCGAGAAGAAGAGCTATACTGGAAGCAGAAAAGCCGCATTACTTGGCTTAAGGAAGGCGACAGAAACACCAAATTTTTCCATGCCTCTACAAAACAGAGAAGAGCTCGCAACCGGATTACAAAGCTAAAAAAACCGGATGGAACTTGGGCTGAGAGTGAGGCTAACATTGAACGAACTGCGACAGGTTACTTTCAGAATCTTTTTACGTCATCAAATCCACATTCCTTTGATGATGCTCTCCGGTACGTTACCGAGAAAGTTACTCCAGCCATGAACTTATCGTTAACACAGCCCCCATCCAACGAAGAGATCAAGAAAGCTATAGCGGACATAAACCCGGATAAAGCTCCAGGCCCAGATGGAATGACTAGCCTGTTCTATCAACATTTTTGGGAGGTTACAGCTCGCGATGTCATACAAATGGTGAAAGATTTCTTCACATATAATGAACTAGACCGGCGGCTAAACCAGACAAATATTTGCCTCATCCCGAAGACGGAGAGACCGAGAGATATGACTGAATTCCGGCCAATAAGCCTATGCAATGTCATCTATAAGCTCATATCAAAGATTTTATGCAATAGGCTTAAGCGATACCTCCCGAAGATTATCTCGGAGACACAGTCAGCCTTTGTGGCTAGAAGATTAATCACCGATAATATTCTCATTGCACAAGAAGCTTTTCATGCCTTGAGGACCAATTCAATGTGCAAGGCGAAGTTTGTGGCAATTAAAACTGATATGAGCAAAGCCTATGATCGGGTGGAATGGGACTTTCTAGAAGCTCTGATGCTTAAACTTGGATTCGCTGCTACTTGGGTTACATGGATAAAAACATGTATTACCTCGGTGTCCTATCAAGTCTTGATAAATGGAGAAGCCAAAGGAAACATTATCCCTTCTCGAGGCCTTCGACAGGGAGACCCTCTATCCCCGTTTCTCTTCATTATCTTGACTGAAGGTCTTATATCTCAATTGAGAGGGGCTGAGGAGGCCGGAAAGATAACTGGATTAAAGATTGCACGAGCCTGCCCATCCATATCCCACCTCCTTTTTGCAGATGACAGCTTATTTTTTTGCAAGGCCGATGTCCTGCAGTGTGCAGAGTTGATGAGGATTCTTAGGTATTACGGGAGGGCCTCGGGTCAGCAATTAAACACCTCGAAATCATCCATATTTTTTGGTAGCAAGGTACCAAATGATCTGAGAACCTCTTTAAAACATGTCGTAGGTATTCACAATGAGGGAGGAATGGGGACCTACCTAGGCTTACCGGAAAAGATTTGTGGTTCAAAGAAGCAGGTGTTCGCCTTTGTCCAGGATAGATTGGGAAAACGCATTAACTCATGGTCTGCAAAACTTCTTTCAAAGGGAGGGAAAGAGGTTATGATCAAATCTATCGCTCAAGCTCTACCGACGTATGTTATGTCCTGCTTCCTTCTTCCTCAAGGAATTATTAAAAAACTATATAGTGCCATCTCTAATTTCTGGTGGAGTAACCGACAAAATAGCCGTGGCATTCATTGGATAGCTTGGGAAAAGATTTGTCTACCGTCTGAAAAAGGTGGCTTGGGTTTCCGTGACTTCAAACTTTTTAATCTCGCACTACTTGCGAAGCAAATGTGGAGACTAATCCACTATCCGTCATCTTTGCTGGCGAGAGTCTTAAAAGGACGTTACTATAGGAACTCCTCCCCTCTTGAAGTGGAGAAGTCTAATGCACCATCGTATGGGTGGACGAGCATTCTCGCTGCAAAAACCCTCCTAAAAACCGGCCTCCGACGTACGATTGGTACAGGGGAGAAGACTTATGTCTGGAGTGATTCATGGATACCCGGAGACCTACCAAGACCGCCGATGGATACTGGTATACCTCAAGACCCTCTCCTTTTGGTCTCCCATTTCCTGGACCCCAATACAAAGGAATGGCTGTTAGACAAGCTGACTGACGCCTTAAATCTCGAAGATATCAATCTCGTGTTAAGTCTGAAGCCGAGCAGGTTAAACCGAGAAGATAGCTTTTGTTGGGCACTCACAAAATCGGGCTTATACTCGGTGAAGACAGGCTACCTGCTCGCAGTTCAATTAAAGGAAGAGATGAGCCCCCAGCCGGTGTTACAACCTAGCGTTGATGTCCTAAAGAGCAAAGTCTGGCTTCTAAATACGACGAAAAAGCTCAAGCACTTCGTATGGCAAGCTCTAGCCGGGATTACTCCAGTATGCAGCAGATTAGTTGACAGACATTGCGGGGCTGTGCGATCTTGCCCGAGATGTGGAGCTGCAGAAGAAACGATAAACCATATGTTGTTTGAGTGTCCCTCCGCAACTCAAACATGGGCCTTGTCTGACATACCAGCTCTTCCGGGAATCTTCCCGTGTAACGCCCTCTTTTCCAACCTCGATTATCTCCTGTGTCGAGCAAGGGATCAGGGAACCCCTACTGAAGCTTTAGCTGTTTTCCCTTGGATTGCTTGGTCCATATGGAAAGCCAGAAATGAAAAGGTTTTTAAAGGTAAAGATGTCACACCCCTTACTACTATACAAACAGCTAAGTCGGAAACAGAAGCATGGATGGCCGCACAGGTGGTTGCAGATGCCATTGATGCAAACCTGAACTCCGACGCACCTACTCCACAACCTGTAAACGTAATACTTCCAAGATGCCAGGTAGATGCATCATGGGTGTATGGAAAGAACTTCTTTGGAGGAGGATTAGCTCTGGACGTCGCAAGCGACGACACTATTTTTGGGTTATTCGCAAGCCCACAAGTCCCCTCTCCGCTCCACGCGGAGTTTCAAGCCTTGTTATGGGCCATGAAAGCAATCACGCAGATGGGATTTACATCAATGAGCTTTGAATCGGACTGTCTTCAGTTGGTTAAGCTTATCGATGAGGAAGAAGAATGGCCTTCTATGGTCTCAGAGTTAGATGACTTTCATTTTCTACGCTCGTTTTTTCAGAATTTTTCCTTAGTTTATATTTCACGTACTCATAACATCCGTGCTGATGCCTTATCCAAAGAGGCCAGAGCACGAGAACTTTCCTTTTCCCATGTAAACACTTACGGTCCGACTGGAATGGCCGTCCAGGCTATTACACTGGACGTTATATAATAATACATGGAGACTTTCGATGTCAAAAAAAAAAAATGAAAGAGTATATAATTTAGTATTATGGGTATAATTAAGGGGTTAAACCGACTCGCTTTCCAGTGGTATGACTATGGGAAGTGGGAACGGAATCTCAAACTTGGATATATCACTCCGTAGTGAAACCGGATACTCCTAATCTTTTATGTTTTTAACAAAAATACCCAAAATAAAATTATGTAAAAAGACGTAAAATCTTTGCATGTGCAAAGCTTTGGATCTTGAATATTTTGTTTGTCCGTATTCTTTTTATCTTTCTCTAGTTCTATGTATATAAAGTAGATTACGGACAAGACCTACTTATAAAATATTTCTTGATTAATTTGATTACTTATGTTACCAAAGATTAAAAAAAGATACTGTATTACTGATATAAATATAGGTTTTTCTGCTGAATCCTAACTAAGAACACTAAATCTATCCGGGACCGGATGAATATTAGTCGATGTGTAGATGCGATATACTAATGATTTGTAGCACGAGAACAAACGTAATAAAATATTTTCGTGTTTTAGTAGTTAAATCCACCGATGATTTTTAATTTATTCATATTTGAAGTTTAATTTGAATCAAATTCCAGTGAGTCAGGATGCTTCAGCGAGTGCTTACTAACTTCGGATCATTAATTAAGGTGTGTTGGAACTTTGAAACAAGAAGTTTGTATGGTTGTGATTAACTGAGTATGGTCGAGTCTAAAGCAAACGCAACTATCATTTGTTAATTGAAAAATTTAAATGAACTATAAAGACAAAAATACAAACAGAAGAATGGAAAGTATAGTTGTCGTCGTATAGTTTAAAAACTTAAGAAACATGAATATGTCGGGATGATCATGACAGACAATGAATCTGCACTATCTTCCTTAGAAAATACAAACATGATTTTGAGATAACCCAAATCAGTCCTCACTTTTTTCTCGTTTTACAACAACTCGGGAATTGCTTATTTTTTTATATCACTACGAATGACGTAAGAGTTGTATAACCACAACATTGATAGTAATGACCTTTCATTAGTACATAACCTAAACATTTCTTCACATCTTTTGCTCACTAACTCTCCACATTCTTAACAAAATTACCAAAATGGAGAAGAAGCGATCATACTACGCTTTATTGATGCCAACTCTCTTGACCGTATGGCTAACGTGCGCGAGCCATTCCTTTGCTCGCCACGCTAAGGTAAAACATCCCATGGTCGGACCACCACGGTGTCCGAACTGTGGACCTGTGGTTGTACCTTATCCACTAAGCACGGGTCCAAACTGCGGCGATCAAGCGTACAAGATAAATTGTGTCGGGGGTAAGCTTTATTTCGGCGCTCTTCAGGGCTCATCGTACGTCATCACATCCATTAACCCCGTAACCCAACGGATCCTTCTCCGCCCGCCCGGTTTTGCTAGCCCCGGATCTTGTCTCTCTGGTGATGTCTCTAAAGCTGGCCTTGAGCTCGACCCGCATCTCCCTTTCAGCATCACTAGTAGCAACACTATCATGTTGCTTAGTTGCCCTGAAACTATGCTACAGGTAAACCAACTCTTTTAATCCTGGTTTAGATAGATTTGAACCGGTTTTTGGATTGATTTGGTTATTTTTGTATTTGACTTAATTCGGATCGGTTAAAATGTCTAATCTACTCTTTAAGTTCGAATGAAACTTGTAAATTTCGGTTCAAATGTGGTGAAACCCGGTTTTCAGGCCTGACCAAAGACATTTTGGGGTCTGCAGGCGCCAATAGATTGTACGGGGACGAGCTTATGCCACAGCTACATCAAGAACAACGCACCAGCTTGTTCCAAGGCTCCCTTTTGTTGCACCTTCAGAACCGACGGGTCTCAGACCGCTTACACGATCAGGATCAACGGTGGTGGATGTCTCGCGTACCAGAGCTTTGTGGGGTTGAATCCAAACAAAGAGGTTCCTCCTCCCGGGACTAAATGGCCCGAACCGGGGCTAGAGTTGCAATGGGTATTGCCTAAAGAACCGGTTTGCAAAACCGATCTCGATTGTAACCTTTTGTTAGGTAAATCAAAGTGCTTGCCTGACCCGACGACTCTCGGCCTCAAACGATGCTCTTGCAAAAAGGGTTTGGAATGGGATCCGGTTAACGCAACATGTAAGCAAAACCATAAAATCATATTTCTTGATTCTTAAAATTGTGATTTGATCGGTTCTTGACATAAATTAGGTGGTAAATGTCGCCGTGGGAAACACTGCAAGAAAAAGAAGAAGACCGTTGTTTTTGCAGGTGCGGCTGCTGCGGTTGTGGGAGTGACAATGGCGATTGCGGTAGCTGTAATGGCAAACAAACATAGCCACCAAAAGGTTAAGAAAGAGATCCACAAGAACATCGTCAAGGAGCGAGAAGAGATGCTCAGCGCAAAATCCACCGGCAAATCATCAAGAATCTTCACAGGCAGGGAGATCACAAAAGCGACCAACAATTTCTCAAAAGACAATCTCATAGGCACCGGAGGTTTCGGAGAAGTGTTCAAAGCTGTTCTTGAAGACGGAACCGTGACCGCCATCAAACGAGCAAAGCTTAACAACACAAAAGGCACTGATCAGATCCTAAACGAAGTTCGAATCCTCTGCCAAGTCAACCACAGAAGCTTAGTTAGGCTACTCGGTTGCTCCGTCGACCTCGAGTTACCTCTCTTGATCTACGAGTTTATTCCCAACGGAACTCTCTTCGAACATCTCCACGGCAATCCAGACCGGACTTGGAAGCCTCTGACTTGGCGGAGAAGGCTGCAGATCGCATACCAAACCGCTGAAGGCTTAGCTTATCTTCACTCCGCAGCAATGCCGCCAATCTACCACCGGGACGTGAAATCTAGCAATATCTTGCTCGATGAGAAGCTAAACGCCAAAGTCTCAGACTTTGGACTCTCGAGGCTCGTGGACTTGACTGAGATTTCAAACAACGAGAGCCATATCTTCACAGGTGCGCAAGGAACACTAGGCTATCTCGATCCTGAATACTACCGGAACTTCCAGCTGACCGATAAGAGCGACGTGTATAGCTTCGGAGTTGTGCTTTTGGAGATAGTTACGTCGAAAAAGGCGATTGATTTCAGTAGAGAAGAGGAAGATGTGAACCTGGTGATGTATATCAACAAGATGATGGATGAAGAGAGGTTGGTTGAGTGCATTGATCCGGTGCTGAAGAAGACGGCTAACAAGGTTGATCTGCAGACGATGCAACAGCTCGGGAACTTAGCGTCTGCGTGCCTTAACGAGCGGAGACAGAACAGGCCTTCCATGAAAGAGGTTGCTGATGAGATCGAATACATCATCAATGTTCTGTCACAAGAGGTGGTTACTGAGACTGAGACACACTTGTCTTAAGGAATCACCAAAATTGATCTTGTAGTACACCATTGCTCTTCTGTTTCCGGTTATGAATTTTGATAAAAGAAAAGACTATTCAGAGAAATGGATTTTTGTACATTGGACAATGTCATGTCAAGATCCAAAACATGGTATGAGATGTTATAGCAGCGAGAATCCAATTGAAGAAAGCTAAACAGACTGAAATCTGAAACCTATCGCAAGAGAGAGTGGTCTGCCTGCAAAATTCAGTATCTTTCGTGAATAAAACTGTAACTCCTGCAGATGAACACGAGGCTGCAAGAGACAGAAGTGCAGTGACCTGCAGAATTTCCGAAATCAAACTATCAAAACCACAACAGAAGCATCTAAAACTTGCGGATGAAACTCTGTTTGCTATAGGGAAATGGAAGATTGAATTTAGTACCCAGTCACCAACAGTGAATAAGCTCAATAAGATGGGACTTCGTAGATCACTTTTTCGTTTTATCGCATACACGTCAATACACGCAAGTCCAAAGCTCCAAATCATTTGAAGACCCATTGATGCAACTAGGAAGCTGAACTCATAAGCATTTCGAGCAACCAAAGCACAGCAAAAAGTCCCATTTCACATAATTTACCAAACAAAAGCAGAGATCGATTCCGATATAAACAGATACACCAATCATAATCAACAAGTGATTTAGCAAATCCAGTCCACTATCTGAATATCGAGAATTACCAGAAAGCAGTGTAACTAGAGAAGCCGGGAGCAGAAACCATAACACCGATCGAAGTAGCAGCACTCGCACATTGCCCTAATCTCAGTATCAGCCCAATCACTGTTCCAGGACCCCCAATCATCTTCTTCATTGACCACCCCTAGCGAAACAGAAACACAACAAAAACAAAGAAAAAAACCGAGACTTTGGAAGAAAAACCGCTACTTTCCAGAAAATCGATCATAAAAACCCTAAACCCATAATTTTATCTGATAAATTTCACACACAAAAACCTCAGATTCGGAAATTTTCACTACAGATCATAATCTTTACCCGGAAACCAAATTGTGGGTAAATTAATCAAGAGCTTAGCCACCAGAAAACCAACACTAAAAAGACAACCTTTCTTTTAGCTTTTTTTTTTTTTTTTTTCCAAAAGTATCTACCACAAATCTGTTTATCATCTGGTCAAATAATTGTTTCTGTATTTTGAGGAACAATTATGTTTCCCTTAACTTCAAGCCAACGAAATTGAAGAAACAGTGACGAGGTTCTGACGCACGCACGAGGTTCTATTTGTTAGGTGTCCCTTCTTCAAGCCAACGAAATTGAAGAAACAATTATCTCTCTTGCCTTTTAACACGTGTCCACACAGAGACATTCCTCTTCACCATACGAAATTACGAATACTACAAATCCTAATCCGGTCTTATCATATTGGTTGGTTGATGGATTTTTAAGAATTGTTAGAATTTTCAAAAAATTTTGTTATTGGTTTATGGATTCTAACCATCGTACTAAAATTTGTTGTTATTGTTTAAAACCTAATGTCGTGTGTTTTAAAGGAGAATGACCGCATTTTTTTTGTTGTTTTCGAGAAAAGTGAAAAAAAAAAGATTCGAGAGTTTGTGAGTGATTTCTGGGTATTGTGATTGATCTGGAGTTCTTTGTGGTTGTTCCTTTCCTCTTTTGTTCAATATTTGTTAAGGTGAGTACGTGACCGTAAACTCGTAATTATCTAGATCAATGGAATCTGGGTTGTTTTGATTGAAGTTTGTGATATTTATGTGTTATTTGGTATGTTTGATTGTGGTTGGTGATGATTTGTGGTGTTTGTTGTGTCTCCCGTATTGTTCATTCGCTTTCGGTATCATCCTGAGAATCGGGTGTCGAACGACATCAAGCTGGTGTCGGTCGACATCGAGTTGGTGGGTGTCGGTCGACACCGAGCTGGTGGGTGTCTGTCGACACCGAGCACTGATTCGGTTTGGTGTTCGGTTTAAATCCGCGAATTTTAATTAAATTAAATTTAAATGGTTTAACCGATTTAAGTGTTTTAATTGAGATGATTAATTAATTAAGTGGTTTAATTAATTAATTAAGTGGTTAAAAATAATTGTAGAAATTATTTTAAGTGTTGAAAATTATTATTTAAATTATGGAAATTAATTAATAATTAAGAAAAGTATTCTAATAATTATGAGAATTATTAATAATGTTTAAAATGTCTTCTGTAGGCGGGATGATCGCTTCACTAAGTATTTGTGATAATACTTACGCATCTCTTTTCCTGTGATGCAGGTAAAAGAAAAGTGTGATCTCGGAATCAAGGCTGAAAAAGGGGATGATAGAATTGTTTTATTTATTTGCTTAAATTGTTAGAACCTGGTGTTTAGGTTGTTAGTTTATTTACATGAATTATGGAATTGGTTATTATTTATTGAATTAATATTATTTGATTTAATGAGTTAATTATTTTTTATTGACTTCCGCATTGTTTTGATGTTTTCTGTTAGTTGTTGATAATTAATATTTATGGGAATATTAATTTGGGCTAATTATTTTTTTTTTAAAGTTGGTTGTTTCACCCGCAATATAGCCCTCACCTATATTGATAACGTGGCATTATCGAATATTTTTTTTTTAAAAGAGTTTTGTGCAAAACAACCTCAAACTAAATTATTTTAGCAAAATAAACCATCAAAAAAAAAATTAAAGACAATCCACTTAGCTCAAAAGTTATCCGCAGTATAAATTTGCTTATATCGATAACATAACATTAACGAAATCAAATAAAATTTATTAAATTTCTAATACACTTTGAATTATTCAATTTGGTCAATTATATTAAAAGATATTATGATTTTAGTAAAGAGTACTATAGAATAAACCAAAAAAATAGATTATTAATATATATAAGATGCAATTTGGCAATTTGCTATGTTAAAAATATAATTATTAATTAAAAAAATTATAATATATAATTTAAGTTAGAATTTTTAAATGAAAAAAAAAATCAAAAATTAAATTAAATAAAAATATTATTATTACATTAGTGATAGACTATATTGAATCTCTCATATGGACATAATTTATAATGAATTTATTTTATTTATAATATTACATTAATGTTATGTTATCGATATAAGCAAATTTATATTGCGGATAACTTTTGAGTTAAATAGATTGTTTTATACGTTTTTTCTAAGAGTTTTTTTTTGCAAAAAATAATTTAGTTTGAGGTTTCTTTTGCACAAAACTTTTTTTTTAAAAAAATATTCGATAGTGCTACGTCATCAATATAAACGAGGGCTATATTGCGGATGACTTTTAAGATAAGTGGTTTGACTTGCATTTTTTTGCATTTTTTTTAGATGATGGTTTTTTTTTTACAAAAATAATTATGTTTGAGTTAAGGTTTCATTTGATTGCCCTGATCTTGTTTGGATATTCTGCTTTTGTATATGTTTTTATGGTGTATATGATTCACTTGGGTATCATCATCCATTGTAACATTGAATGTGATTTGTTTCCTATTTTATCAAATTGGTCATGGCAAAGGATCATATAAGAAGCAGATCGTGAATCATATGTAATGATGGTTGAAAAGGCTGAAGTATGAGTGAAAATTGAACATGGTTGAATGTTAATAAAGCAATGGAATTGATGTTGTGCCTTCTCCAATTAGAGTATGAGTGAAAATTGTCCCATATCCCTTAAACTGCGTGTTTGATATTTCAGTACACATCTATATTTGCTTTTTATTTATGTGGTTCCAGTTTGGTTCTAGTCTAGTTAAGAACCTGATTTGAAATTTCTGTGAACTTAGAAGATTATACAACTGATTTCCTTTTTTCAGAAGAAGTGAGATCAAGCAAAGCATATGTCGTGACCTTCAAATCATGCTATAGTGAGATTGCCTCAGCAAATTAACCTTAAATTTAAAAAACTTTGGAAAATTTTTTTTTATAAAACCCCACAATAGGTTCTGCAATGTGGAGCTAAAATTTTAGAAATTCATATAAAACTCTACACTTAAAATAATATTTTTTTATTATTAAAAAATGTATTATTTTTTTATTATTAAAAAATGCTGTAGAGTTACATACGAAACTCTGCAATAAGGTGCTCTAAGTACCTTTGCATTTTCAACTCCAAGTTTTAGAAAATTCCCAGCTGGATTTGATCCAAGCAAAAATCATAGAGTCAGCAAAATGTGGGTTTATAATGGCCCATTAAGTAATTGGGCCTTATCAAATATTATTCTCTAGAGATTTCCAGATTCCAGTTTCTATAATAAACCTTAAACCCTCTCGCTCTTAGCAAACCCTCACTTCGATAATCTCTTGTAGCCCCTTTTCATCCACTTCAGAAAAAACCCTACGATCCCTCCGAAAATGTCGTTAAGCACCGTGTTTCGTCGGGCCTCGTCGACAGTGGCCACTGTTGCCTTCCGTGCGGCTAGATCTCCGGTGAGCCTCCGCAGTGGTGCCGTATCCGCCGAGAGACTGATTCTTGGTAGCCAGCAGCTCAGCCGTGGATCAATGATTTCATTCTCGAGATTCTCAACGGAAAGCGTCGTCAGTAAAAGAACCGCCGACGAGGACCTTGTTAGCGTTCTCGAATCTGAAATTGAATGCGCCGTGAACGAGGAGGCACCTGAAGAAAACGTCGTAAGTTTTTTTTTTTTTTTTTCTGTTTCCCAGATTCTTCTCTGCAATAAGACATTTGTGTTGAATCATTTCAATTACATATCTCATTTGGAAGTTTGTGATCTGAATTTTGAAATTCTTCATTTACAGTTGGAGTATAAGCCAGAAGGGTTTCCTTTTGAGATAATTGATACTCCAGGGGAAAGAACTTTGTTGCTGCAAAGGAAATTTGAAAATGAAACCATCCAAGTGGAAGTTGACTCTGCACCTTTTGATGACGAAGAAGAAGAAGCAGCAGCAGAGGCAAACGATGACGATGAAGAAGAGAGCTCGGCTAGAATCAGGCTTCCGATGGTTGTGAGTGTGGCGAAAAGTGACGGTGCCTGTCTTGAGTTTGGAGTCAGCGCATACGCCGATGAGATTGTGATTGATAGTTTATCGATCAAACAAGCTGAAGGATCTGATAACGAGCTTGCTTACGAAGGACCTGACTTTGAGTAAAGTTTCTAATTCAATCTTAGTCTGATGCATTATATATGAGATTTGATATTGTAAATGTGATTGAATTTTTTTTTTTTTTTTTTTGTGTGCAGCGACTTGGATGAGAATTTGCAGAAGGCTTTCCACAGGTTCTTAGAGATCAGAGGGATCAAACCGAGCTTCACTAACTTTCTGGCAGATTATGTGGCCAACAAAGATAGCCGAGAGTATCTGCAGTGGCTCAAGGATCTCAAGTCTTTTGTTGAGAAGTGAGAAACTCAACTTTGTTCAGAGAATAAGAGTGAACACTCTTAGGTGAGATTTTTTTTTTCTACTTTAGAAACTTCTGGGTTTATCTTATCAAAAGAATGATCCATGATGATTACGGAAATCGTTGAAAGGAGTTGTTCCTTGTTGACGTTATTGCTTTGATTCCTCTATGTACTCTCTGGAGTTTATCTTATAAGTTTCAGTTTACAAAAAACAATAAACGGAAGATGATTTCAACATTTCCCCAATAAAACACTTTCAAATTTTTCACAAAGAATTTTTTTCACAAAGAATTTTGCAAACAAGAAAGCAAAATAAGGCAATCTTTTAAAGGATTCTAAGACTTGAGTAGTAGTAATAACATCTTAAAGGTGTTTAAGAACACAACAGCAACAAAGCTGGCTGTACAAGTCTTTAACAAAAAGAGGACCTTGCTGCAAAAAGCAATAACCAAATCAAGAAACAGAGAATCCTAGCAATTGAGCATCAAATCCAGATCGACACAGCAGCTCTATCTCGAGGAAATGCGGTAAGATTGGTCTTTACTTCGTCATGCCCCCGGGACAAGATCATGGCGGCACAAAGCTGAGGAAGAATGTCAACATTTCAATCAAATATATAACCGTCCAACTAAGAGCAAAGAATTCCGAAAAACTGATTCCGGCACTCAATGTGGCATCAGATATTCCATAAACTCTAGTGTCTGAGGGCAAAGGATTAAGAGTTTTCATACTTACATTACTCTAAATCTCACTGTAGTTACGCCATACTGCTCGGAATTCCTCCCTGAATGTATTGAGACGTGCCTTCAAGTTCGGTGTTCTCAAGCTTGCATGAAGAACTGTACCTGTAACACAAATAGCAAAAATGGGTTGGGTGTATGAAGCATGTGGATGGATGAAGTAGAGTGAGAGAAACTAAGTTATGAAAGTTTGTGTAGATAGCATACCAAGAAATCCAATGAGTAGTGCCAAAGAGACTGTGAACAAACCACAGGAAATATACCAAAGCGCAAAACTCACTGTGAAACAAACAAATTTCAACACGGTTTCAGTAAATGTTTCATAAAGTTTCTCATCAAATGAAAATAGAAACATTTGCAGCCACATACCAAATGAGAATATCAAGACAAAGACCCAACGAGGTTGACCACATATATAGACTGTTCTCTTTGCTGATGGGCGTCCACGAATGACAGGTCTGTAAAAACACGCAGATAAAAAAGTAGCAAAGGGTATGAAACGTAACAAGGAGAGGCGTGCAATTAACATTACGTCAAAGGAGGTCTCATTTTAGCAGCTAACTGTGGTGAGAATCTTCTGATGGTTCGTGTCGCCTTCTCGTTAAAAGAACCTGCAAAGCTGTATATAAGAGAATCCTCATTATAGGTTTGTTACGATAAGGATCCAAATTCAACTCTATCTAGCACATTCAAAGGTGCGAGATTTAGCCAGTTTGGAAACAATGGAAGGAAGAAAACCTGTCATTTAGAAATGCCACGCTTAGTGCTGTCAGAAGGGCAGAGAGAATGGCAAGAGGCCTTGTAAGAAATCCCAATCCTGAGGAGCAAATTTTACGTAGAAACATCATTGGTGGAAGAACACGAATATAATGCTTAGCCAATTCCTCACACAACCTACCAAGTATAAAGACGATCATGATGAAATAGTTTGTTCGGTAGCTGCAAAAGATAGATCATCACAGGTCAAAATTACGCTTAAACCCGGAAATTAAGCTGGTAGGACTGTTAATTAAACTACTCTCTAGTGCACTAAGGTCGAAGACGCATAGCAATAGAACGAATAAGATCGATCATTCACAACGAATTGTTCAGAGATTAATCGTACAATCAAAACCAAATAGTGAAACACCATCCACAGAAATTGAACAATTCATCAATCAATCTGCTAGCGAATAAGAGAGAGAGAGAGAGAGAGAGAGAGCGATCGTACTAGTAGAGATTGCACTTGAGGCGGCTATCCCATTTCGCGAAAGATTTAGGAACGGTGAATCTAGAGAAGAACTCAGAGAGCGGACGCGGCGGAGACGACCAGTCAACTTCTCGGAGAGCATCGACGAGATCCTCAACCGTCACATTTCCCCAATCCATAGCCTCGAAAAATCTCCGATCACAAACTCAACCCTCCTAAGAACAGAGGTTAAACAATCTCCACAGAATGGACCGACTATGATCAAATGGAAGCTTCGTCAAAGAGAGATCGCGAGAGAATCTAGAGAAAATTGCGAGGATGAAACAAAACGATTTCGTGAAGGATCGTATTACATCGAAATGGTCTATGCTTTTTCAATGCATTCGGGGAAAGAGAATAATCTTACGCCACGCGTCCTTTTTTGTATCAAAAGTCACTTACGCCCTTGACTCTGGTTTTCCTTAACCGATCAGGCTTAGCCGGCTCAACCATGCCATTTTTTCAAATTACGGTCCACGTTCTATGTTAACGGACACTGCAAACATTTTTTTTTTTTTATAAGTTTGATTCTACGAGTACAATGATTGGATAAATGGGAAAGATTATAACATTTATATAGGGATCCAAATAATAATATACTGGCATAAAATCATATAAATACTATCTATCAAATCATATCCCACTTCGTGTGATTAGACCAAATGATTGATGGGATATATTCTTCACTTAAATAAGTACATCACCTGCGGATACTAAATGGAAAAAGCATAAAATTAAAATACTAGCTAAACGAACGTATACGTATAACACATTTTCTCTTACAGTATATAATATACTCGGTTTGCTTAATACATCTACCGTACAAATATATACGTCTCCATGTATATTTCATACACATCAACCAATCATTTGATAAATATATATATATGTACCATAGGGTATAAATATGGTTTTGTTTGTTGTCAAAAAAAAAAAAAAAAAAAATATGGTTTTGTTTATAATCAAATCATGAGTTTGGGATTATTTGACGATTAGACATCGCTCATGTCAATTTGGTCTTTGTGTAGCTCTTAGTCTTAGGTGAAGTCAGTACATTTGATTTTGCTAGTTTTGTTTTTCTTTTTGACTTGTTTTGCTCGTTATTATTCAGAATTCGAGTTAGAAAGAAGCACCAAAACATGTATCAAGTCATCTCGCAAAGCCTTCTCCTTCAACCGACACTCATCTCTTTACTTGGTTTAGAATCTTTACTTCATCTCCATCCCTGATGAAATCTGAGAATCTTTCTTTCGTGAAAGATGGTTTCATCCACCTTAGTTTCTTTAACTCCTTATATTTTACAAAAACTGTAAACAAATAAATCTAACCATTTAAAGTAAGAAAATAACTTTCAAATCAAAAATCCTGGTAGAGAGTAAATTACAAAGAGTAGGTATTAAGATATATCTTTGAATTAACCAATTTCAAAAAACCAAAAAATATTGTATCTTTTTTTCTTAAATTTAATGAAAACCCTTTATTCAAAAAAAAAAAAAAAAAAAACTAACCAATTTCAATGGTAGTATTGTAATCACTTGATGATTCTTTTTCTCCAAACAAGTTATAGCTTAGCTAGTCTTTGTTGAGTTGAGTATTGTCTTGTACTTGGAGTAAGGAAGAGGTAATCCGTATCCCGAGGATTAAAAACAATTGCATTCGCATACTTCATATGCCAATAAAGTTTTAAACCTCAGGATGCAGATTACCCGTTCTTCACCAAGTACCTTCATCTTCATCTTCTTGTTTTTCTTTGCTATTGTTAATGGTGGATTGTTTTAATTGTTATTAATGGTGAGGATTTATATAGAGCTGGCGAAGCTTAGAAATAGTAACGGTGCAAAAGAATAATTCTTATTCCAAAGGTTTTATACTTCCGGAACAAATACTCGTTTATTGTCCATGGTTTCTTCTATATTCCTATATATTTGTCTTGAGCTCAGCACATACACATGTCACACAGTCTCATAGACAAACATGAATTATATGTTTGTATAATGTAATATGTACGCTTGGCGTGTCTAATGGCCAAGCAATTCCAATTGGAGTTTCATAACTTTCATTGACTGTTTGATACCTCTTAGAAATGCACCAGATTAATTCCATGAAAGATTTGTGAGTCTTCGTGTACACTAAAACCTGCATTTTTCTGGATTGTGTTTCTTTTAATTTATTAACAAAACAGTCTTTTGGTGTAACAATTACGTCGAGAAACCGTAAACATTTTTATTTATTTTTTGTATCTTAAAAGGTATTATGTGTCACGCGTTTCTCCTATTAGAGCCGAAATCATTTTTTTTTTGAAAAATGCGATCCATGTATTGAAGGATCACTCGGTTCCATATCTCTACGACTCTACCCTGCTTCTACACTTTTCTCCATCAAGTTTTCCTCAAATACTAAATAATCTTTGAAAGATAAAGCTGAAGATAATTAATCTCCAAATAGACATAATATTTTTGTTGAATTGTTCAAGGATAAATCGAATCGTAATATATAATGTTATCTAAGAAATTTAATTAATTAATTTACATAAAACGTGTGGAGAGTGTTTTTCCGCATCCACATAAAGGAGAAGGATTGTGAGAGATCAAATCATCAGAAATTGATTCTTTGTTCTTTACGAGCCAATGATGGGTACCTTGCATTTTCTTTCTTTTGCTTTATAATATATAAATAGTCTTTGAAATTTTCTTTCGACTGCTTTTGTTTTCTTCTTTCAGTTCATGTGTGATGAACCGATTCTCTTCTTGCTTATTGAATTTCATATAATTGAAAAGACAGTTAGCTAATAAGTATATGTTTGCATCTTAAGTAGAAATCTAGTTCAGATGATTGCATTAGTGTTGTAATCCTCGTGAAATGTTTGTTTCAGCCAATGGTGTAATTTGCAATGCATGGAATTAATCGCATTAAGCCCTAAATTTACCATAACCTTTGCATATTTTGCTATTTTGGTGTGACGTAAATCTGATATACAATTTCTAATGAGTACAGACAACATAAGAACACTATATTCAATTTTATTTTATATAGACATGGAATGTATACTTGTATAGCCATGAAAATAAACAAATAGGGTGTATATATAGAAAAGGCTGAGATATGGTTAGGAGAATAAAATTCCGAAATAGAAGACAATTTCTTTTTCTTTTTTTCTTTTTCTAATGAGAGGGAAAGGGTTAAATATCTTTCCTAGCATGTTTCCCAAAAGAAAATACAAAGTTACCTGAAGCAATAAAAAGCACAATTTTTTTCATCTTTTGCTCTCATGGGCTCTTCAAATGCCAAGTCTGTTACCCTTGTAGCCTTCAGGCTTGTACCATTATTGGAAGATATACAAACCGAATTGAACCATAAACCGAACTATTTGGAATTGCGTTTAAGGTTTAAATTTCCTTTTAAACCTAATTGATCTGAATTTGGAGTTAGAACTGCATTTGTCTCAGTTACTAAAAACTAATACTCTGAAAACTTTCAAACCTGATTGTTTATAGGGTTTCAAAACAAATAGTTGAGCTGTACTTAGTGTCTTCTCAGAAAATTGAAGCAAAACATATGGTTCAGTTATTTCAGACTCTTAGATGTTGGAAAGTAAACATTTTTCGTCGCAATTTCATTTCAGTTGCAATTCAATTTCATTTCTGAGAAATATGAAGCGAAAAACAAAAAAAAAACATTCTAATATACACATCATGTGCATTACAATTTCCCATATCTCATACATAACCGAAACGTATGTCAAACATTTTTGTACTTCCCACAACAAATCATCTCATCCAATCATGTAGAAACTGATGATCACTACCACCAATAAAATCCCTCCCAAATTGACGATTTTGCCCTTCATACCCACCACCACCATCACCACCACCACCATAAGGCTCCCCTCCACCGCCTCCACCACTACTACCACCGTCAAGTCCAAACCTCTGAGCAGTTGTCATCGGAAACGCCTCCGGCAACCCAATCTGATGATGAAGCCCTAATGTCAACGAAACTCCCGTGCTGCTACTCATCACCGGGACATTCGAAGACCCAACACCGTAAGAGAAGCTAACTGGGCCTCCACCGCTTCCACCGTTTACAAAGCTGTTATTGTTGTTGGTGGTGGCATGGACGTCGTCGTTTCGAGCCCGTCTAGCCGGAGATGAGTTGTTATTAGGTCTTTGGTGTGCCGCCGAGGAAGAAGGGTTGTTGTTGTTGTTGTCAGGGAAGACGGAGGTGGTGCTACGTTCGTCTCTCCAAGAAGAAGAAGATGATCTCTGAGATTGTCGAGTCTCCAGCATATGAATCTCTTCCACCATCGGTTTCCAAACCCTAACTCGTGCGTTTATAAACCAGTTGGATACCTGGAAAATAATCATAAGTTATTAATTAAGTAACCCACCAGCAATAAAACAAAATCCCTGAAAGATCATAATCAATAACATATGGATTTCAGTTGCCGATTAGAAAGAAAAAAATACGGATTCCGTTACCCTAATTTATAGAAAATGCTACGTTGCATTCCCTCCACATTTAAATTAATAATAAATTGCTTTTCTTCCTATGAAATGAATAAAAAAATCGATAAAGTGGTAGAATTGATTCCTTAACACGTCTGAAATTTAATATATTTTCTGTTTTATAAAAATTGTATTCGAATTTTTTTTTTTCAATAGAAAGTACTGTTACAATTTCAAGATATTTTCCCTAAAAGAATACATAATGTAACATTTAACCAAAACTAACATATTTTGATAACCAACAGCAGAATCTCATTTCGTAAGTTTATATTTTTTTAAAGCTTAGGAGTTAGGAATATAGCAAGAAATTTCTTAAAATTGTGAACAAGAAAAAGAAAAAAAAGAAACTGAAGATATCAGAAGTGAAACCTGATTTCTGGAGAGACCTGTCTGTTTAGCCAACATGAGTTTGTCTGTATCAGTTGGATAACTGTAACAACAGACACAGACAACTATAATTTAATATACTTCGCCGTATATACTTACATATACACACATGATTAGAAGACGACATATCCAAGTTTGGGAAACAAACAAAGCATTTGACAAGTCCCATCTATAACATACTTCCAAGTTATAATACACTTGTATATATACACACACATACCTATATCTACGTGTTCACAAGCATATACATTATGTGGTTCATATCTTCCTGACACATGAATATCAAATCAAGATATGATGTAGACATTTAGCTATTCGGATACTGGACTTTGCTTATGTCAAGATGTGCTCAATCAGTTAAATCGACTGATGGTCTGATCGAGAAAGAAAACATGCTTAACACGTAGGAAAGTTACAACTAAGCTCAAATTCAATCAACTGCTCCTAGAAAGCACATATATGGCTAAAGAAAAGGGATACTTACGGATGCAAGAAATGATCGAAGAGCCAAGCCCTTAGAACGGTGACTGCACGTTCCGGTAGGCCACGGTGCGGTCTCCAGACAGGAGCATGGTGATCAGGAAATCCATGTCTTTGACCAGAAGAACACAAGCCTCTGCTACTATCACTTCCTCCAAATCTCAAGGACTCGGTCTTATTCTCAGAGTTCATCACATGACCACATTGTTGTTGTTGTTGAATCTTGTTATTGGCGCTAAATTGAAGCTGGTCCGTTATAGCATTCTTCAAACATTTGAAATGCTTAGACAATGCCTTTAAGGCTAAGCTGGCATAAGGAGCTGCGTGACCCAGACCCGCGACACATTCGAATGAGCCCATCACAGCTTGGAGCTGCTCATAGTACTGCTTATACCTTTTGTAAACCTTCAAAATGTCACATGGAAATATTTTCAGATTCTAACCAATAATTATAATGAAATGGGTAATTACAAATTTTGTATGGCTCATATATTATTTCCTCACTCAAAAAGTGTGTTATATACCTCGGAATAAACTAATTAATATCTTTAAGATCATATATGTATTTTGTGCATATATTCCCTTTCATAAAGAAGAGATTCTGTTTCTATAACTTTAAGTTTATATCCCTAAGATTTGAAGAATCCGATTCACAAATTTAGATCTAGAGCCAAGGAAGCTCTACGTAAAGTTATTTCCCGAAGATAATATTAAAATTAATTTAGTATAGCCTTAAGAATCTATTAAACAAATAGCAGTTGTTAACAAGGAAGACTGGCAAACATATAAATATCATGTGTATTAATGTGGACTCTATAACATCTTCTGTTCATGCAAAACGTTTAATTAAAATAACACTTCTCTTATAATGAATGAAATAAAATATTAAAAACGATATAATTTTTAAATAGGTTCGAAGGAGTTTCATTTTCCAAGGAAGATCTTTTTAAGAGACATATCATTTATCACATTTTGTCTCCAATTTCAAAGGACACCGACCAAAAACTGAACATTTAACACAATAATAATACAAGTATATGTATAGGAGGAAACCATTACTAAACTTACAGATTCAAATTAAATGGTTACTATTAAGGTTGTTGTTCATCATACCTCGTCGAGCATGGAGATGAGTTTAGATTTTTTCTTCCCAATTTCTCCTCCGCAGCCGTCAGACACGCCGCAGATATTCTCAACCGTCGGATCAAAAAGCAAAGAACAATCGTCGTCGTCGATGACTTTGTCGGTGTAAATCCCACGACCCACATTACAAAACTCATCAAGAAGCATCTGTGCTGGTTTCAAGAACCTCGATCCTTTAAGAATCGATGCGTAGCCAGTGAAGGGCCCGAGAGGACCAGAGCTTCTAGACGCGACGGTGACAGCTCCGGCGGCGGCTTCTGCGGCCGATCTGCAGAATCCGGAGTTAACAACGCCGGGAACGACTAGATCGTAAGCGAGTCTAGGGTGAGACTGAGAAGACAAAGATAGAGATAAAGGCTCGGGTTTGAAGACAAGAACGTCTCCGGAAGAAAGCCCGGCGTTAAAAGAATGATCGCCGACGACGGCGACTGCGGGGGATGAAGAAGAAGACGGGCCACCGAGATATCCCATGAAATTACTGTAGCTAGGGTTAGATATGTGGTTGTTGTTGCTGTTAGAGTGAAATCCACCGGCGGCGAGGAAATCGGAGTCGGCGAGAGGATAAACACCCCCGCCGCCCCCGCCGGAGGAAGAAGGAGGAGGAGGGTGAAAGTGAAAGTGGGAATCGAGAGCAGGAATCCGTAGTTTGTCTCGCCGACTTTGTTGAAGGACATGGTAAGGCTCGTAAGCATCGGCCATGGAGAAGGGATTTCGAGATGCAGAAGGAGAGAGAGAGTAACAGTGTAAGAGATAATGGTGACGGAGAAACGAGAGGTTAAGAGAGAGAGAGACTTCTTTTGCTTTCTTTTCGAAGCACGATCAATATTATGTATATCATGTTTTCTTATTATTATTTAGTTTAAAAACAAAAATATCTACAATACCTATGTTTTATAGACCTGTAGTAATGTAATGTTTGCGGAATAATTTATTGAGCATTACAATTTTGGTCAAGGATCATCTTTTTGGTGTTTGTTACTATAAGCTAGTTAATGCTCTCATAGGTAATCCATAGAATGATGAGATAGTTTCATGATTCTCTAGAATTTTACTAGTGTACATGATTCCCTGAAATTATACTTTATTTTTACTCGTTTCCTAAAACTAAAATAAAAAGACAAATATGCATGATCTTCTATAGTATGTAATTTAAATTAAAAATTTCGTTTAATGATCTCTTATTTAAAGTTATGCACGATTACTGATCAGAATGTAAAACTTGAACACAATTAACAAATACAAATGATTTGACCGTGATGTATATTGTTACTTGTTATTGAGTAGAGAGTTTTATTGTGCTGATCAGCAACTGTATTTTAGAGCTTTGCAGAGATTATTTTAAAGTTGTATAAACTGAATAGTGAAAAGTCCCGGGTTTGGTGGGAGAGGCTATGGGAAATCGGGAGAGGGTGACCGGCTGTAACCGGTGACAATGGAACAGGTTCTTTTACGAACTGTTCTGTGTTTCAGTCTTTCACATACTTACTGACATCTCTACTACTTTTCAAGTCTTCTTTTTGTCGTTTTTCTTCTTTTCTTTTGCTCGAATAAAATACCTTTTTACGTACTCTTAAAATTTTTAATCATACTAATCGCTCCAGTACGCGTGGATGGTATGTCCCGCAAGTTTAACGAGAATAATATTGTGCAGTTTCAATTATTATTATTTCTTGTATAGTTAGAGAGCACACAACGACTTCTTAATAACAAATTGCCTAGGTATATATTAATATATCCACTAATCAAACCAATCAAAATTAGTGCAATCTGCCATGCATTTGCAGTTAAAACTTGTGTGACCCGTTTTTTTCTCCTATGCTAAGCAACTTTCGGGTGAGCGGAAAAGTCGCGTTGGGTTACTCGAGCCGTATTTCACATTTCATAGTTTTTTTTACTTATGTTATCCGTATTTCGGTATTTTAACTATCCTAATTGAAACGTATGATGATGATAATTATTGAGTATAACTATGTCGTACAACGGAATATGAACTAATATATATATACATGTCACGTGTGTATAAGTTAGTTTGCGAATTGAAAACCTCATGAATTATTATTTTAATTTCAACAGCAGCGAATAGCTTTGCGACACCTATGTTCTAAGATATGCCAAGTAATTAATGATTATAAAACAGAAAAGTAAATTCGACTGTGCTGTAATAATCGTGTTTGAAATAATCATTAGAGGATTTTTCGTTTGCATGGGAAATAAATCGACGTAAATCATTTGAAAATGTGTTTCGAACATTAAGCAAATGTTTTATTTCCTGTTACATTTATTTATATATAAAAGTATTTCCTCTTTTGGCTAAGATGGACCACAGAATTGAAAAAGAACTAAGGCACTCCAATAAAGTATTACAGTAAATTAAAGTGCACGTAATTATTAGTTATTCTCCTCTTCTCTTTTACATTACATCACGGGTTTACCAACATATGAAGATTTGTAAGCAATCGCTAGTTTTCATAATTTTATCGAAATTTTACATAATACATAAATTTAATAACATCTCTCTACATTAATAAATAAATCGGTGTTTTGCGACTCTGAATGTAGTATATATGTAAGTTAAATTATCCCATCTATAGTAAATAATGTATAAACATTTTCTTACGTCTCTTCAATGAAGGTTTAAAAAGTTAAAGCATAATAATTCACAAAGTATGAATGGCTTGGTTGGTCATAACTGAATAGCATCCCAACCACAAAAAACTATTGAAAGAAATTTAACTTAAGACAATCTTTTCGACAAAGCAGCTTTTTGTGAGTGTGGATAAACAGCATATATGTATGTAATACACGACTATACAAAACGATCACATCACGATAAAAACCACATACCAGACATCTAACAATTTACTGAAAACAACTATATCCTTCGAAGATTTTGGAGAGATCAAGGTCCAGTGGACTAAAAAATGTTAATGAATTAATATATCACTCACTATATATGTTATTATGTTAACCAAGTATACTAAACAAGTCACATTTCATTGTCTGCAAACTAAACTGACGTTAATTGCAATTTAAATTTGGTATGCGGATTGAAAACAAATTGATACCATTTATAGTCTATTTCTGGGCAGTATTACTATCTATAGTATTAAGTGAGTAGTTAAGCAGAAACATGATTTGATCAATTCCACAATTCTGCATAATCATGATTTAAGTAGTAAACAAACCACATTTCCTTGATTTTGATTAATATTTTTTTACTCGTTACTTGGTACTTCAGCCATTAAACTTTAACACCCTATAAATAAGATCGTATGTGAATAGAGAAAGAACAAAAAAATTGTATGCGAATCTATACAGACAGTACACAATTTGGTAGTAGGAGTTAATTAAAGTAACTTGCAACTGCAAAGTACTCGAGTTCTGATAAATGCCCATTGGGATTCTCAGATGACGTCGTCATGCTAACGTCGTTTAGATTTTTCCAAAAACAAAATTAAAATCATTATTACGTTTGATTTTCTCTGCGCAAATCTTTTGCTTAGCGAGAATCCACCGAGTTTGCCGTCAGTTGATGTAACGGCGTTTCTCGTTCTTCACAAAACTCCGTACGCCTTCAGAAAACTATATACTTTTCCCATCCACCCGCGAGTAAACTACACGCGCTGCACTTAATTAGTTTCTCCCATTAAATTATTAGTCATTGGAACTTAACATCTATAAAAAACTGTAATCGATTGGAAAAATCGATGATCTGTGTAGAAGAAGAACTACTAATCGCAGTGTTACTCTGCCTAAAAAAGAATTTGAACAATATATATCAAATGGAGAATTATGAAAATAGAAACCATAGTTCATGGTACCAATTCCATATTTTGGCACATGGAAAAATAATTCCAACTCACTTCTTAAAGTAAAAATCACATCAGTCATTCGACGTATTCTTTCTTTCTTTAAAATTGAACCCATATATATAATTAATGCTCGTGAATCAAATTAGATAGACGCTTTAAATTAGATTAATAAATGGTCAAATCATAACAAAAATGACAAATCCACACCACATGTTGACGACTATATTATGTTATGTTCCATCAAATCCAAGTTAGTATCTATGTGAAAACTGAAAAGCTAACTGATTTTATCGATTTTGTAAATTCTAAAACTTTTCTTCCTAGTACTTTAGAACAAGATTTACACAAATCAACTAAAGAATTACAAACAATAATAAGAAATTTAATTACCGATGTAGTTATAAAGTTAAACATATCTAAAAAAAGCATGAACGAGCACACAAGTAAGAGGATAATCTGTGGTGATGTTAAGAAATTGTATAGCAAACAATACTCTAATAATATTATCATGCTTCATGCATATTATTACTTTTGTTATGGAATGGTCAATTTTTTAAAAATCATAGTTCAAAATAATCTTTTGGGGGATAATATTTTCCATAAAATAAATATATAGAAGTAATCTAGTCATGTCAAAATATATATGGAATAAATAATATTTTCCTCAAAATGATATATATATTTTTTCATCTGTAATACTATCCCGAAAAATAAAAGGCTTAACAGAGAATGGGGCCCAGGGGGGTAGTAGTACAGAGAATCACTGTGATGACGTCACCTGTTAGGTTGCGTGACTCTTGGGCGCTGTATCTGTATTACGCTATCTTCCATACCTTTTATTTTTTTTTGTTCTCACTTCATAAATGATTTATTGTTATATATTTATAGATTAGTATGCTAATTTTACAAAATTTAGGCTCGATATTTCTTTCAAGTTTATTATGAAATGAATTCGGATGAGTATGGAGCCTCCAACGCAAGGATAGCACAGCGGATAGTAGATAAAATTAAACAAAATGAATCAGAAGATGTTGCTCGATATTAAAATCAAGATCTATTTAGTATTGAGCTAGGGTAACAACAATAGCACCAGTGGTCTAGTGGTAGAATAGTACCCTGCCACGGTACAGACCCGGGTTCGATTCCCGGCTGGTGCAGCTAACTCCATTATTTTTTTCATTCCCATAGGCAAAGAGAAACTCCATTATTTTGATCCGTTAGGCCCAAACAAATTAGGGAGCCCAAACGAGTTAGGTTCACAAAAGGCCATGTTCATGTTCATAATGATAATTCATGTTTTGTGGAATTCATGCCGAACCACATGGTCCTGCTTCTGCTCCTGCCAAACAACTCGAATTTTGAGACAGAATCAGTTAATAGAGCTATCGCTTTTTAATTTCTCCGAGATGATAAATCCACGTGCTTTGCAAATGAAAGAAAGCGGTACCTGTATGACACAATACCAATGACATTTAGTATACATAATACACTTATAGTTTAATATTCTCGCGCATGACGTGGGAGATTATAATATATGTAGGGATATCTCTCACTTATGATCCGATCCACTAATGAAGGAAAACATATTAATAATCTATAGATTATAAAGTCTCATAGACATGGAAGGAAGAATATAACACAGACTGAAAAATCTTTATCCTCTTTGACGATATCAAACGAGCTGATTCATGAAGATATCTCATTTTCAGCCTTTGCTTCTTCTCCTCGCCTCTCTCTTCTTCTTACCTGCTTTACGCGCTGTCGATTTTGAATACTGCAACAGTAAGTGTATCCATTTTTTAGTCTTGATTATTTATCTGTGTGTTTTGTGTGTGTGTGTGTGTGTTAGTATATATTATGTAGAACACCTATTCTTTATGTTGAGAAATTAATTCGGTAATACAAATAGGCCTTACTTTCATAGCTTTTGGTTAATTTCTCCTATCTCTGTTTTTTATAAACGCATAAGTCTTGGTCTTGGACCGGAGATCAATAAGGGCGAGTCTTATCTCTTCTTTGGATCTTGTTAGTTTTTTCCAGAAAATGTACATCGCATTCAGAACAAGATCAACTTTAATCAAAATTATTATCTTATAAAAAAACGTTAGTAATCGATCTGGTAGAGTTGGAATTATTTGTTTGTTTGTTTGTTTTGTTACTCCTGCTGTTTGTTGACGTGTAAATTCACTAACAATTTTTGAATTTTAATTTTGTAATAAAGATTAATAGATCCAAGTCTTTGACACAACCATGACTCACGATAATTTCCACAATTGATCTTTGTGACTGTTGTAGAAAGTGGATATGATTTCGGTAACGTCTCTCGTGTCGAGATCTCTCCGAACCCGGCTGGCCCTGACGACGAGGAAATAAGCATTACGGTATTATGCAAGTACGTGAGTTTTTGTTTTGTTTAGTTAATGATCTTAAGTTTCGACCTCTCGCTCTCTCTTTTGTCCTTCTTTTCTATTTATTTATCATTATATAGTTTTTAACATTTTTTTTGATAAATTATTCTATGTATACAGGCAAAAGCATCGATTTTGGATCTATAGAAGTGTATGCTAAATCTGAAAATGTTACTGACCTTGTAAGACGCTACTTCCTCTGTGTGGTGGGTGATTCATGCGCTATTGAAGCTGGCTCCAATTTTGTGTTACCTCTCTCCGAAGTTCCTAAGGATGTACTTGAGGTTATTATTTCTACACTCTTTGCATATAAATATACCAAAGCTGCCAACATGTATTGTTCCTTAATCTTTCTAGGGCATGAAAATTGTTTACCTAAAATTGAAAAATATAATAAACCTCACATTTTCGAACCTCTACTTGGTTTGCCTCACTTACGGTTTTTTTTTTTTTTTTTTTTTTTTAACTGTGAAGGGTGACTACAAGTATGTTGTGGCTTTGCTTGATGAAGATGTCGGAGAGACTGAAAAGCCAATAGTAAGATTGTGTGTCGACTTTGAACTACCTACTTCAGCTCCCAGATTAGTCTCGTCTGCTTAGTCAAGTTTGGCTGGTGAAAATATGTTTCAAGTGTTTCTATATTAGCCCCTCTCTCTCCTTGCATCTTATATTCTTATCCTCTCTTTAAGTGATTGTGCAACTGCAACAAATAAAAGAAATCCTTAACCGGTATCGATTTCTCTCTGCTGTAATTTTGGTTTGGTTACTCTGAACCAGGATGTCAATAATGGTTTTCCGTACTTTAACCAAGTCTTGTTTATTATGAAATCTCCTTGGCTAGTCCGATCCAAATTGAAGAAAACTTTATTTGAGTTGACAACAATAGCATTATAGCACCAGTGGTCTAGTGGTAGAATAGTACCCTGCCACGGTACAGACCCGGTTCGATTCCCGGCTGGTGCACATCATTTTATTTTATATAACCCAATACATACACGTTTTGAGTCACTAGGCCCAAACCAAACAAAGTAAGGAACCCAAATTAAGGTTATCGCATAGGCCCAAACAAAGTAAGTAGCCCATATAATACATGCTGGTGGAAATCATATGCTCGAAGCCTCGAACCGAACCACATGGTCCTCTGCAAAATAAAAACACGAATTTTGAGACAGCTTTAGTTAATGTCTCCGAGAAGAATCCACGTGCTTGAAAATGAAAACGAAAGTCAGTGGCACCTGTTTGGTAGCCGACAATACCAATGACATTTACACTCATATATTTGATTTTTTAAGTAACATCTTGCATATAACGTGGAAGATTAAAAATATTATAGAATATATATCGCTTACGATCCGATCCACTCATTTAGTAACATATTATAATCTCTACTCTATAAAGTCACAGGCATGGAGGAAAGCGTAATGCAGGCTGATAAACTTTTTTCCTCTTTTGAAGATATCAACGAACTGATTCATGAAGATATCTCACTTCCAGCCTTTGCTTCTTCTCCTCGCATCTTCACTCTTCTTCTTACCTGCATTACGCGCCGTAGATTTTAAATACTGCAACAGTAAGTATCCATCCATTCATTTGATAGATTGTGATTTGATTTCATAAATCTTGGACCAGGAGATCTTATCTCTTCTTCGTCTTGTTACTTTTCGGCTTTTGGATTAACAGTGAGATTCTCTATATATACGACTGTTGTAGAAAGTGGATACGATTTCGGTAACGTCTCTCGTGTGGAGATCTCTCCGAACCCGATTGAGCCTGCCGACTACGAGCTAAGCATTACTGTATCTGGTTATGCAAGTACGTGATTTTTATCTTTAAGTTTCAACTCTCTCCCTCAGGCTCTCCCTTTCTTCCTTTTATTTTTTGGTAAAGGAGTTTATAATATATATTTTCTTGATATATATTCATATGTATACAGGCAAAAGCATCGATGGTGGATCAATAGAGGTGTATGCTAAATCTGAGAATATTACAGACCTTCTAAGACGCTCTCCCATCTCCCCTATTAAAGCTGGCACCAAATTTGAATTTCCTCTTTCCGAAGTTCCTAAGGATATACTTGAGGTAAATTGTTTTTACACTCTTTTCCCTATATATTTATGAAAGCAACATGTTTGATTGTGATTGTTTATATAACCGAAAAATATCACAATGGTCACATATTTAACACCTCTATTTGGCTTGCCTCTTTGACGGTCTTTTTGTTTTTCAAACATGTGAAGGGTGAGTACAAGTATGTCATAGCTTTGCTTGATGATAATGTGGGAGACCCTGAAAAGCCAATACTGTGTGTCGACTTTGATTTACCTACTTCAGCTCCCACATTGGTCTCTTCTGCTTAGTCAAGCTGGCTGGTGGAAAATATGTTTCAAGTCTTTATATGAGACTCTCTCTCTCTCTCGCTCTCTACTTGCATCTTTTTCCTCTTTTGTGCAACAAATAAAAGAAAATCAATTTTATCTGTTGTAATTTTGGTTTGGTTTCTATGAACCAGGACGTCAATAATGGTTTTCCGTAATTGAACCAAATCTGGTTTTATTATGAAATCTACTTTTAATGTTATATGTCTAGCCCGATCCAAACTGATGCAAGGTTTTTGTTATCCTCCTTAATATCTAAAAAAGAAGATTCAAATCAGACAAGTAAAAATCAAACTGAAACTCTGTACTTACGTTAATAGATACTGTAATTCTTGTTATCTTGGAAGAAGTCTTTCAAAACACAAACCTTTTCTGCTCTCATCGAATTATCACAATCGTTGACTAACTTCTCCGACAAGAATCCACGTGCTCTGTGAATGGAAAGATGGTGGTAGTAGTTGACAATTACTTTAATACCACCAGTGACATCGTTAAACTCATATTTTAAGATTCACGCATATAACACGGTAGATTAATAGTGATAATGATATACTGATATCGATCCACATTTTGAGAGTTAGGCCCTAACTGGTAACTGAATATTTGAGGAATGTTGAAGATTGTGGCTGAGTTCTTTTTGATAAACATCAGTTAGGAAGAATTGAGGAAATTTGATGAATTGTGGAATACTAAGAAAAAGACAAAAATCACATAATAATCCTTTTAGTTTTTGGAAATCATGATAAGTATGAGATTTGATAAATCTCAAATAAGTATTTATTCCAAAATTTATTAAAAATTCACAATAAAAAAGTAAAAAAAAGTTTCATAATGAAAATTAATGGAATAGTGGTTTGGTATTGATCTCATACTTTATATATTAAGTTATAAATTTACTAAAATCTACAATCAAGTTTTTTCTTTATTTTCATGTTTTTAATTTACGAATAAAAAACAAAATTGGATGTATATCCACATAATAAAAATGTATAGAAGAGCATATTTGAATATGGAGATGTTTATTAAATAATACTTAGTTAACTCAATCATAATAAGATCTCATATAATTTTTTAAAAAATTATAGCATATAAAATTTGTGCAAGAAAAAGAGGAAACAACATATAGTGTCTATATGCACATAATACATGAGAAAATTCATAGCAAATATGAGATAATTTTCATTAATGAATTGGTAATATAAAAAATTATTATATTTTGTAAAACATATATTTTTACTTTTTAACTTTGAATTTCAATAAATTATTATGAATCAAAATCCATAAATTCTATGTATTTGAAATAATTTATTTTATTTAACTACAATTTAGTTGTTTAACAAGTTTGTGTTTTTATTTATTTTATTAATTTAAATGGGTAAATATTTTATTATTCTGTTACTCAAATAATTTATTAGGTATTTATTCCGTATTCAGCAATAATTCAGCTGTTACAATTCATATTAATAACTAATCAGTCAGGTTCTGCAATAAATCTTTAATTAATTATCAGCAACATTTTGCTATTACCATTTAGACCCTTAGTATTAAATTATAATATTAATATATGTAAAAGAAATACTTTTAAGGTCTGATCATGTGGAGAGATCATGTCCGAACGGACCGAACCACATTGTCAACTCCATTTTCGAGGTGGGTCGCTGAATATCTAAAATTATACTTTACTGGTGCGGGTCGAGGAGTAAACTCATTTCAACAAAAATGTTAGTCTTCATATACTTTTTGTTGTAAACTCATGCTTTTTGAGTTAATATAGTCACGTATAGAACTTTTTATTTGATAAATCGACACAATAATATTCCAACAAGCCTCGATTTGCTCCTATCATAGTGATGATATGTCCTAATATGACTCATATTTCCATAACTAAATCTCTGCTACTGCTGTAGAAAGTGGATATGAATTAGGTAACATCACTAGTTTCGAGGTCTATCCAGACCCGCTCGGGCCTGATGTCAATCCAGAAATTACAATACGCGGTTATGCAAATAGTGGAAGTATGTAATATTTTGTTCTGATCTTCCCAAGTTTCAAGTCTTTTATAGTTTTATTTTATTTTAAAAACATTTTCTTAATGAAATATCGCGTGTGTGTAAACAGTTAAACCCATCCAGGAAGGAGGTGAACGTGTCCCTTAAATATGGGAATACTACTGACATAATAGAATCTTACGGCCTCTGTATGGTTGGTGTCTGCTCTATTGAACCTGACACCGATATTGTGTTAGAACTTCCCGGTGTTCGTTATAACAAAGGCATTGAGGTAACTATTCTTACATTTTTGTGTTTAGAAAAAAAAGAAAGGAAAAAAAACATGTGTGATTGTGATCTTTAAATCCCACTTGGTTTGCCTCTCTCACAATTCATTTTTGTTTTCTCAACTATGAAGGCTGGGAAAAAGATCGAGATAACTTTCATTGATGTAGTTATAGATTCTCAAGGCGAAACATTTGGAGAAGTAAGAATGTGTTTCGAGTTCTATTTCCCTACTTCAGCTCCCGAATCGGTCGTCTCTTCTGCTTAGTCAAATTTGGCCGATGAAAATATGTTTTCAACTCTTTATATGAGTCTCGGTCTGTCTTTTTATGCGTTGTCCAACAAATAATAGATTTCCTTAACCGAAATTGATATCTCTCGCTTCCAATGTGTGATTTGGTTTCTATTAACCGGGACTTTAATGCTTTTTCGTTTATTGAACTAAAATTGGCTTATCATGAATCAATGATATCTACTTAAACCCTATTGGGCCTGAGCCCTGAGGAGAAACATAACCAACCATTACTAAATATCTGGTTAACACTTAACACCCAGGTAATTGTGATAAATAATACTGATGGATGGAGTGAATACAAATCATAACTTGAGTCTTGTAGCAGCATTACGAATTACTGATGTCAAAAGAAAAGAAAAGAAACATTACGAATTTAGGATCAAGAAGAAAAGATCCTTCCACTGGAATCTCGAGAAAGAGGATAAGGAGACGTGTCATAGTTAGCAGCTTCCCCGACGTATCTTCCGCACTAATCCAAGTTCCCAAACAAAAATATGTTCACATAGTTAGCAGCTTCCCGAGGATAAGGAGACGCACGTGTCATAGTTTGCTGGATTTTCAACCTTTTCCTTTCAGTGGCCTAGCAGATTTTTAACACTCTCGCATGAGAGTCAACAACCAAATTCGAAACCCGAATATGGTGGGAAGACAAATTTTAAGTAGATGAGACTGTTGGGCAAAAAAAAGAGACTATTGTTCAACTATATTTCACACCGATCGACTCTAGACCTTTAATAACAATGAAGTTGACAACAACAACAAAAAAGAAAAAAAAAAAAGTGTTTTCACATTTAATAAAACGTCTCATTCATTGCGTGCGATGAGATATCAGAAGATAAGTCAAAGTTCAATGTTGCAACCGACTAGATAGAAAGAGATAAGGTTTTGGTACATCTTTGTTTGTTTGTATGGGAAGATGTTTTAACTGTCACGTGAAACCGATATCCACAAAGAGCGAATGAGAGAAGTGGAGGAGTCAAAGAATTAAACGAAATCCAAACGAACTTTGACTCATCCTTTTAATCTATCTAAAAGGTTCGTTAATTATCCATTTTTGGATTTTGTTTTGGTGTAACTCTCTCTACTCGTGGCAACAACTACCGACCTAAACAGGTCTGGTCCCACTTCTTATTCCATTGCCACGTGTCTATCGTTTTATCTAGACACCTCGAGTGGGAGTTGTATGTAAAGTAACCGGATAACGGTAAATAGATGTTGAAACAATATTCTCTACAAACTTACAAAGTCACACTACTTTTTGAATATTCAAATCAAAAATATTAAAAAGTATTGTTTTAGTTTTTGAATATCAGATTTGATTTGTAATTTTTTCCCGATGTGGTAGAGAATATACACGAGGAAAATTAACAGTATCAGAATTGAAGTGGCATCAATATTACTCCATTTGGTTGATTAGTATTGTTATGGTTTACCAATTTTTCGGGTAACTAGTATAAAGACAGACATACAAAATCTGGTTAATTAATTTTTATAATTTAGTTTTTTTTTAAAACATGATTGAAAAAACCCAACAAATTTCCAAGTTTGCTCCATCCATCTATAAATTGTGGAGACCGACCCACAGATTTGCTTCCCCTCTCTTTTCCCAATTTTCCCTCAAATCTTCTTCATTTCCGTATAAACCGTTACATACACACTCACACGTATCTCTCTTTCCATAAATACACAGATATACGTACAGGTGTAGAGTATACAGATTCGTTGGTTTTAGCTGAAAGAGTGGTTTTAGAGCGACAATGGAAGGAAAAAAGAAGACGGCTCCATCTTCCTCTTCCTCGTTAACCTCTGAGCTTTTTGGTTCCAGAGAAAATCCTTCTTCTTCTCCGTCTTCCCATTCCGGGGTCTTCGGATCGATTTTCGCTCCTCCTTCTAAGGTAATTTCATTCTCCTAAAGTTTCGATTTTTACACAAGATTCTGGAAATTGGAATTCAATTTTTTCGGTGATTAATCTCTAGATTTTTCTAATACTCCCACGTTTGTAATCTCTGTTTCTGAAATGGTTTCGGTTTCGAGAATTTCGTTGGGAACAGAATTGGTATTTTTGGATTTAGGGTTTTCAATTCTGATTCGATCGCAGCGGAGTTGATTGTTTGTTTTTTTCAATTCCGTATTTTCAGAATTTTTGAATTGTGAGGATTTTGTTTGTTTGTTGCAAATAATGGATTGAATTTTAATTGTTGACGACCCCACAACCCCAATTTTAAGAAGAAGAACACTGAGAAGAAGGGAATTGCATGAATCATGGCTTGGAGCACAAGTTTCTCCGATCCAATCGAATTTGATACTATTCTGCTTGCTCGATTTAGAAACTTGTGGGTTTTGTTTTTGTATTCAGGCTCTGGGAAGAGAATCAATGCGACAACCAGAGACTGTTACTGGTGGCTGGAACGACAAAACCTCAAAGACTGGTAATAATAAACATGATCTTTGACATGTGTATTGACAAAAGTGATGCTCTTGTGTTTTATTGATTTTTTTTTTTTTTTTGTGTATCAATTTACAGGTGATGTTGATGGAAACAGGGAACAAGAGGAGAATGATGGTTCAGTGTATGAGGAACAGAGAGTGCAGCCTTGTCATCTGAGTTCTTCAATCTATTACGGTGGCCCTGATGTTTATTTCCAGCCTCAGAACTCCAGCATCCACTCTACGGTATTCTAAACTCATATACAAACTTTATATATAGCCGTCTTATAGAGTTAGTATTGTTCATAGATCCTTGTTTCTGAAGAACCTTTTTGGATTTTTGATTCGTTTTACAGAAGAAGACAGACGGAGGCGAAGATGATTCGGGAAGTGCCTCGAGAGGAAATTGGTGGCAAGGTAAAGAATCAGTCTTTTGTGAATTTTGTTTCCGTTCCAAGAAACCGTGTTTCGATCTCTAACCGTGCTTGAAAACTTTGCAACTTGCAGGATCTCTGTATTACTAAGTAGCGATCTTGCTACGTAACCCCTGGTACATAGGAACAAAATAAAATAAAAACAATAGAGTAGCTGCAGTGGATCAGCCCTGTTTAGTAACTTCTCATCTTTAATTATTACAAAAGTATGGAAGAAGTTTGAAGGTTTCTGAGACGAAACAGGGGAGCTTTTCTTTCTTTTTTGCTTCTTGTCGTGGTTAAGTGATTGATCCGACCGGTTCACATTTTAATTTTCCCTTAGTTAATATAGATATGCCGTTGATGTTTTTTGTACAAAACTCTATATATATATTTCCAGTTTCCACGAACTAATTTTCTTGGTTCTTAGTTCTCTATGGTTCCAGGCTATCGATTTGTCACATTTGAATGATGTATAAACGGTTTGGTTATCATCGGTTTGAATAGCTATAAAGGTCCAGTTTAGATGGGAATCTACTTTTGAGTTTTGACAATGTTGAGATTCTGCCTTTTTTGTCATGCCCAGAAAATTCCACAGAGATTCTTTATAACATTTGTCAGTTTGTCGTAGTTTTGAAAAGTAAATACTGACCCGGTTAATTATATATATGATGCCACGGGCATTCCGGTTTAATTAGGTTTCTGAAAATTTTATAACTGAATTAAACTCCTTTTCTCTGTATATCTCAAAGCACATCTTTCCAGTTATTATACAAGTCTTAAAAAACTACACACAAGAAAATAAACATATAAAGACATTAATTAAGGAACACACAGATTCTTTCAAGGAGGTTAATTCAAATCCCAGGATCAAGGTTTGGTACATTCAACGATTCCTTCATGCATCTCTCAAGAGACAATCTCTCACTCGACGAAGAACGGCTTGATGATCTTTCGTCTGAAACTTCTTCTGTCTGTCTTGACTCGTTCTTCGTTACGTAAGCCGTCAAAACCCTTTTCACGCTGCTACTGTGAGGCATCTTGAACCGGGAAGGAGACGGAGGCACCGTGATAGATGATCTAAGGAGCTCCGGTTTTGCGGGAGAGTAGCTCGGAGTTGTGTAGGTCGAAACCGGCAATGCGATCTTCTTCAGAGTCTCATTACCGTTGTTGCCTAGTGTAGTCGGAATCTGATCCGATGAATGCCGTGTGAGATCATCAACAAACAGCAAGTCATCGATGCGTGCAACTATATTGAAAGCTAAGCTCTCTAGAACTCTCGAGTAGCTTTCCAGAATCGATTTCCCTATGTCCTAATACAGGAAAAGAGGACAAAGCTGTTACGCGAGGATTGAAGAAAAACAGAAAGATTGGAGATTTGATCTCAATACCTTGTTGTATTGGATTTTGCTCATGTCTAGAGCGGTTTGAGGAAGACCAGGGAACCGCTGTTTTAGAGAAAGCAGTAAACTTTCAGCTCGATCCGCCATTAGCTCTACCTTCTCTGCATCAACCATTAGCTCTTTCACCATTTCCCAGGACGTTTTGGTATTAGCAGCTAGTTTGTAGTTAGTTCTTTTGTGCCATAGGTAGATCGATGACTCGACTCGGTTAGCTATCTCTATGGCTTGATGTTCAGAGGATAAGTCGAGGCAATCAAGAAGATACTCAGGTGAGAATTGATCTGACGAAATGTATCTGTAGATCAAATCACCGAGGCAGGACCTTCCTTTCTGAAACATTACCAAAAAAATGCTACTTTGAGTGTGAGACTGAGGGAAAGAGGGAACATATGTATTGTTTGTTCGTTTTGTTTTTACCCGTGGAAGAGATTCGAGGTATGATTCAGGGATTTCCATGTCGTTGAGTGTGATGCTGTTGATGGCCATAGCAGCTTTGAGTATCTGATTAGTGCAGTCGCGTCTATGCTGCAACTGTTTTCTTGAGCTTTCTTGTAAACCTCCTGGCGAAACTCGTGGAACCGGTAGCCACCATTTGTCTTCTTGTCTCTGAAAAGATTTCCGAGAAGAAATTGATCCATCCGCTGCTGTTTCGTGTGCCATGATTCCTTGGTCAACATACCAAAACTCTGTCTCCTCAAAACTGTCTAATATCTCCTGAGAAGACGGAAGAAGAAGAAGAAAAATAAGGTCTTTGCTGCTCAAAATAACTCGGTTATATGAAAGAGATCATAAGTTCTTACGAGAAGCATGTTATCAAGTTTCCTGAGAGCTGGGAGGTTAACATAAAGATCTGACCTTGGTCTGCAGGTCATTATCTACAACAATGGAACCAAAAAAAGGTCTATAAACAAATACCAACCTCACATATCCAATTCTGCAATAAGATATGCCTAATCTGTACCTCAAGTTTACTTCCATCAGGAAATGTTTGCCAAGTTGGAGTCATCTCTACAATGTGATCACTCACACAGAGAAGCCATTCCATTTCTCTTCTCCACATTTCTTTCTTCTCCCTAGGCAGAGGTTCTAACCTCCATAGTTGCCCGAACAAGGTAGCTTATGTTTTTGGTAAACAATTCAAGCAAAAGACAAGTCAAAGCCTATTAACATCTGTTCAAGCTTCAAAGAGTAAACTTTAACAAGCCACGAGAGTAATTCCACATACCGCAAAGATTAGTGATTGCGTTTGAGATGGCTAAAGCTGTGCAGACGCCATTTCCAGAACCTGACATATCTTCTCCAAGTAGCAGCTTCGAAAATCTTTCCTTCATCATCTCAACCTCTACATAGTCAGTCAAATCAGAAGAAAAAAAAGCAAACTTTAAAGCTTGGTTTAAAAAATGAAATTGTCATTGAGGAATAAAAGCAAACATTTGGCAGGTGCTTTTAGACGAAGATGGCAAACCTGAAACTCTTGATTGTTTCGCACAATCCGCACGAATCTTCTTATCTCCGTCGAGATCCTTCACCGACCAACGAGATGAAATCGGAGAAGCCGTCAAATCCTCCGTACTGCTAGGGCTTTGTTCTTCCTCTTGTCTGGTTGTTTCCGAGATCAGAAAGTCTGAGCTGCAGCAACTGCTTTCTCTACCTTTCTCTTCCACTTCCCGCATATCGATTCTCAACTTTTCCGGCGAAGAACCCATTGCTACGCCGGTCTCTTCAACACTGTCTTTGATTTCTAAAGCTTGCTCGAAGACGTGAAATCAAACGCTCGGAGGAGCCTCACTCTCTTTCAATCTCTCAGGATATTCTCGTGCTTGAATCGCATTGCATTAATGGAGCTCGGAGGTTTCTCGGGGACGATTTTCTCGGGAAAAAAACAAATTCCGAGAAAAGAAAATGCAGCGAGTGTGTGAGCCTCTCTCTCTTGCTCTCTACTCCTCGATCTCTGCATCTTCAACATAAATTTAAAAACACGAACTTTATCTCTCTAACCAGATGATTATATTATTTTTACGGGATAATTGTAAACTAATCCAAATCAATGACGACAAGATTTAAATTAATGTTTTGATTATGGGAATCGTGTTATTTTAAAAATGTTTTAAACAAATTCGTTATTTCTTTCTCTAATTTTTTTAGTTTTAGATTGTGATTTTTTGTTATTTTTGATAAAAAGCTTTAGATTGTGATTTGGTAACCACAAAATCATATTATGACGTATTCTATAAGATTCTGCAATTCGTTTACGAATTACGTAATCCTATTATAGAAAGTCGCATTCATCAAATGATACTTTCCAACGGTACAACAATATGTAATTTCTACTTGTCACATTTTTGTATCTTTTTTTAACAACTTTCACAAAGATATCATAACATTTTGCCAACAAACAAAAAAAAACTTTCATAAATATAGTTGGTGTCACTATTTTACTTTAGATCATCAATTGCACCAAACACGACTCAGTAGAGAATTCCTTTTTTTCTTATTTGTTCAATAATTTCTTATTTGTTATCTTGTTCAATATTTATTATACTTTGTCTTATTAAATTATATAAATACATCTTCTACCTTTAAGTTATTAAATTAATGACAATTAGTTTCATCTGGTCCGATCCGGTAACCAGATAACTCGATTCTTTAAAAAAAAAAAATTATTTGATTTTTAAAGCACTGGATCGGATTTAAAACTATTTTGAATTTGTAAAAGTTCCAAATTTCAAAATGTTTACTCCCACACAATTAATGCGTAAACTCCTTCAAGCACAAGTTAGTATGTCACAGAAAACACATTCAATACGTGCGAAGAAAATTAATATCAATATTTTTCTTCATGTTTTTATTTACATTAAACAATTTTGATATATGAATGGTATAGCCGTATAGGCTCTCTATTGTGACCACAATTTGGTCCATTCCTAAGGGTAGAAAGCGATGCTTTGTCTTTGGCTCAAACCCTAACCAATATCTCCAACGGTTAAAACCAAAAAAAAATTATCTCCAACGGATTTCTTGTCTTTGCGTGTATGCTACGACCGAGTGGTCACAACTACGTTTTTACATAATTTGTTTAATAAAATTGTAGCTTCATAATGTCATCCATTATCTGATATATAGAGGTGTCGAGCAGTTCAATTTTCAAACAACTTAATAATGTTTTGTCTCTTTGTTCTCTATCAATTGTCGTATTGTACGTCGTTATTTCCCTTGCAAAGCAGCCCTAAAAATAAGGTCAAAATTGTTCCACCTTTTGTATAACAAACGCAACACGATGACAAAAGTAAATCCCCTAAATAAATAGACAATTAACACCAATCAAAATATCACGATTTATTGTGTCTCTATTATCACGTCGCAAGTTTGAGCTTTACATAGTACTAAAATATTAGTTAAATAATGAACTATTGGAGTTCAATAAATTAGCCTTAGATCACTTAAAATAATATTATCTAGCTAGTCATTCTATTCTTGCTAACATTTAATCAATTTTCATTTCTCCTTACGCTATATCATTATAGTTTTAACGAGAATGACTTTGGACTTACACTACCCAATATCCATAATCAAAAGTGCTTAAAAAATCCAATTTCCTTGAGCGACAAACTAAGTCATCTTTATATTTGTTTTCTCATGTACACTTCCCTCAAAAAGTTAATAGGTTTGGAAGATTACAAAATTAACGTATATAAAAATATTAAGCTGGCCATTTAAAAGAGAAAGTTTACAAAATTCCGAGTTCAAATTCAGTCGGAGGAAACTACAGACCTACATTTTTAAGAAAAAATGCAAACAATTTCAAATGAGAAATTAGAAGTTGGTCTTGGCTCATAGCGATTGATTACTGGACCGAAACAAATCATATGTTTTTTTCGTGTTAAATAGAAAGGTGAGATTGAAATATCCAAAGCAAAACAACAGGTTCTCCAACTTCCAAGCAAAAACCATTTATTTGAGTTATACTTCTGTACTTCATAAAAGTTTAGTTTTAATGGGCTACCATCCATGGGCCTAACTAGATGTCATTGTGGGCCATATATAAGAAACCCGTCATTTCTTTCATGGCCCAAGCAAGCAAGGTGAGGATAATAAAATTAACTCTGAGAATCATCAAGACCTAATAAAAGTATGAAATAATTTTGTTGAAGTGTCAGTTACTAGAGTTTTTGTTATCTAGTTTAACCTTGGTCGATATTAGTTGCATGTTTAAAAAGAGTTATATAGGATAACATACTACTTGCACACACACACAAAAAAAAAAAAAGAGGATATCATCATACTAATGTTTTAAATGCGTGGAAGCTCTATCATTTTTCAATTCCTTATATTTAGTCAAAAGTTACGTAAGAATAAGATATTATATATAGGTTAAGCTTACATGCTATGCTATCATGAAAGTAGGACAAAAGAAAAGACAAGGTAAAGTAGAGGGGATCTTTTGCTTTATTGAAATACATATCCGATTGGATCACTGCTCTTTCGTCAAAATATAGCTTCCTCGTGCAAAAGACATTATATGCTATAATAATGTTGGATAAAATTTGATGTTATCCGTCAACTATAGGCCTGTTAATTGTGGTGGGATACATGTGCAAAATACAACAGAAATTTTACTAATAATGTCATTTGATGTAAACTAGAATATATAAACCTCCTAATCAAGTCAAGATTAACATACATAATTTTGAAATGATGAAACTCATACTTCTAGTTCTTTTCATTAAAAAATCGGTGTACATGATTTGTAATTTGTGCATTAATTAGCTACAATACTTGTCCTAGTTTTGAAACTTCTTTGCAAACATGACGTGGTGAAAAATTTATAAATAATTAAACACGTTACGGACAACTTTTTCTCTGTCGACCACAATATGACATTATTGTTTGATTTTTGTGGTCATTACGTACATAAATTATTTGCGAAAATGACTGAAAGTCTGAAACATGTAAAAGCCGTAACGGACAAAAATAATAAACGATCGAGAAAAGGAAATCGGGTGAAAAAAAAAAAAGAGAAAAGAGAAGAAACTTATGCGTCTGACGTCAGCATAAGAATAGACCACGTGTGGGTCCCGTTTTGCTCTTAATTCTGCTTCGGGATGCGATACCAAGGAGAAACAAAACGGAAGTCTCCTAATGGGTCCTACCGTTTCAAACTATTACGAACCACACGATCGTTTTAAGGTCCTCATCACCATCGATCTTGACCGTACGATCCCACACGAAGCCGTTCTCTCCCTCTCTTTCTTCTTTCTTCTTTCGTCTTACTCTAAGCGGCGAGAAGAATCTCTGCAAATTTCGATTCCTTCCTCTCTCTCTCTCTCTCTGTTTTAGCGTTCCCTGATCACAAACTTTCTCGATTTTCGTTTATCGAAGATTGGGCTTCGAGATCTTGACTTCCGCGGCTCTGAGTGTCGATTTTGCTTCTACTCTACGTTGCTGTTCCCTTTTGCTTCCTTTTTTGGTTCTTCTTCCCGACGATATCATCTCCAAATCGAGTTTGATCGATGGAATCGTGAAATGTTGTTGGATTTATAGATTCTCGTGCTGGTATGTTCCCTTTTCTCTTTCTTTCTGTTTCTTTCCCGGGAAAATAGGATAAGAAAATGACCGTGCTTAGCTGAATGAGAGAATATGGAGGTAGAAACTAGAGTTAGATTGAATTGCTAATTTAGGGCTTCTGGAGATTGAATGCTCTGCTTATTCCACTAGTTAAGTTTTCTCGGGTTTTTTGATTAATGGAGTAAAACTGAATTGTAGATGAAATGGCTACAAGAAGGGAGCTCAGAGGTTTTCTGAAACAGAGCCAAAGGACCTCAGAGATAGCAGATGCGCCATTACCCTCAAATCTGAATTCCACTGGTCAAGCAAGTGGCATAGACAATGAGATTCGGGTCAGATCAAAACGTTCGAGCCACAGTCGAAAGAAATGTGTCAATGAGAGTTTGGAACACAAAGATGATGAGCTTGTGAAATACATGTCCAAGTTGCCAGGTTATCTCCAACGTATGGAGAGTGGAGAAGAAAGTGTGCCAAGTAATGTTTTGAATGTTGGAGTCTTGGATTGGGGACGTCTAGAGAAATGGAAACACGGCCGAGCAAGAGGCGGCGAAAGATCAGGAAAAATTGAGAGAAAAGTGTCTCCTACTCCTACTGCTACTGCTACTGCTACTGCTACTGCTTCTACATCTTCACGAGTAGTTCCCAATGACTCTCATAGGTGTAAGATCGATGACCAAGAACGCATTTTCCCAAATCTGGGTAAAGGTAAAGCCTCCCGGGATCTTCAACATTCTGTTAGATGCACTTTGGAACCTGAGTTGGCTTCTAGGGATTCGTTAAACAAGCAAGAAATAGCAACTTGCAGCAGCTATAAGTCCTCTGGTAGAGATCATCAAGGAGCTGGGAAGAGCAGAAGATCGGCTTCATATCGGGAATCCACTTCGGGTTTTTTGTCAGAAATGGGAAACTCCGGAGGATCGCTTGGCACCAAGGAGACTCAGAAGAGAGCAGGGATGATACATGCACAGGAAGCAAGAGAAAGAGCTACAGAGAGTGGAAGAAAATGTGTTGAGAATTTAGATGGAGAGGAGAAGATCATTGGAGATATGAAAGCTGGACTTGCTTCTGGCAAGCAAGAGAATCAGATCAGCAACATTGTTCTCCTCCGATCAAGAAGACAGTCCCGAAGCAATCTTTCCGGCGAGTCCCACGTGTCACTGGATGATAACATGAGAAGAGTAGCAAGGGAAGTTACACGCTCTCTCGACTTATCTGACGGAATCAGTAGCTCTTTAGAACTGAGTTCTCAGATTCCTCGTTCCTGTCCTCTCTCTATCGACCTAGAGAGAGATGCTGAAGATAGGATGTTGCCTATTGGTGTTGATCTTTCTCGTCAAAAGGAACGTTTTGGTGTGAAAATGCATTCAAAGATATTTGATCAAGAAATGCCTGAAGATGAATCCGGAAAGAGCAGACACCATCCACCAAGCAAGCGGTTTAGTTTTAGCTTTGGGCGTCTCAGCAGAAGTTTCAGCTCCAAAGAGGATTCAGCTGATAGTATCATCAAAGCTGATTCTATGAGATTCGATGGCTCAGTTTGTCCATCTCAGTCAAGTAACACGGAGAAGCAGTGTGGATCTCGAGTTAGCCCTCTAAGAAGGCTTCTCTTGAAATCCAAAGGCTCTGAAAATGTTCTTCCATCAAAAGCAAGATCAAGTTCAAAGCCAACCAACGTTATTGACGTACCGCTTCAAGATGAAAAGAAGCAGGATACATCAAGAACACGAGCTCTTTTTCAGCTAACGATCAGAAATGGGATCCCTCTGTTTCAGTTCGTGGTCGATGATAACAACAGCAAGAAGAAGAAGAAGAAGAGCAGCAGGAGCGTTCTCGGGGCTACAATGAACAGCTCGGCTTCATCTATTTTGAAAGAAGACGATACTGTTCAGTACTGCACATTCTACTCTGTTCAAGAAGCCAAAAAGGAAAAAAGCGGAAGCTGGCTAATCCATGGACACAAGGAGAAACAAGGCGGGTTCGTCTACAATGTAATCGGCCAAATGCGGCTGAGCAGCTCCTCCATGAGCTCAGATATAACCGAGGAGAAATCCGGAAACATCTTCTCTCGCGTGGTCGCGGAATCAGTTCTGTTTGATGGATCAGAGCAAGTAACAGGGAGGAAAGAGGTTGCAGCTGTAGTGATCAAGAAGAAGCCTGTCGAGGAAACGAGTGTGATCATTCCAGGCGGCGTTCACAGTTTCCCGGAGAAAGGAGCACCGTCACCGTTGATTAGCCGGTGGAGATCCGGAGGGGTATGCGACTGCGGTGGCTGGGATGTCGGATGTAAACTCCATGTCCTCTCTAACAAATCCATCCTCAATGAATTCGGCCAAAGCTTCAGACTTTACGATCAGGTAACATAAAAGAAGAGTCTGAGATTAAACAAAACCCAAAAACGAATCCAAAATTGGCTACTCGTTTACATTGCAGGAAGGAAGTGAAGACGAGTCGGGTCCAGGTTTGGCGATGACGGAGGTCAAGACAGGGATCTACAGGGTTGAGTTTGGTTCGTTTCTTTCGCATCTACAAGCGTTTTTTGTGTGCGTGACGGTGATAACATGTGCTTCCGAAGAGGAATCGGCCACCGGAAAATCTTCCTCTCCTTTTGCTCCGCCACTATCTCCTGTTGGTAGAGTCTAAAAAGGACTAATGATCGTTTCTTCTTTCCTAAAAATTCCCAACGTGTATAATTTTAGTGAATTTACGGAATATATCATGTGTATTGCATTGGATCCGAAAGAACCGGATCCGAACCAAATACTCCGGACTTCAGTCTTTAAGAAACAAGCAAAAATAAGACAAGATACAAATTAATTTTCCAAGTTCGTACGGAAAACTGAAAAAGAGCATTTCATCGTCTAAACTTGTTGAAAGGTTTCTTCTTGCCCAAGAACCTCTCACTCTTTTCATCCTTTTCTCCCAATCTCTTCTTCCTGCCGCCGTTTGGTTAATTCTTATCCTAGAGCAAAAACGCATATGATTTTAATTCTCTATATTTCTAAGATATAAGACCATCATCTCCAACCCATTTTCTACTCCAAAAATGAAGTACGTAGCTCCATTACCAACTTGGGTTTTACGAAAAATAGCTAGAGTAAAAATACCATATTGGCTAATCTTCTTGCTTCAGAAACTCTCTCCAAGAATGGCATGACTTGGTATTCCTCAAAGCATTTTCTCGAATGTCATTCTTTTAACAAATGACGAGAACAAAAATAAAGTGTATCTATCTCTGCAAGTATTTTAACTCACCAATGAGTTGCTCTATTTCTATTAAACATTCGAGATCATACTGGGAAACAATTGATATCCCGAGACCAGAACGTCCAGCACGAGCACTTCTTCCCACTCTATGAATGTAATCCTATATATAGCACAAAATACAAATACGAATGTGTCTCTCTGTCTTCTCAACATCATCCATTCATTCATTCATTCATAAGAAACTAGCAATAAAAATAAAATAAAATAAAAAGAATCAGGCAAACCTTTGGATCTGTGGGCATGTCGTAATTGATATCCACATCAACGCAAGCGATATCGAGCCCTCTACTAGCCAAATCCGTACAAACCAAGATGTTGCATTCCCCTGCTTTGAAAAGTCTCCTTGGCTGTGTGGATATTTTCAAAAGAATTTTAGAGAGAATTAATCAAGTCTATTGTATCATTTACCTGACTCATTTTACCACTGATAGGAATGGCTCTAAATCCGAGGCTCCGAAGCGATAAAACGAGCAGTTTCACGAGTTGGGGTGAAAACCATTGATATTGATTCAGGCATTTCACTCAGAACGTGTATGTACAAGATAGCATTCCTGTTACGGTGATACAAAAAATCTCATTATAGTCAAACAAGATAAAACTCTCTTACATTTTATGTATGCTACTATCTATCTACCAGGCTCTTGTGATGATACCTTGAATTTAGAAGGAGCTAACAGATACTGCTGTTTTAGAGTATCAACAGTGGAATATTTCGAGGCAGCTTCAATCTGAGAATAAGTAACCACCTATTATATCTAGAACGAGGATAGATGCCGTGACAAGAAATCATTTCAAGTAATTTTACTCTTTACATACCTTGACAGGATTCCTCAAACAAGCCCTTTGAAGTTTTCGAACCTACAAAGCCAAAAAACAATCCTTTAACTTCCTTCCACTCCAAGGAAATGCTACTAAGAGACAGTTAGGTCGATCAAGCCAGCAAAACTGTCAAGTATCCCTACCTTTTGAGTCATAGTCGCTGAAAAAATAAATGTTTTACGGTCACGAGGGATCTCTTCCAAAATCTGGTTCATGTCTTTCTCAAACTCTGTATCCAGCAGTCTGTCCGCTTCATCAATAACCTGTTGAAGAATGTTTTAGTGACTATAAAAAAAAATGATAAGATTTACCAACAGAATGTCAACAAAGATTTACCAGATATTTCAGTGTTTTCAGAGAAAAGCCTTTTGTGTTAGACAAATGATCCAACAGATGTTGCAACCTAGGAAACAAAAGATTGCAAACTTAGCGACTAGATTCACAATCATAATAAGTGCCAAGACACAGACAAAAGACACAGACAAGACAATTTAAGAGATAATCGTACAATAACACGAGGCCGTTTCGCAAGAGCATTAGTTTCTTGCGTTCTGTCTACACCTCCAAGAATCTGAAAGAAAAAACATTCAGTCAAGTGATTCCAGTTAAACGCAAATGTGGTAAAAGCACCATCTTAATTAGCTTACCACAGCACACCTAAGACTTATGCCAGATCCTAGAGCTTGAAACTGCCTAGCAATCTGGATTGCAAGCTCTCTGGAGGAAAGAAAGCATAATAATTAAGAAGGACCAAAAGAAGAAGACATGATCAAGTAAATGCTACAAGAGTGGAATCATACCTAGTTGGAGACAAAACACAAGCGAAGAAGGCAGGATCAGGTCTACGGGCAGAATTATTAACATACTTAAGAAGTGCTTGCATTATAGGCAAAGCAAAGGCTCCGGTTTTTACCAGAACCGGTTTGTGCAAGTCCAATTACATCTTTCCCTGAACCACCATACATCAATTATATTCCAATTAATCCAATGATTAAACCATAATTATCCAATTTTGTAAAGACAGAACTGAGCATGGGAATCAGAAAAAAAAATATAAAAAAAATCATACCTTCAAGAGCATAAGGAATGGCTTCGGCTTGAATTTTTGTTGGTTTTGTCCAGCCCAATCTTTCGCAAGCTTTGACAAGCTCTTCACGCACACCAAGTTCTGAAAATGTCTTCTTCTCCATTTCCGTACACGCCAAGAAATCGCTACCTTGCTTGACCTCAAATGACGCCTGGGAATCAACCGGTCTTAGGGACGATCGTGTTTGAGAAATTTCCTACAGAAAAGTGCCGTTCTGAAGTTTAGGGCAAATCGAGTTGCGTGTTGGATACGAGGCCAGTGTTGGACGTGAAAGATGAGGCGATTTTTAGTTTAGGTTAAATGTGCCTAGTATGGGCTTTGTATCTCAAAACTTTGGGCTTAAGAAAATATATTTTCAAAAATAGTTACATTGAAGGATATAAAATCATATAACCCTAACATATTCCCGAGACGAGTGTCCCATTAAGCAGTATAGAATAATATAAAGTATATATAAACTAAAGAGTCGGCCTTTAATAGAGATTCAAACATACATTGCCAGTAATAATTTTATTTTAATTAAACCCAAACCTTTTTTTAATAATATCTACGATTTATTCCTAAAATACTGTTAACTAGGATATTAGTAACCTTTTTTCTATAATAATAACTACTATAATAGTAAACTTTTCTTTTTAAAACTAGTATAATAGTAATCGGTTTAATAAATGAAAGCATGATTCATGACCAAATGAGGTATGTTTCTATCAGATACATTACAATATCCGTTTGACATTTGTTTTCCCATTATTAAATATATACATTATAAATAAATATTGATACTTCGAATTTGTTTCAAAAATAAAAAAACAAAAAACAAGAAAAGGATTATATTTTTGGAGGCGGGAGTCTTAGCCGGACTTGTGGAGGAAGGAACAATTCTCGCCGGCGGCGATGGGATGCATTTGCTTCAAGTCGTGGCGACGACAATCTCCACCGTCGATTACATCAACGGCCATAGACAAGGACACAGACGATGACGGCGACAGACATTATCCGCTGATTTTCCGAGAGTTCAGCTTCGAGCAGCTGAGAATCGCCACCGATGGATTCTCCGCCGGAAACATCGTGTCGGAGCACAACGAATGGGTACCAAACATCGTCTACAAGGCAAAACTCAGCGATGGTCGTCGGATCGCGGTCAAACGGTTTCAGAGACTTTCATGGCCTGATCCTTTCGAATTTATCGTTAGTCTTTTATCACCCCCATTTTGATCTTACTGATTTTGTTATTGAATTATTACTTTTAATTTGATGATATATCTGGATTCTTCTTGGTGTGTTTTGGCTTAACCAAGATTGAAAATTTTAGCTTATTTGTAGATTTTGAATCATCATCTATATGTTGTGGAATTTCAGAAAGAAGCGCAGGCTGTTGGGAGACTGAGGAGTGAACATATGGCGAATTTGATTGGTTGTTGTTCTGATGACAACGAGAGACTGCTTGTTGCTGAGTATATGCCTAATGGAACATTAGCAAAGCATCTCTTTCACTGTAAATAATTTTCTCCTTTTCTCATTGATGGATGATGTTTTGGCACTTGAGAAGATTGTAATGATTTTTTAATTTCAGGGGAAAAAAGACCAATGAAATGGGAAATGAGGTTAAAAGTTGCGCTTCATACCGCAAGAGCTTTAGAATATTGTGATGACAAGGGATTTTACTTATACCATGATCTTAATCCCTACCGGATATTGTTCGATAAGGTAATTCCAATCTTGTTTTTTTTTTTGTCTTGATTTGTGGGAAAAACCCTCTAAATCTCTAATACCAAATTGCTTGAATCGGCAGATGGGGAACCCTAAGCTTTCTTGCTTTGGACTCATGAAGAATAGCCAAGAAGGGAAGAATCATAGTACCAATTTAGCATTTGCTCCTCCTGAATATTTGCGCCTTGGTACACAAACAACCTTTTGATGTGTGTGAGTGTTAATAATAAAAATCTCATTTTACAATAACTTGTTTTTTTCAGGTACTCTGTTACCGGAGAGTGTCACATTCAGTTTTGGGACCTTGTTGTTGGATCTTATGAGCGGCAGACATATTCCTCCAAACCATGTAACAAATCTGGCATATTAGTTGCATTTTGTAGCATTTTGGACTGACTTGATTAGCTTTTTATATATATATATATATATATATATATATATATATCTTACTGCATGTGTGATATTGTTGCAGGCGCTTGATTTGTTTCAAGGAAAAAACTATTTGGTGCTAATGGATTCAGCTCTGGATGGTCAGTTATCTGATGAGGACAGGACAGAACTAATTTACATAGCTTCTCGATGTTTGAAGACTGAACCTGAAGAGAGGCCAAGTATGAAGTTTCTTATGGCAACTCTTTCTAGACTTCAGAAACGAGCCGAGTTATGGCCTATCAATGTCAAAAGACTCATCCCTGTAAGCATCACTCTCTCCATATATATTCAAGAATAGTCCCTTTTAAAAGATTCATTCATGAGACTAATTATAAACCATATAATTAATGACAGTCTCCATCAAACAATCTGTCTGAAAAGACTAAACATGCAACAGAGCCACTTAAGTTGACTCCTTTTGGAGATGCGTGTTTGAGAGCAGATATATTTACCATACACGAACTACTGGAGAAACTAGGGTATGGAGAAGACCATGGGGTCGCAAACGAGGTATCTTGATTATTATTTTAAAAAATCTAAAGAAATTATCATTTTACTATCTGAATTTGAGCATTTTGAGAGTGGATGGTCTCATGAATGGCAGTTCTCATTCCAAATGTGGACGGGTGAAATGCAAGAGAACATGGACTGCAAGAAGCATGGAGATACCGCCTTTCGTGCTAAATATTTTGAGACCGCCATTGAATTCTACACTGAGGTTAATACAAATCCCTCCATAAACTCTAAATCATATAAAATATTGAATGATCAAGAAGTATATAAACACACCATAAAAAGATTTGTGTCATACTTTTATCTTTTGCAGTTCCTGAATGGAGCTCCTAGTGTGTCACCAACAGTATTAGCAAGAAGGTGTCTTTGTTACCTGATGAGTGAAATGTGCAGTGAGGCTCTAAGCGACGCGATGCAAGCACAAGTAGCTTCACCAGAATGGCCAATCGCTCTTTACTTACAAGCGGCTTGTCTCTTCAAGCTCGAGATGGAAGCTGAAGCTCAAGAAGCACTTAGACATGGTTCTGCTCTTGAGGCTTATGGGAGTTTGTGAAAATATATACGTATATTCAGATACTGTGAATACACACAAAAACCCAAGTACAAGCTGCCAATATAAATAAATATGTACTCATGATCAGATTTTGTGTGCTACTTTCATTTTATTTATTTTATTAGTTTAGCTCAATTATGAATCAATTTTTGTAATCCAATTGTTTGTTGTTATGATTGCACTCGTGCAAAAAGCTAAAACAGGAATCAAATTCCACACAAAGCAAAAGAAATGACATTTGAGAAAAGAAAAGAACAAGAAAAAAACAGAGGATATTAATTAATTTCCTTTCTCATTGTTGTGAAGGCAAGTTAAAGTGGAAGAACCATGAGATTACAAATGCAGAGACCATACATGCTAAAAGGAAATTAAGGAATCTGTTTCCTCTCCAGAATCTCCGGTCATCGGAATCGATCGTAGCTACTACCGTGGATGAGTTTCCGGCCTCCACGTCCTCCACATTGGTTTCAATCGTTGTTTGATCAATCTCTTTAGAGAAGTTTCGAGCTACCGAACGACAAATCTCGCAAGTCCTGAAATTGCACCACTTATTGAAATCCAACAGTGGATCATCTTATTGATCAAAATAATTATTGGTTGGTTTTGATTTAGCTTACTTGTTACCCTTGATTTTGAACCAAGTCTCGGCACATTGCTTATGAACATAACCCAAATCATCTTTACAAGAACATCCAAGAACCATTGGATCTCCACATTCATGTCGGCTGCTCTCTAAACCCAAATGGCAAATCCGGCAATCTCTCTCCGGAGAACCACCGATCGATTCGCAGGGTTCTTCTGAGTCGTCGTCGAAATCACCAATCTCAAACTCACCGCAGAAGCTTCGAACAGCTGAGTGAAAGTCGTAGTCGTAGTCACAAGATGAGCCGTCTTCTCCGATTTCGCTGACGTCACTTCGACGGTAATGCCTCTCGCCGGAGCCATTTTCTAGATCAATGTGAGACATCTCGAAAGATGTCATTTTTTATTTTATTTTAGAAGGAGAGAGAGAGAGAGAGACTGAAGACGAGACTTTGCTATATTATCATTACAAGACTTCTGTTACAAGTAAACGTGAACTCTTGGATCAAGAGATTAAAAAGCAATAAAATCTGAGGGACTATGTTTTTGTTCTGTCTGTGGACCAAAGTGATGAAACATAAACAGCTTTATTTTTTTCTATTTAAACAGCTTTAAGCTGCTAAATACTCGATTGTTCACTAATCCGCACGCTAAGTATCATGGTGTTATTTGTGGTTTTAAGGGCATGTGTTTCGTGTTATTCAGCTACTGTTATTTTCTTTTCTGACCGTTGATTTGAGTCATCAAAGTTAAGAAATTCATCGTTATGGACGGTGGAGATTTCAACATGCGCGTGGGAGGCACGTGATAGAACTAAATGTCGTAGTGCGGCTGAGCTTTGGGACCACCACCGCCTCTGGGCTCTCTGTCTCTCTCTCCTCTCATGCTTCTCTTTCACGCCACCACTCACTTCTTTCATGCTTCTTTTCTCTCTTTTATTAATTTGGAAACAAAAAAAGGTTTATGATTTGTTGTGACAAACAAAAAAACTTTACAACAAAAGAATCTGAACCAAACTAATTTTGATTGAAACTGATTTAGTTGAACCAAACCGAACCATATAACTCAAAATTTATAAAGATTTTATATATCCCTCAATTATCTTTCTCAAGTTACATTTGACAGAGACGCAGTCACGCAGCCGTCGTCGTTACCGGGCTTTGACTGTAAATAGTTATAAGTTAATTTGGTTGGGTCACGTGAAGACGATGCTCTCTAAATTAGACCCACATTTTGAAATATTGACATACGACTCAAACCCAACATCTCCCTTAGAAATAGAATGCATATAAATAATAACTCCATGAGACGACAAATGCATTGTAATAAGAGAGAAACTGATTTAACATAGCAAGTAGAAAACAATAATAGTTACCGAAACAGAGAATATGATAAACCGTGGGAAATTAGATACAAACAGTAGTACATAATAGATCACGAAAGATAAAGGGACAAAAGACAAGATATGATATTATCCACGTTCTTGAGGTTGGAGTTGGGGAGAAGGAGAATAAGGAGGAGGAGGGTCAGGTATATAAGGACCAAGAGGGCTTCCATGCTCAATAGTACCTGGGTTCGATGTTTTCCTTGTCGGAGTTGGATCCACCGGAAAACCGTAATCCTCCAAAACCAGTTTCGTTTCTGCCATTAATTAAACAATATGTGATTAATCCACTGAAAACGTCAAAAGAGAATTTTAATTAAAAGAGAAGATGATTTGATTACCAGAAGAAACGAGTGAGACACAGAGGATTGTTGTTAGAACCAAAAGCAAGACAGAACTTGGTTTCTTCATCTTCTTTCAGAGATAACAAAGAAAGTTTCTTCTTTCTTACTCTTTTTAAAAAGAGGGAGTGTGTGGATGAAATTGGGATATAAGGCCATGTGGGTTTATTGGATCTCTGTGTCTTGAACGTGGGGTTGTTGGTTAAGATCGAGATATCATAGTTATTGCTGCTCTCTCTCTCTCTCTCTCTGCATCTCTATTACAGAGAGGAAGCATCTCAAAGCTCATTCATTGGTTACACTTTAATGCTCTTCCACTACTTACTGTTTACGCCACGTGTCCCGTATTCTCTACCTCCATTAACAGTGTCTTCTCATCGATGTATTTGATCGCCATTGATAGAAACGAGGATGAGAAAAAAACGAACGTATTTTATAAGAAATTAGAGAGGGAAATGATATATAGAGGAGAGGAGACGAAATGGGGAAGGCGATAACAACGGAGGTTGAACTTAAAGCGGTGCTTATTTAGTATATTTTGTGGTTTGTTGGCTATTAAAATAATACCAGTAGTAAGTATTAGGAATTATTGTATTATTCAAAAATGGTATAAATCTTTACATTTGCACCAAAAAAGTATTAGGAATTAATTGTAATGTTTGTTTACTGGCAAGTCGCGACACACCAAAATGTATCTTAAAAGCAAAAGAAAAGAAATCAAGGAAAATTAACGTCTTTTGGCGCTAGTTCCTTCTTTTGTTTCTTGATGCCAGGATGTGACTTGAATTTAGTAACATAAACGACTACTATTCAATTTACCTGTGTTTTTTTTCTTTGCTTTTGCCTTTATGTGTTCAATGCCATATGTTCGCGGCACCTTTTTACGGCTTATGTTCACGGCATCTTTTTACGGCTTCAAATTGTCCTAATGTCCTTACTATCAAATTTACGTTTTGTTTTTTATTTTCTAGATTATTAATATTAATATCGAACTACACTACCAAACTCATGTTATCACATGCTAATGGCCATGCGTAGGCGGAAATGACAGAAGACGATTACGCATGGTTTTAGCGCATATATTTCTCATCCGCTATGATTTACGGATTCCATAATATAGATAAATTAGGTAAGTAAGCTACTCTATTTTATTTTGTATTCCTATTCAGTTTTTGCTATAAAATCTCCACATTTAACCCAAAAATAAAATAAAAATTCATACCTGAAAACTATAAAATATAGATATGCAAACTTTGGAGACTTTAATATAATATCTATAAAACCTGTTTTTTTCTTTTAATATATATTTTGTTTTTTGTCGTCTATAATTTTATTAGAAAGTGAAAGTTACATGGTGTTGTTACACACTAGCCAAACTACAAACGGTGAAACACATAAACCGGCGGCAGACGAATAAAGCTCCGGAAACAAAGCCGGCGGATATCACGAAATCCCCGGAAAACAAGCCCAAACGAGGGAAACTAAGCTCCAAACAACCGGAAAAGTACAGACAAAACACTACCACATATAGAAACTCAAATGCATTAGAGCTAAGGATTAAAACGAAGGAGACACTTAGGGAATAAAAACGAAACAAAGCACCCAACTCAAACTAAAACAGAAACAAGAACGAGTTTCGAGCTTCTTGAGAGCCTTCAAAGAACCCTTACTGTAGAAGCCTTTCCTGAACAAACACAAATTACCTATCAACTCACAACACTAGCTTTCCCAAACGCCAAAAATCCAAACTGGCAGAAGCACTCGTTTTTTTCTTTTAATATATATAAATACCTCGTTTGTTTGTCCCTATAATTCATTTTACAATCCATGGTCCAAGTCACTAAAAATCTAAAATATAATGGTTTTGGTGAGGCATGAGGTTATAGATAAGATCTGAACGTAGGGTTAAGGCATGTGATTAGGGTGTAGGTAATGGAGTTAAGGTGATAATATATTGTTACGATATAGGATTATGACATAAGATTAAGGTGTAGGGTTAGCGCATGAGGTTATGGGTAAGTTTGGGCGTAGTGAAGCAGCCATAGGTCATCGAGTTGAGTGTTTAGGGTTTAAGGGTTAGGGTTATAACAACATAGGGGTATATATAACAACATAAGGGTTAGGGTTATATAACAACATAGGGGGTTATAACAACAACATAAGGGTTATATATATAAGGGTTAGGGTTAGGGTTATAACAACATAGGGTTTAAAATATGGTTAGGGCGTAGGGTTAGGGTTTAAGGTTATAACGGATGTATGGTTTTAGGGATATGGTTAGGCACTAGGCATATATATGTCTCTAGGGTTATTAGGGTTTAGGGCATAGGGTGTAGGGTTAAAGGGCAGGGTTAGGGCATAGGTGTAGGGTTAGGGCATAGGCGTAGGGTTAGGTTTAGGGCGAAGGGTTGGTAGGGCTAGGGTGGAGGGGTGTGTATGCATATGATTAGGGTTTAGGCATAGGGTTAGGGCGGAGGGTTAGGGCATAGGTGTATGGTTTAGGGTTTAGGGTGTAGGGTTAGGGCAGGGTTAGGGCATAGGTGTAGGGTTAGGGCATAGGCGTAGGGTTAGGTTTAGGGCGGAGGGTTGGTAGGGCTAGGGTGGAGTGTGTATGCATAGGATTAGAGGGTTTAGGCATAGAGTTAGGGCGGAGGGTTAGGGTTAGGGCATATGAGGGTTTTAGGGCAAAGGCGTAGGGTAGGTTTAGGTTTAGGTTTAGGGTTAGGGCATATAACCCTAAACCTAAACCCCCTTTGCCCTAAACCTAACCCTACGCCTAAACCCTAAGCCCAACCCTAATCCTAACCCTAAATATATATGCCTATGCCCTAATCCTATAATATAACCCCTATACCTAATTTTTTTTTTCTTTTTTTACTTTAAACTTCAATTTTTTTATTATACCTATCCCTATACCTAATTCTTGTTGGCGTAAAATTAACTTTTATGATATGGATGGGATATGGTTAAAATATTGGATGTTTTGTTATGACCGTAGGATTAGAACCAGTGTTAAATATGTTTGGTTTGGGGCATAAATTGGATCTTATGTCAATTGCGATAATTCCCTCTTTTAATTTCTGTTCCTACAATGTATGTACACCTTTGTAGTATTAACATCCAACGCTTAAATCAGTTTTGTCCAATCAGGAGATTATAAATATTAAAAGTATTAAAATATATATACAACAAAGTAACAATTGTTCTACTATTAAAAACATATGTGCTCTTCTTAGACAAATAATACAGAGCACACTATCATAAATCAGTTTATATACTTTTCTATTATATCTCAACAAGCGCATATCCTGTTTATTAAGACAACATTTAAAAACCTCCATTTTTATGAATTTTTTTTAACACGATTGTGTAAATCAGCTGGGTTCAAACCGAATCATGTAAAATGCTTTCAAAATTTGAAACAAATCAAAGACAGTAGTTAACCAAAAAAATAAAAGAAACAGACTAGAATCTTACATGTACAATGATGATTGATGACTTTATGTTTATATCTGAGCAGGAGAGAAAACCAAATAAATGGTTTGAGTCAGACGAACAAAAATTAAGAGACTAACGAAACAGAGTATGGAAGCTTGAGTGAGAGTTGAGAAAGAGATGGAATGACAAGAGTTTTGAGTTTTGAACAAAAAAGATAGAGGTACTTATAGAGAGGCAATATCTGCAATTTTACATTTTAAAAAATATATTAGATTCATAATCATAACGGTAGAAAAAGTTACCGTTCCGTAACGTTCATATTTTTTCTCTTTCACACTTAACGTTCGACTGTCATATCTTACTGGTGCAATAAAATATAATATTTGTTCTCAAAAAGAAAAAGAAAAAGAAAAATATATTCAAATTAAATTGTAAAACTTTTATTAGAGCACAAGCCCATTAAGCAAGCCCATTAGCTACATGTAGGGTTTCTATCAAAGTAGGTTTCATATAAATATGAATGTAATGACAATGTGTTTATAACTTTGGCTGTCACGAACAGCCTCTTTCAACATTTATGAGAGTTATCCAAATCTATCTTATCTCTTGAAGACAACCTAAATCTTCTTCGTTTCTTCTTTTACATTTATGCACAATAAAGCTCTTATGAGCTATTTCATTTATAGTTTTAGAATTCTACTTTAATAAGCTCATTTGAGCACAAATCTATCTCTGTTTCTAAATTCCTACAACTTTCACACATTACGAACGCGTGAGTTCCACTCCCTTAAAGTCATTTCAGTAATCTAGCGCGTATATCCTAGTTTCTCTATAAATAGTTATTAGAGTTTCACATTTAATAATGGTAACTTTCCTGTGTTCTTAATTACTTACTTAAATCATTACTTAAATGTGGTAGATGTGTGAAACAAATGTGGATTAGATGAAAAAGTAATTATCTCATCTGTACATTTAAGCAATAAATCAAACCTAAGAAATAATCTGCAGATTGACCGTTGACGAATCAAACAAAAGTACAGTTGAGATTTTGATGTCATAATATAGCGTTAAATTGTTCCAAACAAAAAAAAACGTTAAATATTAATAAACCCACATTCTAGTTGCATGCTAATAGTAAAGGGTTAGAAGAATTACCTGATGTCTCGAATTTGGATTGAAACTGGGCCTTTTAAGGCCCGTAACTGTAGTATAATTATATAAGCTATAATCATCTGTTATGAACAAATCGAATCGATACAAGATCCAAAACAAACATAAAAAACGAAAAACAAAATTCTGCAAAACATAATTAGAGTTCGAACCATATAATCCATAACATGATTTATAATTATTAGACTGAACCTTTTCAATTTTCCTTATGAAATTGAACTGAAAATCGAACTAGCTGAATAAAATTTCAGATGAAAAATTTCAATTTTCTAATAAAATTTCAGATGAAAAAAAAAAAAAAAAAAAACTGAAAATCGAACTAGCTGAATAAAAAATTATGACAAGGCGAATTCTATTATTTATTTCGATTTGGTAACATACTCCAAAACAGATCAAATGGAATTAACTGAAGCAAAGCAAACTAAAACCGAAATGTTCGACCCTAATTAAAACTGTTAACTTTGCAATATTTTTCGAGAACTAAAAGTCTAAAAGTGTATAATTATTTGTGGATTTTATTATTTGTGGAGACACGTAACAAGAGTCAGACAGAACATTAATGGTCCATGGTTTTAAGTATTAATTGGATGCACAAAGTGTCAGTGAGTACTTTTGTCAGTCTTTGAATTAAATGCATGCCAATTTATTTCTGTTTATCTCGTTCTTCTTTTATTCTTCTTTCTTAATTAATATTTTTGTCCATTTTTTATACTTATTTAATTATTTTGGACTCGCTTTTCCCAAACAAAAAGCATTTAATTATGTCTCAAAATATTATTCGCGGGATTGTTTTGCCTCATCTTATATGTAAATAACAGTTTTCATAAATGCATGAGTAGTTTATTCTTATAAGAAATCGTTGCAACGTAATAAAAAATAATGACACGAAAATGGAAAAGTACAGCGACTCGTTATAAAGTAGTTCACGACAAAAAAAAAAAAACAGAGGATAATCCTCTTTTTCCCTCTTCTTTTATTATTGTTACCAATCACACCCATTAATAACAGTGATCATGAAACATTGATTTACTTCCTCCACTCACATTATTGTTTTTCTATTAATTATCAGCCTGCATGTGACGGATAGTAAAAAACAAACCAAACATTAAAGTATCCCTCGAATAAATATAGTTGAATAATCTAGAATTGTTTCTTGTAAAAAGAATTTTAAAAACAAATAAAAACACAAGTCACAGACTCACAGTTTCTCTGTAAACTAACTGATAAGAGAGACAAGAGGCTGCCAAAGGAGAAGGTTCTTAGATTTGAAGTCACTCCACTTTTAAGAGTGCAGGTTTCACTAACAGTGGTTTATGGTCGAAGATTCATTTCATCGTATGAATATAAGATCCAGTTTGGTTTTTCACTGTGATTTTAACCATTACATTTACAAAGCTCTTCTACAAATACTGAAATTACTATAGATTTTGGTTCGGAATTTTGGATCATAGAGATAAACAAATAGAATCAAGAAACGTAATCCGCTATTTGAGGCGCAAGGTATCTCACTAGCTCTTGCTCTTGTAAAGTTTGCCTAATGTGAGCATTTTTAACTCAATTAATGGACAAGCCACGAGCAATTTTTATGGGCATTTTTGGCACTTTGAAATAAATAACTTCGATAACATAATCAATTGGTTGTCCACTAATTAACCCATTATTTAGAGAAATGAGATCCTTTTTATCTTTCTTCCTCTCAACAATTATACCTTTATTATCTCAAACCCCACATTTTCTATTCCTTTTTGTTTGTGGACAATATAAATATGATTTCTCTTTGCACTATCTGAAAAAAACGTTATGACCTAATCTTTTGTAAAACCATAATTTTCATACTCAAATTATTTATACAGTTCTGAATAGCTCTTAGATCATCGTAAAAAGAAACTTTTTAAGAAAAAATAGAAGTGGGCCTAATGATACAATCTAGAACATGGGGGCTACGGAAGAGAAAAGCTAAAAGTAGTGGGTAAATTGGGTATAAGAACAGAGAGGTAGCATTAATTGAATTTCCCTTACTCAGCAACCACTGAGAGAGAGAGAGAGCGAATCAAAAGGTTCCTCGCAGAAGAAGATGACTTTAAATTCTATTTAATTCCATTCTGCTTTTCCTTTCTTCATCAAAATCCACACTAAAAACTAAATTTACTAATCCTAGAAATTCATTCACGAATCCGAGAAATTCCATTCAGAAGAAGAAGAAGAAAAAAAGAGCTCAAAACTCCATTCATCAAGCTCCATTCCAGTCTCAGCTATGGCGGTTTTCAAAACCCTAGCTTTTCTGTTCGTCTTAAGCTTGGTGATTTACGAAACCATGGCTGTCCAAGATGGAATTTCCTCGTTTTCGTATAATGGGTTTGTGAAATTTCCGGGCTTTGACAAGAATGTTGCTCTGTTTGGAGATTCGAAGCTCGTTAATGGCGGTCCATCGATTCAATTGACTGCCCCAGTGAGCCGGAGCGAAGGGCGAGTCGTTTACAAGAAACCCATCAAACTATTCCAAGGTAAAGAGAGAAGCTTGTCCGGATCATTCTCGACTCATTTCTCGTTTTCGATGTCCTCCAAAGAGATTGGTAGTGTCCTGGCTTTCGTTATGGTTCCGAGTGGTTTGGATCTTAGGTTGTTTGGTAGAAAGGATAACACTACCTCTGGTTTAAGCTTCTTATTGCAAAACGAGATTGTTGCCGTTGAGTTTGGTATCTCCATGAGAGGGAATCGTGTAGGTATCTTAGTTGGTAGACCTGAATCTGCTAGAATTAGAAACATGTCATCTTTCGGTGGCCATTTCAATGGAGAGAAGAGGATGAATTGTTGGATTGATTACGAGGCGAGCTCAAAGAGAGTAGAGGTTCGTCTGAGTCTATCTACTGCCGTAAAGCCGGTGGATCCATTCGTCTCTTACTTAGTAGACTTGGCTAAGCTATGGAAAGATGGGAAATTCATGGTGGGTTTGATATCTACAAATGGTAACTCTTCCAAGCCGCATTATCTCCATTCATGGAGCTTTAGACTGAGGCATCCCTCGATGAGGATTCACTCGCAGCCGCTTGATCCAAACGCAGTTTCCAAGACTGTTAAGGAAGAGGAGAAGAAGACGGTGGAGGAAGTTAAGGAGAAAGGCAAGTGCGTATGGAGAATGCTTGGTGCATTGGTAATGGGTGCGGTTTGTGGAACTTTGGGAGCGATGTTAGCGTTATACCTTTGGACAGTATGCGGTAATAGGCGGTCAATGGCAGTGGTTCCGGAGGAATGTGCTAATGAAAAATCGGATGTTGTTCATGAAGAAGGCAAGAAGTAGTTTGTTGCTTTTTAGAATGTTGTGTTTGTCTTTGTGTTTGTGTTTGTAATGTATATTCTTGTGTCCTTCTTCTTCTTCTGTTTGTTTTTTTTTTTTGTTAGTTGCAGGTTTGGTGAGATGAAATTTCACATGTAGAAGAATCTTTACAATATGTATTAATTGAGATCTTGAAATCTTGATCAATTCAATGCAATTGTTCTTCTTTTTGTGTTTTTTTTTTTGGATTTGAGGACAAAAAGAGTTTGTCCAAAAAAAGAAAGGAATGGGTATCTCGTGAATTCACCGAAATGCATTTATAATCAGTTGCCACTTTCACACATCTTTCGCTGTGTCATTTCTATGTCTTGACTGAGAAGAAAGTGAGAGGAGAGTAACAATGGTGTCTATGTATTGTCTCCAGTGGTCCCCCTTCCTATCTTTAGGGATTTAATGATTTAAACAGAGTTTCAAGAATCCGTTGTTTCAGTATCACTGGGTTCAAAATTACATAGTTAAGACTTTGGGTGCTGAATCTGAATGTACATTCCTTTAGTCCTTTAAAGAAGCAAAGACTAGGGAAGACCTTCTGAAGACTAGAATAGAAACTTCTTTTTTTTTTTTTGGTATATCAGAACTTTTTTCTTATATAATCCGGCTCAATTCAGTTTCAGTTCGGTTTTGATTTGAATGGGATTCAGATTTTTTTCAAGACAACCTTACTTTTTGTTTAGTAGATCCCTATTTGTATGAGCAATAATCGTATTTCGCATCTGAGTCTACAAATTTTGTTTGTATTTCTCTAATTTCCTACTATAATCGGAATATCTGTTTAGTAAACCTAATTACATAAAAGAAAGTAAGAAACAAACAAAAATTATGTGATTTTCTCTCGTGTGTGTATTAATTGACTGCCGGCTCTATATCTCTGGTTATCTCAGAGATTGTGCTCGTAAACTTGGTCTTTCAAACCGGTGAAGCCCGTTTTGTTCCTCGGACGTGTCACACAAGCAACCTGGAAGAGGGTTTGCATAAAAATTCTCCTCCAACTTTGGACCTGCTTTCCCTGGCCGTCTGAGATACGGAGCTCCTAATCTTTTCCGATGTATTCTCTTAACCTCCGATGAGAAATCTTCCCAGGAAATGAGTCCCGCATCGAACCGATCAATCAATTTTACGAATCTTAGCCTGAACAAAAAAAAATAAAAAAGGTAAAAATGTCAGTCTTTAACCGCAATCGGCAGGAGAAAAAAGGTTTATTTTCACGCAAGAAACATATAAACCATACCTATCGGGATTGATCGTTTTTCTAAACCCTTCGAATCTCCGGTGACCCTGAACAGCTTTCGCCATGTTTCCATCATAAGTGTAAGCGAAAACGTCGCTTTCGAGTGCCAAATTGTAATCAAGAGCAGCTAATCTGTTCTGGTATGGTTTAATAGTCGAAAGCTCTTCCTCAGTAGCCAATGTAGAGTGAAAGAAAACGTTTGGGAACTCTTGGTGGAACGCAGTCATACTGTTCTGACCGTAGATCTTTCCAGCAACAATGTAGATCTTGGTGCTCGAAGGAAACCCCATCGCCTTGAGAAACACGGCAGCTTCACGCGGAGTCATAGGGCAATTACCTTCAAGACGCCGCTGTGTTCCATTGATCACTTTTTCTTTCCAATGTGGAATACTATACCTCATCTTCTCAAGATCAATTGATTCCTCAGCGGTTAGACTGTGATTGCATCCGGTAAACGCCAGCATATCTTTCTCGTACCTACAAGAATTATGTTTTTGATACAATGGATGATGATTCTCAGAGAGAGAGAGAGAGAGAGAGAGAGAGAGAGAGAGAGGGGAGTAACAGAAGTAGCTTGTACCGCAAGTGAAGAGCGAGGTAGGGTTCGTTGTTTTCCCTAAGTCTTGAAGAGAGAACTTTGCTTAGATTCTCTATGTCTTCAGAGTAACGAAGAGCTTCATAGTTTGCGCGACATCGAAGCCGCTGGATCGAAGGAGGAGGGCTGTTATTCGCTAGCCGAGAATCAGTGTGATTGAATACCATCACCTTATGCTTCTTCAGTAACTTTGAGATTGTGTTTCTGTAATAACTCGCCTGCGCACAATCCAAACCATAACAGAGTTTTAAGTTAAAACAGAGAAGCTTGAGAAAACAAATAAAAAAGATCGATTTGGGAATTTACCTTAGACCAGGATACAGGATTCTTTTCAATAGGCTTAATCGAAGCAAGTTCTTGTGGGAGATACTCGACTATTTCGACATCTTGTGCTAGTGCTTTGATGAAATGTTTCCAGTCGAATATGTCCTTGAAAGTACTAAAAAGAGAAAGAATACAGAGCTTGATTAGATGGTGCTAATTATGATGTTGAACTAATGATCATGATGATGAGTACCTTGGATCACTCCAGAAAGATGAATGGTCAAGAAACGGAAGAACAAGAGTAGCGTTCATGATTTTTGCGATTGCGACCATATCGCATATCTGTGACGAAAATAACAAGTCATTGAGAAAATGTTATACCGGAAACTTAAAGAAGAAGAAGAAGAGGAAGAGGAAGAATAGACTTACACCAGTTCTCATCTGATTCAAACCACCATTGGCGTGAACAAGAAGATAACCATTGGTTTTCTTGGCTGGTCCTAAACCATAAATCGAATCAAAACGGGTTATTAGGTCTGAAATTTCTCGATTTTTCAACTGGGTTAAACCAGAGAATGAGTACACTTACTTTGGTTCTTAGAACGAGCTACGCATTTCTGATAGTTTCCAGTGTCTGGTTGATTCCAAATCTCCGGGATCTGTTAAAAGAACCAAAAACAAATATTAGTTCACATAAAGAAACAACATCGTCTGACTTATGTCTAAGCCCAATGGGCCATGGTGCTAATCAGTGCTTTGTGAAGCTGTTGTGATGCGATTAGTTGTTGAAGAAATTAATGGATTAGTGAATAACTGAAGTCAACCGCTAAAATATTCAATGGGCAAATGAAGGAGACCCACGATGACTTTCGTATTTGGAAAATAAAATCAATTAAATATTCCGTAACGAATATTACGGAAATTCCTTTTACGAAAACTAATCCCCTAATAAGAAAATACAAAAGTATTTTAATATATATTTAGATAGATTCAGCAGTGGAATTTTGGTCGACATGATTGAACAGCACAGAACAGAAGAATCGAAAACATGTTTTGGTTTGAACACAAAAAAGCAGAACGCGGAAAACAGATAATTTTCTTCTGAAAAAATTAAAGAAACTTTAGACGATTTATTAATATTAAAAATAAAAAAACTTTTTGACTCTTCTGCGGGAAATTGAATATTGAGCTTACCGGTTTTCTCTCTGGAACGAGGACTTGAACGGAATTGGAAGATTCTTCTTCTTCGATGATCTTCTCAATGTTACTTCTTGGATGAATCGAAACGACGAATTCATGTTTCTCCACGTGTGGCCGTCGTTTTCCTACTCCGCCGGAGAAAGCGACGATGAGGAAGAAAGTGACGACGAGGATCCCTAATAAGGTTAGAATGAAACGGCCGAGATTCGTCGCTGATCTCATGTTCCGAGCGATCCATTGAGATTTGTTCTCCGCCATGAGCATCCACACGAGCCTTATTTTGCGGAGAGAGAGAAACCCGACGAGGTAATTGTGGTGAGACCCACTCGAAGATCCTCCTCCCCCGCCGAGGCTGCAGCTCGTGGCTTCTTCCTCGTCGGGGACGTAAACGACTGCGTTTCCTCCTCCTCCTCCTCCGCTGCTGACGTGGCAATGATCTTCCTGAGAATCAGCGACGCGCCGTCTTGTCGTTGTGGTAGGCACCGCCGGTAATTGGCTGATGCTAGAGGGATTCACCGGAACGCCGACTGACATGTGGCCGGTAAAACTTTCCGGGAAACAAGTAAAATGAATGGAGAAACCAGAAAAAGTTGATTGGAGGAGTTATTTGGAGTCGGTAATGATTCTCCGTTGTTCTTAAAATATCTGCACGATCTCAGGCGGAGCAGACAAACAATTCCTCTTTCTCTCTTTCCTTCTCCAATATATATATTTGTATTTGGGCTCTATATATGTATTTGTGCTTTCTATAGGAAAAAAGAAAATTAAAAAGTCGTTTTATGTTGTCGAAAATAAAAGTCGTTCTGCTTCTACTTTTCTATTTTAGTTTTCACCTTTTTTTCTTTTTCTTTTTCAAAAAGTCGAGTTTTCTCTAATTCTTTTATATATATATATAAATCGAGTTTTCTCTAATTCACATGTAATATGTTCGTTATTTAATCATTAGTGTACAATTACAAATTTTCGTACTAAGAAATCATTAGAATATATATTTTTGGGAACTATTTTTCTAATGATGTGCTTGTTTTTTTATCTTATAACTTAGAATTCTATAAGTCTCGAAAATATAGTTTTTAAAAATTAAAAAAATATTGTTGATAACGTCTCAAGATGTAGCTGATAATTACTGATTTCTTGTTTAAAATTTATCATCTAGTATAATTTAACTACTAGACACGTAGAATTTAGAAAGCAATAAAAAGTATTCAATTGGGGATTTCGTATACTGTTTTTTAATACTCTTTTTTATTTCGTGTTATTCTTGAAATGGAAATGCATAAGCCAATTGTTTGCACGTCGTCGGAAGATAAGCATAGTTAATTTTGATATATATCTTTTATCTCTTCAAAATTAATGTTTTAACCATTTTAACGACAAAAAAAAAAACAGTTTTCGTTTAAACTAGAATCTCTATTATTGATATTGTTTTTTATTACGTAGCAGACAAAAGACAAGGATAATTTTTAGAATTAGCCCCAGTCGTAGTAACTGTTTACAATATTGTAAATCTAGCGCAACACTACGTTTTGTCTTCAGAAAAAGGACTGTACTGAAATGGTTACAGTCCTTCCAAATTAAGTATGGATTTTAATGCGTCATATTGGATATTTTTTCGTCAACTTTCTTTTTCTAGATTTAAGTTATGATCAATTCCATTAATAACACGATACATTCATTAAAATAGCAAGTGTGATTATCATGCAGTCAATTTTCCTTATTTATTAATGTTAAAACTATAAAATATGGCACTTTAATAAATTTAGTAATTTGTTATTTTCTCACTTTATTCAACAATCAACAGCTAGCTAACCCGTCACATTACTCATCGCACATATTTCTTATCCTTTCTAAGAACAAAATAAAAAATGAATCCACTTACCCATCTGATCGAAGTTTCATTTTAGCCAGACGCTAGAGATTACGTATAGCCAGTAATTTAATGTAGTTAAGGTTTCAAAATCGTTTACTAATAATACGCTTCCTTATATTTCTAAGACTATTTTATTCATATTATGACGTACATTATTCGTAATTCTCTTAAAAGAGCTATATAAATTAATGTTAATGTATATACCCTTACACAAAACCAAATTAATCGATTGAAAATGGTACAAAATCTGCAAAGATATGGTAGAAAGGTGCTTTCAGAATTTTAATCATATGTGAACCAATATAACAATAATAGCCTTTATGTAAGGTTTGAGTATTAAAAGTGAAAGGCCTATATGATAAATTCGAACGTTCCTCGATTTCCCAAATTTATTTGTCCTCTTCCAACGTCCTATTCTATAGATCCGTTTAATATGATACCCCCATACCGAACAAAATTCAAATACTACCGCACAAAAACAGAATGGACCAACCATACGATTACTTCCGTTTATGGTCGAATTTTCGAGATGGTACATGGATGCTTTAAATCCTGTTTTATTCTAAGTTTTCCATATAGTAATTTTTGTTTTTAGAAGATTTATAAAGCGAGGCTGAGTAACGTATTTCAGATTGCTCGTTTTAAAACCCATATATGAATAAGCAGCAGCTGGTTGAGCTAAAACTGAATGTTTAGCTAAACTAAGTACGCGACGTGGTAGTTACTGGATTCTCGATAACAGATTGACACGTCTTATAAGCATTATTAAAAATGTTTACATACTATGGGTTTAACTGCTTATTTAATATATACTTTAACTAACCCACTTAGTTTGGTAACCGTTAGAGTTCCACCAACGTTAATAAATACAATTACTCTAATCCTTTTAAGTTAGTGGTCTCAATTCCAGTTTCTGACCCCTTGCTTCTGAGCTCGAATTGTGTTATCAATGGATAAATAAATTAATATGCGAGACCAGAAAATAATTTGAGTGTTCGATCCGATTTTCAAATATATATATATACTTTGTATTTTATTTTTCTATACATTTAAAAAAACAAAAAAAACGGAAGGTGCAATTGAAATAATTGATACAGATAGAGAATATAACTCATTGATTTGATAGCCTACCTCAAGCTTCATAGGTGTCCCTAATTAAGAAACTGGTTTCACATTCTAATTAAACCATGGCGTCGCTGATGAAAAGCACAAATCTAGAAGGAAACAAGTAGTTTTGATTTCAGTTCTTCTGATTATATAATGTCACAGAAATCTTGACGTCTTCTGGGCTCTTTGGCATTTTTTTATTTTTTATTTTTTCGTGGACTGTTGGTTTTGGGAAGATTGATCATTTGCCGACTTTAAAAATCAGTATGATTTATTAGATGACAAAAAAAAAAAACATCATGTTTCCGGACTAGATTGTATTGTAGACCATCAACCACTCGGAACAGCGTTTGCCACGTTATCTCTCTCAACCAATTATCTGGTCTAATAACCCAAACAGCAACTTTTAAAACAACCGAAGAGGAAGTGACGTCAAAGGGACACCCGACTCAGTAGAACCATTGGACCTTTGGTCGACATCATAGCACGCTTTTAAAAATGGACTCGGAGACTAAAAATTGACCCATTCTCTAGAATCATCGAGACACACACACAACAGTGACAAATACACGTGTGCCTGTGTGAGTTTATGTATGAATCCGTCAACGTTTAACTAGGAGAGTTTTATAATATTGCGAATCATAGAAAGAGGTGGAGAGTGGGGGCCACGCGCAATTTTGGTGGAAGTCTCAACTTTTGATTTACTTTTTTTGGGAAGTCAATATCTCCACCTACAACCTTGATGGTTGTTCTTAGGGTTGGCAAATTCTATGACTAAAAATTCTGATTCTCAATCGATTTTTTTCTTTCAAAATTTAGAAGGATATTAATATATGTATAGCTTTGTTGATACAGCTCACATCATTTAGGCTTAGGCATATGCTTTTTAAATCATATCCAGTTCAAGATATGTTTCAAATCCGTTCTAAAAACTAAGCTATACGTTTTTATATACGGTTAATAGTAAGTGTGTATAGAATCAGCCGTTGGTAATACATGTCAAGACGTAAGTCATTCATCCCAAACGAGGAATCGAACACATGAACAAGGATTCAACTTCCTCCGAAAAGAGTCCTTGCAAACTAAATGAGTTATCATTACTGTTTTGGAAATAAACCATTTATTAAAAAACATATACATTTGACTGTATGTATTGAAAGCTTCAACGAATCTGTTTATTTTTCAATATATCTGTTTTCCATTAAAAGAATCTATTTTTTATATGGACTAGCATACATTAACTTTGATATGGAAGATTCATTGATTGATACGTAGAATATGTACTTGTTTGGAAATAATACAACTCACGTATGGTCGAACAAACGCGTACGGAATGCTCTTTTTGTTCTTCGTCCCCACTCACCGACGACATCACCGACACGTCGCTTTAGCCGCATCACATTCTCTATTTTACTTTTCAATTTTATTTTTACAATCAAAACCACCATTCTTTCTCGTTTGTGTTTTACAAGATGGAAGGAATATAGCTCGTGTTTCAAATTTAACATACAACCATTGTACCAAACGAATCGACGAGGAAGGACTAAATGATAGATTACAAGAAACCTGGGTCTAATATCAAACTTTTTTAAAGTACAGGGACCATTTTGCTATTCTAAGAAATTATGTTCCTTTGACCAAAAGAAAAAAAAAGGTATCAGAATTGATCATCAGGAGAGAATCCTCTCTGCAACATCTCATCGTGAAACCGAAATGCTTCGGTTAAGTTATCTTGAGAAACAAATCCATTGATTAATGAAGTATATGTTGACCTATCAGGACTTACACCTCTCTCAATCATCTTCCTTAGTACAATCTCAGCTTCTCTCATCTGATTTTTTCTACAAAACCCATGTAAGATCGAATTGTATGTAAACACATCATCCACTAATCCTCCTCTTTGCTTCTCCTCCTCCATCTTCTTCACCAGACCAAAAGCCTTGCTCATGTTTTCTTCTCTAACAAAACCATATATCAACGTGTTGTAACTGATAATATCAGGCACAAAACCTTCCAAGATCATCTTGTCCAGAAACTTTTCTCCATCCGAGGCATTACCAGAGCGGCAATAGCCTTTTATCATAGAGTTACAAATTATGACCGTTGGCTTTATGCTTTTACTGACCATTTCATCCCAAACTCGAAACGCTTCAGCAAGATGGCCTTTGCTGCAAAACGCGTTAACCATAATGCTGTAAGATACTGGAGTGGGATGTATCTCTCTTGACACCATATCTGCCCATATCTCTTTCGCTGTATCGATGTCGCCTACTTTACCAAACCCGTCTAACAGAGTGTTGTACGTCACGACATCGAGCTTGATCCTCCTCTTTTTCATCTTCTTGAAAAGCTCCATTGCGTTTTGCAGATTCCCAAGCTTACAATGCCCATCGATCAGTATCGTTAAAGTGAAAGAATGAAACAGACCCCTTTCTGTCATCTCTCTGAACAGTTTATCCGCTTCACCTAACATCTTCCGTTTGCATAAGCCGTGCAAAATGGTGTTGTAGGTCACAACATCCATAGCGCAACCCTGTCGAAGCATTTCGTTTCCCAAACTAATAGCCTCAGAGATCATACCTTTTCTACAATACCCACTGATAAGAATCGTGGAGATCACATTGTCAGGAATCAAACCAGCGTCCTTCACACTGTTGAAATACACTAACGCCTTGTCAAGATCTCCACTCCTAGCAAAAAGACTCATTACTGAGCTAAAACACACCAAATCCGGAACAACATCCCTTGATCTCATATCACTGAAAATCTTCTCCATTTCCACCGCATCTCCCTTCTTACAAGCCTCCATCAGCAACGATCTGTAGGTAGTAGAGTCAGGACACAACCCGGATTTCAACATCTCAGAGAAAACTTCCTTAGCTCTCTCGTATCTCCCACTCTTACACAGTCCATTGATCACAGTGTTATAAGTATAAACACCAGGACTAAACCCTTTGCTAGGCATAGCATTCATCAACTCAAATGCCTCTTCCATCAAACCTTTACTAGAGTAGGCGCTAATCAACGTATTACACGTTACGACATCCGGATAAACTCCTCTCTCTTGCACTTCTGATAAAAAAAGTTTCCAACTTTCTCCATTTTACCATCTTTGCACAATGCATTAACCATGATATTGAGAGTGTATACATTAATACCAACGTCACTCCGAGAAATCTCCTGATAAACTCCCCAAGCCAATTCCACCCAACCTATCCTCACCAAGCTCTCGATGAGAGCGTTACGCGCATCGATAGAGACATTATAACCTTTGCTTCTTAGCAATGTGAAAGCTTCATGTGCTTCTCTTAGCTTTCTAGGCTGCAACATAAGTCATAATCAACAAATCGAAAACCGAATCATTCGAGCCACAGTTACTATACGTTGAAACCATGGAATTCACTATCTCCTCCTAATCATCCTAAGAACAAAACCCTGTGCATCGGATAGTCTTCCACTCCTCACCAGAATATGAATCATTGCGCTTAAAGACAGAGACGTGTGCTTGAAATTGGAACCTAATTGATCAACGAACTTTTGACCTAGACTTAAATCATTCCGGCAACGGTACAAAACCTCAACGACGGCTAAAGGGTTTAACCGAATCAGCTGATTTCGCAAAGAAGCCGCAATATTATGGTTATTATTACCTTGCTTCAAACTGAAACAGATTTTCTCCACCAAGAACGAATCCGAATCTGAAGAAGTTGCGGGTTCCAATTCGGGAGCTGGTGATTTTTGTAAAGGTTTTGAGAGGTTTAAATCGAGTGCGAGTGTCTTTTACGCGGGAGATTCTGGAAGTAAATATCCGGTGAGTAACCATTTTTTCTAGTCGAGAGAGATGAGAGAGAGGCGAGTTTCGAATTTCGATCAAGAGAAAATGGAAAATTGTAAATTGAAAACTCAGTTTGGTTCTTCGAGCAAACAAAGAATTCTGATTCTCCGGCCTCCGATAGAAGAAAGAGCTCTCTCTAAACGACGCCGTTACTCTGACTTAACGACCCGGATCCGTGATTTGGTTTGGACTGGACAGAGTTTTTATTTTACAATCGGCCCACGAAGGCCCAAGAATATGCTGGATTTTACGAATAGTTGGATACTTCACCATTAATTACACAGTTACCAAACGAATAATAATATTAAAGAAAATCTTTATATATTTTCCCGCTTCTCCTAAACTGTTCCTTTTTATCAAGCTGATTTTGCCGGTCTCGGAATCCTTGAAGGCGGACTGGAACATGGCGTTGGATTCCATCCGAAGCGTGTACTTGAGAGTGAGGTGAGTCGCGAACGGCGTTAAACCTTTCCAAAGAGCGCGAACTCCTTCGGTACGAACCACCGTGGAACCACAGTGTGTGATTCCCTTGTATGCGCCGCCGCGATCTAGCTGGAGACGCGTCTTGATTACGTCGATCGATTGTAGACAGCAAGCCTCGACGACTCCACCGAGAGATCCCGAGATTGCCTTCATGTACGGCGGAATCGAATACATCTTTGATGTATAAGAACAATTACAAGTTTATGCAGTTTTCTTAAGATTAAAAAATTATTATGACCCATGTAAATATTTTTTCTAGCTCCGCCACTGTACGCTTCTTGTGCAGGAAGACATCTTTCTTTCACGGCCTTCGCGTCCTTAACGCCGACGTCACTAGCTACACGTTTCCAGTCGTTCACTTTCGACGGATCCAAACTCCATAACTTTAGGTCTCGCTCCGTGGTCCAAGTCCATTTTTTTTCTTCATCTCCGGTGCAGATTCGGCGCTTCATGTTGCCGTTGGAATGAATACGTTCTGTTACAATTAATGGATACAGTAATTTATATATATATAGGCGGCAAATAGCGGTGTCGGTGTTGTGAATTACTGTTTATTATATTAAACAACTATATATGGCGTATACATATAATTGTTATAATCAACGGCGTCAAGTAAAATATATGAACTTTTTATTAATAAATTGAAGAATTATTTAGTACCTATAGTGAGTAATTGGCGATCAAAGTTGGTGCGTAAAAAAGACAATCATCCTCTCTCAAATGTAAATTCATAGTTGTTCCTTCATCTTATGTGTCAGATGTATCTTAATTTTGCAAAGATTATAAATTAATTAGGGGAAAATGGAAGAAGCTAAAAGGTAGAATCTCTTTCACATTTATAAAAGCATTAAACATAAAGAAAACTCAACGAGATCATATATATTGTTCGTGAATAAAAGCTAAGCTAAGCTAAGTTTAAACTAAAATAAACAAAACTCTGCATGAATATTTATCTCTCGTACGTGCTTGGAGAAGCGATCTTGACGGCTTTGGCTTGTCCACGTCGTCGTTTTCGTCTTTTTTTATGGCCGTTTTTGTATCAAATGTCTCTATGTTTTTTTGTGCTCCGGGCTTCTTTGCTCTCATATATAAAACTTCACGGATAAGAATAGCAATCAAAGTTGTGAAAAATAAATAAAAATTTCTTGTTCACAAATTCAGATGAAAGTAAGTATAACTTGATTTAGTTGTATACGTATGAGAGAAGAAAAATCTGTTAACGTCTCTAATCCACCAATATCCATAAACCCCCAATACCATTTTAAATTGGTTCTAAGATTATGATTATAGAAGCATATCACTATCAATGTAATGTATAATGCCTACTTGCTGCGTGTGAGTTAATTTGACATGAGGGAAATGAGAAAATCCTCAGTTATCAATAATAAATAGGTCAATATATACCCGCGCATAGGCTCGGGTTTATTAATTTTTACGTTTGTTTTTATTTTTTATAACATATCAATATTAGTTGCATAAATGGTTTATATTAGTTCTAAGAATATTATATAATCTGAAAAAAAAAACAAAAAAAAGAGAATATTATATATATAATCTGGGAAACAAACTCATCTACTATCTTTTTGATAAAGTACAAACTCATGTAGTACTCTACTTGTGTAAATTTTCATTTTGTTTTCGGCTTTCTGAAAAAAGAAGTCATTTTACGAATCTTTTCCTTTCAATTAAAAATAAAACCACAAACACATAAATAAAGAGAAATCCCTAATCAAAAGATCAGACGAACAAGTGTGGAAGAGCAACAACTCTCTCTCCTCTGCTCTTCTTAGAGAGAGTGATTTCGATTCTCTCAGGCTCAGCCGACAATCTCCGGATATGGCGGCGGCGGCGGCGAGGACGGAATCAAGGAACCAGCCGTCGATCCCGCCGTACATGAAGGCAATCTCGGGATCTCTCGGTGGAGTGGTCGAGGCTTGCTGTCTACAACCGATCGACGTAATCAAGACGCGTCTCCAGCTAGATCGCGGCGGCGCATACAATGGAATCACACACTGTGGTTCTACGGTGGTTCGTACCGAAGGAGTTCGCGCTCTCTGGAAAGGTTTAACGCCGTTCGCGACTCACCTCACTCTCAAGTACACGCTTCGGATGGGATCCAACGCCATGTTCCAGTCCGCCTTCAAGGATTCCGAGACCGGCAAAATCAGCAGCCATGGCCGTTTGCTTTCCGGATTTGGCGCTGGCGTTCTCGAAGCTCTCGCCATTGTTACCCCCTTTGAGGTAAGCTCCGTTTATTGCCTTTTCGCTTACTTTACGGATCAAAACTCTGACGAAATCACATGCTCACCCAATATTTTATTCGATTGCGAATCGAATTAAACAATTGTTTAATAATATAGTTGGTTGAGAAGATTTGTTTATTGAAATTCTGGATTATACATGCGTGATTCTCTCCCACCAGAACCGTATGTTCATCAATAAATTAGTATATTTTAGACAAAGGAATGATGGAAATGAAAATGATTTGTTCAGATCTGTTTGATTTTGGTCAATGCTATCGAATTTCTTTGCTACGAAGATGAGCACTGTGCTTCTGGTTTCATTGTTGAAGCCCAAATCTTAAGTGTTCGTGAGAATCATAAACATCAAGTAGAAGCATTTTTGAGTCTTTGACTGGTTTCATGAACAATTGTTTTGTTATAGTAACACAATTTTGAATCTCAAAATGATTCCTTTAACTCAAGAAAACACTGTTGTTGAGCTCTCTGTGCTTGCTTGCAGGTGGTGAAGATTAGGCTTCAGCAACAGAAAGGATTAAGTCCCGAGCTGTTCAAGTACAAAGGACCAATACACTGCGCTCGAACCATCGTGAGAGAAGAAAGCATACTTGGGTTATGGTCAGGTGCAGCACCAACGGTCATGCGAAACGGCACCAACCAAGCAGTAATGTTCTCAGCGAAGAACGCCTTCGACATACTCTTGTGGAACAAACACGAAGGCGACGGCAAAGCCTTGCAGCCATGGCAGTCAATGATCTCAGGCTTCTTAGCTGGAACCGCGGGTCCATTCTGCACGGGACCGTTTGATGTGGTCAAAACGAGGTTGATGGCTCAAAGCCGAGACAGCGAAGGTGGGATAAGATACAAAGGGATGGTTCATGCCATTAGAACGATATATGCAGAGGAAGGATTGGTGGCTTTATGGAGAGGTTTATTGCCGAGGCTAATGAGGATTCCTCCAGGACAAGCCATTATGTGGGCTGTTGCTGATCAAGTCACTGGTCTCTATGAGAAGAGATATCTCCTCAATGCTCCTCTATAGAGAGATAGAGACACCTTTTTGTTGAAAACCAAAAAAATATCATTGTTTCTTCTTCATTCTTGTTGGTTTATTTATGAAAATCCATGTTACCATTTGGATTCAATCTTTGAGAAGACGATTTTGTTTTGATCAAGAAAAATAAAACTACATTTTTTAATACTGTAATTAAGAGAAGAGAAAATAAAATAAAATAATTAACTTCAAATTTATACGTCTATATATTGATTTGGGCATATAATCGGCCCGACAAAATAACTCGATATAGCTTGTTTCTGGTGACTTTGTCATTGGACCGACATATTATCACGGGCCACGATTAGAAAACTGAAGCCCATATATTTCAACCACGGCTTACCCAATTACGTTGCGTCAACTCTCACCAAAACCCTAGTTTGCCGCCGTCTCACTACCTTAACCTCTCCTTTTTATACGACTCTTCTGGTTGTTGTTCTCTATCATCTTCGCCTAGTTTTCTCCGATTCATTAGCTTTTGATTTTTACTTATAAACTTTTTATACAAATTTTTCCTAATGAGGATTACATACTAAAAAGCTATGGATCTGAATCAGATCCATATGATGCTATATTGTCATAGTTACTCTGATGGGAAATTTATTGTGTTTTTCTATCGAAACCTTTTGAGAGACACTTGTTCAGAGTCTTAATTTTGGTTTTAATGAAGGCAACTTTTTGCCGAGTGAATCGAATATCGATCTCTCTCTTTTTCCCAGTTGCCAAAATTATCTAATTGCCGCGTGAGGAATCAATTGATTGGTTATGTAATTTTAATACAACCTATCTTTTCCTCTTTGCTGCAACATTGTTTTGTTCCAATTTTTCAATTTATGATTAGTTGGGCTCTTATAATGTAGGTTAATCATCACAAAACCTTTTGTTTTCTGTTTCTTAGATATTTATACAAAGAATCAATAGAATAGCTGTTGTATCTTGAAATCAGCTTATGTAAACTTGTATGCGACTTGGGACTGTAGATAGATAATTCGTCATATAAAATCGTAGTCAATCATAAGAACATAATTTATAATTTGAGAACATGTGGTAATATTATACACAACGCAATGGCACAGAATTATACAACTAAGTTAACCTTTTTTGTTCTCTTGTTAGCTTGTTCACTTGTTTCTCCCAAGATTTTACAATGGCACACAGTTTTCTGAGATGTGGACAATGTCGAATTAGAATTTGATTTACTATCACACGGCCCCATAATCCTTTATTTTATTTAGGACATGCGTTTTCAAAATATTTGTGTTGGGTTTTTTAAGCCTGTTAAGTCCCAATATTGCAATACCGTCCAAACAAATCGACCCTTGTTGATATAAAGCCGTCGGTACCAACAAAATATTCAGCCGTTAAGAAGAACATCAACAAAAGCTATGCACGTACGCTCCGAGTTTGCAGATAAAAGTTTCAACAGATTCTTTGTCTATCTGTTGACTCTCGTATTGTGTTGGATTTTATTAATTGCGGAATTACTCGAAAAAGAAAAATGTACTTTTGAGTTTTGACCCCAAAAAATTGGTTTGGTTGTCGTATGCCTTTCTTACGTCATGGTGGTGGCAAGAGACGCCAAAGATTATAAATTAGCAATATATACGTCATGCCGTGGAAGAGTAAGTTTTGGGCTTCTGCCGACCTGTACCATAGTTTAGCAAATTAGCAATCAATTTAATTTAGTTACTGTCGTAGAATAGTGTCCCCTTTATTTTATCAAAAAACAACGTGACATTATTCCATCTTCTTATTGAGTCATTGACTTACTTAATTTAACTGAATTATAAATATATAACACGTTACAAGTACCTGAAATAAAAGAATACACGTTAAAAATACACATTTTATTTTAATTACATGATTTCATTAGAATATTAGCCTATTCCTACAAGTTAGCACAATATCCCAGTCAGCAATTTATAAAATAATAAAAAATATAAACCAAAATGATCATTTAGCAAAGTTTCAGTTGAACGCCGTGCTAGCAATGGCATGTAAGAATAGCATGTAGTTCTAAAATAATGTGTAATTTCATCTCCTTTTTTCTTTCTTATGTATTCATGATTCATGGTTATTATTGTACTACCAGGTTGATCCTACCTTGACTACTTAGTTAGTATAAGCTCTCAAGATGTGTGTCAAAGTCAAACATTTACTAAATAGCCAAATAAACATTTCCATGTTACCCTCTGTTTCTAAAAATTAAATTCTGTCTGTAAAGATAAAAATAGATCTACGATAATAATAATATAAAAATAGTCTAACGAAAACATGGCAACAAATATTATATAATCTGGGTTAGAAGTTAGAACTAAATAAAAAAATTGACCAATTTTAATACTATTTTTTTTCTTGAAATTTTGAAAATTATATAACGTACTATTCTTTTTACTGTATGGTTTAATTTTTGTTTAACGTACTATTCTTTTTAGGAATTAGTAAATTTGTATATTTTAACATTAGTATGAAATTGGATGACGAAGAAGTTTTTCATATTTTTAAATAATCGCATGCATCAGTGCTTCTAACATTTTCTAACAGAACACGTATTTTCGTATAAAAGAAATTAAAGTATAAGTAAGTATACGATTATTGATTTGATTTATTAAATAAAACACTATATTTATTGATTTGGTCTCTCGTCTTTTTATTTTTCCTTCTTTTGAGTCTAAAAACGATGGGTTCCAATTCATTTTCCTTTTAAATTTACTTGGAGGCCAACGTTGTATAAAAAGAAGATGATATGTAATAAGCAAATTGTAAAAAGTAAAGCGACGCTAAAAATAACTAAGTCAAATATTTAAATTTGGAAGTTGGTATAGAGTAACTTTGTTCTCATGTAGAATTCGTTTATAAAAATATTAAATTTGAAGGAAGAGAATCACAAGAATAATTATGAATTGATGCTTTTGAAAAAATAATATTTAATGCATTGCGGTTTAACCTTGGAAGACAATATTTTTCTTTTTACCGTAACCTTGGAAAACAAGTTTAAAACATACAAAACATTTATTACATACCAAAATAAACATTTCCAAATTTTACATACGGTAATCTGAACCAAGAAAATGTGCTGGCACTTTAATACATAACAATAATGATAATCTAATAAAACACTGTATAAATCGTAAATAAAGAAACAAATACTAGAGAATATATTGTTAATGTTAACACTCACATAACAATCCTCTTCAACAAAGATGTCAGAACGAAAGAAAAATTAACCAATAAGCGTTGCGTTTAGTAGCTAGCAGCTTTGCTAAGTACTCAACTACGTTCTTTAATATTACGATCTATTGGTTTGGCACTTAGTGATTATATCATATCTTAAACCAGAAAGTATAATATAAAACTAAAATATCAGATAAACCGAGGGGAATTTAAAGCCAGTTGGGAAAAATGATACCGGCGACTCCGTTAGTTTGTGAGAGACGGTTTAAAGGACGGGTCCCTTGATTTTCTTAAAAAGTTATGACAAAAATTGTCTGAAAATTATATTTTTGTTTGTTATAACTTATAAGCGAATTAATATTTTAATTTTCGTGATTACAAGAGAAAAAGTTATATTCATATTTCTCTAAATACTTGTGTAAAACTAAACACGGCAATAACATGTTTTAAAAATTAGAAAATTCGAAAACAAATTAAAGGAAATAGGCAACTAATTAATAAAACTAATTAATACTAATTAATAATTAATACGCGCAAAAAAGGATCTGTTTTGATATATTTTTTATACTTTTTGCGCAAGGCAAGAAACCTCCAAATATAGTTTCTGTATCACCACCAGTCTTGAATTAATATATAAAGACCCATTCGCTCCATTTGCATTACTCACATTACACACACAAACACAGTAAAGTTTCCAACAAACCAATCAATCCCTTCCCTTTCTTTCTCTGTGATTCTAATGGACACCAAAATCGGATCCATCGACGCGTGCAAGCCTACGAATGGCAACGTCGGTAGTCCACCAAACGGCGCCGTCGCAACACTCCATGACTCTGTTCCCGCCTCCGCAATCGCCGTCGGATCCTCCGAAGCGACACTCGGCCGACACTTAGCCCGCCGTCTCGTCCAGGCGGGAGTCACCGATATCTTCACCGTTCCCGGCGATTTCAACCTCACGCTGCTCGACCACCTCATCGCCGAGCCGGAACTCAACAACGTCGGGTGCTGCAACGAGCTAAACGCCGGGTACGCCGCCGACGGTTACGCTCGATCTCGTGGAGTCGGTGCCTGCGTTGTGACCTTCACCGTCGGTGGACTCAGCGTTTTGAACGCGATCGCCGGCGCCTACAGCGAGAATCTCCCGATCATCTGCATCGTCGGAGGTCCTAACTCCAACGATTTTGGCACAAACCGGATCCTTCATCACACCATCGGATTACCTGATTTCAGCCAAGAGCTTCGGTGTTTCCAGACCGTCACTTGCTACCAGGTATCAAATCCGATCCAATTACAATCATCTGTTTTGCGATTCGATTGATTCGAGACTGAAGAAATCTGAATTTTGTTTGTGTTGTGATCACTTTCTCAGGCGGTGGTAAACCATTTGGAAGATGCTCATGAAGAGATCGACAAGGCGATATCAACAGCTCTGAAAGAGAGCAAGCCTGTGTATATCAGCATCAGCTGCAACTTGGCTGCAATTCCTCACCCTACTTTCACTCGTGATCCAGTCCCCTTTTCGCTAACTCCAAGGTAACATTATATTCAATCAACATTTGTTTTAAGATTCCATTGATCCTCAAATGCTTTTTGTTTTTCTTCTCTTTAAGATTGAGCAACCAGATGGGTCTAGAAGCTGCGGTTGAAGCAACACTGGAGTTTCTGAACAAGGCCGTGAAGCCGGTCATGGTCGGTGGTCCCAAGTTGCGTGTAGCCAAAGCCAGTGAAGCCTTTGTGAAGCTAGCGGATGCTTCAGGCTACGCCATGGCAGTGATGCCATCTGCGAAAGGCTTAGTCCCAGAGGAACATCCTCACTTCCTCGGGACTTACTGGGGAGCAGTAAGCACTCCTTTCTGCTCTGAGATTGTCGAGTCTGCAGATGCTTACATTTTCGCAGGCCCCATCTTCAACGACTACAGCTCCGTGGGTTACTCGCTTCTCCTCAAGAAAGAGAAGGCCATCGTTGTGCATCCTGATCGTGTCACTATTGCTAATGGTCTCACCTTTGGGTGCGTTATGATGGGCGAGTTCTTCACTTTGCTGGCTAAGAGGGTGAAGCGTAACGGCACGGCTTATGAGAACTACCACAGGATCTTCGTCCCTGAAGGCAAGCCGTTGAAGTGCAATCCAAGAGAGCCTTTGAGAGTCAACGCAATGTTCCAACACATTCAGAAGATGCTCTCTGGTGATACCGCTGTGCTTTCTGAGACTGGTGACTCTTGGTTCAATTGCCAGAAGCTGAAGCTGCCACAAGGATGTGGGTACGTATCCCAAAGACAACAATGAATCTTTTTTACGTTTTAGTATTTTGCGTAATGCAACAAACTTCAGTCTTGTTTTCAATCGCAGGTACGAGTTTCAGATGCAGTACGGATCCATCGGTTGGTCTGTTGGTGCGACTCTGGGATACGCACAAGCTTCACTGGACAAGCGAGTGTTGGCTTTCATTGGAGATGGAAGTTTCCAAGTGACGTGCCAGGACGTATCCACGATGCTGCGTAACGGTCAGAAAACGATCATCTTCCTGATTAACAATGGTGGCTACACCATTGAAGTCGAGATCCACGACGGTCCTTACAACGTGATCAAGAACTGGAACTACACTGCTCTCGTCGATGCTATTCACAACGGTGAAGGCAAATGCTGGACCTCAAAGGTAATCAAATTTAAGATTTTATATACTACTCTTTGGAAATTTTAAGATTTAAGTAATAACATGTGAATATTGTGTTTGATATACAGGTGAGATACGAGGAGGAGTTGGTGGAAGCGATAAAAACAGCGACAACAGAGAAGAAGGATTGTCTATGTTTCATCGAAGTGATTGTTCACAAAGATGATACGAGCAAAGAGTTGCTTGAGTGGGGCTCACGCGTCGCTGCTGCTAATGGTCGTCCTCCAAACCCTCAGTAGTCACTAGTCAGTAACAAAGCATGGAAGAGAGAGAAATGGATCTTCAGTGGGGCTCACGCCATCTTTTAATCGTTTCTTAACAATTTAATGGCATTGTTTACTACTCTGGTTTTCTTTTTTTCCCTCTGGTTTTGACTTTTCTACCGTTGGTTTTCTTATTGTTTTTGCAACTTTATTAGTCTCTTTCCAATTTCTACGGTTTATCGTTGAATCAAAAGTTCCTTTTCCATTCTTATCTCAAATTCTCAATCATTGTGCTTCTCTACCATGAAAGTCCGAATAATCAGTTCGGTTAAAATCATATGATTTTTTATTAAATAAATTCCTGAAACTTGCTTTTTTTTTTAAAGATGAAAAAAAAATGTTGATAGGAACTTAGTCTGAACCAAATTCACAATCCATTAAAATTAGATACGAACTTATATAATTGTTAAACTAAAGCATATAAATCCTAGGGCTCCAAAGTTACTGGTCGAACCACAAGACGTTTGTTTTGGAGTAAATGGGCAGGAAAGTGAGAACGGCAGATTCTGACATGCGATTTGAGCTTGGGAATATTCGGGTGTGCGCTTCTACAGCGATTGCAACGAAGCTCTCCTTTCAAAAGATCTTCGCTCGCCACATTGGCCTTGCCTTGGCTCTTGACCTCTTCAAGCACATCGACCGAGTCACGGAAGAACGAGGATGTGAATGAGTTCCAGTGTTTCTTGTTCTTCAAGTTATCTGATTCAAAATCTTGGCTTATAACGTGCAAGTGTAGTTGTCGCATTGACGGAACCTGAAAACAGAAAAAAATCCTCAATGTATGTTAAAACATATCAATTTCGATGATGTCGCTAATGCACTCTTAACTCTAGACTCTGAAAAAATGAACAGATTCATACAGAGGGAATCGAGAATTTCAATGATTTGGGTGCAGAGAATGGCTTACGCACCGAGTGATATCCAAGGCGGAAGATAAGAGATGCGTCCTCGTTCTGGAATTTCTCGACCCATTTCAAACCAACATTGTGCATTTCCTGCAGAAGTTGAAGATTCTCCTTGCGGACATCCTCTAGTCCATCTACACTCTCCTGTCTCGCCAGTACTAGCAAGTGTTTCCGTGCCTAAACCAGATTAAAAGAAAAATCCTGTTTTGTCATCCGTCTCTCATGTAGAAAGATACTATTCTTAATGTTATATATCAGCATCAAGACTTTTTACCTTCGGGTACTGGTCGTTTATCACAACAATGTCGTCTGAAGATTCAAGAACGACATTCTCGTGTTTCTCTGGGTGCATCGCAATGCTGTGGAGTGCCAATGCCCATGAGCTCCACCCTTTACTCATTTTCTTCCCACTGTCTCTAGTATCATCCACTGACCCAGATTCCAATTTGTTAGCTATGGCCTTATGTTCTAGTCCCTTGTACTTTTTTATGTTTCTCTCCGAGTCTTCCTTAATATTCTCACAAGACTCTGACGTAGTTGCTTGACTGCTTCGTTTGGGAAACTTTGATTGATCCTGTACTATCGACAGAAAACCTTCAAAGAGAGACGTGTAAGCCTCCCGGAGAGTTTTGCAGCCCTTGGTGTAGTCGTTGTTAAGGTGGTTTGGTCGGTTTGGGTTCATGTTTGGTCCTAAAACATGTATCACATGCGTAATTCCTTCTGCATTTTGTAAAGGACAAGTAGAAGGAAGAGGAACCACCACGGCTTTTCCAGGAAGAAGAGTGTTTGCTCGTGCTCTTGTCGCAGCCTCGAGATCTGGACCAGCAGCTTTATATATCGCTGCGTTTACACCTCCACCTCCAGGTTTAAGCCGCCTGCACACAGTTTTTGCTTACAATTACCTTTACCTGATTGGAAAGCAATTTGCTGAAAAGCAAGAAAATTATGGAAGCTTACCAGTTAGCAGCATTAGCTATTACACTGCAGTGCAGACCACCTTCAGAATGAAGCTTAGTTATGTCTCCGACAAATGTGAAAAACCTCCTTGAATCAATGTTCTTCCGAGAAGCCTTAGCCTTGACCAAAGATAGAATCTTTGACCCGTGGCTCAAGTCCACCAAGACAAGCCGTGCAGTCCCAAGTTTAGGCACGAATTCCTCTGCTGTCTCGACAATGATATCAGATGCCTTTTCAATATCAAATTGGAAATCCGCAGTCGAAATTGACGGAAACGCCAATGTAGGTACAATATAAGTAGAACCAAGCTTAGCTGGCGGAGCTCGGAAATTTTCTACCTTTTCATTAGCTTTGCGAGTTGCTTCAGTAGCTTCATTAGAAGACGAAGCAGGAAGCGCAGTGACTTTCTTAAAGAACTTCATGATACCAGGTTGGCTTTTGGTGTCTGAATTCTTTTGGCCAAAACAGCCAGAAGGAAGAGAATCCATTGGACCAAGCATACTGTACGTTTTAACAGCATTCTCAACATCTGCGTCGTTGTAACAAAACATAATCCGAGAAAGCCCTTCATTCACTTTCGGAAGTTCCTTGCTCTGAAGCATCCTATTCACAACAGCTGCAGCTCTTCCGCCTTGTAGGTTTCCTTCATGACCGGTTCTTTTGACTGATCTAGATATACAAACCTGAGCAGGAAGCTCCAGAACCACTCCATGGACTTCAACCTCAGGACCACCGAGCTTAATAAACTCCGAGCGCTGATCCCTGTCAAGATTGCATCTGTCTATAAAGACGCTCCTGCCTTCCTTAAGAGAATCTGTCGCCATCTTTAGGCACTGAGCTTTGGTTCCTGCTTTGCCATTGTTAATAATGTCCTGAAATGAGTTACGAAAAAGATGAAATCTACGCCAACACAGAGTCTTATCAATCAAATTTCTCGGATAAGATATATATCTCTATCTTAGGAGAATCACCATGCTCTTGTTCTACAGATTTTCCTCACAAAGCAACAACACCGTAAAGTTTTGTTTTGTGACTAAAGATAGCATAAATTTTTGTAAATATCATAAGATCATACACGAATTTAGAGCGAAATCGTTTATCTTTTCAGGTCAAAATATGAAAAAGTTTCACCGTCCAACAAAACAATACAAAAAAAAAAAAAAAAATCAACCAAACAGTTAGGTCTCGTTGAGGAATTTCATCAGTCAACTTTTGCGCAATACAGAACAATGGATAGAGAGTGAGTAAGAGAGGGACCTGGCAGATGCGAGACCAGGGGCGGTGAGAAGATCGTATAACGGTGTCGCAAAACGTTGATTTGCCGCTTCCTGGCGGACCAATTAGAAGCACCACCATCTGCTTCGCCCTCTCTGCTTCGGTTTCCGCCATTATCGCCGGAAAATTCATCAGATAGAAACAGTAGAGAAATTGAAGGAGAAGTAATATAGGAAATGTTTGAATTACCAGAGTCTTCGATTTGAACTTCCATTTTATCTCGTTGATCGGAGAAGTGAGAACCCGTCTTTCTTTCTTCTCCAATTTTGTTATTGCAGTCGAACCTCGTGATGCGTGTCGTGTGGCACGCGTGTGTTTGAAATACGTGGCGTCTTCACATGGTGGAAACGACGTGTTGTTGTTCCATTTACATATAAACGCTCTGATGTCCATGGACCTACTAAGCTTTGAAATTGAATTTGGTACCTCTAAATAATAATGATAACGGTATAGAAAACACATCTTGAGCTGGTAGATGCCTAGATGGCTAGGCATCTGTCTGTAGACTGTAGTGTAATTTATTTTGTCAAAGACTCAAAATAGTGTATGTCATAAAACACTCACTCATACATTTTAAAATGAAAACAAACCATTAATTCTTGGTCGTTTCTAAGATATATATTACATTCTCCAAAATACATACAAAATGCATAATCCTTCAACTACACACCAACTTTCTTAACAAACAAACAGAAAATCCTTAAACTAAAGTACTTTTTAAAACTTGCGACAAAAAGGAAGATGATAGAATCTGTATATATAATTAAATAACAAATTGTTGCAATGGCAACGACTAAGATAAGCTACGTCGATGCATGGTTTCGTCTTGCTCATCGTCAACCGAACCAAACCACATCGGATACTCCGTGTCCGTAACCGTAAGCGGTGGCATCTCTTGTGAATACGTCTCCGTAACAGGAGCGTAATCGTCATCACAACCTAAGAGTCTTGGTTCAAATTCTCTGACGCCGGCTGGAGAATAAGTACAAGACGACGTAGTTGCGTGGTCGTTCAAGAACATAAGCATATTGTGGTGAAACCAGATCTGAGCTTTCAAGAACTTGACGTAGCTTATGGCTTCATCGAGCATGGAAACAGTGTCCATCTTGGCACCACCAGGGACCATGCTCTGCAGGATCTTGAAACGATCGCTGATTCGATGCCGTCTCTCACGCGCCGCCACGCTTTGTGGGTCCTTCGATAACGTGGATGTTGATCTTGAAGTTGACCGTTTTGTGTTTCCGGTTTTTCCCTTGTGGCCGTGGAAAGAGGAAGAAGATGAGGAAGTGGTGGAAGATAGATTAGGGTTTTGGCTATGGAAACTTGAGTGATCCATTGTGATTGTCGTAGTTTGTATTGTTTCGTCGTATGCGTATATATACTGCTTTTTAGTTTAAAAAAATGGAAGAGCACGTGAGGCTCCGGGTTTCACGTAGTAGTGGGGTTCGGTGAAAACATTGGACTGAAAAGCGGACAAAAAACAAAACCCTAATCATTTGTTTACTACTCAAACGCTACGTACTGTCTCTTCAAACAATCACCTTCATTACAATTTACATTCGCACATTACACAAACACATGTAAATATACAGTAACTTGTCCCAATTCATTTGACATATCTTCGTTTTTATCTCATAATTTTATACAAAGTCATATCTATCGATCGATTCACAAAAGCTTATATGTTTCAAAGTAAGTAAACAAGCTTATACAACATAATTTTCTTAAAAACGGAAATAATCTAACTCGGTTGGAGTGGAATTGCAAAACTGATGTTTTTTTCTCCGCTTATTGGAACCTATACAAGAACGAAAGAAAGTACATTGATTTGAAAGGACCAGATACTATGCTGGAAAGACGCATGAGCTTGAAACAGTACAGTACTTAGCAAAAACAAAAGCTTGAAACAGTAACAATACTCCAGGTTTCGGTCATTCTATTCTTTCTTTTTCATTTTCAACCCAATTCTTCTTTGATATAGAAAATAATAATGTGAAAATTAAGGAGAACGAATTTCATTCTTTTTAATATATGTATCGTGCCAAACATTAATTTATTCAAGTTTCAACTGTGAAATAGGTAACTGTCGTCTCAGCTGTTGAGTGAATTAGACGTTACTTTTACGTAAGATAAATGTTTTCGAGCTTTTGAGTCACTTTTCTTCAATTGTTTTCCTTTAGTTCGCTTATTTTCTCTTTCCTAGTTGCTATTGTCTACGAAAGAGCCGTTTTTATAAAACTAAGGATGGGTAGTCTGTAGTCATATAAACAAAGCCCCGGCGCCACATAATGCAAACATATATAATAGTATACATTCTATTATTTGTCAAAGGATGAAATTAAAAAAAAAAACTAAAATTTTATTTTAATAGATTGAATTGAGGTACGCTAATTATACACACACTTAGTCACACACATACGTGTAGCAGAAATACAGGTGAAATGAAAAACCGAAAGAATAAATTATCCTTTAAATGGCATACATACACAATATATGAATCGATTTCTTAAAAAAGTAGATGGAAAATAAGGTAGGCTTTTTGGATAGTGATTTGCCTATTGCATACCTTTGCCAAACTAGATCAACTAAACTAGAGAGAATAAATGTATAAAAGACTAAAGGCGTAGTGGTTAATAAGTAAAATAAATGCGATAGCGAAGGTTTAGATATGGGTGATGGTGATGGACTCATGTTGCTGTCTACATTTATTTTGGTACCTTTCCAGCCGCATAGTGACTCAGATACAGTAAAATTTGCAGACGTTTTCTGTACATGCTCACGTAATTATTTCTTGACATTTGTATTGTAGACCTTTCGAACGTGTATCAAAAAAATTATTCATCATTCCATGTTATATGATCAAAATTATTCACTACGACGTCTGTATTTGTTATGCACATTGCACGCACCTATCACATCGACCATTTATTTTTGTATCTATGCAAACATTTTAAAAATCAATAAATAGATGTAGGCATTTTTTATGCGTGATGATTATACTTTTTGTTCAGAACATCATGACCATATTGAAATATTGAAAAGTAATTAGTAGCACATAAGAAAAGTGTATGTCAAGACTTAATTCTACGAGAAAAGTACTAATACTAGAGAATAGAAAATGATAAAATTCCTCATAATTTTTCCATCTCATAATTAGGTGAACCAAATGGGCTATTCAGCCCCCATTAATGGACTCAAGTGGGCCGAAAGAGCCCATTAACTAATCAGTGAAATACCCAATAAGGAGTTGTGCCAGAAGTCATATAGCAAAGACGCCACGATGCAGCCTACAAGTCTTCCCCAGACCCTTCCAGATTTCCAATGACGCCACTAGTGATTGACGTCTCAGGCTCTCAGCATATTTGTACACGTAGAGACACACGAGAAGAGCACTTGTCAGAAGAAGAAAAGAAAAGAGAGAGTCTTTGTGATATTTAAGGAACAAAAAGTTTTTAAGTAAAGACAAAAGAGAAAATGTCGAGTGAGGAATTCAGGCTGGTGTCGCCGACGATAGACAACGAAGGGAAGCTGCCAAGAAAGTACACCAAGGGAGGTCAAGGTGTCCAGAAGAATATCTCTCCTCCTCTTGAATGGTTTTAATTATCCTACTCTTCCTTTCGATTTTTTAAAACAATCGTATATTTATCAAAACCAAAATTAACAATAATGGTTGGGTTTAGGTACAACGTTCCAGAAGGTACCAAGTCGCTAGCGTTGGTGGTGGAGGACATAGATGCGCCGGATCCTAGTGGACCGCTCGTGCCGTGGACGGTGTGGGTGGTCGTCGACATTCCGCCGGAGTTGAAAGGTCTGCCGGAAGGATTTTCGGGAAAGGACGAGCAGATCGCCGGTATCCGGGAAGGGAATAACGATCACAAGATCCCTGGTTGGCGTGGGCCCCTCATGCCTAGTCACGATCACCGTTTCCAGTTCAAGCTCTTTGCTCTCGACGATAATCCCAAACTTGGTCACACGGTAAACCCCAGTAAAACTACGTCGTTTTTTGTTTTTTCCTAAAATAACAAATCCGCCTTTGGTTCGAATGTTTGTTGGGTTTGGATGTTGCGACAGGTGACGAAAGAGAGATTGCTAGACGCGATTCAAGGGCACGTGCTTGGAGAAGCCCTCTTGACGGCTTTGGCTTGACCACGTCGTCGTTTTATGGCCGTTTTCGTATCACACGTCTCTATGTTTTTGTTGCTGTGGGCATCATCTTTGCTCCATTATGTAAAGAATAACAATTAAGGTGGTGTGAAATCAAATAAAGTTTCTCTTGTTCACAAATCCAGATGAAAGAAAGTAATTAATAATTACTATAGCTTGATTTAGTTGTATACCGGTATGAGAGAAGGAAAACCTGTAATTATTTGGCTCTAAGATTAATTAATATTCATAAACCCCCAAAGGCCCAAGAACCATTATTATCTGGTTATAAGATTAAGATTATAGAAGAAGCATCACTAAAGAATGTAATCTCTCTACTTGCGGCGTGCGAGTTGACTATCACTTCGAATGCGGTCTGCATACATTGGGAGACGGATGATCTCTCTCATCTCCCCAAGCAACACTTCCTCAGTGATGTTATCATCTATGCTCTTTATCACCTTTTTTTTTAATTTTGGTTCACAACACATATAAGAGAAAGTTCGTTTGGCAAAAAAAAAAAAGAAGCAAAAATACTTAGAAATATACGGAAACCGTTCACAAACTGACCTTACGAGCGGTGTTGATATCATTTGGTGTGGTTTTGTCAACTCTGATACGCATGCTCACCCAAACTTTCTTCTCCTTGTCCCATGAACACTCCACAATCTTCCCATTGTAACTTGACCGGTCGCAATCATCTCTAAACTCAACGGAGTATCCATCCATGAGCTTTTTCTTCCCTCTTTCATGCAAGAAGAGCATTCCACGCCCTTCTTCCTCACCCATCTCATACAGAAAGTCTACTGAATTCATTTCCGCATACTTCCACTTCAGTAGACCTTTATGCGTTCGGGGAACGTAAGGATCGTCCCAACCCTATTATCATTTGTCCACAAAACCCCAATATATGTCAGCTCAACAAGTGAAACTTTCCTAAAATATAAGCAACCCTTGGGTACCTGAAATATTAGGCCATCTGACTCATGCGAAAGCGACGGAATGGTACTCTTCAAAAGCTTCTCAACAGTTGAGAGTAACCAAAAACCTTTTGTCCGTACCTGTGTAACAACAAAATGTTACCAACAATTTCATTTTTATACAAATGAGAAAGAAAATATGGCATGAGAGTATGAAAATGCAACAACTCACTCCAAAAGGCTCGAGGTCGTATTTGTAGCAATGGTTTTTTCTCTTATCAGCCTCACGGCCTTGGACCACCTCATGCACGAGCATGTTCCATCTTTCACTGAAAGTCCGCTGGTTCATTTTTAAATTCAATTGTTAAGTCATCTTTTCTATCTAAAATACCTGCCACTGGTACATACTCAGTTAAAACGAAAGCTGCATACTGGGAAACAAATCCAAGCATGTGACAGTACCAACCTCCACGACTGATTCACCGTTTATTGCTACCATATCATATATGAGGTACCTCCTCCTCGCCTGCCCTTCATTCATTGCATTATCTATAACCATTTCTCCATCAAGCAGAGTGTAATGATGCACTTTATGAGAACTTCCCTACGAACCAAAACCAAAAAAAAGTTCAGGGAATTATTCACAAAGTTTAAGATATCGACACAAAAGGCCTCTAAGCAGTGACAGAAAATTACTCACATCACTTGATTGCCTACATGGGAAACGCATTTGTACCCTTCGAAACTTAAAGCTCCTATCTATCAAATAGCACCCATCTACAGTTAAGAGCATCATATAGCGTGTTCCATCTGCCTTCCATGTCGCATAATAGTACCTCTGCCTCAACAGTTGCAAACTCTCCCTGAGGATAAGTAGCGTATGCAAATGCGTTAGGTTTAACTACATTGGACATTGGACATACACTTGCTAAATCGTCTTTGTATGCAATATCAAAAGTAAAGCAAGAGAGTCAGACCTGTCTAAGGATACAGGGTGCGAACCTGGGAATTGCATACATCCTCTTCCCTGGATCAGAGAAATTTAATCCAGGAAGCATATGGAGAAAGAAAAAAAACACTAGGAATAACAAATGAGCATTTTGAAATCCCTACCCCAACATTCATCAGAAGCATCTTATAACAGAATTGCCGGTAAGCTTCCTCCTGGTAATAGGGTATTTCATCACCCAAAACGTCATCATTTGACATGGTCACATTCTCCTGAATGTTTACCTGAAACAACAAAACAGGAAGAAAAGGGAAGATCAGCAACAGAAGAACGAGAATGACACTTAAAGATTTGCACCAAACTTACTTGAACAGGGACAGCCGGAGCAGCATCATCACCATCACCATCATCATCATCATCTTGAACAACTTCACCATTAAGATCAAGCTCGGTAGACCTCTTCCACTCGGGAGTTGGTGGACAAGTAACACTCTCAGGCTTTATTTCGTGATAAAAAGTGTACAAAGCATCAATATAATCTGGTTTGTAAATCCCAGGTGGGCGGGCATCATAAAACATTTTCAACGCCTGTCCAAATCCACACAGAGGTAAGGTAAGATTCTCCATTCTGAAAAAGGATCAATAAAGCAAGCGCACAAGTTACAAATAAAAAAGAATTTGAACCTGTGTAACGTTCATGGTCGGCGTAGAGCGCATAAGATAGTGAACTATCATGAACCCTGTCCGATTATGGCCATGCGTACAGTGGACGAGGATATACTTCTTGGTGTGTTTCTGATTAAGTACGAAATGGATAACCTAGAGACAATAATATCCATGAATGAGCTAGTAACGGTAGATTAGGTTGTTGAGCTTCAATATGTACCTCGTTGACAAAGGTGTTGACAGACACATTATCAGGGACGGAATCACGACCCTTGCATGCGATCTACAACAGGAAAAGGGAAGATAAAGCAATCGGAGAATGGTGGCGCAGACAAACATAAAAAGAAGTTCAATTCACCTTAACATGCTTGATGCCATCCTTCTTTAAGTCAAGTGTATGATAGTAACGACTTGTGTTAGTGAGATCAATCACTAGACCAAGCTGAAAGGAAAACACAAAACTTAGACCACAGGCTTGCATCATCATACATAGCATAGAGAAACGGAACTTACTTTTCTTCCGTTAATTCTCTGGTTACGAACCACCTGTTTAAAAGAGTATCTTTTGCCAGGAGGAACATGTTCGTTGTAAGACTCACTAAGCGGAACCTTTGAAGGGATAATGCATCCTATCTCCAGACCAAAACCAGGACAATCTAGCCAACCTGTTGTTGTTGTCGCAAACAAAACAAGATTACGAAACCATTGATGAGCCTAAAGGCAGGCAGGAACACACATAGTGTCTCCGTTTACCGTTTACCTTGAGGGATCTTGGTTTTATCATACACTCGAGTATCTCTGTTGTTAAGATCACGGTAAACTGGCCGAGAGTGTTGGCTTGGCCTGTCTAATCTTATTTTTTTCTTTCTCTCTTCACGCTCCTACAAAACAACAATTGAATTAAAACGTTACAAATCATCCAAAGTATCATCTTATGATCAATTCAATGGTAGGGTACCCGTCTTGCGATCTCAACAGCAGACTCTATATGGTCTTCACGACGTCTCTTGAAGGGATCCTCGTCTTCTTCAGGCAAGGGTGATGCATTTAGGTCCATCGAAGCAATCAATCAATAGCAAAATTATACCATTTCGCAAAATCCAAATCCCAATTGGGCTTCTCTGCAGCGGTATACAAAACCGCAAATTGAATTACGAAATACCCAGATCAAGCTAGGGAGATCGATATCATTTTCGTTTTTCTGCTTTCTCTTGAGCAAACCAAACAAAAGAACCAACCTCTATGAACGATTAAATGGATTTGATTTGGGGATCAGGGTTTTGGAAGATAATGAGAGAGAGAGAGAGAGGAAGGGGAGACGCACGCGATTCACTAATCTCTTTTTAAAAATAATCGCAGGGATTAATCCAGATTAGTAGTAGGTTTGGACTTTTTTTCCATCATACTCTCTACTGATTAGTGATTATTATTGTCATATATAAAATCAAGTACAACAAAAAAATCCCAAAGCCCATCACGGTTCCCATATTGGCTTATTGCCACATAAAGGCCGAAACTTTGACTGCTCTTCTCTAGTTTTACCATTTGTCGAAAATTATTGATAAAACCCCTTAATTTGGGTCTAATTAAATGAACCTGGATAGCTTTCTTTAGGCATTTGGGTCTAATTAAATGAACCTGGATAGCTTTCTTTAGGCATCTTAACTAATTAGAAGATATGAGATACTAATATGTAATTAGCTCTCTTGACAAAACATGGAGATATTTAGCTCTCTTGACCAAAAGTTCTATAACGGCGGTAACAAAATAAAAATAAAAATATCGTAAGTAAAACTAAAATAAATCAATACTCCATTTTAAAATATATCAACAAGGGTTGTTTGGAATGAAATCCGAAATCTGACATTTTAAAATAAAGAAAAAGAAACACGATAAGAACATCTTCACCACTCTGTTCCTTCATGAACAATAATTTTAAAAAATATCCTTAAATGTTGACCCAAGACAGAGATGAAGAGCTTGTTTTGTTCCTTGAGATACGTCGTCTCGAGAAAGGTCACCTAGCTTCGCATCCGTGTTCGTATATGTATATATATATATATATATATATATATATATATATATACTGAAATTGTATTAAATATGTTGTAGGATTTTTATTTTCGTTTTGCTCTGTATTTCTGCAGGATCTGATATTTGTAAAAGTAGTACGGCGACGATGTCGTCTCAACGATACCCTCTCCGGAGAACTGCCGCCGATAACTTTTTGTACTCTGAGGACGAGAAGTCCGATTACGATTGGTAATATTTGTTCCGCTTCACTTTAGATTATGATTTCTAGAATTCTGATTATAATTTCAGAAAGCAAAGATTCAACGTAAATAGTATATATCTGATTTGAAAATTCGTAGACATTTGCTAAACTGTAATCTGATGTCTAATCTTGTTAATCTGATTTTGAGTTTGTAAGTATAATGCACACAAAAGCAAATTTCCCTTTGTCAATGTATCATAAAGGCATGCCTCAAACACGGCCATGAATATTGAACAAGACATCATCAACATAAGCGAGATTTATAATTTGGTTGCTATTGTTATTGATTATTCCGTAACGTTCAGGCTGGTTACGCCACCAGGCTCACCGAGTAAAAGCCTTATGAACCAAGTCGACGCTAACCCGATGGCTCTTAAATCCTTGGTACGAACTCAGTCTATGCAACCCCAAATTTTGTTCTGCTTTTGAGTGTACATTATACTATATGATGGTTTCTTAATTACTACAGCTAGAGAACAGCCGCGAAGAAGAGAGAGACAACATATCATCCAAAAACAAAAAAAATGGGCTCCAACGACCCTCGTCCTCTAGTAGCACAAGGTCAACTAGTAGACCTTCCACACCAACCAGAGGGTTTACAACGACCCCGACCTCACGTGCTACCTTAATCTCCTCCTCCACTAGTAGCTCAAGAGTAACGAGCAGACATTCTACGCCAACAAGAAGGCCTTCTTCTAGCTCCGGGACCTCACGTGCAACCTTAACAGCTGCACGTGCCATATTATCATCGTCCACTCGTAGCTCAAGAACAACGAGCAGACCTTCCACACCAGCCACAAGGCCTTCTAGCTCTGGAACATCACGTGCTAACTTAACCACTTCACATGCCACCACCTTAACCGCTCAACAAACCACCTCTACTCGATCAAATTCCCGGCCAATGTCGGCGCCGAATACAAAACCGGGATCGAGGTCAAGTACTCCAACTCGCCGTCCACCAACTCCGACTGGTTCGTCAACTGTATTGAGGAGTAAACCAGCTAAACCGGCTCCCTCTCCTACATTGAGAACAAGGCCATGGGAGCCTTACGAGATGCCTGGTTTCTCTCTAGAAGCGCCGTCAAATCTCAGGACTACGTTACCAGACAGACCACAAACGGCGTCGAGTCGCAGAACCATAGCGTTCGGTACGTCTAGTTCAAGATCAGCATCCATAGAACGCACGGTTACAAGGAGGCAGTCTTGTTCGCCTTCTAGAGACCGAGCTCCGATTGGAAACGCCAATAATGGAGATCTTCCTTCGTTGCGTGGACGAAGAGCAAAGATGAGCAACGATGATGATGGCTTGATCAGTCCTGTAGCTATGGGAGATCAAATGGCCGAGAGAGCTGTGAACATGAGAAAATTTGCTCCACCACGACTGACAGAAAACAGGGGCCGAGGAGGCGGTGGCGGCTCCACCGCCGGGAAGTCGAGCTCTGGATCTGATGGTTTTGGGTTTGGGAGAAACATATCTAAAAGCTCCATCGACATGGCCTTAAGGCATATGGTACGGTAACAAATGATTCTATTTCACAAAAATCAAATTAGCAAAGTGTTGCAAATTTTAGACCTTTAGACGACTTTTAATTTTTACGCATTTCCAATGTTGTAACGTGTTAATAGGATGTGAAGCGAGGAAGCATGACTGGCAATTTCCGACCGCTAGTGACGAAAGTCCCGGCGGCTTCAGTGTACAGTGTGAGATCAGCAGGGACCAGGAGAAAGCGGCCAGTGAGCAGCAGCGGGAGATCGGAATCGAGTGTCAACATCTTGTTCTTAGACGGTAGCGACGATAATCTCAGCGAGAGAAGCTACTCTTAGTGCTAACATCATGTTCTTCATTTGCATATTCACTTTGTCTTATAGTAGAAAAATTCTCTCTACATATTGAATCATCAAGGTCTTGGTTAATTGTTTCTTGCTGATGCTAAAGAGATTCTTCCTGGCTTATCACTTTTTTTGTTTCTCAAGGCTCAAGTATTAGAGTGGTTATGAATTTTGGTTTACTTTTTTGGTGTGCTAAGAGGCAATTGTTTTGCAATAAATATATACTCTTGATAATAATGATGCTACATAAACATATTGTATTGACCATTGACGATGACAAAAGAAAAAAAATTTGTGTTGGTTGTCCTTTTCTTACACAACTTGATCCGCCTAAGTTGATTTTTAGTTTTGTTACATCATCACATTTTTTTAAAAAAGTAATTCAATTTTATCGTCGTAATAAGTTAAATGAATTGTCGATTTGTTCAGTTTTCGTCACAAAAAGAAAGAAGCAATATCAAGAATCTTAAGAGAAAATTACAACAGTATTTTATAAGTATGTTGTTAAAAAAAAAAAAAAAATTCTCACGTCTTTTAACTTGTTCAACTGAGAACGTTGAATAAAAGGTAAGGCAATTAATAGTTGTTACAAAAAACAAGTGTTAAGGCAATGAACGGCTAACATGCGATGGTGGTGGAAACTGGATAACGCATCTTACGCCACGTGTAAAAAGTTTCAGGTTTCTTGGTAAATAAGTTGAAATCGATGGCGTAACATTGTGTCGATTGTGTAGCCTATAAATATCTGAGGCTGGATTGTGTCGAAGAAATTTTGGGACCCAGAAAAACCCTCTGTAGCGAGAAAAATCACTGAGAAAGTAGCGAGAGAGAAGAGATTATCTCTTCAATCTGCAGATAGATCTCTCACGCATTCCACAGAAAAACAAAAATATCAACTGGCGGATTCGTTATCGAGAGGTCGTCTTGACGAATTTCAATGAGTCGTTTAGGTCATAAATCCGTTGTTTATCACGGAGAGTTGCGTTTGGGGGAACTTGATGTCTACCAAGTATCCTCAGGAAATGAATTTCGGTTCCCGAACGATGAGATTCGAATCCACCACATTTCTCCGGCTGGCGAGAGGTGTCCTCCGCTCGCGATTCTCCAGACTATTGCCTCTTTTGCCGTTCGATGCAAGCTCGAATCATCGGCTCCGGTCAAACCGCCGGAGTTAATGCATCTTCACGCAGTCTGTTTCCACGAATTGAAGGTAACGCGGCTCGCTGTGCATTTAGTTGAATTAGATGTTTCCAATTTGGTAGGAGTGATATGGATTTTGATTTGTCATTACAGACTGCCGTGGTTCTGCTCGGGGATGAGGAGATTCACTTAGTGGCGATGCCGAGCAAGGAGAAGAAGTTCCCTTGTTTTTGGTGTTTCTCAGTTCCGTCAGGTCTTTACGATTCCTGCTTGAGGATGCTTAACACGCGGTGTCTGTCAATTGTGTTTGATCTGGACGAGACTCTGATTGTTGCAAATACGATGAAGTCCTTTGAGGATAGAATCGAAGCTCTTAAAGCTTGGATTTCACGAGAGATTGATCCTGTGAGGATAAATGGAATGTCTGCAGAACTTAAAAGGTATATGGATGACAGGATGCTGCTGAAGCACTACATTGATAATGACTATGCGTTTGATAATGGAGTTTTGTTTAAGGCCCAACCTGAGGAGGTCCGACCAACTTCTGATGGCCTCGAGAAAGTTTACAGACCCGTGATTAGATTGCCGGAAAAGAACACTGTGCTTACTCGGATTAATCCAGAGGTTAGAACATCTATCTGTCATGTAGTTGTATACATCTATTCATTTCATCTTATCTGATTTTTTGGGCTTACCTTCTCTGCCATGTGATAAAGATAAGGTCGTTTAAGTCTTCAAGTGTATTCTAGAACTTTAACAAAGTTTTTCACCTCTGGGGTTATTTTTGATGTAGATTCGGGACACTAGTGTGCTTGTGAAACTGAGACCAGCGTGGGAGGAGTTAAGAAGCTATTTGACTGCAAAAACTAGGAAGCGTTTTGAAGTTTATGTATGTACGATGGCTGAAAGAGATTATGCTTTGGAGATGTGGAGACTACTGGATCCGGAAGCACACCTGATAAGTCTCAAAGAGCTTCGAGATCGTATTGTATGCGTTAAATCAGGTCAAAACCATCTCTGGCTTACTTTATACAATTTTTTTTGTTATTTTGGTACATAAACGCCATCCTGCCGCTGGTGTAGATTTTTTAGATTTGATTTTCTGAACTCTCAGTTTTTTGGTATGGATTGATGAACCTTAAGATGTTCTACCAAACTATCTGTCTTTGTCTCTCTGTAAACAAAATTTGATTTATTTCTTGCTCTTTGCATAGCAGACGCCAAGAAATCGCTGTTAAATGTCTTCAATGGGGGCATTTGCCACCCGAAAATGGCAATGGTCATTGATGACCGTATTAAGGTTTGGGAGGACAAGGATCAACCACGGGTTCACGTTGTTCCTGCATATCTTCCATATTATGCTCCACAGGCAGAGGCATGTTTTTCTCTCTTACATTAAGCTGTGAATTTAAATACTTTATCGTGTAATTTTCCATGTGGGTATCTGACCATTTTCTTATGCCCATTTATCAGACAGCCATTCCCGTTCCAGTTCTTTGCGTAGCAAGAAATGTTGCATGCAATGTCAGAGGTATCTTTTTCAGGTAAGTTTCCTTCTTGTTTTTATTTGCTTGTGTAATGAATTCTTGCTGGTTGTTCTTACTGTTTCTGGACATTTATGCCAGGGAATTTGATGAGAATTTAATGAGTAGTATATCTTTGGTTTACTATGAAGATGATGTGGAAAATTTACCTCCATCTCCGGATGTGAGCAACTATGTCTCTATAGAGGTAATTGTAGTTAGAACTTTATCACTGTTAACTTATTGCACAGAAATCTACATCATCCGACCTGGCTATATTTGTCTGCAGGATCCTGGCGTTGCCTCAAATGGAAACATAAATGCTCCTCCAATCATCGAAGGAATGTGTGGGGGTGAAGTGGAACGCAGACTAAACCAAGCGGTGAGTAAAACAATAACAGAAATGTAGATACAAAACTTTTAATTAAGTGATCCTTAAAGTAAAAGAATTGTTTTGCTGCAAAGCTTTTTTGTCCGTTGTAATTTGATTTTCTGTTGACTTTTTTATATCTTGGGATGAGAAGGCTGCAGCTGATTCTTCTACTCTTCCTACAACAAGTAACGCTGACCAGAAACCTGAGACCCCTAAGCCGCAGGTAGCAACTATACCAAACAACACGAGCACAACAAGTGCAGCAGCATTGTTACCTTCTCATAGTACGAACTTTTGACATAATATAACTCTGAATTTTGAACTTGGTACAGTAATTTTGCATGTTAATGTTTTTTTGTCTCTGACATTCTCTATCTTTTGTGTTCAATCACAATCTAGAACCTAGTTTGCTTGGAGCTCCAAGAAGGGATGGCTTCACTTTTTCTGATGGTGGAAGACCCCTTATGATGAGGCCTGGTGTAGATATAAGGAACCAAAATTTTAATCAACCGCCTCTTCTGGCTAGAATTCCTATGCAGCCACCTTCGTCTTCTATGCATTCTCAGGGTGGTTGGTTGATAGATGACGAGAATAGACCTCCCTTTCCTAGACCTTCAGGAGTTTATCCAAATCAGTTTCCTGCTCCTGTTGGTTCATTTCCACACGCATCTCACTTAAGGAGTGAAGAGGTTAGTTTTGAATTCTAAGCATTTCTCACTCGACATCAAAAGTATGTTGTCTGCAGTCTGACAGTTTTCTTGGTAGGTGGGTGGGGATGATGACATGAAACGGCAAAATCCTTCACGTCAAACAGCAGGTATGTTCAATCTAATCGTATAGTCAATCGCTGAGTTTCTTACCGCTCTAAAGCTACATTATATAATTGACTTAGGATTGGACAACATTGGTTTTCCCCATCAGTTGTAATATTTTTAACTTAGTACTTGTTCACAGAAGGCGGAATATCCCAGAATCATTTGGTGTCAAATGGTAGGGAACATCATACAGATGGTGGAAAGAGTAACGGTGGGCAATCTCACTTATTTGTGAGTGCGCTGCAAGAAATTGGAAGAAGATGCGGTTCTAAGGTACATATTAGCATAACCACGCAAGCTATTGTATCTTCGTTTTTCATCGAATCTGAGGGATTCACGTACGTTTTTTGCAGGTGGAGTTTAGGACTGTGATGAGTACCAACAAAGAGTTACAGTTTTCAGTTGAGGTCAGCTAGAATTTGCTCCTCGCCGTTCAATCTTGCCTAGTTTGTTAGTTACTGAAGTCCGTTTGTCTAATATTGTTAACTTTACTTGATTGTTTTTCATTGTTGCTGTTAATTTTACATAGGTTTTGTTCACTGGTGAGAAGATAGGCATTGGAATGGCAAAGACTAAGAAAGATGCGCATCAACAAGCGGCTGAGAATGCTCTTCGAAGTTTGGCTGGTAAAATTTCTACTGGGGATTTTTCTTCTGTGAATTGGTCTCCAGATTGTTCTTAGTCCTTTGTGTCACATTTGGGTTAATATTCTGTTGCTTTGTGCAGAAAAGTATGTTGCACATGTGTCACCTCAAGCTGGAGATACAGAGAAAGATCCGAAAAATGAAAATGGGTTTCTTTGGGAAAGCAGTGAAGCTGTATCAAACGAAAGACTTGAAGAGGTAGCGACTAAAGAAAACATGTCTGAATCATGAGTTTCCTCAGAATTGCACAATATACGCGATGGCCTTAATGAAAGAGATAGATAAATGTAATGTGGGGAAGAAGACATAAAGGTACATACATATTCCTTACAAATTTGAGCACCAAAATAAGCAAAGATCTGGCTTCTTCTTTTCTTTTAAAAGGTAACCAAGTATCCCAAATAAGGGACTTTTTGATGAGTAATATATAGTGTTTTGAAAAGCTTTTGTACCCACAAGCTCCACCTACATTAGGCTTTTGCGCATCCGTATAATAGCTGTTGTATATTTTTAGTATAAGTTGATGGTCTTTGTTGTTGTTGGACTAGTCTCGTTTATAAGACTTTACTAAGTGATAAGATTCATAAGAAACAAAGCCCATACTCTCACAAACTGCATTTTATATCATCGTAGGCTAGTTTATTTCTTGCAAGGGTGGTTTATAATTTGATTAAACTAGAACTGTTACAATAACCTTGAGATTGCTGACGGAGTAATATAATAAGCACAGACGATTGATTAGGTCTATTAATATTATAAAATTTTGTAGAAAATATAAAATTCTGGCAAGAAACGAAAAAAGGTGCATCTAAACGTACGGTGTTGGCGTTGAAGCTATTAGACAAGTTCTACACTCCGATCATGAGTCTAATAGTTTGGTTTTGATTTGAATTCAGGATAGGATTTGGTTTTCTCCGTGTTAGTATTTGTTCTCGTGTCACTGGGTTAATTAGGGGGTTTAAGAGATGATTTCACTCCGAGTCGTGAAGTGAAATTCATCTTGTTGTGATAAAAAAATACAGTCACTTTCGTTCGGATAGCTTTGGATCCAAGTTAGTGATTCAGGGTGTTATTAGACGGAGTCATTGTATTTGGTTAAAGTCTTTGTGGTCTAATGACTGTGTAATTTTCTTGGTTAAATGATATGTGATGTTGAGCAAAAAAAAAAAAACGTACGGTGTTGGCAAATACCAGCCTTGTAAAGAGCAACAAAGGTTCAACCTATTAAAAATTTAATAAGAGAGATACTTAGAACTTGAATTTCTACAAAAAGTAAACATACTCATATGATAATCATCGTCATTACGGCAAGAAATGGAATTCTAAGACCAATTATATGAAAATCATGATCATCATTATGTAATAACAACAAATTATATAAAGAATACAAGGACAGCGACATGATACAACGTCCTATATGTACTTAACAGTTACTTTCCACTCTCTCTCTTGATCTCCATCTTTGCCAAAACCATTAGATCATACATATGTAAAGATGATTTTTTAATTCTAAAAAAGATGGATGGATACAATTAGATATAGGAAAAAAAAGATGGAAGCACACAATTAGAAATAGGAAAAAAAAAAATGGAAGCATACAATTAGAAATAGGAAAAAGAAAATGAAAGCACACAATTAAATTTTTAATGTTATAGCTTATTGTATAGGTTGGTGAGACATAGAAGACCCTTCTTTTTCTTTCTTTTTTTCCGTTAGAATATGAAACTTTTTTATCATAGAATATGAGCTATGCAATTTTTTTTTTCTTTTTTTTTTCGTTAGAATATGGAAGATACAATTTTTTTCCTTGGTTTGGTAAGACATAGAAGATAGTTCTTTTTTTTTTTTTTCTGTTAGAATATGGATCATTTTTATCTTAAGATATAAGGTTTGGAATTTTTTTTTTTTTTTTTTTTTTTCGTTCGTTAGAACATGAAACATTTTTCCTCTTTTTTGTTTAAAATATTTTTTCCTTTTTTCGTTAGATTATGGAAAAAATATTTTTTCCTTTTTAAATTTTTTTCTTTTTTTTTCAATACAGATGTCAATATCTTAATAGCTATAACATAAAAAATGACACATGTCATGATCCTATAAGTTATTAAAATTATATGTGGTTCGCGTGCATTCAACTTTATATAATAAGAGATTGGGATTAGGATTATTGCCTTATTGAGATGTGATATAGAAACTATATATTCTAGTTCCAATATATTTTTTCATTAGGGTTTGTATTAGGTTAAGTCCTTAAGTTTGTATAAATACAACTTAAATATTCTTCTATATACTGATTTTACAAACCTAAGTTAAAGCAAACAAAAAAAGGTTATAGTAATCTATCTTCATCGAATTGAAGAAGAAACTCAAAACCTAGATACATACATAAATACGTTTTGCTTTGCAAGATCGACGATGCCAAAAAGAAAGAGAGAGGTTGACGACACTATTAGTAGTAGTAGTCCTAGTTCGGCAGCAGTAAATATACCACAATATGTGGTGGTGGAAGAGATTCTCGAGAAACTTCCGGTGAAATCACTGATGAGATTCAAAGCGGTGTCGAAACAATGGAGAAGGGAAATCGAATCCCGTCGTTTCCAGGAGAGACATCTAAGGTATCAACAGAAATCTACAGATCCGAGTATACTGGTAAACAAGTCTGTGCTTAACGACGGCGGAGAAGGTTCTCTTAGGACATTGAGGTTGGGGGAAACGTCTATTTCGTTGGAGAATCATACTCGTTACCCTGTCCATTCAAACAAACAGGTTTTTGTTGGGATTACACGGAGCTGCGACGGTCTGATTTGCATGTATTCAAAAGCTTTCGTGTGTGTTATAAATCCTGCGACCAGATGGTACCGCAAACTTCCCGATGCGAGACTTCAAGCACTTATCCGCGATACGATGTTCCCCAAGGGCCCAGTCATGGGATTCGGTAAAGACAATATCACAGGGATATACAAGATTGTTTGGTTGTATAACTCTGGTTGCTTCAACGTAAACGTAGACGGCGGCCAAACTAATACATGCGAGGTTTTCTCTTTCGACACAAACAACACTTGGAGGCATGATGTGATTGTTTCTTCTCCTCATCCAGTTTTGGATTATAAGAAACCAGCTCAAGCACATGGGTCCCTCCATTGGTTCATCGATGCCGGCACAGAAACACAAGTCCTGTCCTTCGATCTTCACACTGAAACTTTTACGGTTATGACCAAAATACCTATTGCCCATGCACCTCATACGCGGATCAACATGTGCACCTTGAATAACCGCCTATCCTTGTCGGAGGATAAGGGAGACACGCAAACTATATGGTCGTTAAATCCAGACAATGTGACATGGGTCAAAACTTACTCCATAAATCTCCGTTCAACTCTCAATTGTCCTATTCATGAGGAATATTATGAGGAATATCTTCGCACGCAGCCACCCATCGCGTCACTCTTCAACAACAGGCTATTGCTCTATGACTCCAGCGACGACAAGGCCAAGCTCGTGCTATACAATTCTCGGTTTAACTCGTTTAGTCCGTTCTTCTTCGCTCCTTATAACATGGCCGGCGCTGTTTCTTATTACCCAAGCTTGATCACTCTTCCTTAAACTCTTTAACTACTTTTAGACATTAACTACTTCTTACTGCCTACCAGCTTTAACTCATTTCATGTGTCCATAGCAAATCATATATTATTATTTTGCATCTATTGCATTCAGACCTCGACCATCTAATTTTTTGTATGTCTTTCACTCGCTAATTATGATGGTCATACATAATTCACTCATCGTCCTAATTTATTACAATTCTTTGATCTTCTTACACATTTATTTATGCTCTTTACAAAATACTTTGGCATAAAAACTACGCTTAGAGTTCCCTTCATAATTTGCATCAGTCGAGGTCGATTCCAACGAAATTTTGCGCTCTATCTTGTACGATCTCTTGTCTCTGCTAAGATTTTTATCCAATTTCGTTTCGTTTTGTGTAAAATAAGATTTTTATCCAATTTCGTTTGGTTTTGTCTCTGCTAAGATTTTTATCCAATAAACGGTGTACGATCTCTTGTCTCTGCTAAACGTACGGTGTTGGCAAATACCAGCCTTGTAAAGAGCAACAAAAGTTCAAGCTATTAAAAGTTTAAAAAGAAAGATACTTAGAACTTGAATTTCTACAAAAAGTAAACATACTCATATGATAATCATCGTCATTACTCATTACGGTAAGAAATGGAATTTTAAGACCAATTATATGAAAATCATGATCATCATCATTATGTAATAACAAGAAATTATATAAAGAATATAAGGACAGCGACATGATACAACGTCCTATGTACTTAACAGTTACTTTCCACTCTCTCTCTTGATCTCCATCTTTGCCAAAACCATTAGATCATACATATGTATGTACAAATACAAGACAACGCGCTTCAATCTATTCTCATAAATACAAATTGTACAAGATGAGCCAGAGATGAAGAAGGAAGCGTACCGTTTGAGACAGTCTTGACTATCTATCTTTTGCCGATAAACGGATGCACAGAAAACTTGTATGTTTGAGTTTAGAAAAGTCCAAAGTTGCTAAGAAGCTTGTAAAGCGTTCTGCGTCCCCATTGGATGTCTTTCTCTAAAAGCACATTTGGCGTTCCAACCGAGTCCGTCTCTAGCAGCTGCTGCTGCTGCTGCTGCATCTCTTCCTCTGATGCATTGTGTTGCATCTTCTCTACACCCTTTATTGCTTCAGATTTCTCGAATAATGAAATCGCTTTTATTTTCCCTTTCTCTTTTCTTTCTGTTTTCGTTTCTTCCTTTTTACCTACCTGCAAATAGCTTCTCCATTCATTAAATGAAACGAAAATGTACAAAGCAGAGCATTTCTATTCAGTCTGTTGGAAAAGAGAAAAACAGGAACATGAAACTTCAAACTTATCAAAGTTATTACCTCCGGGAACGTTTCAGCTTTACCTTCGTTAATGGCTTCATTCACTTGTTCGTTTTCTAAATCAGACAGGGGAATCAATCCAGGGACCAAAACTGGAGCTAATTCCTCGTTTTTTGTTACATTTTCCTCCTGAAGTAACCGAGCAGGCAGAGCTCCATTTGAAGTAGTTTCCATGTTTTTCTGACTCTGGTGATTGGAACTCAAGTTTTCATCAGAATCATCGCTTCTTATGTATCCAACATCCACTACAACCGCTTCTGAAGACTTTTGTTGTACAGTACGAAGCACTTGTTCCTCCTCTTTTCCACCATTTGATGAGACATGGGTGGTGATAAGCCTCACACTTTGTTCTGGACGCTTTACTTGTTGATTGAGTGGCACAAAATCATCATCGATCATCATTTGGAGGTCAGCATTATCCCAGTCTTGACAGACTCTGATACTCTTGTTAGTTTCCCGGGTTTCAAGAGCTCTGTTTGGACCTGGTTGCCACAAGATCTCACCTGTCTTTGCCTTTAGTATGAACTTGAATTCAACCAACCTTCCAACGGGCAGATCCTAAAGTAGAGACAAACCAAACCAAACCAAACCAAACCAAATGAGAGAGTAAAGCAAGCTCTGAGAGAATCGAAAACTGATTGATGGATGCATTCTTACCAGATCTACGGTCCAAACATGCCCGTCTGACCAGTTGAGTGGTAAGGCATATTCAGGGTCCCAGAGACCGCCAAAGACAGGATCGTCACCAACGATGAAAAATTGTTGTCCAAAAACACACTCTTTCCGCAATTGGAACCTTACACGAACCGTTTTGATAGTTGCTGCAATGCAAATATCATACTCTCAGCTGTTGTCGACAATCCACAAATTCCCAATACTACCAGGAGAAGAAGTAACTTAGAAACTTACATTTCTCGCGACCTTCCATTTCTGCAGCTTCTATGTTTACCTATATCAACACAATTATCATCTCCATTTGCATATTAGACGTGCAATGTTTTCACTGTTGTAAACAGAGCACAACAAATTGCAGAGAAGAGAGACAAACCGGAAGGTGCTGCTATTACCTGGTGTGAACATAATATAATCGGCGAGGAACGAAGTGGGGTCGGATTAAGAATCCTGCTGTGAAGAGAATAGAAACGGAGGTGAAACGTTTTCCTGGGGAAAATCCCAGCAGGAATGAAATTAGTGGAGGAAAACGGAGAAGAAGAGGTTAGGGTTCCAATCATCTTCAAGCTAGAAAACGAACAAGATGTTTTTCGTTTCTGTGAGTGGGAAGACCGGAAGAGGTCATTGTACTGTATGGAGCGAAAGCAAAGCATAATAAGTCCACGTGGCAAGGTCAGAGAACATTGGACTTGTCTATATTGACAGCTCGGTGCTCACCCGCATTAAATTTGTACCGTTGGATTAGGATACACGCGATTGCTTCCCACGTGGTCGTAACCGACTGACTCCTTGGATCGTGCGTGACGGTATAAATAAAGAAAGAGGTTTTTGTTCGGTATAAATTCAAAGAAAGCATCAAGCAATAAAAGCAATAAAAGCAATAAAAGCTCCATGGGCCAATTATTGGGAACTTTGATGTGAGTTAAAAACATAAAGGCCCATCAGTGATTTATTCAGGAGACGCTTACTCGATCGAGAATATGCCAATATGGCTTGTCTAGAGAACGCATATATTCTTAGTGTCAAGTCTTTCCCTAAAATTCACAATGAAGTGGTAGCTCTCTTGCTCATAATATCTAACCACGTGTTCGTTGTGATTACATACTTAGGTCGTTGTTTGTAATCGTTGCAGCTTGTGCGTTGTAGCACCATTAACTTCTCTCGACAAGAGTCAGATTGGTTTGCAACCACTTGTGCGTTTGCTTGGAACTGTTCCAAAACTAAACACACTTTTGGTAGATTATGTACATATTCACCTCCTCTTCTAGATTTGATAGTCAAACTTTGATTAATATACACCCTTCGATTGCTTTCTCAAAAATTTGTCTATGATCCCGAGGATCTCCAAGTTCCAAATTGCTTGTCGTCACAACTCGAAATATTTGACTTACATCCTAGCTAATTCTAAGTGTCTAAATACCGCAACAATCTCTCTGAGACCCAACCTTAGGTCTTGTTGAGAAAAAGCTGGTCACAAAGGAGTTGAAAGATATTCCTACAATAGTTTTAGGAACTGATGTGTCGAATTGACCTGGATAATCTTCATGCAGAACCGCTGCCACTAATCGTGGGTTGCCTCTTCTTCTACAATTGCTACTACTTTGAACAGCCCGAGAGCATGTATGCTTACTCCTGTATCTTGTGACGCTGAAAAAATCTGATCCAGCTATCTTCGCAGCTCGTATATACCAACTACAGCCTTTGCTCTCCTGAGTGCACTTGAGAATAAGTCGCACTGTATCTGACTTATAAGTGCGGACACCAAAACAGTGCTTATGTGAAGCTCTGTCAACTAAATCTTGCAATGCCTCATTTGAGGGAAATTGTTGTCTTAAGTCAATACCAATACCATCTTCCCATGCTTCAACAAACTGATATTCTTCTATATGACGTGAAAGCTCAATATCCTCATCAAACCCATTTAACCCGTCTTCCTTACTATCAGCTTTTGGACGCTCACCATTGCCATCATGTTCTTTGCCATCAGACTCCACCTCTTCGATAAGTGGCTCTTCGATATGTGGCTCCCTCTGTTTTTCTCTTGTTCCTTCCTCCCTGAAAATAGTAACGATACCATCATTCGGTACATCACCTATGCCATTTGGAACCGGCTCCTCCTCATAATTCAAACCAAATGAACTTTCTGCCTCCGTTCTAGACAGGTGATCGCTCCTATGATTTATTCTCGAATCTTTCATTACCTCCACATGCAAAACCCTCATAAATCCCAGTTTATCAATTGCCGTTAGATAAGCAAATAGGTCCTCATCATCGAAAATGTACATCTCTCTCGCAGGATTATTTGACATTGGAATGTAACTCAGTTTCAGCAGCGGCTTAGCTCCATTTTTCGCAATCTTCCTGCGTATCTTATCTACTACCGCGGAGTACGTAATCTCCTCCAAAGATGAGATCTTGAATGTTATAGCGCAAGTTGGATTTTTTGAAACCCAGTTCAGTTCCTCTTCTGCATAATGACCTCCGTGGTCGAAAAATATGTTTGTGATGTTCATGCTCATTGTCCCCTGCAAATATAATGCAAATAATCAATTGCCAATTACAAAAAAATCTCACAATTGTACTACGTGTACCAGTTGAACTTTTAGTATCATTACTCTTTAACATGCAGTTGTAAAAATAACGAAAGATTGTACCCTATATATACCCTATATAAAGCTTTAGTTCTGAAAAAATAACGAAAGATTGTGTGGCGTATTGGCACATGCCATGTCTCTGGTTCGAAACCCAGCAGTGACAAACAAAAACACTTTCACATTTCTTTTACAAGGGTTAATAACTTATACTCTATATAAAGATTTGGTTCTACATTAATACTGAAAGAACGTGTGGCGTGTTGGCACACGCCCCACAATGAAGCCCCTCCACACTGCCTAGTCTCTGGTTCGAAGCCCAGCAGTGATTATATATTTTTTTTTTACATTTTTTTTTACAGGGGCTGATAAATGATACCCTGTACAAAGAACATATAATTATTTTTTATTGTAAACTTTAAACCCCAAAATTTGGAATAAACCCAAAATTCTAAACTTTAAACCCCAAAAATCTATACACTAAATCTAAAATCTAAACTCTAATTTGGGAAAAAAGAATCCAAACATAATGTTTTAATTTTACAAGACATTTAATTAGGGTAAAAAAATTCTTATTTTTTCACAATAATAATTTGATGCATATAGTTACAAAAAAATGTTTTTTTTTTTTGGGCAAGTGCATAAGATAATCTAGTAATCAATGTCAAAATATAAATGTGGTAATCATATATTCTCAATTATTTTTTTTTTTTGTAAAACATATATTCTCAGGTCCCTATTATTAACTAATTAAACTATTAAATTATAAGAAACCCTAGTAATTAATCTATATATATCTAATAAACTCCTTCCTTATTCAACCAACCTAACGATAACTTTTTTGATTTTTTACAATGAAGAAGCGACTTGTGACCGGCGATGAAAAAAAGGCTTCGACATGGACCGACGAGAAAGATTGGCTACTTTGGATGGTGGATGGGAAATCAATTTCCAATTGGAAGGATGTGGCGGACAGTGTCGGTGTGAGAGATGTGGCCGCCGTAAAGAAGCGGCACAAGAGTATCCACCAGAAGAGAGAGGTTCCAAATTTCACTCCCGCGGAAGACAAGAAGATAGCTTCACTCAAGGAAGAACAGCTAAATTAAGAATCATCGGTTGCTTAACAGAATGGCCCAGAGAATGGAAAAACCGAAGAAAGCGTTGGAAAATCGCTATGAATGGTTAAAGAGAGAAGAGGCCCGCAAGAGGAAGATGGTGGAAGAAGAAGATGCCTAAAATTGTAGTCAAATATTAAGTTGTCCAAAAAATGTACATACACACATAGCTAGTGTTACCAATCAACAATAGTGAGATTGAAACAATGTGATACATATTTCATTTGCTTTGTTTTCAGTTGTGCTTAAATAGGTTGACATGTCTTGTGTCGGAAACTGATTATGCAATGATCAATCAAATTTCATTTCATAATAAACAAAGAGAACGGGTACCAATAATGTTGTGTACTTCATAAACCAAACTATAAGTTATTCAATTATGTATTTTTCTGTAAACTGATAAAAATTTGAATCAAAAACAAAATCAAACAAAACTTCAATTCTGTCAACAAAAGTTTGAATGGAAGAGAAAGCTGAAATTGAAGCGAGACCAAACCCAAACCATATCTAACCAAACGCAAAATCATATCAACCACAAATACTAGCGTTAATCATTCGGAAGAAGCCATGTCTGCGTTGTCTAAACTAAGTCCTTTGGACACACCTGTTTAAGTTAATGAAAGAAACCTTTGTTGACCAAAAAAAATAAAAAAAAAAATCATTCGGAAGAATATTAAAATCTAACAAACACGTCTATAAAACGACTAGATTATTATATTTTATATACATAACACATGTGTCTTTTTCGATAGCGATTTTGCAACAACCAATACTATAATAGTATTCAATCTAAAATGAATAATATATTATCTATGCGCTATATGCTCTTTATTTCTTTAGGAAGAAAAAAAAACCGTTGACCACAAAATAGGAAAAGAAAATGGAAAAACAGATTATTATATCGATTAGAGAACCCATAATCTACGTGGAGTTCTGAATTTTTCAAAACTAGACAGCTTACAAGGCAAGAAAACAGTCAAAACAAGAAATAACCATCTAATAATATCTTCTCTTTTCATTCTCTCTGGTTTACAAACTAACTCTATACGAAAGCAATACTGTTCTGCTTTATCATGGAGATCATGGTATAGAGAAGCGAGTGACGATGATGATTGATCAAAGACGGCTAAACCAATCTGGATCATCATCACTTTTCAGCACGTTTGCGATCAGCTTTTTAACTCTGATCGTGGTTACCACGTTGACGTTGGTTCTAACGTCTAATTTCTCGATGCAACCAGAGAGAGATTTCTCAGAGGTGAAGATAGAGATCAAGAGAGTGATTCCAAACTTGCCTCTGAGCTCTCAGGAGAAAAGTAAAAGTAATTATCCAACCAAAAAGGAGACACAAGCGATGATGACTTCCCCTAACAAGAACATCACTTTAAACAACAAGCTCCGAGTCATTGAGGATTTCAGTGGAAATAACTTGTCAGACAAGTTTCAAAAAAGGGTAATCGAGTTTATTGGTGATGGATATTGTGAAGTCAACTTCGTCATGACATGGATCTCACCAGCAGAGTTCTTCGGAAAGAGAGAGGTTTTAGCTATTGAAAGTGTCTTCAACTCTCATCCTCAAGGCTGCTTGATGATCCTATCATCAACCATGGACTCTCCTCAAGGTTACACAACCTTGAAGCCGTTTCTTGATCGTGGCTACAAAGTTCTTGCAGTCACGCCGGATCTGCCTTTTCTACTCAAAGGAACCGCCGGAGAATTGTGGCTTGAGCAAATAAAGACCGGGAAAAGAGATCCCGGAAAGATCTCTTTAGCTCAGAATCTGTCAAACCTCATGAGGCTTGCTTACTTGTACAGATACGGAGGTGTTTACTTAGACACAGACATGATTGTTCTGAAAAGCTTCAAAGGGCTTAAGAACGTGATCGGAGCTCAAACTCTCGACCCTTCATCGACAAACTGGACGAGACTGAACAACGCAGTGCTAATATTCGACAAGAAACATCCTCTCTTACTCAAATTCATCGAAGAGTTCGCTAACACTTTCGATGGAAACATATGGGGACACAACGGACCGTACCTGGTCTCTCGAGTGGCTAGAGCCGTGGAAGGATCGAGTGAGTTTAACTTCACCGTCATGAGACCGTCTGGATTCTATCCTGTGAATTGGATCGAGATAGAGAAGTTCTTCAAAGTGGCTAAGACAGAGAGAGATTCGAAATGGGTGAAGGTCAAGCTTTTTCAGATGCAGAGGAGAAGCTTTGGGTTGCATCTGTGGAATAAATTTAGCAGGAAATTTGAGATTGAACAAGGAAGTGCCATGTGGAGATTGGTTTCAGATCACTGCATCATCTGTGAATTTGCTTCTGCTGCATCACAGTCAATTGTTCGTAATCTGTTCTGTTTATCACACACACATACACACACTGTAGATAAATTGTTGTAAATAAGAATAAGGAAATATATATTATAAGTATAAAGTAAGAAGAAAATCGCAGAAACGTGAAGCTTTTACACATTCATCAAAGACATTATCCCTAAAAATCAACAAAACCGCATCATTATTCGTGAGAGCGTAATCAATTCCACCGGAAAGTGATCATCAGCGACGAAAATAACTAACCAACAGCAAATCGAAATGAATGATGAATAAAAAGTTGATTCTGATAAACAATCCGGCAAAGAATATACTGTTAAAAAATATTAGTCCGCTCGCAAAGATCAAAAAAAAGGAACTGTTCGAATTTGAGGTTTATTTAGCAAGCCCAGATTTAAGAATTCAATATTAAGGGCTTCTATTAAAGCCCATTAATTTGGTTGGTTGGGCCTTCTCAAATGATTGCGCCTATATTGTTCCTCTTGGATGAAATGCAACCCAAGAATTTTGTTTTGAAAAAATATTGGTTTTCTAGTTCTCTTGTGACTATTTTACACGATCTACAATTTATTCTACCACCATATTAAAATTGCAGAACCTTTTATCAGAACAATTTACAAGGATAAGAAATATCAAATTCTGAGGGACTACAAAATATGTTTTATTATTGCCCTGGGAGTCAAATATAACTGGCTGATTATTTTTGCAAGATAACATACAGGCAAATTTATACTTCGGATAAGTTTTGAGTTGGGTAGATTAACTTGTATTTTTTTTTTATGTGAGGTTTTTTTTGCAAAAATAATTTAGTTTGACTTTTTTTTACAAAACTTTTCTTTTTTTTTAAACATTTGATAATATCACGTCATTAATATAGGCGAGTGACTTTTGAGGTGGATGGTTTAAAAAAAGTAATTTAGTTTGATGTTTTTTTTGAAAAAAAAACCATTAAAATGATAACCATTTTGTCGGTATCCAATTGTTTTCTACCAGTTAGGCAGTTCGGAAGATCCAGTCTGTCATAAACCTGAAGATTGGCACGTGACAAACACACAAAAAGGCACCACGTGTGATTCCAAGGCAATTTCAAATTTCTGTAGCATAATTAATTTTAATTCGTTGAAATATACTAGATGCTTTCTTTTTATACATTAGGAAGGAAAACGATTCACACTTTCATACGTCACTAACGACGGTTTAGTTTAACGGCGATAGTGAGCACCGGCGACGGGAGCAGGAGGAGGAAGCGGCGGTTTGCATTGATAACATTTGGCGAAGAGGCCAAAAGTGTCAATCTGCCTGATGAAGTTGGTCATGCTGGCCCATCCGCCAAACCCGAACCCGAGAACTAAGACCCAAACCACCACGAACGCGTTTATCACGTAAACTCCGGCCCAGCTAGGCAAAAAGAACGGAGGTTTCTCGGCCGCGTTCTGCCACGTCATCATGTATACAGAAAAAGAAACAAATCAATACGTGAAGTGAACTAATCATCAAAAAAAAAAAAAAAATATGTATGATATAAAAATTCTAGACTAGTTAAAAGGTAATAACGGTCACGTAATATACGATGGACCCACCCATTGATTTGGGATTAAATGCAAAAGTATAAAGCCAGCTCATCGAATATAAACTCAACCTATGTTATCTCTCTCCTCCAATGATTTTTCAGTGTTTGATCTTCAAAACTATCTATCAGACAAGGAATATTAATGTTAGAGAGAGAGGAATGTAGCTAAGTACGTACCCGACGGGCAGAGGCGGTGCGATAGGTGAGCATGTGGGCTAAGGCGGGAATGATGTAGACGGTGAAGCTAACGAGTAACGCTCCAACCGCAGAGTTTATGGGACCAAAAAACGGGAATATTATGGCTAAAAACCATATCGGAACCACCACCGGTAGCCTCACGATCGCTCTTAGACATACACTTTTTGTATGGTGCATTCCGATTGCTTTTTCCCATACGAAGTACAACGGCGTACACGCAAATCCGAACGTTATAAACTGTTAATCCCAAAAAAAAAAAAAAAAAAAAAAAGTCAGTTGTGTAAACGTTTACAATTTAGTTATAAATCGATTAGATGACTACGTACTTTTGCATTAGTTAAGAATTTGAAACTGGCGTTGTTTTGTAAAGTGCTTAAAGGGTCTGATTAACGCGTAACACATTTTGAAATATTGTATAAAATGTCATAACGTCCTAAACATTCCTTCTAGTATTAAATTTCATTGTGGAAAAAAAAAAAAAAGAGAGTATAAATGTTCTTAGTGTGTACCGGTATAAATTAATGGCATGGAATTGGACCAATCATTAATGCACAGTGGAATTATTGTGAGACACTGAGACATCATGTAACATATTAAAGTTAAGATAGGAACCTGATGGATGAGCATGAGGATAACGGCGGCATCACGGAAACGCGTCTTAGGGAGGAGAGAGAAAGCGTTTGAGTGGTTGAGAAGTTGGTCGCCGAAAGCCCAATACACGGCGGAGGCTGACGGAAGCGTTAACGTGAAGACGTACAGTGTCGCCATCAAGTAGATGCTCTTAAACTTTCTTGGTTTCCACATCGCATGCATTATTTCCCTGCATTTTTATTTTTATTTTTTAAATAGATAGAAAAGGGAAGAACATGCATAAAAGTCTTAATTTTACATTGGATCTATGGGTCCTACTTTCAAAGATATATATCGTGTGATAAAAAAAAAAAAGTACAAAGTTTTAGCTCATTAGATAGTGTGTGACTGTGTGTTAAAAGGTTCTGAAAATATAAATGAAAATAAATAGAATGTTAAAAAGGTAAATAAGATTTTTCCGGTAAATTTGTCATTATATATTGGGCTTCGTAATAATGATTTTGTCTGTATGTGCGTTTCGGACAGAACCTAAAGTAACCGGCAAAAGCTGCATATATAGAAGCTAAAAGAGAAGAGTATTTTTAAAAGAAGAAACATGATCTTCAGAGGAAACACCTTTTTAATCAAAACTATTAAGATTGATCTGAATTTTTGCAACAAAACAAGTTTTATGGGTGCAAACAGAAATGCATTATACAATTAATTGTTCCGAATGTACCACTGTTCAGTATTCATAAACCCTTTTTTTGTTTGAAATTGTTGTGAATCACACAATTAATTGAAAATGGTCGAGAAAATATAAGAAGACTTACACAGTGACAGCGTGTCCACCGAAGGTATAGAGGATGTTGGTGGCTCCGGTAAAGTACAACACAAGTTTGGTCGGACCGGAATGTTTCACACCCTCCGCCTACGAAATCACAACACAACCGGTTTAAGCGACAACTGTTTCATTAAATTTACGTTTGCAACTGTCGTGTCTATAATTATAAGAATAATCTGCAAAATGTTACCGTATAAGAAAATAGAATGCACCAAATAAATAAAAAACGTATTCCAAATTGGAAACAATTTGACGGTGACGTCACGTACCTGGCCATGGAGAAATGCGGCGATGGTGAGGTACCAGGCGGTGTAGGTGGTCATGGCAAGGCCGAGGAAAGACCAAATACGGTAATTGTGGAAAGATGGTATGAAAACGGTCGTGGCACAACAAGCACCAAATATATAAGTCCATGTCCTCTTGTCTAACCTATCATTTATGTAGTATATATTGCTGCACCACACCAACGTTACATGACAGTTATCTATTAATACATCATCATTACCGATACTAAGGTTTTAATTTTGCATGGAAATTATATAATTGAAAAAGTGGAAAAAAGGAAATAAAAGAACCTAGCACAAGCGATGAGCTGGATGACTGATCCGAATAACAAGAAGGTGCAATTAAATGCGAGCCCCGCTGCTTTCCAGTACGGACCCAGCAGCCCATCAAGCACTTCAAACCACTTCCATTTACATGTTTTTATTCACACACCCACAAAAATAATCAATCAAAAAGCTTGGAAATTAAATATTTAACTTTGAAAACAAATAATTGGAAAAGTTACTTGAATAACGTGGTTTTTGAAGGATTTGGCCTCTTGTTTCTCCATTCGGGCTCGATACTCGACGTAAAGAACACTAATGAGGTAAGCAGTCCAAGATCCCATTAGTCCATAGAATATTTGAAGCAGTATTCCTGATAACATCCCCAACTGCGAGAACGAGTACGGCAGTGTCAACAGTACTTGTGCCACCTGCATAATTATTAAAAATTAATTTTAAATGATTAAAAATGAACTATAAATTAGCTACGCTTGTTTGATCCAAAAAAAAAAAAAAAAGTAGTTATCGTTAACAATGAAATACAATTATTCTTCATATACATGCTAGTGTGACTATCTGAAATCAATGGGGTTGGGGTACAATCATTAGTTCCCCCTTATTTATTTCAAAAATGTTATTTGAAAAAGAAATAAACTTTAAAACAAGAAAGATTGAGTAAGCTTAAGCGAAAAAGAGCAATTTGGTCTTATTATAATAAAGAACCTTTGTTTGTCGATTGAAGCTTTTGCGAATATAATTAAATAATTAGCCAAAGTTTCTTTGTTATCCTTACTTGATTGGATGCGCAGCTAAACCATGCGTCCCAAGCGGACCCGCCATGCCAGAGGAAGCTCTTCACACTAAATCCATCGCCGACGCCGTCAATAACCTCCGCAGTTGAATCCTCCACTTTTCTACCGGCCACGTCATCATCCGTCTCACTGACGCCGGAGACCACTATTGCCTCCTCCGCTTGCTTCTCACCCGACATTAGCGGTCGATATCTGTAGGGTAACAAACAAACAAAATTTGAAAAGTTAAAGAATTTGATTTATCTTGGTTTGAAAATATGGAATCTTTTGAAAGATCGTCTTCCTTTTTCCTTTTTGTCTGAGAAGTGAGAAGAGAAGAAGCACAAAGACTATTTACCTCTGTCACGGTCTCCAATCCCAAAAGCAAAGCCGAGTGTCGTAAAACGAGAAAAGAGAGCCACAGAGAAAGACTGATCAAAAAGATTGTTGGGAAGAGAGAGAGAATGAAGAGCTCTGTTTCTGTTACGATGGTGAGTGAGTGAGTACTCAGTAGGAGAGCACTGTAATAGCGAAGACTACTTAAACTCTGTTTTAATTGCGGCCGCCTTTGTTATAAGTGTGCTCAGATGAGAGAGAATTAGAACGAGAGAGAGAGAGCGCTTAAAAGCAGGAAGCTTTTTCTTCTCTTTTTTTCCTTTTTACCTGCTTCTCTATGATTCCATCATTTGGACTTCTATAATTAAAAACTTCTCTTTTGCTTTTGTTATCTCTTTCTGCATTGTTGGAGTATGATATTTGTTTGGGAATATGCGGAATTATTAAATAACAGAATAATTATTTAGCTTACCATTTTTTATATTAAAAACTAGTTGGTTATACATAATACATCAATACACAAACACGTAACCCGTACGTTATTTTTGATGTGTTTAGTATTTTACTAGTGCGCATTCTTTCTTTTTGAAACTTGTAATTGCACATTTGTTATTTCAGTAACATAATTTATTTATTTTCTGCGTATCCCCTAAAGACAAAACAGTAAAAAAGGGTGGGAGTGAGAGCGAGAGAGTGTAATATATATACTCTCTGGCTCAAGCCAAGCCATTCAAGTGGAACTAAATTTTAGTTCACGCGTTTAAAGCAAACCACTCCCCTCCACGCGCGTCATCAAGCCGTTGCCCCCACTCTCACTTGCCACGTGTTTATGTTCCTCTACGCGTGCCTCCTTTAATTCACTGTGCACTCGCCATCTCTCTACCGTCGGATCCTTTAATCACAATCATATTTCCATCATTTGTTTTATCATCTGATCCGCTCCATCGGATCTTAGTGTGAATCATAATTACATTGAGGAAGAAGTACTTTTTTATCTATGGGCTTTCAGTGCGTTCGGCAACACAGAATTAGTAAATGGACTTTTGATGCATTTGGGTCTTTTCAAACCAATCAGATTTGAAGATGCAGTTCCCTGATTTACCCCTCTGATTTGATTCTTCGACTCAACTCCAGCCCACCAAATATTCTTCTCCAGTCTCCACCACTTTCTAAATGACAAGATTAGTGTCTATCAATTTCAAACTTGTGTATGAAGTGGGAAAATTACAGACTATATATATCTAATTTTTTTTGGAAAATTGTTTAAAGGGTTTTGAGAAGGTGAATCATTTCATGCTTGTAGAAGATTACGATATAAAAGTGAGTGTGAGTGGGAGTGGGAGTGGGAGACAAGACAAACGTCTAAGGGATAAATAGTTGTGTGAAGTGAAGTGAGACCATTACATTAGATAGACCGACCATGAGGGAGATTTTTGGGACAAGTTTTAATGCGCTATCATCATTCATATCACAGAGTTTTATGCTTCGAGATTTAACTTTTAAACCAAATTAGGGGTTATCCCCCGCTAGCGGGTTGTTTTTATAAATGTCTTGTTAATATTTTTGTTGGACAAATCTATGAATTTGAATTTAATATTTCAAATACAATATTTGGCTTACATTACTTTTGTAAGGTGTTTTTTTACAAAATAAGATATATAGTTAAAAAACATAGCATGAGAGTTAGAGAAGAAAACAATGATTACTTGTTACATCATTTTATAACTATTTTGATGATCAAAATAACATTAACTAACTATTAACATCAAATTCCTGAAAATAATGCTAGTTCTTTTGTTTTTTAAAAAAAAATTATAGCAATAAAGTTTTGGAGTGTGTCATTAATCCTTAAACCAATATTCGAAAAGTTTGTATAAAATAACTTGGTATATTCAAGAAGTTTGGATAATGTGGTGACACATTTGTCAAACTCTCTCGTTCTTCTTGTTGCCTCACAAGAAAGGGATTAGAGAAGGTTTGAGTGATACCTCGTTTATTTGTCTTGATCATTTTTTTGGTGGTCTTATTTTTTTCTTTGTGGCTTTTGATGTAAGTTTAGAGATTTGTTTTCTTTAATGTGTTATTTTTTTTTATGTGGATTTTTTTTTACATTATGTTTGCTTATTCTCAGTTTTGTTCTAAATTAAGGTCGAAAACGCTTTTGATTTTTGAAAATTCTAAAATCAGCCCGCATATAAATTGTGTTTAAAATGTTTTAAGGAATAAACTCTTACATAAGCAAAGTTCATTTGGGTTCACTTAACGCTCCTTGTATTATCTTTTCTACGTCAACAAATTTATAAAAATCCTTGAAGTAGAGATGACAGCAATTATGCGGCGGGAAGAAACACATAAAAAAGGGACATCGCTTGTACATAATATAATCTTATTTAAATCAATTAGCCAACTTAATATATAGAGAGAGAATAACAACTTGAGATTGATGTCGTATGTCGTCGTCACCTACTGCATACATATGTAAATTTTAGAATTCAATGTACTTCTTCAATATTAAACAAAAACAGTGTACATAAAAACATTGCACTTACACGTTCACTCTAACAGCTACCATCAATTTACTCATGTTGCATCAAAATTGACCAATTAAGATATCTTCTCAAACTCCGCACCGTCCACCCATTTTTTCACGGACAAAATATTTCTTCCGTCTCTTCTCTATTTCCTTTCCAGGCTACGCGCGGCTTTTATATTATAAGATTTTTGAAATGAAAAAAACACTATTAACCCTATTTTATATTTGTATACTTTGGTATGGAATATTAACTTAAATCTAAACTATATCAATTTTGACATTTATATTGCTCTACTTAAAACCTTCTAATTTATTAGAAAATTGGGTGAACATCCGTACTACATTTCTTTATACTTGTCATTGTGTTGCTGCAGGTGGTGATTCCAAAATTTGTTAAATATTTTTTTTTTCTATTGTAACGAACATTGTTTTTATAAATTGGTCAGTTTGATATGTCATACGCTGTGTTAAAAAAATCGTTAATCGTTAATCGGGCGGTCGGGCCGGGATTAACGATTTTTTAAAAAACGGGGATTAATCGGAGATTAATCGGGGATTAATTTTGACCATATTTTGTATATTTTTCAAATATTTTCATATATATAACTATATAATAACACATTTTATTTTAAACAGCAAAACAAAACTTTCTTCTACTTCACGATTGTTGGAAAAAAAAATCCAAGGCTTTTTATTTATATAATAGAAACTTTTCTCTTGTTCACGATTTAATTTTAAGGTAATTATATTTTTATTTTTATAATTAAGTGGGCTAAGTGTTGGGTCACAACAATTTATAAGCCCAAAAAGTTGTTTCTCTGACTTGAACGTGACCCACCATTAACGACATCCACCATTGACGACCTTTCCAATCAACACCACCACGCTTCCAGATCTGAATCGTGCGCTTCCTCGGCGCTTCCAGCCACCTCGTTTTTGGAGCCACAATTCCCAGACGATTCCTAGCGCCTGCTTCCGCGACGTTCCGTCACTCGCGCTTCCGGGCAACTTTGATCAGAAGCTTGATCGGAAGATTTTAGTTCGAGAGCGAGAACGTTGACTTCGGGTTTGACCAAAAAGCACCGATTTTAGTTAATCTCTTCGGTGACCTGCCGTCTCACGATTTTCCAAGCGATTAATCGGACAAAACGCCGATTTTTCGAACACAGGTCATACGTGTTTTTTTTTAATAATATATGTCCCCCTTTGTTTTCTGCAATACATTCAGACAAAAGCTGTTTTAACTTATAGATTTTTAAAATGGGCTACAAATTACAAATGGTATGGCCCGTTAAGGTACTGCTTAGTAAACGGGTATTACCCAGTTTTTTTTTTTATTCTCCCAAAACAGTGTCGTTTTATGTCTAAGGGTTTAATTGTCGCAAGATGACGTCATCTTTAGCCTTGAACTTGTTCTTGTTCCAGAGTTTTCTTCCGACGACCGGCTCGTCTCGGACTCGACACGTCTGAAGGTCTAGAAGACATGGGAAAAGCTTCTCGGGACAAAAGGGTATGCTTTGAATGAAATTTGTTAGGTTCTTAGAGCATAAAGTAAAATTTTGCTCATTTTTCTTCGAGTATCTCTCTATCGGTGAGTGTATTAAGCAACTTAATTGGATTGTTTGTAGGATATATACTATCGAAAAGCCAAAGAAGAAGGATGGCGTGCCAGAAGTGCCTTTAAGCTTCTTCAGATTGACGAGGAATTCAACATCTTTAAAGGTCACTCCAAATTACAATCTCACGAGGCATTAGACATTACTCAAACAGAAACAAAAACTATCCTAATCGAAGAATTTTCAGCTGAACAGTATTGTGATTTATCAAAAACTGAATATGTAAACTTTATCTTGTTAACATTATTATGATTCAGGAGTGAAGAGGGTTGTAGATTTATGTGCTGCTCCTGGTAGCTGGAGTCAGGTATGTTGATCTTGATTTTCTTTTTGCACATTAGTCAGATGTGTACATGATTACTACCGCCAAACTTTTCGCATAGAAGAAACAAGAAACTATTCAGAAAGTCCAAAGCTATTTTGACCTTTTTTTTGCTTAGGATTAGCTAATTGACAAAGGTAGTTCGGTTAGTTCACTAGGAGGTGATAGGCATCAAGAAATCAAAGTTGGGATGATCTTGAATTAGGAGGTGATAGGTTCTTTAGTTTGGTTTGTTCCTAGTTCATTGTATGTTTTGATTCTTATCAGTGCACCTCATTTTCAGGTCTTGAGTCGCCAATTGTATCTTCCTGCAAAGTCTTCAGCTGAGTCAAAGTAAGCTGATTTAGTAATTCACACTTGTTGACCAATTCGAGCTCATTTATTGCTGCTGAAACACTTTGCAGAGAAGGAGATCTTCCTCTCATAGTGGCCATTGATTTGCAGCCTATGGCTCCAATCGAAGGTGTCATCCAGGTTCAAGGCGACATTACTAATGCTCGCACTGCCCAAGTGGTAAAACTTTCTCAACTAAGATTTTATCTGCGTCTCCTTTATGGTTTGTTTCTATGGCTCACCTTTTTTTTTTTTGTTTCTCAAGGTCATCAGACACTTTGACGGTTGCAAGGCTGACCTGGTTGTTTGTGATGGTGCTCCTGATGGTAACACAATTCTGTTTCACCATTCAGTTTTTACCACATGCCATCGAAATTAACGTCTTCCACTATTTGGTTTGCAGTTACCGGTTTGCATGACATGGATGAATTTGTCCAGTCCCAGCTCATACTAGCGGTGAGTTGCTTTTGGTTTCTGTTTGCAAGAAGCATGTCTTTCATGGATTACAACGAATAACAGACAAAAATATTCACTTTTTCTGTCAGGGCTTAACAATTGTTACCCATGTTCTTAAAGAAGGTGGAACATTTATTGCCAAGATCTTCCGAGGAAAAGATACAAGTCTCTTGTACTGTCAGGTAAGTTCATTTTAAGATATTGTGTGCTTATGAAATTGACTGTTCCTTTTTTACTGATACAGTGATTTGCTTTTCATATGCAGCTCAAGTTGTTCTTCCCAAGTGTAACGTTTGCCAAACCCAAAAGCAGCCGCAATTCTAGTATAGGTAAAACAGAGTTTAACTTTCACATGTGCAAATATTATGATTGTGATTGCATTTTTAGAGAGATGTTGCTTTTTTAGAAAGATTGTGATTGCATTTTCTCCACTTTTGTTTTTGTAGAGGCTTTTGCGGTCTGCGAAAATTACTCACCTCCAGAAGGATTTAACCCGAGAGATCTTCATCGTCTCTTGGAGAAAGTTGGAAGCCCTTCAGGTGGAAGCGATCTCGGTAAAAAATTAATAATCTCTTACCTTCACCTTCAATATCAGAAGCTCTTCAAGTTAGACACAACTAACTTATGCATTGTTGAGTAGTGCACTTCATATTTACTCTTTCTCAACCTAACTCTCACCTAAAAATAATGCTCTCTTCATGTGAATTTAACCTTTTGGGCAAGACAAAGAGATCTTCTTTACTGTTAACGTCAGAAATTTAAAAGAGATGTTTTTTGTTTGTCTGTTATCATTCTTTGAGATTTTTATATATTCATTTTGGTACTCTGCAGATTGCAGTAGTGGTTGGCTTGAAGGACCCAACAAAGTTTATATTCCATTCTTGGCATGTGGTGACTTAACCGGTTATGACTCAGACCGGTCTTACCCACTCCCTAAAGAAGCAGACGGATCGTCATACCAGAGCTTGGACCCGGTTCAGCCTCCCATCGCACCGCCTTATAAACGAGCTCTTGAGCTCAAGAAAGCTTCAACACAAAGCATCCGAGACTCTTAAGAGGTAATACAAACAAACAAAGAAAAAGAAGAAAGCTTTTCATTGGATTCCTCAAAAGGCTGTAGTATTGTTCAGGGACCTACAATTTCTGAAACGCTTATTGTTTGTTAGTATTATTTGTTTTTTTCTCACTTTATTATAGAATCAGAATTTTCAATGTTCAGGGACCTATTACTTTTATTTTCTCTGCAAGAACTTAATTTTGGGTCAAGAAAGAGTAAAGCCTTTTTTGTCTTATGGTCCTCTTTTTGAATTTTATATCTGAACCACTTCGTTTTTTGCATGGTAAAATCATGTTGTCCTAAAATACAGTAATGATCTATTTATTTTGTCGAAACTGTTTTTACTAAGAAGTGGTAAAAGTTGGTAACATGGTTTATACTTTAAAGTTTGTAACGAAACTTGAAAAAAGATTTGAGGAAATTACTACTCTCTGCAGTCACTAGCTAAGAAAATTATTGAATCGAAAAAATATATAATCAACTGATCTATGTAAAATTGTAAATGTAACTCTCAAATTTTCGACTATTTTACATTACAACAAAAGTTGCAGCTTTTCTATTTGACCCGAACCTGAACCGAGTCAAGAATGTTTAGCAAGGCCAAGCAGATGTTGAATTTGATCTCGACAGAGAAGAAGAAGAGTTCAAGAACTCGATGCAGTCCTCAATGGCCTCTGCACGGTGAGACTCCGATTCATTTAGAGACTTTGACTTCAGCAGATAAATAGACGAAGCAGAGCAAGAGGAAGAGGAAACATTTCTCGAAGAACAAGACGGCGCCGTTTTGGTGTTAGTGCTCTTCCTTCCGAAGGACATAAAACGCAGCGTTTTGGAGACTCTGGCTCCAACACGCCGGAGTAATCTCCTCGCTGCCGGCGAGCTTCTGACGTCGAGACTGAGAATTCCAATGAAGACTCTTTGACGACCATGCCGTGATGAGCTGAGATCGTTGTGTGTTGGGTAGATCGGTTCCTCGTTTGCTTCTGGGTCCGGACTAAAGCTTACTCTTTTGCATGCTCTTCGAGACATTTTCTTGTCTGAAACTTTAACGATGAGTGTCTCTTAGAGAGAGAGAGAGAGAGATGGAGTTGGTTTTGTCGTTTTGAAGAGTATTTAGGGGGAGAGTGTGTTGATTAAGTGAAAAATAATAGGTGAAGAAGTTTCTTATGTGAATGATCAATTAATATGTTTTCTATACGAAATGGGTTTCGTGAGCTAGATTTGCTTACTTGTACATGCTAATTATAACATAATAATTGATTCTTGGTTTTTTTGTTTTTCCATTGGCTCGTGAACTTTCGATGAAGACAGTGATTTTGATCAAACAATTTAGTCAGATGCGAAAGAGAAGGCTTGAAGTAAAGAGCGAACGAGTAATAGACTTAATAGTAACACAAATTTATGAGTAAGAAGGTAAACTACATCTACATATGTAAGATAAATTAAAGATGATAATTAAGAAATAATTCAGATTGATTCTCTTCTTGTCATTGTTGTCTGCTTTGCCTTTCTTTCTTTGCAACTCATCTTTGGGCCAATAGAACAGAGAAAATATAGCCCACATATGTACCCGTTAACGATAATATGGCCCATGTGAGCCCATTTGGTGTAATCTTTTTTGGATAATTAGTTTGACTAGAATTCCAACTTAACGGCTATGTTAAACAAATCGCACCAAAAGAATCCGTTGAGTTTAACTGATTACGAACAAAAGCATACAAGTCTACAAAACGTAATTCTCTAAAAACCATAATCAAACCCAAAACTTAAACTCGAAGAACCAAACAAAAATAATATTCTATTCCATAAGAAGTATTGAATCTTTAAAGTAATCATGTTCTCGTGGTGTAAACATATTCATTGGTATCTTTAATCGGCCTATATTTGTTCAGTTACGTCAAATTTGAGTTTGAATATAACAATACGTAAAAAAGGAAGAGACAGATTACATTTTATTAAACTATAGTTGACTCTAACACTTAAAAACATTATACAAATAAAATATCTAATACAAATTAATGGAAATTCAGAAAAAGGTTAAAATTCTTCAAGTTGGATCTTACCACATGCATATTGGGCAACCAAGTAGTTTGTATGTTGTGTGTGTATATATAAAAGATAATATGCTTATACGTGAAGCGAATATTCAACGGAATAAATTCACGATACCATGTATCTAGTTTTGTCCCCTTTGTGCATTTTTAACAATATTTATAGATGTCTTGACGTATCGATTTGCCTTTATGTTATTTCGATCTACAAGTAATTGGATAATTGAATTTTAGCGAGGCTAATGATTTGGTAAACGTAACGAAAACCATTGACCAAATAATAACATAGTCAAATTTTTGTCTTCAGGAGTACGTTATTGTAATTGTTATAAACTACAATCATCATCGTTAAGCATTTTTACATAGGAATAAAAATGTTTAGCATTTAACAAATAGTTGTGTTTTCTTATTCAAACTTTCTGATTAAATGAGAACTGAAGCTGGTACGCAGGCAGGATCCATATTAATTAGACTAATGTTTAATAATATAGATTAAAATGGTTATCATGTGTGGACAGACATGTGCTTTAAACAACAACAAAAATCCGTCGGAAAAGAATAATAATTCATTCACCTAATAAATATAAAAATCAATTTTACATGACTATAGTATAACCCAATTGTGTTGTCTGCTTCTCTAAAATTTGTCTCATCATAGCAATCACTGTAAGTCTGTAACCCGATTTGGAATTAATTTCTAAAAATGTCTAATCGATAGCACAATTATTTGAGCTTTGTACAACTATTTTTTATGAAATGTTTACAATTTTGACCACATTCATATAAACCGTTACAACAACATGATTTAATATTCGAGTCACCGATCAAAATATAAGATAAATTCATGAAACTAATTTTTTGTACTGTAGAGAAAAAATGTTTTTGGATCCAGAAAACATATTTTTTAAAATAGTAAAAAAAAAAAAAAAAGAAACCAGACATCACATCATCAAATGAAGCATATGCTTAGAAACGTTTAATATGATGCTCATCTGTCTCTGCCTCACAATGCGGATATCCCTTTTATTGACTCTTTCTTCTTCTTCAGATTCCTTCCTCTCACACAACAACAAATAAAAAAATCTGATCTTTTCCTTCTGATGTTGCTGTTTTAATCCGATCTTACGACACCCAAATCGTCAAAAACTAATAATTTAAGCTTCGTGAAAATAAATGATGACCCTTTCTTCTCTCTCTATAAATCTCTCTCTAACTCCTCCATTTCTTCCTAGCACGACCACTTGTTCTTCTTCTTCTTCTTCTTCTTCTTCCTCTTCCTCTGCAACCACTTGTTCCCCAAGGTGTTCTTTTGTTAATTCCCCTGTTTCCCTCGGTGTCTCGTGCCCCCAGAGATCACCCATTAGCTTGATTCGCAAGAAAAGTAAGCTACTTTGTGAAGTGGTTTCTGCTTCTGGGTCGAACGATATGACTATTACCGAAGTTAGGGAGGAGGATGAGTCGGAGATTGAGGCTCCGCTTCTCGATCCTGAGTCGCTCTCAAAGCCGAGGAGAATTGCTCTCTTTGTTGAGCCTTCGCCGTTTGCGTAAGCCTTCTGTTTTTCTTCTTGATTGCTTGATTTCTTCTTCATAGTGTCGTGCATGTTTCGTGTTCGACGAAATGTCCCTGTGAAAAGGGATCTTGGTTGTTTTTCATCAAAGCAGATGCAGATGATTCTTTCTTAGTTGTTGACTTTATTGTTATGTATTTTTCGATGATCAATTATTACATGACAACTCTTTCTTAGGGAGAACTTCGCTGGTCTATGGATTTGCGTCCATTTTTCTGTACTAATTTCGAGAATTTTAGAAATTATAGATTGTTCTAAGACCAAATTTCATTTCCGGGTTTCGAGTTCAAAGTTTACAGATTTAGATGCGAGAAGAATTGGGTTGAGAATATCCCATGATACGCGGGATCACTGAATCAGGACTTATTAGTTCTCTTTCTTTCTCATTTGCATTTATCACTGATATTTACTTATCAAAAGCTTTTTTCTTCTTCTTCTTCTTAATTTTGCAGCTATGTCTCAGGATACAAAAACAGATTCCAGAATTTCATTAGGTATCTTCGTGAAATGGGAGACGAGGTTTGTTCTTTTCTTGTGAAACAAAGTATCTAATTCTTCAACTGAAAGTTTAGTTTCAGTGAGGCTAAAACTCTTTTGCTTAATAGGTTATAGTGGTGACCACACATGAAGGTGTTCCCGAAGAGTTTTATGGAGCCAGAGTCATTGGATCAAGAAGGTAGCAACGTTTAGCTAACTCAAAAAACTCTATGGATGTTCTCAGTTTAGTGGTATTAGCTAATCTATCATTCTGTTCTGTAGCTTCCCATGCCCTTATTACCAAAAGGTTCCCCTCTCTCTTGCGCTTAGTCCAAGAATCATATCGGAAATTGCTCGGTTTAAGCCTGACATAATACATGCTTCATCTCCTGGGATAATGGTAAAACCCTTTTGCATCTCTAAAACCTTAGCAAAACAGTAAACTTGAGAATCCAAAATTAACACATTCTTGTTTTTTTTGGCTGTCGACTAAATATTCAGGTGTTTGGTGCTCTGGCAATAGCGAAACTGCTATCTGTACCAATAGTAATGTCTTACCACACACACGTCCCTGTGTAAGCTTCTTAAGCCTCGCTTTGTTAATGGAAAATCTGTGTTTATGATTCGAGAATTATTAAGACGTTGATGTTTCTGAAGATTAAGCTTGTGTTGATGTGCAGATACATCCCAAGATACACTTTTAGTTGGTTGGTCCAACCCATGTGGTCAGTAATAAGTATGTAAAAACTCTGTTTCTCAAATGTCAAAATTTCGTAACTTTTTTTGGGTATTGTCAAGTAATAATATATGTAACTAAACTTGAGTAAGCGTTTATCAGGATTCCTTCACAGAGCGGCTGATCTTACATTAGTTCCTTCCGCTGCCATTGGAAAAGATCTTATAGCAGCTGGTGCAACTGCAGGTGAAGAAAGCTTCACACATTACATATATATATATTATACAAACTCTGTGATTGTTTAAACTAATTTTTGTTCTTCTTATATTTTGAAGCTAATCAACTTCGACTCTGGAATAAGGGTGTCGATTCAGAAAGCTTCAATCCCCGTTTCCGTTGTCAAGAAATGCGTATAAGATTGAGGCAAGAACAGAAAAATACGTTTCTCTTTGTATGGATTAAGAACATTGATACCTTTTCGTGCTAATCTTATTGTTTAATGTGTTGTAATTGACAGTAATGGCGAACCAGAAAAGCCACTAGTGATCCATGTAGGCCGTATCGGCGTAGAAAAGAGTTTGGAGCTTCTAAAAAGGTTAGATTTCTTTTGTAGCTTTTAAACTGGACTCGCTTCGTTTAAGAAGTGTATCGAAATCTGAAATTGAGAAATTCGTGTGCAGTGTAATGGACAAATTACCTGAAGCTCGGATTGCTTTCATTGGAGATGGACCATACAGGTACTAATTTCGTTAAAGATTGGTCATATTGCTTTCTAAAGATTTCTAGACTGTAATATATAGTTGAGAAGATCTTGGTTTTCAAAGTGTCATATTGGTTTTCTTAAAGAGAGGATCTTGAGAAGCTGTTTGCTGGAATGCCAGCGGTTTTCACGGGAATGTTACAAGGCGAAGAACTCTCACAAGCTTACGCAAGCGGAGATGTGTTTGTGATGCCATCAGAGTCAGAGACACTTGGCCTTGTGGTTCTTGAAGCTATGGCTTCTGGTCTTCCTGTTGTTGCGGCTCGAGCCGGTGGGATCCCTGATATCATCCCTGAAGACCAGGTCTGTGAATTATCTAAATTTAATTCCCGTCCTTACAAATTCATGATCTTGCGTTGATTGTTCTAACCAAAGCAGATAACTTTAGGTGATAATGAGCTTATTGGTTTCTGTTTCTGATCCTATTAGGAGGGCAAAACCGGGTTTCTGTTCAACCCTGGAGATGTGGAAGACTGCGTGACGAAGCTGAGAACTTTATTGCACGACTGTGAAACAAGAGAGATCATTGGAAAAGCGGCAAGAGAAGAAACGGAGAAGTACGATTGGAGAGCAGCAACTACAAAGATACGCAATGAACAGTACAGTGCAGCGATTTGGTTCTGGAGGAAGAAGAAAGCTCAGGTCTTTGGACCAGTCAGTTGGTTGGTTAAACGACTGTTTCCGGTACCGGAATTGAACGTGTAGAAGAAGGAGAGCAATAAATTTGGAATGTGAAGATTGATCGTTATCTGGTTTCTTTTGCTTAAGATCCTCTGTTTGGTTAATTGTGAATTATCTTATACTTGGATTGCTTGTGTCTTCATGAAAAGGTTGATGCTGTAAGATCTGTGTCTATAAACCTGGTTTAGACTTTGGCCTTTAGGGTTTTAGTATCAAAATTATTATTATTATTTTTTTTTTTGTATAAAATGATTAGCAGCTTGTTTTATGTTTCTCATACTATTTTGTACTATTACAAAGTAAAGTAAGTATTACCACAAATGTAAGGGTATTTGCTATTTGTTTTGATCCGTACTCAATTTGTATCTAAGTGTAATGTTTGTATATGAACTTTGAAGATTGAATGTCCTGATAACAAATGACCGGAAGAATAATAGACCACGGGTTCCGAAATCTATCATCAACATATATCGCCAAACCAACGATTACAAAAGACAATTTAGTCGTTTATTAATAATTGTTGGCGACAATAAAAACAAACAACAAATTGTATCGGTTTAGGGTTTGTCGTTGCTATTTGTCACGCCAACTAACAAAGGTTGATAAAGGATATTTGATACAAGGAGGACACAATCCTATTACTAGGCCCATTTATCACTCTAAAGCCTTGGGCCTTTTGTTACAAGCTAACAACTTACAAGCAAACATTACGATTATGCTAGTCCCAAGTCAATTATTCTGTTGGGAATTTTTTTATTATATCAACTATAAATAATTAAATATCAACAAAAAAAGTTTTTTTTTCTTTTTCTTTTTTGGTCAGGGAACACAAAAAACTCAAGGAGATTATGATTTTAGACAGAAAGTTGCATTATCTAATTGAAAAGGACGGGATTTTGTACATTAATTGTCACATTAAGAACGTGACCACAGACCAGTGAGGGAAACAACAAAGACCAGTATGACTTAAAAGACGCCGTCAGATCGAAATATCTACATTAGTAGATAAATCTCAACCGTTTAAAGTGCCATGCCATCAAGTTCCTCTACCGGCTTAGATTGTTTTTTTTCGTGTCTCAGATCAATTGAAACGACGTCGGTTTCAGCAGTTTTTTTTTTTTTTTTTCTGGGTGCGGTCTCAGCAATCAGTGTTGTAATATGTGACTTCCGATACGTATTGCATAAACTCGGGATCGTTCTCAACCCCCCCCATGGTTTCCGGCGCCAGAACTACTTCCAGATCTACGCTTCCGTTCCCTTCTCTTCCGGGAAACGCCGATATCTTCCCGTCGAATTTGTTCGCTCCGCCACTCCTCACCGCTAACGGCTTTCCCCACCCGAAATCGTTGTCGTACATTGGGAATCTCGGTGAGCTCCCCATCGTGATCGAAGCGCCATCTGGATTTCCGAGAGGGAAGAGCCTCGGATCACTTTCCCAAGAGGCGATTCCGCGGCGGACCGTCGCGTCGTCGTGCGACACCACGTTCCTGTGCAGCTGATCGGCGGACCATCGGAGATCTTTGGTGAGCAGATCTCCCGCAGACGCCATCGTTGGTATGCTCTGTATCGCGTTACCGAAGTAGTAAGGATCCATCTTAGGCTCAAGCCGGTGCCGGCAGTTGACAGCCATCCTAAACGTCGTCGTCTTGCTCGGATCGAGGTTCCTTGCTCGCGTAACGGATCGCCATAGCTGAGCACTGAGAGATTGGAACGACGAAATCTCAGCCGTTCGATCATAATTCTTCTTATTCGTATCCGATTTCAAAAAACCCTCCACAACGGTAGTTATTTTGCCGTTAATCTCTCCGTTACCCTTACCGTTACATTTCCTTCCATCGTTGCTTACTTTCCCGAGTATCTCTTCAGTATTAACGGCCGTCTCAATTCCGTTAACTTTATTGTTAGTCCTCTGTTTGAGTTTCGAAATCGCTTCTCTGCTGAAATGAAAAATTCTCTCCCGGAGAGGCTGATCGGCATCGAAAGTGACACGTGGACCGCCGGGAGGGACTCGCAGAACGGAGGGAGAGTCGAAGAAGGTGTGGCGGGAGAAATCTGGAAGGTGTTTGATCTTGCAAGCGCCGCTAGTGAGGTCAGCGAATGTGTTGAAAAAGTGCCAAAAGGAAGTTCCGTCTGTAACGGAATGGTTAACGGTGCATCCGACAAATACACCGTCGTCTAGCTCCGTCACTTGGACGGCGGCTAGAGGCTTGTGGTGGCCGTTATAGCTAACAAGACGCTCGAAGACGAAAAACTCACGGACGAGAAGAGGAACGTCTTTACCGGGAGAGAGAACATCGGAGACGGTGACGTGTTTAGCGGAAGCGGCGACGAATTCAACTCCGGCGTCGTTGCAGGTGACGTAAATGTGACCGGCGGGACTGGTGGAGAAACGGCCTGCTAGAGCAGGGAAGAGAGAAAGAGTGGAGGAAAGAGAGCGGCGGAGAGAAGAGACAAGGTCGTCGAATGAGAATGAAGGAGGAGGGCGCGTGAGGAGCACGCCTTTTTGAATGTAGTGGCATGAGAGCATAGGGAGATCGGAGACGGAGAGACGGAGATCGGAGACGGTGGACTTCTTCTCCGGATATACAATGCATTTCGAGATTTCTGTTACTGAACAAGAAGGCATTTTTTTAATTATTTTAAACGTATAGATAAGAGAGGATATGGATTTTGGGAGTTATGTCTAATTGTCGTATTGGTGAGTAAAGTTATGGAGGAAATGGGGTTTATATAGTCGTCGGAGCAATGGTTGGATTCATGAACTTGAGTGGTTACTATTTTTGTCTTGCTATTCGATTTTTTTAATATTTTTTCTTTATTTCTCCTTGTATATACATATATATATATATATATTATTTGGATATAACCATAAACGATTTTGTACATGTAGATTTTGTGATATTCATATTATTAGCTTGTAAGAAATTAATTATAGGACAAATAATTAACATTTATATCATTCACACATTGCTTTATGTTAGTCAATTGCTAAGTGAAACACAAATACAAACACTTCAAAACAGATTAACGCATATATTTTATAAATTGTTGTCCATGTTTACATACTTTATTTATATAAATTCATATAGTTTACTAAACGTAACAGAAAACGGAAATATATGGTAAAAACTAAGCGGGAAATTATACCACTCGTGAGTTCAAGTCTCACATGTATTGTTTGAGAAGGGGATTTTTTTTCTTTTCTTTTTCTATGTAACTTTTCAAAACTAATTTAATACATAGGAAATATCTGTTTTGAAACAAAATTGCATATATTCTTATAATTATTTGAATATTTACGATGTGAGATAATTTGTCCACTTGTAACTAAACTGTGTTTTTAATTCCAATAAAATAATATGTGTTTTATATATAAAAATAAGAGAAACGAAATATTGTATACATGCATATTCACATCTAAACCTTTTATATATGTGTTTTAAAAGAAACGAAAATAAATTTTACAAAAAAAAAAAAAAAAACCTAAATAAAAGAAGAAGAGGACGTGTTTGGTCGGAAGGAGAAGAAAGGACAGATAGCCTCCGCGGGAAACAGATGGAACGTTAAGACCTACTCTTCTGTTCTTATTTTATTATTAAATAAAAAATTTGGCCAGTTTTTTTGCATTTACTGAAAACATAATTTAATGATTAGAAAGTCCTCGAGAAAAAAATATAATCTTCTGACACTACAAATCTCATAGGAAACTAAAGAAGTCTGCCTTTTCACTTGTTTTAGATCCCAAGATTAATTGTATGGGGAACGTAAGCTCTCTCTTGTTCGGTGACAATATATAAAAGAAAGGGTTTTTTTTGTTCTTTTTCTTTCATGCTAAGTGTTTTCTTTTAGATATTTGTATAAGTTATACTATATTTTTTTTGTGTGATAAAGATAAGTTATAGGGTACTATGTTATAGGTTGATAACACAATAAAAAAATAGATATATAGTGATTAGAACATGTAATCTACGATTTGAGTAGAAAATATATCAAAAAGAAAAAAATTAGTAAGGTTTAGACACAGGTAAAAATTTATCCCTTTTCATTTTCATTTAATTTTATCACTTATATAACGATAAATATTATATTAGTGTGGAATAAATTTAGAATTTGATACTTTCCATTAACTTATGTCTATTCAAAATAATTCGATTTGGATAGGCATAATGTCTTCTCAGCCAAGAAAGACATGAAAAAAAAAACAGTAAAATAACATAGAGAAATTATATGCGATAAATGTACGCGGTTAATATGCAGTACAGATATATAATGGGGACATAAAATGCGCTGTGTCTTTCGCATTGATTCTAGTTGGTCATTTCAAAGAACAAAAGCATTTAATGACTCACTAATTATCATTAGTTCCATTATTAACTCAAATAACATGAAACATGATCATTAGTTATTCCCCGACTACAATTTTTTTTTTTAAATGCATTTTCAAATTTCAACTACTATAATTGTAACAATTATTGGTTTCAAGAGAAAAATATATATATTCAACTGCATTTCCAAATAATATTTTTTCTCGTTAATCATTGCTTATTCTCATGTCTGATTTGCTTCTGACAGCAACAGTTACTTATAATCACTTCATATGGTAATTTATAATGATGAGCGAATATAACGAACAACAAAAAACAATAAGGAAAATGATTGATGCTAGTATTTTAAAATAATGATCATAATTTGTCCATGTGTTAATAAGTTTCTTTACACACTTTGTTAATACTCTCTTTTTATATAAATTAAATATACTAACTTAAAATTACTTTTGTTAAAAACAGACTGTTAGTAAGATGTATGCAAGAAACTTGGAAAAAAAAAACGAAAAATTAGAGAATTGCATCTTCCACTTTTGCTGTCGTATTATAAAGCTTTAGATAAAGTTACCCCACCGATTACCATATGGCCTATGGGTAGTCCACTAAGTTAACGATTTGTTTAAGTTCGTTTCACTAAGGAAAAATCATACATCCAAATCTCAAATGTCTTAGAAAACTGCAAAATGTATAATTAATCCATAATTCTATAATTATACAATCTCAAAACTCAGATTCCAATATAAGTTTGAAATTTAGATTTTCTACTGTAGGTTCCATGGATCGATACTATTTTTTAAGAGGACTGGACATTTTGTTTTTCATTTTTATATGATGTGCACTCTTATTAAACTTTTGAAAAAAAAATGGTCGTTTTAAAGTGGATTCACTGTATACTGTTCATATCTGTATTGGATATTTATTATACAATAAAAGTGAATGGTGGAAAAGAGAGAGTCAACTGTGTTAATAAGAAGCATGTTCAATGCATCTATAAAATCTACCAAAACTCAGTGCTTTGACCATTTTCTCCATACCATTATGGTAGGGACAGTTTAAAATCACTTTCCTTAATCTATAAAAAGTGAAATTCCCGACTATAAACAGTCGGAGTATTACATGATCGATATATATTATTCATCGGTTTTAACTTTCAATTATCTCATCCAACGACAAGTCTTTAGATAAAGATTTTGGAGTTCGGATTTAATAACATCCTGCGAATATTCACTGCAACACTACATAATGACATATAAACTTAACTGATTATGAATTCGATATGCTTCATGTATATACATGACTCGGTCTTTATAGTAAATTTCAATCGATATAGTGTGGTAGGAACTATTACTTTTTAACTTCCCACTAATCAGATATTTTTTTTGAGTGAGCATTACATATACTACCTTTAATTAATCAATTAGTATCGATTTAACACCAACTTATTTATTTAATGTCATGCTAATCATTAACACGGCCCAAAATACATGCATGTGAGTATGTGACCCCCTAATTTCCACTCATGTACATGGTATATGTGTGTGTATGTATGCATTCATTCGTATTGATGGTGACATTCATTCGTAGTTTTTTCCCCCACACATAATCCTAAAGTACTTATTTTATAAATCTTTTCGTTTTCCAACTAAGACATTTCAATTTTTTGATATGATTAATATACAAAAACCTATACTCAAAAGAATAAGGTTGGACTTTTTAATTATTAACAATTTTGAGTATTTTTCTAAAATTTTATAAATCATTGATGTATTTTAAACATTTGTGTTATAATGTTAAATGCATAATTGTCTGCGGGAGTGTGTGATTCCGAGTCTAATCTACGTCTACCGCACAACATGCTAATTATTTAAAACATAATCAGGTTACAGGTACACAATAATTAAATGTCAATGTTATAATTTATTTTGGGAGGTTATAACTAAAAACGAATCATCCGATGCGGAAGCCACGTCATACGGGATGGGGATTTCTATCATAATGACGAAAGTACCCTTAGAACCAGCTTGAATTGGCACAAGTACCCTCCTTATAAACAACACAAATTGGCACAAAGAACATGTCTTGTTTGAACCAGCTTGAAGCTAACCTTTATCATCTGTTACTTTGTTGCTCTCCCTTGTATCCTATCCCGACAATACCTGTTGGAAGTTGAATTTACAACCCTACCCATACATGTTTATATGTTTTTTCTTTCTTCCTTTCTAATGAGCTAATTTGTAAGGATTCATAAAAATAATATCTTATAATAACACTTTCTCAACCTGTTACCACTACAATATATACATACAATTAATACAAGTGCATGTCTATTTTACAATTGGTGTTAGTGCACGGTGACACCCATAACAATCCACGCAACAAAGGCGGCCACAATATCTTTCGTTGGATCCGCAATTCCGCATGACTATACTAACTTTATATATTTATCATTTATGGATATTAGGGTAAAACTTAGTGTGCGCAAGGCGTTACATAACTTACCTTTCACAATCACATCATTTTTGTTTTGTTTATATACATTTAATCTGTTGATATCTAAATCATTAATGTTTTTCGCTATACATATATACAAATGGATGTACGTCTTTTACGGGTTTCTATCTTCTTGTATTGAAAAGACAAAAGAAGTGTACTTGATTTAATCCATTTTACATATTTTATTAGATTTACGTGCGGGGATGGAAGTCGTAACTATAGCTCTCTACGATTGGTTGCAATCTGAAAATATGAGAAGATGCCTCCAGGTTTTAATAACAGCTTCTTCTTTCTTTCAACTAATACGTTATTAAATTCTTCATAGTATAATAACAATCTTCCAAATCTTGAAATTTTCCGAGTTTGGGTCTCAATACGTTGTTAAATTGTGAATTTATATCAGATCAAGGGTAATAATTTACGATTTTTAGTAGACTTGGTCACTTGGACGGAGCTCCAAATCGCCCAGTCTCAGCTAATGATATCATTTCACTAACGTTGTTATCAACGTTTACGGGTTTTAAGGGCTCTTATTGGGCTACAAGCCCATAATTGTGTAAGCATGGAGTATTTCTTCTCTTTTGGGCTTTCATACTAGGCCTTTTTTTTTCCTTCTTTATTTCCCGAAGAAGCTATAAATTTTAGTTTTTTTTAAGAAATTAGTAGATGATCCGCGGTAGCGCAGAGTAAGGTTTTTATCTTTTTAATTTAGTTTTGTTTGGTTACCCGACCTGATCAATTAACAGATTCGATTTCTAATTTGACTGTGTGGGATTACTTTTATATCTTTTTTATTTTAGTTTTATTATGGTACTCGACATGATCAATTAACAGATTCTATTTCTGATTTAACTGAACCATTTGCCGATTTATTTTAAGTTTCTGACCCATTCAATAAATAGATTTGATTTCTGGTTTGACTGAACCATTCGTCGATTTGTTTTAAGTAATTATTCTTGTATCAAACTGTCTTTTTCTCTTATTTTTGTATCAAAACAAACATTTTTTAGCTCAGATATATATGAGTGCGTAGGTCCCAGGATAATAAATTTGTTTTTTTTTTAAATATAACACAAAACTACTATTAACACAATGTAATTAGAATTGACAGTGACATTATTTGTTCAAAGATAAGGGCATCCTTTCCACAAAAAAGATGTTTAAGTTTATTTAACGGTTTAAATCATAACAAATTCTCCCAGCCTTTCACTGTACACAGAACGTATTGCTGTTTCTAAATATCTGTTTTTAAAAAAATATAGAGATGTGTTTTTAATTATAACTAGTAGTATATCTTTAAAAACTCCACCCTTTAGCCCCTCTGCAACATATAAGGACGCATTCATATAATCTGAAATCTAGTTAACAATATTCTGTTATCAAATAATCAGAGCATAAAGTGAATAAAGCCACTATACTAACAAGTTCATGTATAATATAATCTTAAGTAAACAAATAAGAGCCGTACGGGCTAATTTGTTTTTGCTAAGACCGTACGGGCTAATTAGGCGTATATTCAGTTCTTCTATGAGAGTAATCTAAACAGGGTTATCTGCTAATAATTGGAGGGAAGTGGAACCACACGAAAATGGTACATAATTTATCCTATTGAACGATCAGCGAAGTCATGGGAGAATAATATCAAGTAAAAAGTATGTATATAATAAAGAAAAAAGGAAGAAGAAGAATATATATAGTCAGATACTTCGCCGGATTAATATAATTTTGAACAGTAGAAAGCTGAATTAGATGCTGATTCGGACTAATCCTAAGTTGTCGGGAAGAAAAGCAACTTCCATCGAGCATTGACTTTATTGTCAACGAACCTTAATAACATTATAATACATGATTAGTAAAGTATATATAGCCTATAAACAAATTGTGCATATGTAATTAGTCACATATTGGTGATATAGACGTGTTCAGCAAAAATTACAATAAAGCCGAACCTAATGTATAATATATGGATGAGTGGATCGCATAATCACACAAACTTTCAAATATCTTACAAATATTTACAACAATCCTGCATCAATTTTATAGGTATATATGTACGTAGAGAAACATTTATAACAATCTATGAGACAAACTCTAGAAGCTCTATATGATTTTTTTAACTCCACTGCGGAAACGCGTTGCAAAAACTAGACCCAGATGCAAATGCGAAACTATGATGAGGTTTTGGAGGGAGCAAAACGGCAAAAGAATCGGTTTGAGTAGGAGAGAGTGTTGCGGGGGCGGTTGCTGATGCGTTTGTGTCGGTGACGTTAACGGTTGTGATGTCGTGAATGCTTGATCGGCGTTTGTCTTTACAATCGGTGAGCTGTCGAATGAAATATTTTTGAGCGTGGGAAGCGACTTGCGTCGGCGTTCGAGTCGTCACAAAATTTCTTGCTATGTTTCTCCAATCTCCTTTTCCATATTTGTTCAAACCCATAAGAAATCGCCTGCCAAATTATATTTATTAATTAACTTAACATGAGATTTGCACCCCAAAAAAAAAAATCAACTTTGAAATACTGATAATATATTTTACTGAAAAAAACAAAAACCAGTAGAGTTCGTAATTTTTTGTTATATATTTTATTAATTTCACCGAGCATAAGAATTTCAAGTCATTTTCCAAAATAAAATAAAATATTCAATTAATTGTATCTTTTTATTAACTTCACAGTTCACATAGTAAGAATATTTATTTTTTGTTTGTAACCGATAGTAAGAATTGTTATACCGGTGTTCTTCCTCAGTCCACGGAACTCCTTTCTTCCTCTCTTTTTCCGGCATCGGAGGCCTAAAACAATCATTCATCGCCGGCGAACTCCTCTTTCCTCCGACGTAATCGTAACGGTAGCCGTAGCCGGAGTTCTCTAGCCCAAAGAAGGATTTACTGGTGGTTCCGGAGGAGGCGTCGCTGCTGTATCCCGGAATGGGGATAAGTCCGGCCTCGATGTCGCTGACGTCATCCTCTAGTTCCTTGTAACGTCTAAGGACGTCAACCACGGTTTTGCCGGGGATGGAATCGGCGATCTTGATCCAGCTCTCTAGATTGTCTTTGTCGTCTTGAAAGGCAAGAGCTTTCTCGAACCGTTTGTTTTCCTCCACCGTCCACGTGGCTTCTCGGTAAAACAAGTTTGCGTTATCCGGTGAAAAGAAACCGAAACCTCCGTTCGTCGATGACATCGTTGGCTCCTCCTCTGTTTTCACGAACACTTTGGAATCTAGAAGAATTGAAAAAACGGAGAGGAGACGAGAGAGAAGAAGAAGATAATCTAAATGGCTTTTTGATTGACTGTTTGCAGTCGGAGTGAGCGAGAAAAAAATCAGGAATTTCGCGAGCAAATTATTACAAAGAGAAAATAAAACAGAGAATAAAGTGGATCTCTTCGGTTGTAAACGAAAAATAAAAAGTGGGTTGTGCTTTTAATTATTTCTTTTCGTATCTAATTCACGTGATGATCAATAGGAATTACAATTTACACTACAACGAGAAAAGGTGTTGGAAAAAAAAAAAGATAAAGGAAAAAGTTAGATATTTTTATTTAACCTGATTTCTTTCCCTATGTCAAATCATTAATATATATTATTTTAGTTGTAATCTATTGGCCAGTTGTAATCTAAGCTGGTTAGCGTTAAAAAAAAAATTAGCTGACCAATAGGTATACGACAACTCCGTCCTTGATAAATGTTCATTTTCTTTTATCTTTTATATGATGTTTTGTTTTTCTTTGTAAAACTCACCGGCAGATAAATTCGCTTAGTATGTTACCAAATGCACGTGTCGATTTATGAAAGAACGTGTAACATAATTTGTATTTTGACAAAGAAGGTTTAACCAATCAAATGAACAGACAAGAAAACGACTGTTCAATGGTTTGGCCGGTTCTTAATTCGTTGTTTAATCAAAAAATATTTAACTAATTAGCCCATTTTTTGTTGTCAACACGAAATAGCCATTCAATATTATTCCAGTACACACCCACATCCACATTACACAAACACAAACACAAGTTGGAATATTCCACATTTTATTTTTCAATTACGAGTCTGCGATAAGCGTATTGTTTCAGCTGAGTCAGTGACACTTGCTACGTTTAAAATATTTAGTTTAAGGAACTGATTAAGTTGCGACCATGATCTTAAAAATAAAATAAAATACTCGGCACTATTTTAACGAATCAAAGTTGTATTTCTATCTTTATACAACCTTATTTTTTATCAAAAAAAAAAAAAAGACGGGATCAGACAATCTCACTGGATTCCTTATTTGTCAATATCAATTTTAGAAGTTCTACTAACGAAGGAAAATATGAGAATCAAAGGAGCTAGGGCGTTCGGAAGTATACTATCCAATATAAACATAAGTAATCGAAGATATTTTTACTCAGTTTTTCAGGTTTTAATATTGTTTATCTTATTCATGCATTTTGAAGAGTATATATACTGTATACGTGTTGGTTGCTTTCATGTCGTAAAAAGTTTATATATTAATGTCTCCCCCACCTCATATGGACGGTACCACAGCTCCACTTCTAGCCAATTATATAATTTTAAATGTTAAAAGTATAAAGCACTGCAACCAATTATTATAACCAACAGTCGTAATTTTTTCAGAAACTCATGTCTTTTGTCTTTCAAAAACTACTCAAAAAACATAAACCGAAAAAACAATACTCCTTAGCCAGACTAAAATAACATAGCTTAGCATAACTGGTTTTCTTCGTGAGGAAAAGAAAAAACAAATTTGGATAACTACTTAGTTTGATTCAATGAAAATACACACAAGATAGCTACATAATAGATATTAGGAATAATAGAATATGGTAGGGACAACAAAGGAATCTAACACAAAATTTAAGGTGTCACATGCATGGAACAACACACAAATTTGAAGCATAAAATGTAAGTGTCATCTGCTGATTTGTAGCAGACACAAGTTTCTGTTCGACTGAGAGCGACTTCTTCTTGGATTCTATATTTAGGAAGATTCGCTTACTATAATTAGTAAACAGCCCTTTTGCTGTCAAATTTATTACTCTTGCTTCATTTTATTTCGTTTCTATCGTTATTATTAGGAGTGTTTTTTTCCTCCCTTTCCCATTTTGCAATATTGGAAATGTGACATTGCACCTACTCAATCAAATTTAACGACCGAGAAACTGCGTTGATAACGATTTTTCTTTTAAATAACTTTTTGTTTATTTTTATTTAATTTATCGTATGATGAGTAGACACGTCAAACTGTTAGGTGATGTTTGAAATATTACTTGCATAAGTTAGAATTTAGAAACGTAAATTTGTTTTACCTGCTAACGAATTGAACTCGATACACATATTTGATTAAAGCAAGATGATTGAGTTAAATCAATTAATAATCTCATCCAAACATATTTTAAAAAAAAAACTGTTTTAGCTATATCAGATATAAACTTTAGTACGGTATTGTGTTCTGAACGATATTTTCTAATTTTCGTATATGCCTGCACTAATATTAATATAGGATAAACTATGGATCAATCCAAATTCCCCAAATTTTCGGCTATCACAGAAACAAATTTGTTTGTTTGTTGTCAATGTCAACCTTTCATTAAAGCGTAACACAATCACACAGTGACTTTATTGACATTTGGCTTGAGCATACAAATGTCAAGAAAAGAATTGATTGGTTCAAAAATAATGTTGGAGTTTTCAACATTTAGGAAGATCGCTTGGAGGAGGAAGAATTGATTGGTTTGGGCCTTTGCCATTCTCCACCAAGAAAGCCATCTTTAGTCCCCATGTTGTGTGTACCTCTAAATGGCAATGCATAAACCAAACCCCTGCAACCACATACAATACGTATTAATAATTTAATATTATTAAAAATTATTAAGAATAGTCGCTATTATTTAACTGTAACCACTATGGCACTATGTACACATTGATATTTGTGGCTTCAACTTGAAAATAATGGTCGTGACTTCTATTTTTTATTTTTTTTTAAATATTATATTTCGATCGTAACATTCTAACGGCAGTAAAACAATTCCTACAGCTTTTTGAAGTCCCATCAATAGTATTGTTTTGGATAGATGTGAGAATAAAAATCGTTTATAGTTTGGGTTGGTTTGTTCGGTTAACGAACAAGGGAACCGAAACAAACTTTGGTGGTTTGCCCTTGATATTTTTTGTTTTGTTTATATGATTAAATTAGTTAGATATATACCTGGATTATCTGCTCGGAATCTGACCGCCGCCCAACCACCGGAAGGTACTCCAACAGTGTTCCTCTCCACCGGATCAATAAGATTAAATTTCTTGGAATCTTTCTTAGAATTATAGTTCCCAGATCCAAGACCAACCACAAAGAAGTTAAATCCATGGAGATGAATCGGATGATTTTCTGGCGCCACGTTTCCGGTATCCTGCAAGACAACCTGCACTGTGGAATTGTACGGGAGTTTGTAAAGCTTCGTGGCCTTCATAGTTGCTAAATTCGAAGGCGGTTTTCCGGTAAAATCGAAAATGTGTCTCGGTTTAGCAGGAAAATCGGTCGTATAGATTCCGGTTAGGTTGAAGTAATGTGCTTGAAGCAGAGCCGTTGTTGGCATCTTGAATGTAATGTTGTTTATTGCGGCGACGACACGTGAAAAGTTTCCGGCTTTGCAACTGTGACAGCGATTGATTCCTAATCCGACGGTGAATAGTAGATCGTGATCGACGGTGATCGGAACTTTAGCCGGATATGTGATTGAGTTGAGACTCCGGAGGGAATTAACGAACGAGTTTGCGACGGAGGTGGCATTCTGAGGCGGCGGTGAAGTGGTTTTGGTGGGTGCGGCAGAGAGTGTGCCGGAGTAATGAACGGTTGCGGTGGCGGTACGATTGTCTACGGCGACGGCGGCGGAGTCTTGGAAAGGAGCAGCGGCGATTAGGTATTGACCGGAAGGACGGACGGCAGAGACTAAGGCGGTGGTGGTTTGACCAGGGGCGATTAAGATTGTGTCGGTGGTGAAAGGCTTGACGTATGCCGCGTCAACTTCCACGACGGTGAAACGGTGGCCGGCGATCTTGAAGAAGAGTTCTTCGTTCATTGCCGCGTTTATAAGTCGTAGCATGTATGTTTTCCCGCTTTCCACCGCTAATTTAAAATCACCTTTATTTATACAACAACAAAATATATAATATTTAGATGATAAGAAATTAATAATACAAAAGAAATAAATTTATATTGTAATTTAGTTTATCGTCGAGATTACAAATAAACTCACAAATTCGAATTGATGGAAAATATATATACCTTGGGATGGGCAGTTTGGGACGAGACCGGGATGACCGTTAATGACGTGAGCATCTGAGATATTTGGTGCTAAACCGGATTTTAAAGCTTCATTAACAACCATTTCGGTATCGGATTTCCACCATTCACCTAAACCAGGAAGTCCAAATTATTAACCAATTTAAAATTTATCACACTTTTTATTCTCTGTCTTGATTTAATACCTAGTATGATGACTTCTTCTCTGTGTGGTTTGGGGAACGGGTAAGGTAGACCCGGTTTAGGCAGAATCACTATGGCACCATGAACCGTAGCTCGGAGCCAGAGAACATGTGCATGCCACCAGAGCGTGCCACGCTGGCCCGTGACCGTGAAGTTATAAACGTAGCTGTGACCCGGTTTAATTGGGCATTGGGTTATGTAGGCCGGTCCATCGGCCCAACCGGTTCTTAACTGTCTTATTCCATGCCTGCAAAACAAAACAAAAAAATATACACTTTAGTACCATTTTGGAGAGATTTTCGAAACTTTAGGGGAGGAAAGTTTGATAATTTCAAAACACGAGGGTACTTTTCAGTTCTCACCAATGGATAGAAACGTTATACTTGACGTTATTAACGACGTTAACGAGTACTGTGTCATCTTCATTGGCGTAGATTGTGGGTCCCGGAAATTTACCGTTAACGGTAACAATCTGTTTCGTGGAGCAAAGTCGCGTCACTTGCTTCGTTACCACCTGAAAGTTTAGGTAAATTACGTTTAAGTACTTTTATTAAAGAAACTCAGTCCAACACCCACATATTTTTGAATTTAAACTCAAAATGAATGAAATAATCTGCGGTGAGATCATAATACAAGTATGATCACAGCAGTAATGTGGACTTACGTTGAATGTATACTTGCGGATAGCACCGTGGACGCTTGCCGGAAAGGCGAGCAATGCAAAAAGAACAAAAATTCGGATTGGTAATTCCATTTTTCTTTGCCCTTTTATCTTTGCTTGTAGTAAAACTTTCCTCTTTGGATGTTTCTATTGATTTCTCTACTTTCTCTCTTTCTTTTTTTGTGATTTGAAAATGATTCATGATCATTGGCTTATAAAGATGCAAATGTTGGGTTCTTGTGCTTCGTCAGTTTGGTGAAGTTAGAGCTCGAAAGCTTAGAGGGAAAGTTTTTGTTTGTTTCTCTTTGTGGGTTGGAACCTAAGCGTAGGTTGGATATTCTTTTTATGTTTTCTTACAATCTTTCTCAAAACTTTATTTTTTATTGTACCAGTTTTGTAATTTCTATATGATCCAAATAAAATAATGCTTATTTAGTCCGATTACGTCTTTAAACATACTCTACCAGTATGCATAGGAACAGATGAAATAAGATAAACCATGAAAAGAATTATATCAAATGTAATAAAGGTTCATATTGAGTATTGACATATTTTGGTAACGTGTAACGTGTAATTAGTATAACTATGAGTATTTGAAACTTCGACTAATAAATGAAATTTTATTCTTAAACCCTTATTTTCTCGATAAAATATGATGAAAGCTGGTTGAGAAATACCTTTCAAGAATTCTTATTGGAGGATAGCATCTAACAGAAAATGATTATATTTGTTGGGAAGCAATAACCGAACTAATTCGTTTGGTCAGGAATTAAAAGTAGTCAACCTATCTATGAGTGCGACGGTTTTTTGTCAATGGGTAAAAATTAGTGGATTTACTTGTACAGTATCTCTTAAATAGCGGGTAAAAATAATTTTTTTTTTTTTTTTTTTTTTTCTGTTTGGGCCAGAATTCAAATGATAAACCATTGCAGAAATTGTATTTAACTACACCCATTTTGTCACTCTGGGCCAACATACGAACCAATTAGAAATACTTCTTCTTTTGGCTAAGAGAACCATTTAACAATAATGTAGGCTCAAAATTTCTGTAACTAAATGAGAAACAAAATAAATCTCATTCTCATTAATTAGTGAAAAACGTAACGTGACTGTGAGCGAGAGTTATATACAAATTAGATCGAGGCTAACCGACTTCTATACCAGTTTACAAAATTAATGTACTTAGACACAAAATCCTACCAAACACATTCGTATCACCTCGTATTCTTCCCCCTTACTTTGTTTGACCAAAAGATACAACAACATTGGTCAATAAATTGATGATAACATTCGTGGATAATATATCATCGAAAGAAGTGAAAACATTTAGTAAAAGATCCCTCATGTTAGATTTATTATGCTGCGAGCTTGAGAAAACATTATTTCCTTTCCCTTCACTTTTGTTGCAAAAAACCCACTTTATAAAGAAGACACGTTTTTTTCTGAACTTATTGTTTACTCTAAATAGGATCCTAATTAGGTACAGCTAATGTAATTTGATTAAATTTTCAAACAAGTAGTATAACATTAAATCTAATTTCATTATATCTTTAACTCCGTTTTGATATCGAGATTATTGGTTCGGTATTTCATGATATTGACACTTCGCTTGTGTGGAACGTTTATTTAGTCTCGTGTGATATATATATTGAGAGTTTTGTGTAATATTTTTTTTTTTATTAAGTGTTGAATGTTGTTGACTAATAAAATTACCTAAATAGAAAAAGATTCACAAAGATTAGTAAGAATCTGCTACTCTTGTCTTGAGGAGATTTGATTCAAACGATGTATTTGCAGAATTTAATAATTCTAAAAATATATACACAAAGAATCCATAACTGGTATGATTTTTAATCTATATTTTCGTTTATGGATTTACTTCCATAAAATTTCATTTTTCTTATGAATAAGGGGGGGTTATTGGTAGATGAATTTGTAAGAATTCTTAAAATTTTCAGAAATCTTTGTTATTGATTTGTGAATTCTAACAATCTTATTAAAATCTGTTGTTATTGGTTTGGTGATTTATAAAGTCCATACAAAATCAGTTGTTATTCAAAAAGTTTGTGTTTTAATGATTTCATGAATCCATTAAAATCCTTGTTATTGGGACATGGATTTTAAACATTTTAACTCATAGAACAAGATTTCCAAAATACTACCTATAACCCTTAGATTTTCAAAATTCATTATAACAAAATATTTTGATTGATTTTATGAATATACAATCTCTCTCCAAATCTAACATAAACTCTTCATAAATTTAACAAATCTCTTAACTTTCAAAATTTATCAACTCTATAGAAATTCATCTCCCAATAACCCCCCCTTAGATTCCATTAAGTTACATTATGATATTATTAAATATTAACTAATCAATTAAATTAAAGCTAAAAATAAGTTTGTGTACATATTATCAAGGTCAAAGCTAAAAAAGTATGTCAGATTCTACAATGTCAATAAATATAAAAAAGATTCGATAAAAATGATAAACACAAAGGACGTAACTTGTAAAAAGACGAAAGCTGATTCTGTTCACTAGAGTCAGTGTGTTATAAATACCACACGGCGCAAAACAAACGCTCAAGCCCTCCCAACCCCAAAAAGGCAAAAACTATCTACCTCAACTGTTCTTCCACCACCGCGTAGGCGAAATCACGGCAACACGGCCAGCCACCGTCGCCGGATAAATCGCCTCGGTCGCTTCCTCTATCGTGTTTTCCTTAAACGGGAATAAGTACGTACGGATATTTCCATCGATAAATAATTTTTTCTCTCTATTCTGATTAGGAGTTTTTCGAGTTTATAGAACAGTTTTTCGTACGAAACGAGCGATTGCAATCACACAGTACGGTAATGTATTCACATACGTCGGAGTAGTCTAATTAGATTTTTTTTTCTCTTTGTTTCAAACAAAATTTGCGAGAATGTGTTTTCAAAATGTTCAGATCCACAGACATGTTGACGAAATTCCGTATGTTTGCTTTCGATTCTGTACTTATACAATGCGTTTTGTCCCTTGTTCTTGAATCTCCTTTAATAAAGACCCTTTTTTGGATCCTGTCTGCTCACTCAGGCTTCAAAGGGATTGAAACTTGTTGAAGATGGCGATTGAAGAGGACATGGATTCATTATACACACAAGATGGAACTCTTGACATTCACAAGAAACCAGCAAACAAGAAGAAAACAGGAACCTGGAAAGCTTGCAGATTCATTCTCGGTATGGCACTAGTAATCTTTTTGCTTGGTAGTAATACCAAATCAAATCAACCGGTTTCTGAGTTTTGATTTGTATGAAATTGGCAGGAACTGAGTGCTGTGAAAGACTGGCATACTATGGAATGAGTACAAATCTGGTGAACTACATCAAGAAACATCTGAGTATGGGAACCGTCGCTGCTTCCAACAGTGTCACAAACTGGGCAGGAACATGTTACGCCACTCCTCTCATCGGAGCTTTTCTTGCCGATGCTTATCTCGGTCGTTACTGGACCATCGCTTCCTTCGTCATCGTCTACATCAGCGTAAGTCATCATATCTAAAACATGATAAATACAATTTTGAAAGAAATCTTGAAATTGTTGATATGCTCTGTTTTAGGGAATGACGCTACTGACGTTATCAGCATCGGTTCCTGGTCTAACACCATCCTGCAACGGAGAAGATTGCCACGCAACCGAGGGCCAAACCGCCTTCACGTTCCTAGCTCTCTACATGATCGCACTCGGGACAGGAGGGATCAAGCCTTGCGTCTCTTCTTTTGGTGCTGACCAGTTTGATGACACGGACGAAGTAGAGAAAGAGTCTAAGAGCTCTTTCTTCAACTGGTTCTACTTTGTCATCAACGTTGGTGCCATGATCGCTTCCTCTGTTCTCGTTTGGATTCAGATGAATGTCGGTTGGGGCTGGGGCTTCGGCGTCCCCACCGTGGCAATGGCGATCGCCGTCGTCTTCTTCTTCGCTGGAAGCAAGTTCTATAGGCTTCAGAAACCGGGAGGAAGCCCCATCACAAGAATGCTTCAAGTCATGGTTGCTTCTTTCAGAAAATCCAAAGTGAGTCTCCCTGTAGATGCTTCTCTTCTTTACGAGATTCATGACGCCGAAAGCAGTATCCAAGGAAGCCGCAAGCTCGAACACACCCCAAAACTAACGTAAGTTTAGCTGCAAACTCTTCTAAGTTTCCTCTGTTTAACTTTTGATCAACTTGAAAACCATTTACAGATTCTTCGACAAAGCAGCAGTGGTCACAGAGAGTGACACAAAAGAAGGAGCTGTTAAGTCGGCATGGAAGCTATGTACAGTGACACAAGTGGAAGAGCTCAAAGCACTGATCCGTCTCTTACCGGTATGGGCCTCAGGGATCGTCTTCGCTGCGGTTTATAGCCAAATGAGCACAATGTTCGTGCTACAAGGCAACACAATGGACAGACGCATGGGACCTAACTTCACAATCCCTTCCGCGTCGCTCTCCTTATTCGACATACTCAGTGTGCTCTTCTGGACACCAGTCTACGACCAGCTTATCGTCCCGCTCGCAAGGAAATTCACAGGTCACGACCGTGGCTTCACGCAGCTTCAGCGAATCGGAACCGGACTTCTCATCTCTATTTTCTCTATGATCTCCGCCGGAATCCTCGAGGTCGCAAGGTTGAGATACGTCGGAGAACACAATCTCTACGATGCAGAATTCGTTCCGTTGTCGATTTTCTGGCAAGTTCCGCAGTATTTCTTCGTCGGTTGCGCGGAGGTGTTCACATTCATAGGTCAGCTTGAGTTCTTCTACGACCAAGCTCCTGATGCTATGAGGAGTCTTTGCTCGGCCTTGGCGCTCACGACTGTCGCATTAGGGAACTATTTGAGCACGTTGCTGGTGACGGTGGTTACGAAAGTGACGACCTCCGGTGGAAGACCTGGGTGGATCGCGGACAATCTCAACAGAGGTCATCTTGATTACTTTTATTGGTTGTTGGCTGTTTTGAGTTTCTTGAATTTCTTCGTCTACCTTTGGATCGCTAAGTGGTACACTTACAAGAAAGCGACGGGGCATGCGCTATGAGAATACGGAAACGGCACAACGTCTGCAATATCTTATAGCGAAAGAAATCTGGGATTCCTATTTTAATTTTTTTTTTTTTTTTTGGCTCTGTTTAATAATCTTTCCTCCTTTTGTCTGATCTAACACATTTACAATATTTTTTTCCTGTTAATTTATAAACAAAGACCATATTGATTTTTCGTAACTCATCATCCATTATCAGTTATTACTTATTAGTAAGAACATAGACAAATCCTCTGTTAAGATTCTATACTGAAACTACATTCAAGAAAAGTATATTTTCTTGTTCCAGTCTCTGACCTTGGTTTCTCTGATTGCAAATTGAACAATAACACTTGCTTTAGCTTTACTTCATAGGTGATGAGTCTCTGATCAATTATTTTCAAGGAACCTGCAGGATTTAACAGATTAGAGATAAAGGAGAATGATAACAAACTGTTTGATTTTTAAGGAGAAAATCGAGATAGACGGGAATGATGAAGTAAACCAATTATCAGACGAAGATGCAATTATAGGGAAATAGTCGGTCAAATCATATAACTTGATTAATAGACCCAAGTTTGAAACTTAACACTTGGGCATGATATGTCAAGTTACTTGTACGTTTGCTTTTGCATCGTAAAACAAGAGGCCTCGGTGGTGTTTACTCAAACCACCAAGACCAATGTGTGTCACCCAGATGCTCACTCAACAACCATTTGTGTATTTCAAAAGCAGCAGAGAATGAAGCTACTCAAATAATGTCGTCATCTTTCAAGTAAAGAATTAAGCACTCATGATAATACAGACACAATGGTCTCAAACTCAGACTAGCTAGTTGCTGACATTAAAAGAAGAAGATACTAATGTAGCTTGACATTGTAAAGATGATAATCTTTAACTCACCTGATGAAGTTACAATTAGTTACAAGTAGTCACAATCCACCTTGACAACTCGAGTGATGAGAGTCCATGCTTGTATTGTTGTTCCTCATTTCTTCTTTCAGATCTTCCAAAGACTTATTCTGGAGAAGAATTAGCAACTTAGAACCCACAATACATAAAATCGCAACACTTAAAAACAGAATTTGTGGTAGATCTTTATACCTCAAGCAAGAAAGTTTAAAAAGCTTAGCTGGCCAGAGATCAAAGGACTAATCAGGATGTTGTAACTTGCGAGTCTTCTTGACACTTTGGTTAACTGATGAGTTCTCCATCATAATACATAGCCTACTAAGTATCTCTAATGCAACCTCAGATGCAACTTCTCTTTCAGACATTTCGTCAAACACTTCCAAAGCATCACCCAAAATTCCAGTTTTCGAAGTATCCTTGATACGATCCAGAAAGCCTTTAATCTCTTCTTCTTCGTGCTTACATTATCGCAATCGAATCAACTCGAAGATCCGTTGAAGCAAAAGTCAGTTTTTGCGTCGGAGGATGCGGTGGAAGACGGCGGCGGAGTGAGCATGACCCAAAATTGAGAGTGCTACTGCTAACTGTTTACTGTTTAGGTTTTGATAGACGCTTTTAATACAGCAGTATCTCGGTTTTTAACAAGGAAAATAAACCGATTTCAAATTCGTCCGATATCATCCGGGTTACTCCGGTCTAGTTAGATAGGCAAATTCAGTAAGATTAAAATAAGTTACCCAAAACCAAAACCTTCCTCCCAATCAAATTAAAACAAAGAGGGACAATTTGGTCAATACAGCCTCATAACCCTCCTCGCTATTGAGTGGCCGTGACTATTGGCCTTAGCCGCCGTCTTCTCCCACCCACCACCACCGCCTCCGCCGCCACCACCGCCTGTTCTCCAGCTACTTCTCTTCGGAGTCAAATAAAACCTCAACATTCCGTTATCTCCATCCTTAGGCGAATATCTCCAACTCTTATTCCTCGCCGATCCTTCGCCGGAGCTCCGCCAGCTCACATTGCTGTTACTTCTCCTCATCTTCGGTCCTCCTCCTCCATTCCTCATCTCCGACCATGATTCCGATACACACCTTTCGACCATCCCGGTGCTGTTTGATCTGCTACATCTATCTTCTTCCTCGTCTTTGCTAACACCCTTCCTGTATATAAGCCCGAATATGCTCCATTTTCCCCACCGTTTCGATTTCTTATCACCGTTTTGATTCCCTTTGTTCTCCGCTGTTTCCATGGAGCATTCGTCTCTCACCCTTCTGAAATTCGAGTCTATTGTTATCGCCGGAGAAACCTTCGCATTCGACGCCGATTTGACCTCGTCCATCTCCGTCTCAACGGTTTTTTTTATTGAATTGGATCTGTCGAAACTCTTCCGCCTCCGTGACGGAGGTCCCGTGTAGTAGTCTCGGGTTTGAGTCGATCCGCCTGGGATGATGACAATCGGATCGGATTCACCGTTGGTCGGAATAATTGACGGAGGCGAAGGCTCTTCCACTGGAATCTGCATGTCGGATCGATGAATTGGCGCGTTTTCCACCACTGATAGCATCGATGGCGGCGGAGGAACCCTAGCCGCCGGTGGTAAAGCCATCCTGCCGATTAAGTGCCCATCGCACGACGCTCGTGGCTCGTCTAACGAGTAACGAGAATCGTCCAACGAAATCCGACCGATATCAACGGAAAATCTCCCGGCGTCAAGGGAGAATCTTGGGTCAGTGTCGCTGGATCTCCGGCCAAACCCGTAATCAGCGATTTCGGACTGTGTATCCCTAAGCTGTCTCCTAGTCGCCTTATCTATCGGCAAATGTGGCCGTCCTCCGTCGACTCCGTTGCTTCTCGGCTTCTTTATCTTCTGCTTCTGTCTCCATTTCTGAAGCTTCTTGCTGAAAACAGAGGCAGCCGAAAAGAAACTCCCGGCGAAATCTCTCACCGACGGTTTCTTAGTCTGTGGATAGAGATCAATGTAATCCTTCATTGGCTTCAATTCCTCTCCGCTGATCACTTTCTCCTCTTCTTCCTCAACAATCTCGCCGCTTTTTACTTCTGTAATTTCGCCGGAATCATTCACAATCTCAGTCTGACCACCATTATCTTCTTCTTCCTCCTCAGTTTCAGCTTCTTCTTCTTCTTCTTCGTTAACTTCTAAAACTGGCTCACTCACGCTAGACTTCCTAGACTCGTCCTCGATCTTACCGCCGGAAACAACGACGGTGGCAGCTTCTTTGGTGGGAAGATTTCTCTGCTCGTCACGAAGCCTAACGTCACAAGACCGACGTTGTGGCTCAAACCCACCGGAGAATCCTTCGTTGTTCTTCGCCGAAAATGACTTCGTACGCCGGAGCTCTGGGAAGAAACCGGGTCGGACCCGGCCGTTCCTCCCGGAGGCGTTGTTGTTGGTACCACTAGATGGTTTGAAGAGAGCTTTCAAGGCCGCGGCAGAGATGGTGGGAGGTTTCCGGGAAGAAGACGACGGCTGCGTTGCAGCGCCGTTGTGATCTAAGACGGAGAGGCGGTCGCAGAGACACGAAGGGCAGAAACCGGAGAACCGCTCGTCCGGGTGGAGATCGCAGGAAGTCGATAAGCGATGCGGTTGAGACGGCGGACCTAGTTCGTCGGCGGCGACGGAAGCTTGGTCGGTGGCGGGATTCATGAGGGAAAACGATGAGTGATCCTTTTTTTCTCTCTGCTCATATCATCACTGTCTCTCTGCTTAATTTCTTGGAGAGGGAACTCGCGAGCTTTGGAAGTGTTGTTGTGTCTGAAGCCTTCGTCTGTTAACCAACGGACATTGAAAGAGAAAGGAGATGAAGAGAAAACAAAACTACATAATTATTATTATAGAAAATCCAAAACCACATTTAATTAAATAAATAAAATATTGAGTGAAATTACAATGGGCCTGAAAAAAAAAATTGGATTTTGCAGGTGTCAGATCAAATCTGCGCAAATTGAAAAAGAAGGTTCAGTGAGTCTGAAGACTGTGAACATTTTAATCTAAAGTTCATGGCTCTCTCTGCCAAGCTAGTTTTTGTGTCTTTAAGATAATTAATTTTATTTAAGCTTACAAAGGAGTATAACATAAGGGGCTTCACATTTTTCAGTTTATTAACACTCGCATCCATGTGTATACCGAACATATGTCCATGCATTTGTTGCGACGATATTCGTTTTGAATTTTTGATCATTCTGTACTTGTATGTTTTGTAGCTTATGTTGATTGATGCGTCCAAAGTTGGTTTTAGGCTTGTACAAACTCCAAAGTCGAATTTTAACTTTCAAAACGAAGATTTCAGGGTTCTTTTGAAAAGGCAAACATGCGCTAATAACGTTTAATCATCCGTAACTCCGTTAACATTTTTTTTGTTTTGCTGCAAATAATATAGGTTATATATAGAGCTCTTATTAGTGCTAGAAAAGAACAGTAAACTGATTATCATATTTGTACTCAAAATATAACAAGTAAAGATATGCATTGGATTTTCAAAGATTCCAACCAAAAGAGCCAAGAAAAAGCAGAAATAGCAGGAAAAGCGGAAAAAGTAAACTCACGCCATCAATCTTATTTGTTGTTTTGTCTCTCTCTTTCTTTTTCTCCCATAACTATTTTTCTCCTTTCCTACATTCGCAAAATAAATATAACAGATGTAAATTTCTCGAAATATAAAAGAAAATGTCGTCCACGACCAATTAATCGTAAATTTCTCGAACACTATGACGTCCACGGCCAATTAATCGTAAGCTTTTCATAGTGTTATACTTAAATAGTTATATATTAGACGTAAAATAGCTCAAATCTACTTAAACCAACAAGATGAGAATGTGGCTTGGATTCTAACGAACACACAACTTGAAATACTTGCTGAAGCGAGTGTATATATTATCGAACGTGTGACGAGAAGAGTTCCAGTTATTAGTTTAGCCAGGGCCGGCCCGTAATTAGTAATCAGGGGAGATCTAAAGCAATTTTCAAAATTATGTGGTTTTTTCTAGAATTTTGTTTAATAATTAAACATATTAATTATATAATAGTATATGAAGGGCTCGAACTCAACACTTTGGAGAAAAGTAAAAACATTTTACTAATGAGCAAAAGAGCTACTTTGTCAATTGTAACCCGAGAAATTGTATATATATTATGTGGCATAAATCTTATCTTTATTGCGAAAAACCGGCCTGAGTTTAACTAGACATATTTCGTGATCTTATTAATTTAACGTCGTGTGACGTAGTTATTTCCATCAGCCATTAACCTCAACGCAATCAATGCCATTAATGTGGGCTTTTAATTTTATATCATGAGACATGAGTTACTTTAATGTTTCAATAATTAAATTATTTTATAGAATATCTCTACAGAAATAAAAACTTGCATTTGAGATAAAAGAAGCGGACCGAAAAAACAACCTTGTGTGATAAAATAAAGAGTCAATAAGGTAGAAAAAACAAAAATAACTCGATATTTCATATTTGGATATTTTTGTGAAAAAGGTTGCTCTTTTGTTTGTTGGGTCGAGAAAGGTTGCCCTATATTTCGATGTATACACATACATAATAATTAGTTTAGCGTTATGTATAATATATTATCTCTGGCCGGTCGTAATGATTGGTGATTAATCATGGAAATTACGACAATGATTAGCTTTTTACATTTTGGAATTTATATGGGGATCGCAATAATTAATAAAAACGTGGGGGAAAGTTTCTTTAGATCTCAGTTTTCTTCGAGTCTCATAATGTGAAATAATGGTGTCTTGCAAATATTGCTATGTATCATTATGATTCACAACTGGAGAATCCATTTGAAACAAAACAATTTCATATTTACACACTTATAAATTAATGATTCACATGTTCACTCAATTAGTTTTGATTATTTTTTTCTTTTTTTTGCTGAATACACATGTAGAGTGAAGGAATCCCAATAAAGAGACTGTGACTGTTGTTATGTGAGCATTTTACTTAAAGCCAGCATACAAAAAGAGTACAGAAAGATGACAAATTTCTAAGCTTTTACTATATTAGGAACTTCTCTTCTCTCTCTTGTTTTTTTTTACCACACATAGATTTCTTTACACATACACATTTGAGACATGACACATGTGCGGATGATTGAACATTTCTATTATACGTGTATAATGATCAATTTATAGTCGGTGTAAGAAAACAAGAAAACTACTAGGATGGTGTTATTTCTATAAAAAAGAAAAATTGTAAAAAAAAATTTACCGCTCAGTTACTCCGGTTCAGATCAGTTTGGTTTTCGGATTGATTTATCGACACAGCTTTGACTCGGTTCAAATTGGTTTAATCGAATTAGAGAAGCAAGAAAGCGACAGCTTTTTATAGAATCAAAAGTCCATAAACGTTCAAACGAACAACACTTTGACATAACACAAACCATGTTATTAGTTCAACAAACTAGTCTCTACTCTTACTCCTGCCCAAAGCCATCACGATTCTCTTGCTGCCACCCAAAACCTTGACCGTCTCTACCCCGGTTAGGCTGCTGGGCCGTAGTATGAGGCGGTGCCATTCCGGGATTCCACGACTGAGGAGGATAAGATCCTTGGAAGTTCATATTCATCATTGGTGAAGGCGGATACCCGAGCAGCGAACCTTGTTGTTCTGACCCGCTCCCTTCTGGTCTCGCCATCTCATAAGGTGCACCGTTGTAGAACTGCTGAGATGATCCATCAGTGGTAGTTGGATAAGACGGGAAACCAAACTGCTGTGGTAAACCTTGATTTTGATTCATTGGAATGGGCAAGTTGGGCGGCTGCATAAGATTCATAGGCGGGTAGTCTGGGAACCGGATTCCCGGTTTAGGACTAGCGGTTTCGAATCCTGGAGGGCGAGAGTTATCGCCATCTGCGGGATAATTCTGGACTTGACCCTGACCATATCCAGATTGTGGCTTTGACAAAGACGCTGACCTGTGTAGTAATGGCTGTTGTTCACGGGACTGGGATCTTAAGGGACCTCGCAGTGTGGACTCTGAAGCTGAAGATTGCTGCTTTGTGCTCTGAACATCTGACTCGTTGCCGTCGTCTTTATCTGCATCGGCTAGTAAAAGGGTGCCGTGGAGCTCATGGACATGGGCTTCAAAGTCAGGTTTCTTCAGGAAAGACCTGAGACAATGAGGAGCCGCACAGATGAAGATTCCTTCCATCATCTTGATTGTCTGTATCTTTTGAATCCGCTCATCACATCTGTCCAGTAACACACACACACACACACACACACACACACAAGTGATGATAAGATTTCAGTTTGACAATCCCTCATTGCCTAACAATCTCTAAAAATATCTCACTGGATTACCAAAGAATCTAGCCTAGAGTATCTACCAAAGCTTCAAACGATATACTTCCACGTCTCTAAAATTCCCAATACGAAACAGAGGCATACTTCTATACAGATTCTACACTACAAGTACTAGTAATATCAACAGATACGATCAAGCAAATTGGGTAAATTTGGTTCATAAGGTGTAAAATGGATTGCAAAAAGAGACAAGTAGCCAAGTTTGAAGCATAGTTAAAAAGATACTTACAGATAGCAGATGGAATCACTACGAGCACATTCGAGGCAAAAGGCATGATCGCAAGGAATCTGTAAACAAAGAAAAACGATATTCAATCACACATATGAACCCCAAAGAAACCCTAGTCGCTTCAAACCAAAATTGCATTATTTAGGGAAGCGAAACTTTACCAGACGGCCATAGATGGCGATCGGAAAATCGCAACGGACGCAGAAGTGAACTCTCTCGCCAAGCTGGCGTCGGGAACGGCGACCGACGGGCTTGATGACGGTGGTGGGAGTGACGGAACCAATCCCTTTGGCGACAGGGAGATCGGCGAGGACGAGGTGGTCGGGACAGGCTACCGTCACAGTTTCAGTCGGAGAAGGTCTCGCTCCACCTCCAGTCTCCGTCGGAGAATCCCTCCTAAGGCGAATTTGGAGCATTGTCGCTGTAATTTCAAAAGGGAACGAAAATCGATTTAAACCCTAAGAAACAGATAAACAAATAAGAAGAAGAAGAAGAAGACGAATTAAAATCTGTTATCTGTACATTACACAGATGAACCTTAAGAGCGAATTTGAGGCGGAGATATATATATCAGAGATCTCTCTGCTTCTATTCTTCTAAAGGATCACGGCCAAGGCGAAAACGGGAGTCGAAGCAATTATTATTTATTATTTTTTAATAATTCGGGGGCATATTCCTCATTTCTGATTTGTCCGATTTATAATTTTTGTATTTCGATTTATGAAAAAATTAATTCTCAATGTGCGCAATGGAAAGCAGAAAAGAGAAACCTCTGGCTTTACAACTCAAGTCGAAATCAAACCTTCATATGTCGAGTCTCAATTCTCAAACATGGAAATGAACATTTTTCTCCAGATTTTAGGCTACTTAACATACTTGAACAATGTGGATTTTTTGCAGAATCTGAAATCAAGATCAACAATCACAAGTTTAACTCAAGATTCTCTTGGCTATATACCTTGGGATTTTTTGACATGTCCTTAATACAGCTCGTTCCTTGCAATCATATTCTTAAAAGCTGAGGATGTCACCACTGAAGCTCTAAACAGATTCAAAACCTGATTTAAAGAGACAAGTGAGAATAGCTAGGTTCCTCGAAAAAGAAAAAGATGATATATACAATGGAAACATACCTCTGTTTTGCCAATGCATTTCTTGCACCTCTAAATCGTATGTGTAAAGCTGATTGAAAATCATTATAATCGATTTACGGACTTCTTATCAAACAAAAAAAATTATTAATTGATAATATTCTTTCCAATATCGGTTAAGATTCCAATTAAAATTATGAATATAACTGAACCAGGAAAACCTAAACCGGACGTTAGATAAAAGTAATTAAACCAACCAAAAAATTAATACTCCCGTCCAAAATTGGTTGGTTGAATTTTTAATTTAAACCGGACCTAAACCTAAATTCAACCAACCAAATTTGTTGTAAACTGGATGCGACCCAATTTTTGAGAAGATACCACCTGAAATCTCGGGCAAACCAAAGCCGAGAAGAAAAAGATGAAACAAACACTATAAGCTCACGGTGGCTTTATGTCTCATTTGAGCAGCGGCGAGATGTTCGCCTTCTGGCTTCCTTCTCTCTTCACTTGCTCTTGGCCTCACCATCATCTTCTCAAGGTCTCTCTCTAATTCTGTAACCGATGCTCAATAATCGGCATGAAGTGTTGTGATTGCCTTGTTCTTTTTTTTTTTTGGAGTTGAGAGTATTGAATTCGAGTCTGTGAAGTCGCGCACAGTGTATTGTTGTTTTGTTAAGAGTTAAAAGACAAGACTGTTAAGGTGCACAGTTATGTGTTCAGATCATATTCATATCATGGAGATAATAAGATTTAAATAAAATGTGTCTAAAGAGCATCAATCTGGTTTCGAAAAGCAGTTAAAAGCAAAAAAGATGGGAAATGTGGAATTCGAAAACTCTTGTGGATATCCGTTTTATCTTCAAGTCTCTTCCTTGGGCTTCTTCGCAATCAAGTTCCATAGAGCAGTGTTCAAAGCAGAGGACGTCACCAAGGAAGCTCTCAGCAGAGTCCGACCAGAATCCGTAGTCAAGCTGTAGTCAGGCTGACTAGGATTGGAATACCTGTAACGATAGTAAACCGGTGGGTCTTGAATGATAAAATCAGACAACTGCTTCTGAAAGCAGCTGAATCTACTTTCCCTTTATCAGCAAACACTCAAAATCCTTGAAGCTTCTACGTAAGTTTCCGATGCAACAACCTAAGTTGATATCCCTTATATATTCCAGAGGGAGAGCGAGAAAAGAGAAAAGAAGATCAACAAAGTCTTCTCCGCATTCAACATATAAAATCTTCATGTCCTGCTTCCTTACTGCACAAGTTACAGCCAGGGAAATAAGGGCACTTGAAGAACTTGAGGTCATCATCAGCAGAGTTTATGTTGAGCTTAAGCCTTTTGCACTTTACTTCCTCCACACTCCTTGGATTAAGCAACATCTGCTTACAAGCTTCAGTCTCAAAATCATCAACGCCCATGTCTACAAAAGTATTTCCAAGACCCTGCACTTAATATTTTAGACTAGTTTTGATATGAAGTACACTAACATTTATTGATTCATTAAAATCACAAAATCATGAAGCCCTGTAATCCTTCAAGCATCTCCATTGAATACAAGTGAAGTGAAAGTAACGCATAGGGAACGAGTATGTTGTTGCGCAAATTACAGAAGTAGCAAAGAAAGAGAAGATTAAACAAAATAGATGTCGAAGAAACTGAAACAGTCAAATGCTAATCAAAATATTTTCTCTAGTGATACAGCTTGAAGCTTTGGGTTGAACATTGCTTCTCAAGTCTCAATCTTCGGCTTCTTGTAAAACCGGCTTTCAGGAACACTTGTTGAAGCTGATTCCACACCTAGAAGACCAGAGCTTAAGGCAGAAAATGTCACAAATGAAGCTCGCAATAATCTGATAACCTGCATTTGCATACACATAGGATTATGTATAATTTGGTAAATATGTATGCATCGTTGAAATCAAAGAACCTTTTACCTCTTCTTTCTTCATATTGATCACTCGCACTTCCACATCAGCTAGTTGCGTCTGCTTGTCTCTTAACATTCCAATGGTTGAGGTTGAGTTAGAAGGAGTAATGATGAGATCATCTGTCACCATGAACTTCGTCCCTCTCTTCACAAACCCACTTGATTCAACGTTGTTGTTTCCTTCTTCACATTTCGGATCTATAGAAGTCACCGGCACGAGCTTATCCCAATCATACACAAGCCGCTTACCGGAGTTTCCAGTCAAACGATACTCTCTAAAATGATCCACAGAGAAGGACACGTAACGGTAGTAAGTCGATGGCTTATGCGTAGTGACAACATCAAGCAGCATCTGCTTCTGACACTTGTAGTAATGAGGAAGCACACATTTAAAACCAGAAGCTTCTTCTCTTCCAGAATCAACACTTAGTTCCTTGAAGCTTTTGCACAAGTTCCCAATGCATCCAAGATTGATTCTGTTGCCGCCTGAGATTCCCCATACAGACTCTAGAGGCATAGCAAGAAACGTGAAGAGAAGATCAACAAAGTCTTCACCACATTCCACGTATATAATGTCCCCTTCCTTCTTCCTAACATACGCATTTAGAGTAATCGTTTGATCAGCTTTTGATTCCTCTCCTCCATCTTCCTCCAAGGCAGCACTCAGCGTTTTATGAACCCTCTTCATGCTAGAAGAGATTTTCTTCCTCAGAAACGTATCAGTCAATGGAGACTCCGATGTGAATAAACACTCCAGCAAAGTCGCTACCTCTTGGAGATTAACGTCGAGAATCATCTCAACCAACTTATCCAAATCTGCATAGCCAAGATCTTTGAGAACATCAAGTGTTGATGCAACAGAGTTCACTTCCACTTTCAAATCGTCAGTGATTATGAATGAAGTATGACCACTCCTCACAAACACTCCACCTTCACCTACACTTTCTGCTCTGCCTCCTCCTTCTCCTTGAAACTGAATCACTTCACTCATCAGATTCCCACAGCAGCTACACCTCGAGGTCTTGAAATTGCTATACCCTTTGCTACACTGCCCGCTTCGCACAAACATAGGGCACATGAAACACTTGGTAGCCTTGGAATCATCTATCTTTAGCTTAAGAAACGGTTAAGACTTAAGAGGGTTTGAGGAAATGTAACCGAGGGCTCAACACCCGATTCATCATCGGTAACTGTTGTTTCTAGGGAAGCAGCAAATAGCTTCTCCAACTGCCGTTTTAGATTTCCGCCGTCCTGCTCCAAAAAATCAAAATTTCACTCAAATAATACATTTTTATCATGGTTTAACAAATTCTCTAACTTACAGAAACCACGGTTGCCATCGACAGTGTACTGCTGTTACTGCAAATCCCAAATCCTAATTTACAAAAACACACAACGAATATTGCGAAACCTTCGTTGTAGTTTATATGTGTCGGATCTGAAACCAATAAATACAATAGAAACATGAATTTACCAATTAGAGACGAAGACGACAAATAAGCGAATGCGAAAACCTTAAGAACACGCACGATTTATAAAGAAACGGTTAAGACTTAAGAGGGTTCGAGGAGCTGTTACCGAGGGCTCAACACCCGATTCATAATCGGCAGCTGTTGTTTCTAGTGTAGCAGCAAATAGCTTCCCCAACTGCCGTTTTAGATTTCCGCCGTCCTGCCCCAGAAAATCAATATTTCACTCAAAAAATACATTTTTATCGTGGTTTAACAAATTCTCTAACATATAGAAACCACGCTTGCCATCGACAGTGTACTACTGTTGCTGCAAATCTTAAATCCTAATTTACAAAAACTCACACCGAATATTGTAAAACCTTCATTGTAGTTTATATGTTTCGGATCTGAAACCAATAAATACAATAGAAACATGAATTTACCAGTTAGAGACGAAGACGACGAATATGCGAATGCGAAAACCTTAAGAACACACACGATTTATAAAGAAACGGTTAAGACTTAAGAGGGTTCGAGGAGCTGTAACTGAGGGCTCAACACCCGATTCATCATCGGCAACTGTTGTTTCTAGTGAAGCAGCAAATAGCTTCCCCAACTGCCGTTTTAGATTTCCGCCGTCCTGCCCCAGAAAATCAAAATTTCACTCAAATAATATATTTTTATCATGGTTTAACAAATTCTCTAACTTACAGAAACCACGGTTGCCATCGACAGTGTACTGCTGTTACTGCAAATCCCAAATCCTAATTTACAAAAACACACAACGAATATTGCGAAACCTTCGTTGTAGTTTATATGTGTCGGATCTGAAACCAATAAATACAATAGAAACATGAATTTACCAGTTAGAGACGAAGACGACAAATAAGCGAATGCGAAAACCTTAAGAACACGCACGATTTATAAAGAAACGGTTAAGACTTAAGAGGGTTCGAGGAGCTGTTACCGAGGGCTCAACACCCGATTCATAATCGGCAGCTGTTGTTTCTAGTGTAGCAGCAAATAGCTTCCCCAACTGCCGTTTTAGATTTCCGCCGTCCTGCCCCAGAAAATCAATATTTCACTCAAAAAATACATTTTTATCGTGGTTTAACAAATTCTCTAACATATAGAAACCACGCTTGCCATCGACAGTGTACTACTGTTGCTGCAAATCTTAAATCCTAATTTACAAAAACACACACCGAATATTGTAAAACCTTCATTGTAGTTTATATGTTTCGGATCTGAAACCAATAAATACAATAGAAACATGAATTTACCAGTTAGAGACGAAGACGACAAATAAGCGAATGCGAAAACCTTAAGAACACACACGATTTATAAAGAAACGGTTAAGACTTAAGAGGGTTCGAGGAGCTGTAACCGAGGGCTCAACACCGGATTCATCATCGGCAACTGTTGTTTCTAGTGAAGCAGCAAATAGCTTCCCCAACTGCCGTTTTAGATTTCCGCCGTCCTGCCCCAGAAAATCAAAATTTCACTCAAATAATACATTTTTATCATGGTTTAACAAATTCTCTAACTTACAAAAACCACAGTTGCCATCGACAGTGTACTGCTGTTGCTGCAAATCCCAAATCCTAATTTACAAAAACACACAACGAATATTGTGAAACTTTCATTGTAGTTTATATGTTTTGGATCTGAAACCAATAAATACAATAGAAACATGAATTTACCAGTTAGAGACGAAGACGACAAATAAGCGAATGCGAAAATCTTAAGAACACGCACGATTTATAAAGAAACGGTTAAGACTTAAGAGGGTTCGAGGAGCTGTAATCGAGGGCTCAACACCCGATTCATCATCGGCAACTGTTGTTTCTAGTGAAGCAGCAAATAGCTTCTCCAACTGCCGTTTTAGATTTCCGCCGTCCTGCCCCAGAAAATCAAAATTTCACTCAAATAATACATTTTTATAATGGTTTAACAAATTCTCTAACATATAGAAACCACGGTTGCCATCGACAGTTTACTGCTGTTGCTGCAAATCCCAAATCATAATTTACAAAAACACACATCGAATATTGCGAAACCTTCGTTGTAGTTTATATGTTTCGGATCTGAAACCAATAAATACAATAGAAACATGAATTTACCAGTTAGAGACGAAGACAACAAATAAGCGAATGCGAAAACCTTAAGAACACGCACGATTTATAAAGAAACGGTTAAGACTTAAGAGGGTTCGAGGAGCTGTTACCGAGGGCTCAACACCCGATTCATCATCGGCATCTATTGTTTCTAGTGAAGCAGCAAATAGTTTCCCCAACTGCCGTTTTAGATTTCCGCCGTCATGCTCTAGAAAATCAAAATTTCACTCAAATAATACATTTTTATCATGGTTTAACAAATTCTCTAACTTACAAAAACCACGGTTGAGATCGACAGTGTACTGCTGTTGCTGCAAATCCCAAATCCTAATTTACAAAAACACACAACGAATATTGTGAAACTTTCATTGTAGTTTATATGTTTGGATCTGAAACCAATAAATACAATAGAAACATGAATTTACCAGTTAGAGACGAAGACGACAAATAAATTATCCACCTACTTTCATGTTAGTTGGATCAACAAAAAGAGATGTATGTTATCAAAAAAAAAAAAAAAAAAAAAAATATATATATATATATATATATATATATATATATATATATTATTAAAAGAGAAGTAGATATGAGAAAAAAGTTGAGGTTAATAATTGTTTGCCAAAGAACGAGAAGATCCGATGAAGAAGAGGATGATGAACATAATCAAAAAGAGAAAAGATGGTATGATCTCCTTGCGATTCAAGTTCATGTCGACATTTTGTTAAAAATGTTTTTATTAAAAACCTGAATCGGTGGTTTAAATATTTCAGTTACACATGATACAGAACAAGCTGATGGGTCACAGTTTCACATAAAGCTGAAAGATACAGACGACTCTCTCGTATAATTTTAAAGAGTTTTTCTTCTTTTTAAACTCAAAAAAAGAATGACACTTTCAAAACCAAACATTCTATGTTGTATTGGTTTATGTTGGTTTTCAGTCTAATTACAATTCATTCCGGTTGTAACTGGTAAACTGGAATCATCTCGTCATATCAAAGAGATTACTGTAAACGAGATTCATCAATGAGAATAACATAACTTTATTTTTTCTTCTTCGATTTTGCTTTTGCTGTGAAAATTTGGTTCAGGATTCAATTGCCAATCAAAGCCGGTTTAAGTAGATTAAACCGGATATGAGCTACGTGGGTCAAAAACTAAGATTTGTTGCACAGGCCCAACTCTATTCAGAGGAATGGAGCTGGTATCGAAAGCTAAGATGGGCTTTTTCGGTTTGTTCCAGGCCCATCTGGAGGTTTGTGTACAGTCACTAGGAGTCTGTTGGCGATAACATAAACTACTTTTTCTTCTTCGATCTTTACCTTCATTGTTGTAAAAACACAAAACTCATAGTAAACTTGTCGGAGTGACTAAAGTTGGTTAGTGAATTTTGATTGGCGGACTCCAAACCTTTGATTTAAATAGTTTTATTTTATGTATTCAAAGCATTTACTATTTGCCTGTTTAAAGATGGTCTATCACTAGAGTATTACTTGTTGCAGTTACCAAATTTGGTTAGTGAATTTTGATTGGCTGACTCCAACATTTGATTCAAATAGTTTTATTTTACGTACGCAAAGCATTTACTATTTATCTTTTGGGTATTTACAGAAACATAAAACAAATCAAAAACAACCTGTAAAACTTGTGGGTCAATCTTTAGTAACTAATCTGAAATTTCAAAAACAAGTCGTTACAATTTGTGATGAATCAAACTTGCGGTATAAGTATTTTCGTAAATGTCACACTAGTTGAGCTTCAACCACCCAACAAAAAAAAAGTCAATCTTGCCCTATCTAAGGTCACAAAACCATAACATGTGTTTATACCCAAATACAAGAGAAGCTCAAAACTATAGTCGTCTATATATATTATATATACGAGATATATATTTGTATATATCCTCACAAAACCGTAGATAACACGTGTTGAGTACTCAAAATACGGGAAATAAAGCTCTACAATATAAAAGAAAATATTTGCATATCTTTCTAACACTTTCTTCCTCTTTATTTGTAAAAATATATTTCTAACACTTATCACACAATTTATCTCCTAACTATGCATGTGGAGTATGTTGCAAATAAAAAATGTCTATACCTATGATTTGCTACGGACTGTAAATTTATTTATTCACGAAATTATTTTCCAATACTAAAAAAAGTAAAAAGCTATGCTTCCTTTTTGAATTAAAAAAAAAACGTATTTTATGTGTGTGAGAGAAAGGGAGAGAGAGAAATTGAAGAAGGAAATAAAAATTTAGGTTTGGACGATGAGGGAGAGAATATAACAGCTATAGCATAAAATTTGATTTTTATTTCATATTATAAATTTATTTAGGGCAAAAGATTATTCACGAATAAGAGAGAATCTTTTGGAAAAATCGTCTTCCACAAACGCTCCTCTCTTTTTGAGATTATTATTACGCTAATTATGCCACTAACGCGATTTATTTCTCTGCTCTTCCAATTCTCGTGAAGGCCCTACTTTTACAGTTGAAATTCATCCCATGCCTCAATAACTCAGTTATTAAGTATAGATATTTCATTACTCGTGTAGGACCCTTAGCCAGTGCCAAATAAGGCAAGTCAGATCTGATTGGCGGACACCAGCCATTCGATTCAAAATAATTTTATTTTACTTTCTACCATGCTGTAAAATGATAACGTGAAGCATTATATATATGGTACGAATCTTTCCATTACTACAATGGGTTCTATAAATATGTTAGAAAATATAAAAAAACATATTACACAATATATGAGATGTACTCTAACCCAATCCAACGTATGGTCATGTCAGCTTCCTAATTTTTTTATTTTTTTTATATAAATACAACAAAGTTTCTTTGTTATCTTTGTTATCGTTTTCAATATATACTATGGTTCCTTTCAGTTTTCCTTTAGGATTCACAGTTATATAAACAAAAATATGAGAAACTTACTTAATGACATAAATTTTTAATTAAGTACTAGATTAGGGTTTTTTTTAGTACTGTTGTATTTTTTATACTTAGAATATTCCTAAAGTTTTTGTTACCAAAATTTTAATTACAGAAAATGTCATTGTTCATATATGAACGTTATAAACAATGTGACATGCAGAGAAGGCAACGTTATAAAGTGTTCAAAACTGATTTTGATTTCTTAGTAGAAAGTGTGAAGAGGGCTACGTTGATTTCTTCATGCAACGTTACAGTGTGAAATGCACATATAATAGAATTTTAAAGTGTTAAGAGATCTGGTGCATCTGATCTTAAAATATGATTAAAGGAGATAAAGAGACTCTCTCCGCTTCCAAAAAGCTATGAATTATATGGTATTTATAAATTTATTATCAAATTATATTTTTTTCAAATAGTTGTCTCGGTCAGGACACGTGCTTAGTCACCAAGTTATTTTGTAGAGAATAATAACCAAGTCGAACTATATAGAACTGAAATAACTCTTAACATTTTTGTTTTGTAAAATTTCATCAACGACGAATTAATTAAATATGATCATATATTATATGAGGGAGTGTTAAATGTAGTTACAATTATTTAATAATTACTTTTAAAGGTTTAAATTGGATTGACATTATTCGAAAAACTAAGTGTACAGGAACTAAAGAAACAAATTTATACGTGTCAAAACCTTAATTTTTTTCATTTGTTTGCTCGGTTATTTAATTTCTATTTAAAGATGGTCTATCACTAAAAGTACTAATTATCGCACTGTCGCAGTTACCAAATTTAATTAGTGAATTTTGATTGGTGGACTCCAACATTTGATTCAAATAGTATTATTTTACGTACGCAAAGCATTTACTGATTGCCTATTGGGTATTTACAGAAACATAAAACAAATAAAAAACAACCTGTAAAACTGAAAATATTGTTAGGCTATCATCATGATTCATATGGTAATTAACTAATATGGGTCAATCTTTATTAACTAATATGAAATTTTAAAAACAAGTCGTGACAATTTGTGATGAATGAAAATTTAAGAATAAGGTTTTTTTTTTTTTTTTTTTTTCTATTGCTATGTGTATAAGTAATTATTAAAAGGTGGTGTTCAGAAAATAATAACTTTTTTATTCATCACAATAATGATTCATTATGATATTCCAAAGCGTGGTGAATTTAAATCAGTAAATTTTTTATATAAGAAGAGCACGCTATCCAACTGGACACCATCTTCAAAACAATTTACTCATCCACTAGCCACACAAAGTCAGCAATATTGAATAGAGTTTAACGAAAGTAGAAACAAAAGCGAAGACCACTTCCAGCAGAGGAAACCTGATTCGAAACTGCTCCAGAGGCATTAAAATAAAGTGAGGACTCAGCACAATGTAGCACAGTGCACAAAATACAATTTTGATCACGAGTGAGGGTAAACAAGGTTATAAAAATATTAATTTAAGTAAATAAGTGATATATGTATGTCCATCCCCAAGAAAACCAGCAACGCGTTTATCCGCATGACATCACATCCTCGTCTAGTTTTTTTTCATGGGTTTGGTTTTGTTAAAGTAATTATTTCATTTTCTGTTGTATTGTAATAATTGAGAAACTGGGGATGAAGATCAATAACTACTATTCTTCTTCTCATTTCTTTTAATATATTTATGTTAAATAGCTTATATGTATGACGTATTAAACCAATTTTTTTCTTACATGATGGTGAAAACTTTTGAGTGGATAATGACTGCAAGCTTACTACATTTATTGCAAAGGGCGGAAGTGAACAAAAAAAAAAAAAGAGACTCAAGAATCGCAAACGTGACTTTCTTGGCAATTACACCAACTTTTTCTATTTTGGGAATAAAGCAAGTCCTCTTCCCATTACGTCTTTGACGTCGACCCTACCCTTACATCTTTCACGTGGCATATATAATTTGCAAGTTGATGTAGTTTGCTTCTGTTTCTGTTTCTTTTTTCTTTTTTTCTTTTAATGAAACCTACACCGTAGATCACATCCAACAAATTCAAGATTGAAATCTAACGGCTGCCACTTTGCCTATACAAGAATAAACAAAAAACAAAAAACAAAAGTCTCGATTATAAATAGGGGGGGCTGTGTGGTGTGTTAAGTAAAGAGACACCATAATAATATGAGCCAAAAAAAAAAAAAAAGAAAAGAGACACCATAATAATATATTTTCACACATTCAACTTAAGAAGATGGCTTTCTCTTTTTTCTTAGCCAGTGCCAAATAAGGCAAGTAAGATCTGATTGGCGGACACCAGCCATTTTATTCAAAATAATTTTATTTTACTTTCTACCATGCTGTAAAATGATAACGTGAAGCATTATATATATGGTACGAATCTTTCCATTACTACAATGGGTTCTATAAATATGTTAGAAAATAAATAAAAACATATTACACAATAAATGAGATGTACTCTAACCAAAATCAACGTATGGTCAAAATAATTTTATTTTTTATATAAATACAACAAAGTTTATTTGTTATTGTTTTCAATATATGCTATGATCGATTCTTTTCAGTTTCCCTTTAGGATTCACTGTTATATAAACAAAAATATGAGAAGCTTACTTAATGACACAAATTTTTAACTAAGTACTAGATTGTATTTTTTATACTTAGAATATTCCTGAAGTTTTTGCTACGAAAGTTTTAATTACAGAAATGTCATTGTTCATATATGAACGTTACAATGTGACATACAGAGAAGGCAACGTTAGAAAGTGTTCGAGACTGATTTTGATTTCTTAGTAGAAAGTGTGAAGAGAGCTACGTTGATTTCTTCATGCAACGTTACAGTGTGAAATGCACATATAATAGATATTTAAAGTGTTTAGAGATCTGATGCATCTGATCTTAGGATATGATTAAGGGAGACGAAGAGACTTTGCTGGGAGCTCCGCTTCCAAAAAGCTATGAAAGATATGGTATTTCTAAATTTATTATCAAATTATTTTTTGCCTAGCGAAGTTGTTTTGTAGAGAGTAATAGCGAAGTCGAACTACATAGAAGTATAGAATGGAGACATAACTGATATAACTAAAATAAATCTCATAAATTTAGTGATTTTATATACTTTTTACAAGATGAACTAAGTCTTATGATCATTAAATCACCACAAATAAAAAATATTAGCAACTTCACGTCTTATCATCAAATTGACACGAACTTTTTACATTTTTGATTTTTCTTTTTAAAAATGATGTTCTTTCATTAATGAAGAATTTGGAACAGTGGGTTTTAATTGAATTACCATTAAAAATATAAAATTTGTTGTGAAATAAGAAAGAAAGAATAAAAAAATTGTAATTATTTACACGTGTATGCCATTCTTATTACGCTTACCACATAAACGCTCGTTGGCAAGTGAAATTTGATTGGCGGACGCCAACTTCTGATTCAAATAATTTTATTATGCAAACTCAATATAAATAGGTGTATTATGCTACACATTTTCTCCACTCCAAGGCTCTAAGGCAAAGTTACTTTCTAGTTTCTACCCTACTCAATAAAGCTTTTCTATCAAAAGTCCAACAATGGCACATCACGGTAACGCTAATGGCGGAATCCCTGCAATACATCGAACTTACTTCAATCTTCAGGAGATCAGCGAACCAAATCTCAGTAATCTCATATCTCTCTCTCTCTCTCTCTCTCTCTCTCTCTCTCTCTCTCTCTCTCTCTCTCTCTCTCTCCTCCAAATATGAACCAATCTTCTTTCTCGCCTCATTTTGCTTCATTGTTCCCTTTAAAAATAAAATAAAACAAATTCTGTTTTAGCCAATCTCATTTGGTGTTCTATGCTCTTTCATATTTTATCTACGAATATACAGTTATGTGTTAATACAGTTATGTGTTTAATCCCAAATTTCGTTTTAGCCGAACATATCTCTTTTTCTCGTATAAAATTTGTTTCTTCCAACACACTGATTTTTTTTCTTTCGCTGGCTCTGTTAAAAAACTTATGATGTTTTTGTTTTTTTTCAGCCATTGATAATATCCTCAGCAGAACTGAATCAGGGACTGTGACGGATGCCGAGTTTCTGCAGTTGGGTGAGTGGATTGCCACACATACCGGAAGATATCCGAAGTCATGGAACATTCCAAGGGCCACAGGGGGGCTCTACCGGATCGACATGGTGCAAGAGGGTAACAGCCGCATCATAGTTTCTGATGGCAACAACTGGGATCCCATTCGTGGGGGAAACCTTTACGACGGAACCACGATGGTTCAGACGAGTGTATATTTTTAATATATTTTTTTGGTGCAAATATTATTATTATTTTTCTTTTATCGATTCTCATATATTTTATGTGTGTTTTTAGGAACATGGAGACAAAACTCTTACCACTTTTAAGTCTGAAACCTATCTCGGTGATGGATATCTCAAGCGTACCATTTACAAAATCACCAGAGGTCAAGACGGCACCACGATAATCACCTTGGCTCTCTATCAAAAGAGGGGAGTGTTGCAGTAAAAGAAGAGAAGGAGTACTAAACCTTTGATGTAATAAATTTATCTTTTTCTCAGAGCTCAGCTGGTCTGTAATAATTATTTTCTGTTCCTCAACTATGTAGTTGAACTATGTTGTGTGTTTTGGATTTTATGATTAATAATAATGATTTTATTATGTTTTTATAGTTTTTTGTTATTTTTTTCTTTAGGTATAAAAGTATCTGTGAAATTCACGAAATTAATCATAATTAAACCTTAAACCAATCGTGCCAATGTTTAACCACCTTCATAATAAGTTTATGCCGCATTAAGGCGTGTTAATTTTCCTTCACCTGCTTTCGACATATGTGTATAATATGTACATGTGTTTCTATCGATATCTCTGTCAAAAGAAAATCAATCGGAGGAGGAGGCCGCGAAGAGAACAGAAACGACGACCGATTCATTCAAATTTGTACGATACGCTGGAAAATTCTGCCAATTCGTATTCGTATCCGTATCCGTATCTGATGCGATCCAAAATTAGGAAAATGGGCTTATGTTTGGGCTTCGTTATCAGAGTGTTGTTTAACCCTATGTTATGTTACGGTATTTAGCTTGTCTTCTCCCTTGTAATCAAACCAAAAAGAGGTATTTGCCGTACAAGGTGGTCTCTGCTCACAAACCTGCAATGGGCCTAACGGAGATGCCCAAGCCCACACAATCAGCCAAAGTAGCTACCACGGTCAAAAGCAGAGTTCGTGAGCAGAGACCACCTTGTATGGCAAAGACAGCTCACTCTCTCCCTCTCAGAAACAGTATAGCTTGTCTTCTCCCTTGTTTTTCTTCCTATGAGGGGTCTGGAAATAATCTTATTTGGTAACACTTTTTGGATTTTTATGCTTAAGTGTTATTTCTTTTAGCTTTTTTTTTTTGCATTTTTAACTTATAAAATGATATGAATGTTTCAAGAAATCCTACACCATCGTTAGTTTACTTATGATTTCCTGTTTTTTAAAGAGTGTTTTGTTAGAGTTTTCTTATAAATCAGAGGAATTAGTGATTACTGTTCATAATCGCTAACTCTTTCATGACCAAAGTATAAATGAGACCAAAAAGTAGGCCTGGGACTATTAACCGTAACTGTAACCGACCCGATTTAACCGAACCGATCGGTTTCGGTTATTGACGAAATAACCGAACGGTTTTGATTATTATTTAGTTCGGGTTCGGTTACGGTTCGGTTAATACCCGATAACCGATCGGTTAACCATAAACCGACCCTCTGCATTTTTCTCTCTTACTCTCTCTAGAAATGGCAGGTCGGATCCAATCCCACCAGCTGCCCAATGGACTTTACGTTTCGAGAAAGCTCGAGCAGCCAAAAGAGCGGCCACCGACAATGGCGGCTCGAGCTATGCCTTACACGGGAGGCGACATCAAGAAATTCGGCGAGCTCGGGAGGATGTTCGACATCTCCGTCGCCGATCCCTCCTCTTTCCAAGGACCGCCGCCGCTCATCGTCGGTGGAAATAGCAGCGGCGGAAACTTAAGGCAGCAGGCGCCGCCACGTGTCTCTGGTTCGTCTTCGAACCCTAACAGTGGATCCGTTCGATCCGGACCCAACTCTGGCTCTGTTAAGAAATTTTCGGGTCCGCTCTCTCAGCTTCAGCCGACCGATTTAATAACATCCGGTTCGAACCCTAGATCCGCGTCACGACTCGGTCGAACCAACAACACTCTCATCAAATCGCCAATTCCATCTCTCGATTTGGTTCTCTCGGATCTCTGCATCTCCGCCGGAAATGGAAAAAGACGGGAAGAGGAAAAAAAAAAACAGACCTTCGGTCAAACCCGTACCCGAACCTTCAAACCCGTACCCGACCCGAACCCGACCGGTTAACCGTATTCCCAGGCCTACCAAAAAGTGTTCTTTTTTACATACATATACATGCAGCTAGGCAAGAGGTTGTTGTTGCCAGAAAAACAAGCAAGGTGGGAATTATAAAATTAACTTTGAGAATCAGTAAGACATAATAAAAGTAGGAAATAATTTCGTTGTTACTAGAGTTTTTGTTATCTAGTTCACCCTGTTGGTCGATATTAGTCGCATTGTTTAACAAGAGTTATATATGATATGATAATAATATACTAATGGTTTAAATGCGTGCGAGCTCTATCATTTTAAAAATCCTCATATTTAGTCAAAAGTTACTTAAGATACTGTAAATGGGATAAGCTACATGCTATGCTATCACGAAATTAGGACAGAAGAAAAAACAAGGTAAAGTAGATGGGACTTTTTGCTTTATTGAAATACATAATCTGATCGGATCACTGCTCTTCAGTCAAAATATAGCTTCCTCGTGCAAAAAATGTTATGATCTCTGAGGCTATGAGTTTGAGAAACGAAATGCTTCGACAGGGTTGCGCTATGGATGTTGTTACCTACAACACCATCTTGCACGGCTTATGCAAACGGAAGATGTTAGGTGAAGCGGATAAATTGTTCAGAGAGATGACAGAAAGGGGTTTGTTTCTAGACTCTTACACGTTAACTATACTGATCGATGGGCACTGTAAGCTTGGGAATCTGCAAAACGCAATGGAGCTTTTCAAGAAGATGAAAGAGAAGAGGATCAAGCTCGATGTTGTGACATATAACACGCTGTTAGACGGGTTTGGTAAAGTAGGCGACATCGATACAGCGAAAGAGATATGGGCAGATATGGTGTCAATAGAGATGCATCCCACTCCGGTATCTTACAGCATTATGGTTAACGCGTTTTGCAGCAAAGGCCATCTTGCTGAAGCGTTTCGAGTTTGGGATGAAATGGTCAGTAAAAGCATAAAGCCAACGGTCATGATTTGTAACTCTATGATAAAGGGGTATTGCCGCTCTGGTAATGCCTCGGATGGAGAAAAGTTTATGGACAAGATGATCTTGGAAGGTTTTGTGCCTGATATTATCAGTTACAACACGTTGATATATGGTTTTGTTAGAGAAGAAAACATGAGCAAGGCTTTTGGTCTGGTGAAGAAGATGGAGGAGGAGAAGCAAAGAGGAGGATTAGTGGGTGATGTGTTTACATACAATTCGATCTTGCATGGGTTTTGTAGAACAAATCAGATGAAAGAAGCTGAGATTGTACTAAGGAAGATGATTGAGAGAGGTGTAGATCCTGATAGGTCAACGTATACTTCACTGATCAATGGATTTGTTTCTCAAGATAACTTCACTGATGCATTTTGGTTTCACGATGAGATGTTGCAGAGAGGATTCTCCCCTAATGATCAATTCTGATGTTTTTTTTTTTTTTTTGTCAAAGGAACATAATTTCCTAGAATATCAAAATGGTCCCCGTAATTTATAAAACGTTAGAAATTAGAATCCGGTTTCTTGTAATCTATCATTTAGTCCATCCTCATCGATTCGTTTGGTACAATTTGCTGTATGTTAAATTTGAAACACGAGCTATATTTCATCTTAGATGGTTGTAATAATTATGTTTTAATTGTTCTGTGTTTGTTTGTACTAAGCTTAAATTGCTTTTATGTTTGTATTGCATTTCCTAGCTGTTAATGAGTTTTCAGCCATTCACACTACTGTTTTTCTTCGATCGCCAAATTAAAACCCTCATCACTGAGTCATCACTTTCTTTAGTCACCCAAAGACAATAAACTAATATTATTTATGTTCATGACTAAATAAAGTAACTTTATCTAGCAAAACTTTTTTTTGTTTTGGGAAGTTCCTCTTATTATTAATAATTATTTACATGCATGGTACCGCATATATGTCATGTAGCTATATTTTAACCACAAGCGACTTTTGTGATGATGATGATTCGTCCATTTGAATGGAAAATGTGAAATAAATTATCCACCTACTTTCATGTTAGTTGGATCAACAAAAAGAGATGTATGTTATCAAAAAAAAAAAAAAAAAAAAAAATATATATATATATATATATATATATATATATATATATTATTAAAAGAGAAGTAGATATGAGAAAAAAGTTGAGGTTAATAATTGTTTGCCAAAGAACGAGAAGATCCGATGAAGAAGAGGATGATGAACATAATCAAAAAGAGAAAAGATGGTATGATCTCCTTGCGATTCAAGTTCATGTCGACATTTTGTTAAAAATGTTTTTATTAAAAACCTGAATCGGTGGTTTAAATATTTCAGTTACACATGATACAGAACAAGCTGATGGGTCACAGTTTCACATAAAGCTGAAAGATACAGACGACTCTCTCGTATAATTTTAAAGAGTTTTTCTTCTTTTTAAACTCAAAAAAAGAATGACACTTTCAAAACCAAACATTCTATGTTGTATTGGTTTATGTTGGTTTTCAGTCTAATTACAATTCATTCCGGTTGTAACTGGTAAACTGGAATCATCTCGTCATATCAAAGAGATTACTGTAAACGAGATTCATCAATGAGAATAACATAACTTTATTTTTTCTTCTTCGATTTTGCTTTTGCTGTGAAAATTTGGTTCAGGATTCAATTGCCAATCAAAGCCGGTTTAAGTAGATTAAACCGGATATGAGCTACGTGGGTCAAAAACTAAGATTTGTTGCACAGGCCCAACTCTATTCAGAGGAATGGAGCTGGTATCGAAAGCTAAGATGGGCTTTTTCGGTTTGTTCCAGGCCCATCTGGAGGTTTGTGTACAGTCACTAGGAGTCTGTTGGCGATAACATAAACTACTTTTTCTTCTTCGATCTTTACCTTCATTGTTGTAAAAACACAAAACTCATAGTAAACTTGTCGGAGTGACTAAAGTTGGTTAGTGAATTTTGATTGGCGGACTCCAAACCTTTGATTTAAATAGTTTTATTTTATGTATTCAAAGCATTTACTATTTGCCTGTTTAAAGATGGTCTATCACTAGAGTATTACTTGTTGCAGTTACCAAATTTGGTTAGTGAATTTTGATTGGCTGACTCCAACATTTGATTCAAATAGTTTTATTTTACGTACGCAAAGCATTTACTATTTATCTTTTGGGTATTTACAGAAACATAAAACAAATCAAAAACAACCTGTAAAACTTGTGGGTCAATCTTTAGTAACTAATCTGAAATTTCAAAAACAAGTCGTTACAATTTGTGATGAATCAAACTTGCGGTATAAGTATTTTCGTAAATGTCACACTAGTTGAGCTTCAACCACCCAACAAAAAAAAAGTCAATCTTGCCCTATCTAAGGTCACAAAACCATAACATGTGTTTATACCCAAATACAAGAGAAGCTCAAAACTATAGTCGTCTATATATATTATATATACGAGATATATATTTGTATATATCCTCACAAAACCGTAGATAACACGTGTTGAGTACTCAAAATACGGGAAATAAAGCTCTACAATATAAAAGAAAATATTTGCATATCTTTCTAACACTTTCTTCCTCTTTATTTGTAAAAATATATTTCTAACACTTATCACACAATTTATCTCCTAACTATGCATGTGGAGTATGTTGCAAATAAAAAATGTCTATACCTATGATTTGCTACGGACTGTAAATTTATTTATTCACGAAATTATTTTCCAATACTAAAAAAAGTAAAAAGCTATGCTTCCTTTTTGAATTAAAAAAAAAACGTATTTTATGTGTGTGAGAGAAAGGGAGAGAGAGAAATTGAAGAAGGAAATAAAAATTTAGGTTTGGACGATGAGGGAGAGAATATAACAGCTATAGCATAAAATTTGATTTTTATTTCATATTATAAATTTATTTAGGGCAAAAGATTATTCACGAATAAGAGAGAATCTTTTGGAAAAATCGTCTTCCACAAACGCTCCTCTCTTTTTGAGATTATTATTACGCTAATTATGCCACTAACGCGATTTATTTCTCTGCTCTTCCAATTCTCGTGAAGGCCCTACTTTTACAGTTGAAATTCATCCCATGCCTCAATAACTCAGTTATTAAGTATAGATATTTCATTACTCGTGTAGGACCCTTAGCCAGTGCCAAATAAGGCAAGTCAGATCTGATTGGCGGACACCAGCCATTCGATTCAAAATAATTTTATTTTACTTTCTACCATGCTGTAAAATGATAACGTGAAGCATTATATATATGGTACGAATCTTTCCATTACTACAATGGGTTCTATAAATATGTTAGAAAATATAAAAAAACATATTACACAATATATGAGATGTACTCTAACCCAATCCAACGTATGGTCATGTCAGCTTCCTAATTTTTTTATTTTTTTTATATAAATACAACAAAGTTTCTTTGTTATCTTTGTTATCGTTTTCAATATATACTATGGTTCCTTTCAGTTTTCCTTTAGGATTCACAGTTATATAAACAAAAATATGAGAAACTTACTTAATGACATAAATTTTTAATTAAGTACTAGATTAGGGTTTTTTTTAGTACTGTTGTATTTTGGGTGAATTTGCTGTATAACCATATGAGACATATAATGTAAAATATAGCCATATTAGATTTGATTTAAAGAAAGTAACCATGAGCAAACATTCTGGACGAAATTACCCTCGTAGCTAAGTTTTGTGTTATTCCAAAAAGAGAAAATAGTATAGACAGAAACACAGATGAATCAGTCTTCTTCTCCATCGTCACCACCACCACCACCATCTCCATCTTCATTCTGTTTTTTTTTTTTAAATTGCCATTATACCCCCTCTAAGATATAATATTTTTTCGGTTGATTATTTGTTTCTCAGTGTTCTTCTTTATCAATTGAAAGGTTCCTTAATTGGTTTGGATTTTATATGGAAATCAGTATCTGAAACAGAAAGATTTCTGGATTTGGGGATTTGAGTGATTGTTTATGGTAAACAGAAACAATAAAGGGAACAAGGCAAACAAATACAAAAAGAAGAAGAAGACTCGCCGACTTCTTCTCCACCAGCACCGCCCACTGATTCCAGTCCACTGCCGAATAACTCCACCGGTGAATCTGCTCCTCCCCCTACGGATTCGGCACCACCTCCTAGCCCTCCGGTTGATTCAGTTCTGCCGCCTGATTCATCACCGCCGCCCACTGATTCGGCACCCACTGATTCCAGTCTGCCGCCGGATAACTCCACCGGTGGATCTGCTTCTCCACCAGCACCGCCCACTGATTCCAGTCCGCTGCCGGATAACTCCACCGGTGGATCTGCTCCTCCCCCTACGGATTCGGCACCACCTCTTAGCCCTCTGGTTGATTCAGCTCCGCCGCCTGATTCATCACCGCCGCCGAATACTCCATCTCCACCGTTGGTGACTCCTTCGCCGAATTAATAAAAAGACACAGAGACGATGCAAAAGAGAGACACAGAGACGAACAAAAACATAAAAAATGTGGAGGGCAATTTTGTCAATATTATAGGTTACACGGTGTGTACTCTAGCATATCATCTAATATGGTCAGTTTGTTAATTTAGGATTTTTATATTGATACTGAAGCTAATTTCCCTTGTATTTTTTATACTTAGAATATTCCTAAAGTTTTTGTTACCAAAATTTTAATTACAGAAAATGTCATTGTTCATATATGAACGTTATAAACAATGTGACATGCAGAGAAGGCAACGTTATAAAGTGTTCAAAACTGATTTTGATTTCTTAGTAGAAAGTGTGAAGAGGGCTACGTTGATTTCTTCATGCAACGTTACAGTGTGAAATGCACATATAATAGAATTTTAAAGTGTTAAGAGATCTGGTGCATCTGATCTTAAAATATGATTAAAGGAGATAAAGAGACTCTCTCCGCTTCCAAAAAGCTATGAATTATATGGTATTTATAAATTTATTATCAAATTATATTTTTTTCAAATAGTTGTCTCGGTCAGGACACGTGCTTAGTCACCAAGTTATTTTGTAGAGAATAATAACCAAGTCGAACTATATAGAACTGAAATAACTCTTAACATTTTTGTTTTGTAAAATTTCATCAACGACGAATTAATTAAATATGATCATATATTATATGAGGGAGTGTTAAATGTAGTTACAATTATTTAATAATTACTTTTAAAGGTTTAAATTGGATTGACATTATTCGAAAAACTAAGTGTACAGGAACTAAAGAAACAAATTTATACGTGTCAAAACCTTAATTTTTTTCATTTGTTTGCTCGGTTATTTAATTTCTATTTAAAGATGGTCTATCACTAAAAGTACTAATTATCGCACTGTCGCAGTTACCAAATTTAATTAGTGAATTTTGATTGGTGGACTCCAACATTTGATTCAAATAGTATTATTTTACGTACGCAAAGCATTTACTGATTGCCTATTGGGTATTTACAGAAACATAAAACAAATAAAAAACAACCTGTAAAACTGAAAATATTGTTAGGCTATCATCATGATTCATATGGTAATTAACTAATATGGGTCAATCTTTATTAACTAATATGAAATTTTAAAAACAAGTCGTGACAATTTGTGATGAATGAAAATTTAAGAATAAGGTTTTTTTTTTTTTTTTTTTTTCTATTGCTATGTGTATAAGTAATTATTAAAAGGTGGTGTTCAGAAAATAATAACTTTTTTATTCATCACAATAATGATTCATTATGATATTCCAAAGCGTGGTGAATTTAAATCAGTAAATTTTTTATATAAGAAGAGCACGCTATCCAACTGGACACCATCTTCAAAACAATTTACTCATCCACTAGCCACACAAAGTCAGCAATATTGAATAGAGTTTAACGAAAGTAGAAACAAAAGCGAAGACCACTTCCAGCAGAGGAAACCTGATTCGAAACTGCTCCAGAGGCATTAAAATAAAGTGAGGACTCAGCACAATGTAGCACAGTGCACAAAATACAATTTTGATCACGAGTGAGGGTAAACAAGGTTATAAAAATATTAATTTAAGTAAATAAGTGATATATGTATGTCCATCCCCAAGAAAACCAGCAACGCGTTTATCCGCATGACATCACATCCTCGTCTAGTTTTTTTTCATGGGTTTGGTTTTGTTAAAGTAATTATTTCATTTTCTGTTGTATTGTAATAATTGAGAAACTGGGGATGAAGATCAATAACTACTATTCTTCTTCTCATTTCTTTTAATATATTTATGTTAAATAGCTTATATGTATGACGTATTAAACCAATTTTTTTCTTACATGATGGTGAAAACTTTTGAGTGGATAATGACTGCAAGCTTACTACATTTATTGCAAAGGGCGGAAGTGAACAAAAAAAAAAAAGAGACTCAAGAATCGCAAACGTGACTTTCTTGGCAATTACACCAACTTTTTCTATTTTGGGAATAAAGCAAGTCCTCTTCCCATTACGTCTTTGACGTCGACCCTACCCTTACATCTTTCACGTGGCATATATAATTTGCAAGTTGATGTAGTTTGCTTCTGTTTCTGTTTCTTTTTTCTTTTTTTCTTTTAATGAAACCTACACCGTAGATCACATCCAACAAATTCAAGATTGAAATCTAACGGCTGCCACTTTGCCTATACAAGAATAAACAAAAAACAAAAAACAAAAGTCTCGATTATAAATAGGGGGGGCTGTGTGGTGTGTTAAGTAAAGAGACACCATAATAATATGAGCCAAAAAAAAAAAAAAAGAAAAGAGACACCATAATAATATATTTTCACACATTCAACTTAAGAAGATGGCTTTCTCTTTTTTCTTAGCCAGTGCCAAATAAGGCAAGTAAGATCTGATTGGCGGACACCAGCCATTTTATTCAAAATAATTTTATTTTACTTTCTACCATGCTGTAAAATGATAACGTGAAGCATTATATATATGGTACGAATCTTTCCATTACTACAATGGGTTCTATAAATATGTTAGAAAATAAATAAAAACATATTACACAATAAATGAGATGTACTCTAACCAAAATCAACGTATGGTCAAAATAATTTTATTTTTTATATAAATACAACAAAGTTTATTTGTTATTGTTTTCAATATATGCTATGATCGATTCTTTTCAGTTTCCCTTTAGGATTCACTGTTATATAAACAAAAATATGAGAAGCTTACTTAATGACACAAATTTTTAACTAAGTACTAGATTGTATTTTTTATACTTAGAATATTCCTGAAGTTTTTGCTACGAAAGTTTTAATTACAGAAATGTCATTGTTCATATATGAACGTTACAATGTGACATACAGAGAAGGCAACGTTAGAAAGTGTTCGAGACTGATTTTGATTTCTTAGTAGAAAGTGTGAAGAGAGCTACGTTGATTTCTTCATGCAACGTTACAGTGTGAAATGCACATATAATAGATATTTAAAGTGTTTAGAGATCTGATGCATCTGATCTTAGGATATGATTAAGGGAGACGAAGAGACTTTGCTGGGAGCTCCGCTTCCAAAAAGCTATGAAAGATATGGTATTTCTAAATTTATTATCAAATTATTTTTTGCCTAGCGAAGTTGTTTTGTAGAGAGTAATAGCGAAGTCGAACTACATAGAAGTATAGAATGGAGACATAACTGATATAACTAAAATAAATCTCATAAATTTAGTAATTTTATATACTTTTTACAAGATGAACTAAGTCTTATGATCATTAAATCACCACAAATAAAAAATATTAGCAACTTCACGTCTTATCATCAAATTGACACGAACTTTTTACATTTTTGATTTTTCTTTTTAAAAATGATGTTCTTTCATTAATGAAGAATTTGGAACAGTGGGTTTTAATTGAATTACCATTAAAAATATAAAATTTGTTGTGAAATAAAAAAGAAAGAATAAAAAAATTGTAATTATTTACTTACGTGTATGCCATTCTTATTACGCTTACCACATAAACGCTCGTTGGCAAGTGAAATTTGATTGGCGGACGCCAACTTCTGATTCAAATAATTTTATTATGCAAACTCAATATAAATAGGTGTATTATGCTACACATTTTCTCCACTCCAAGGCTCTAAGGCAAAGTTACTTTCTAGTTTCTACCCTACTCAATAAAGCTTTTCTATCAAAAGTCCAACAATGGCACATCACGGTAACGCTAATGGCGGAATCCCTGCAATACATCGAACTTACTTCAATCTTCAGGAGATTAGCGAACCAACAAATCTCAGTAATCTCATCTCTCTCTCTCTCTCTCTCTCTCTCTCTCTCTCCTCCAAATATGAACCAATCTTCTTTCTCGCCTCATTTTGCTTCATTGTTCCCTTTAAAAATAAAATAAAACAAATTCTGTTTTAGCCAATCTCATTTGGTGTTCTATGCTCTTTCATATTTTATCTACGAACATACAGTTATGTGTTTAATCCCAAATTTCGTTTTAGCCGAACATATCTCTTTCTCTCTTATAAAATTTGTTTCTTCCAACAAATTCAAGATTGAAAATCCAACGGCTGCCACTTAATTTAGTGTTTTGTGTTCAGCTATTGATGCGATTCTCAGGAAAACTGGATCTGGAAGCCCAAATGAACTTGTGACAGATGAAGAATACGTGATGCTAGGGGAGTGGATTGCAAATCATACCGAGAAATATCCCTTGTCCACCGATATTCCCCGACAAACAGAAGGACTATACCGGATCGAGATGGTCGAAAACGGGTATTTAAGCATTCAGGTTCCCGACCGGAACAGCTGGGACAGCGTGCGTGGCGCATCTCTCGAAGACAGTACTGCTTTCATATACGAAAGCGTATGACTTCGGGAACTCATTATTGTTTCTTTTATTTTCGTTTTTTAAAAAACATATTTCATTGATAATGGTATAATATGATATCTTTTATGTTGTCTTTAGGTACACGGTGACAAGACTCTCAAGAAGTTCAAGTCGGAGTCCTATGGAGAAGATATATATCTGATTAGGACAGTGTTCAAGATTGAAAAACCAGAGGGAACTCCACTGATCGTCTTGGCTCTGTACCAGAGGAGAGGATTTTTCGATGTCTGTCAGTAAGAAGAGGAAAGTGCATTCCTACTATGTTGAACTCTCTCTATGGTTCGTAATAATATTTGTTTCTGTTGAACCCTATGTGGTTTGTTGGACTTTATGGCTTGTGATATGGTTCGTTTCTGTTTCGAACTCTATGGTTTGTAATAATTTTATGCTTTCATTGTTGTGTGTTCGTGGTACTCTTTCGACTCCTTAGATGGTTGTAATAATTATGTTTTTTTTATTGTTCTGTGTGTGTTTAATTTGTACTAAGCTTAAATTGCTTTTAAGTTTGTATTACATCTCCTAGCTATTAATGAGTTTTCAGCCATTCACACTACTGTTTTTCTTCGATCGCCAAATTAAAACCCTCATCACTGAGTCATCACTTTCTTTATTCTTGCATACCAAGTCACCCAAAGACAATAAACTAATATTATTTATGTTCATGACTAAATAAAATAGGTTTATCTAGCAAAACTATTTTTTTATTGGGCAGTTCCTCTTATTATTAATAATTAGTTATATACATGGTACCGCATATATGTCATGTAGCTATATTTTAACCACAAGCGACTTTTGTGATGATGATGATTCGTCCATTTGAATGGAAAATGTGAAATAAATTATCCACCTACTTTCATGTTAGTTGGATCAACAAAAAGAGAAGTATAATACGTTGATTAGCGCCTACTCTAGTAAAGGTTTGATGGAAGAGGCATTTGAGTTGATGAATGCTATGCCTAGCAAAGGGTTTAGTCCTGGTGTTTATACTTATAACACTGTGATCAATGGACTGTGTAAGAGTGGGAGATACGAGAGAGCTAAGGAAGTTTTCTCTGAGATGTTGAATTCCGGGTTGTGTCCTGACTCTACTACCTACAGATCGTTGCTGATGGAGGCTTAAAAGTAGGGAGATGCGGTGGAAGTGGAGAAGATTTTCAGTGATATGAGATCAAGGGATGTTGTTCCGGATTTGGTGTGTTTTAGCTCAGTAATGAGTCTTTTTGCTAGGAGTGGAGATCTTGACAAGGCGTTAGTGTATTTCAACAGTGTGAAGGACGCTGGTTTGATTCCTGACAATGTGATGATCTCCACGATTCTTATCAATGGGTATTGTAGAAAAGGTATGATCTCTGAGGCTATTAGTTTGGGAAACGAAATGCTTCGACAGGGTTGCGCTATGGATGTTGTGACCTACAACACCATTTTGCACGGCTTATGCAAACGGAAGATGTTAGGTGAAGCGGATAAACTGTTCAGAGAGATGACAGAAAGGGGTCTGTTTCCTGATTCTTTCTCTTTAACGATACTGATCGATGGGCATTGTAAGCTCGGGAACAAACTTTTCAAGAAGATGAAAGAGAAGAGGATCAAGCTCGATGTGGTGACGTACAACACGCTTTTAGATGGGTTTGGGAAAGTAGGGGATATCGATACAGCGAAAGAGATATGGGAAGATATGGTATCAAGAGAGATACATCCCACTCCAGTATCTTACAGCATTATGGTTAACGTGTTTTGCAGCAAAGACCATATCTTTCAGAAGCGTTTCGAGTTTGGGATGAAATGGTCAGTAAAAGTATAAAGCCAACGGTCATGATTTGTAACTCTGTGATAAAAGGCTATTGCTGCTCTGGTAATGCCTCGGATGGAGAAAAGTTTATGGACAAGATGATCTTGGAAGGTTTTGTGCCAGATATCATCAGTTACAACACGTTGATATATGGTTTTGTGAGAGAAGAAAACATGAGCAAGGCTTTTGATCTTCTCCGGATTCAACATACTAATATTTTGATCTAGTTTCTTAACGAGCATAATAAAAGAGATTATAAAGAATACATACTAACATAAAATAAAGGTATAATAAAGGGATTTTGAATCTGATTTCTTAATGCTGGAATAGTACCGACTACCGAGTGTTTTATGCAGGGCCGTGCCTACCTTAGTAAAATAGTATCACTGGCCTACGGGCACAAATTCTTACAAATTAGTTAAAGGCATTTTATTATCAATTTACTTGGACATAGCTATGTACGTACGTATACTTCATACTTGCATCATTTCATGCTTTGCTTTTTTCTTTTATAGACATCGTTAGCAATAAATTTGATTTAAATGAAAAGTTATATTCAAAAATATTAAATAATTATAGTTTATAGCGTTGCACGTTTTAGATTTAATTGCCAGATTGTTTCCACTGGCACTACATTTTGGTAAACGTTTTCGATTAAAGTCTTACATAATCATTGTCATTGGATAATTTGCTCTCTAATTCTTTTGTTGTATCGTGTTGTTTTATAAATATTCCCAATTCACTGTCCAAAATTACTGCAACTTTTCGTTTTTAAAGATAGAAAATGAAAATTAGCTAATCATCAATTTATGTTTATTATTGTAACTTCTTATGGTCTACCAATATATGTAGCCACGATTCTGGTTGTGTGTACATTTTCTGGTCAACCTGATCTATTTGACTACAATTTCATGACTAACTTCGTTGATGATCTCACCTGATTATGAGGTCTCTATTAGATGATTTACTTGAACAACATGAAGATTTAACTCTTTTTCTTCGATGATTTAACTTGAATATTGTGATGCTTTTACTATTTTCCGTGATAATTTTACTTTTTTCTTAATAGTTTCGCGTTTTAGATGAATTTTTTTTTTCGTGTCTGATGGTGATAGAATTTCGAATTCAATGGAAATTTGAAACAGAAACTCGAAGAGCTCTTTGATGCGTCTCTGAAATTGACGGTTCCTGATGTACCTGGTGTCGAGCCCAAGATTAAGACTGCTGGTGGAAGAAAAGGAGATTACCAATGGGTTCTCCCTTAATAGTTTTGATCAAAAAAAGTGTTTTCATGTTTCTTCTGTTTAAAATACTTTTCTCTTTTAGATTCTATATACAATATGCTTAAGACCGGTATATAAAGACAAATTAACCGGAAAAATCTTATTTACCTTTTCAACATTCTATTTATTTTCACAACCTTTTTAACACACTACCTATTGAACTAAATTCGTAATTTCTTGTGTATGACGATAAATATCTTTGAAAGTACGTAATGTAACCAGTCACCACACTGGTTGGACCCATAGATCCAATGTAAAAGACTTTTATGCTCTTCCCTTTTCTATCTATTTAAAAATTTAAAATAAAATTCGCAGGGAAATAATGCATGCAATGTGAACCAACTAACAATCTCTGTACCCCAACCGACGTAGTTTCTTGTACTCCAACCCAAGTTTAGATTCAATCAAACCGTAGTCTGTAGCGAAACATCGTCTCCAAAAAAACGTTCAAGTAAACATGTGATTTATGAGGGACGATATTAGGCAACAGTTTGGCAACCGTAATAATAAGGGACCGCACATTTTTTCGTTTCATTATTACCACTCAAGTCCTTGAAGCTTCTCCACAAGTTTCCGACAAGACCTAATGTGATGATATTGTTGTTGTTGCCAGAGATCATCTCCCCTACCGAATTCAGCGGAATGGCGAGAAAAGTGAAAACTAGGTCAATAAAGTCTTCCTTGCATTCCACGTATAAAACCTTCATGTCCTTCTTCCTTACGATCGCCTCAAAAGTCATTACTTCTTTGCCTGCTTCTCCTTCATCTCTATTTTCCTCCATGAATGGACGGCTCTCACCTTTTAATAAATCTTCTTCCTCGGACTTTGATTATTCTTCAAGAAAGCATCCGTCAAGGGGAGTATTTGAGGTGAATACACATTGCAGCAAAGTCAATACCTCTTTCAAACCAATATCATCAAGATATTGTTCTCCAAGCTTATTAACATCATCATAACCTAGATCATTGAGCGTTTGCAAGAGAGAGCTAGTGGATTCAACCGCAAGTTTCAAGTCGTCGGTTATGATAAACGACGACCTACCGCTAATAAATACTCCATCGACATCTTTTTGCAAGCAATCTGACGATGGTTCCTATTGGCAATGTTAAAAAGCTGTAGAGAACTTCAACAAAGTCCTTACCTGCCTCAGCCAAAACGACCTTGTTATTCTCTTCATCGATGATACGTCTCAAACTAATCTTTGAATTTGCAGCCATTGTAGATCTTGACTCACAATCGGAAGCACGCATACGATCGAAGCCTCTTTTATTCACATTTTCTTGGGAGATGTCAAGAGATGTGAGATAATTAAGGAAATGAGGATATAAATCTAACCTAGAATATCACAAGAAGATTTTCTTGTATCTTTACAATAAAATTCGATTCCTAACAAATTCCTAAGTCGTCGGACCAATAGATTTATATCCTTATTTCCTTATTCCATTCCACGAGAAACCAACAAATTCGAGCTGTGAAGTCGCGCACACTATATTGTTGTTTTGTTAAAGTTAAGACAAGACTGTTAAGAGCACCTGCATTGGAGAACAAAACAAAGGTTCTGAAGCTAAAAAAAAAGAAAAACTAAGATTAAATATGAGTTGGCAGCTCTCAAAACTCAGAATCGTCTCTGTGGGAGCAGTTTATGATATCGCTTCTTCCGGACTGTTCACGACACATCTCAGTACGCTATTGGTTTTGTTTTTCTGATGTATTTGTATCGCTTCTTCTCTCTTCGTCTTCTTCTGCTTCGATCAATCTGTTTCTAGGTGGCTTCTTCTCTTCGATCAATCTGTAAATCGGAGACAGCGGCGAATTAATTGGAGGTCGCGCCTCGCCGGAAGTTCAACATCCTCGGAAAGAAGCGTAAAGGTGAAGAACGCCACGTGGGTCTTTCACGGTCTCGCGCTGTTGATAAAAGGAAAAACACGCTGCTGAAAGAGTACGCGCAGAGCTTAGAGTCTTCAATTTCTCCTTCTTCTTCTGTTTACTCATGTCGATCTTCCTCGTCTTCTTCTTCTTTATCTTAATTTTTAGTTTTTAACTAAATAAACTTCTACCCGTTTCTTCTTCTTCTTCGATTCACCATTAGTTCTCTGCAAATTTTTATTTTAAAGTCTTGTTCTCTCTGGTGTGCTTCCGTGTGCGGTAAGGAGGAAGCTTTTGCTTGTAGACTTGTGCCTTTACGAAATTCGGTAACTCTACGATATATTTTCTTTCCTTTGTTTCTTTCTTTGTACAATTACGAAATCCCTAAGTGAAATTTTGTGTTGCTTTAGAATTGTGATGAACATAACTTAAAAGTCTTTGTGGCAGTAAAGAGTCTCTCTTTTTGAAAGTTATTGTTATCTGATTCTAGTTTACACAGTTGCTTACACAGTTGCTTATACAGTTAGGATCAACAGAGTTCTCATTTACAAGAAAGCTCAATCATTTGTGAGGATGGATCCGCAACATACGGGTGATCTGCTAGCGTAATTCTCATTATGCATCTTCTAGCTTCTTTGTTATCCAAAATCCTTCCACTTAATTACCTGTTGTTTAGCCTAATTCAGTTTTGGTTTTGTAAAAAAAAGAGGCACTTGGAGAAGCATAATGAATTACTCAAAGAAACTCAGAAGACCATGACACAAGAACTTCAAAAACTCGAATATAAACTCTTTTTGATGACCTTGTGATGTAATTAACTACTGGAAATTGTTTTAACTGATGAGTTTTGGCATTTTTTTCAGGTAGAAGAACATATGATGATGCATAAACTCTACGAGCTAATGACTAATCATCGTTTAAACAAGAAGGTATGCTCTGTTCTTGAAGATACTATTTGAATTATCGATCATGCTTACTAAGCGAGCTTGGTTTTGCAGAAAATGGAGGAAACTAAAAATGTCTTGGATGGAAACGAAACATGTGAAGCTAGTTCTGATAAACATGAAAGTCTACATCCTCCAGTAATCTATACCTATTACAGGAGGAAGAAGAAGAGTGGAAGAACAGATGAGGATGATGCGTAAACTATTGAAGAGAAATCGTGTTATTCGACTCTGAATATTGAATTTCGGATCTTTCTGTTTACAAAGAATCTCCAACCTCCTATGTACATGTATAAATTTCTATATGTAATTTCTAGATCCTACAAGAAATGAAACAATAATGTCAAAAAAAATATTTTAAAAGAATCTTATTTTGTGTTCTTCACACAGAGCTAAAATTTTGGAATTCTATATAAAAACTCTAAACTTAAAATATTTTTATTTTTATTAATAAAATATGTTAAAGAGCTCTATATGGAGCTTACCAATGCAGGTGCTCTAATGTGCACAATTCTGTGTTCACATCAAATCATGGAGATATTGAAATTTAAATAAAATGTTTCTGAAGAAAATCGTCAACCAAAAAATTCAAGTCTACGGAGAAGAATAGAGAAGCAGTTAAAAGCAAGAAGATGGGAGATGTGGATTTCGAATACTCTTGATATCTGTTTCTTCAAGTCTCTTCCTTAGGCTTCTTCGCAATCAAGTTCCATAGAGCAGTGTTCAAAGCAGACTCATTGCCTGATTTTTAAGAACAGTTCCAATCAAAGTTAGTTTTAACAAACGGAAAAGCAAAAAATAAACTGTATTACTTGAGAAACAAGAAATGTAAACCTACCTCTGCTTTATGGATCTTTATTACTTGAACATCAAGATCATCTGACTTAATCTGCAACTTGTTCAGAAAACTGATCGATTTGCTCAAGTAACTTCTAGGCGTGATTACCAGATCATCGGAAACCGTAAACCTTGTTCCTCTCTTCACAAACCCACTACCATTCTCCGACTGATATCTGCCATGAGACTTTGGATCAGTCAAAGTCACAGAAATTAGTCTGTCCTTTCGATAGAGCAGAGTCCGATCAGAATCTGTCGTCAAGCTGTAGTCGGGTTGACCAGGATTTGAATTCCGGTAACGATAGTAAACCGGTGGGTCTTCAGTGATGATAGCAGCCAACACATTTTAGAAGCTGAATCTTGTTTCCCTTTACCAAAAACACTCAATTCCTTGTAGCTTCTACGTAAGTTTCCAATGCAACCTGATAAGTTTATAGCCCATAAATATCCCAGAGGGACAGCGAGAAAAGAGCAAAGAAGATCAACAAAGTCTTCTCCGCATTCAACATACAAAATCTTCATGTCCTGCTTCCCTACTATTGCATCCAAAGTAAATTCTGGTTCCGCTACATATTTTGTTGCCTCATCCACAGATGGAGTCATCAACAGCTTCTGCGTGTTTTTGACCAGGACGACGCTGAAGCTCTCTCTGATGGCTGAACTCGACAAGGGGGAGAGCTCAGAAAAGTAATGTTGCTCTTCTCTGCTCAGATTACTTACTACAATCTATTCTGTTGAAGCAAATAATATGCTGAGTCGAAACCATTTATTTAGGGGAAGATTTTGTGTTGTTGGATTAGAGAATGTAAAAGTGGTTTAACTGCAAAATCATAGAGATACACATCATAATTAGTACTTCAAGCATAAGTATTCCATTTCTAGTATTCATTTTAAACTGGGAACTCTTGCTAAAAATGTTATATGTTTGTGATTGTCTTTAGAATAAGTGGCATTAGCATATTTTTCAACTGAAATAATTTGTATGTCTGAAAAATTGAAAGTATTTTGGTAATCTAAAATACCAAAAAGGTTAATTTTTAAATGTTTAGAAAGAAAGGTTAGTTATCAAAACACTTTAAATTTATAGAATATTCGTCTAAATTTCCGATCGTTTACCATGCTAAGAGGTTAATGATTGCTAGTCAAAGAACGAGAGGAGGATGGTGAACACAACCAAAAAGAGAAAAGACCGTATGATCTCCAAGTTTATGTCGATATTCTGTTAAAATGTTTAAAAAAAAAAAAATCAGACGTGGCTGCTAATACTAAATCTTCACCAAAACCATAGTTTTGAAATTTAAATATTACGGTTACACATGATACAGAACAAGCTGGTGGGTCACAGTTTCACATAACGCTGAAAGATACAGAAGACTAATGGTGCATAAATAAAAAAAATAAACAACATACAGAGAAAACCCTTTTAGCCATTTAGGGTCGGTAACCCTTTTAGGCGTTTAGGGTCGTCGGTTTCGAACTTTCGATTGTGATTTGATGCATCACATCTTGTAGACAGGGGTTATTCCAAGAAGGTGGAAGCATTTCCGCATGACAATGGCCGTGGCTTCACAAAGTAAGAGACGGCTTGTCTCCTCTTCTGAACCATTGACCTTGCAATTGGTGTAGAATTTGGTGAAGTGTTCAGACAAGTTGTAGAGGTACTCGCACAGCAGGTTTGGTAACAATTTGGTGCACGCTTCCTCAACCGTCTGCAAATCGTTCACACATGTTACCAAGAATAACAAGTCAAAATATGAAAATACTATCTAATAGCATGTGTGTTTTACCTCAGCAAATTGAAGCAGGCAAAGCCCCAGTGCCCGTTCGTCTTCAAGATACAAAGCTATTTTTCCGGTCTGCAATAATATAACATGTTGAAAAAGGTAAGAATTACAAGAGCATTTACATAGACTTCGTAGGTGATGCTAGTGATGAAAAATGTGAAATCTTTACTTGAGAATACCATAAATAGAGCTTTAAATGACAATGATTAGAAGAAATTATAAGTAAATTTGAGTTTTATGCTGCTAAAAATAACCTTTTTCAGCTCATCCATGTCTTTGCCAGACATTTTGATGATTGAGTAGATACGAGTATGGGTGTAAAGAAGGTAAACTGCTGTATCCCCCTGCTCAAGACATGATATAAAATCAGAATCAGAATCAGAATATTCAATAAGCATGTGTAGATGACTGCATAATGCAAATTTGTAGACTAGCTCACCTTATCACGAAGCATCTGATCATAGCTGAAAGCATAACTTGTCAATCTGTTGTTTTTCAGGTCAGCATACCTTGAAAAGAAAATATAAACAGAAGCCACAAGTTAGCTTGTAGCATCAAAATATAGAAATGGACCGAAAACCAGAAGATATAACAGAGATGACACGTACTTGAGCGCACCGTATCCAACTGCCTCAGCGGTTTGATCCAGCTCCTCGAGTGTCCATTTTTGTTCTTTTTCCTCAGCTAGAGGAACATGCAAAAGGGATGAATCAGAATACATTAATAAGTGAACAAGGGAATGGTTGGTTCAACAAAAAAGAGTTACATAACATACCACGCTTAATAAGAGCAGCTTTACTGCGAGTCTTGGCCTCATCCAGCAAATCAACAAGGGGGACTATGTCTGAATCCCGGCTTCTAAACCGCTTGTTATCTTCTCCAAGGATAACACCAAATCTAACATGGCTAGCTCTCGGGTAAGTTTCAGCATTGCCTGGAAGCCAACCTGCTTTTCTTGCAGCCTTTATTCAGGGTAAAAAGATAAACAATCCAAGTTGTTTTTCCATATAAACAATTCACAAGTCGTCGTCAAATGTAAAATAATAAAAAAAACCTACTCCGAATAACCTATCGAAGTGCTCCTGCTGGCCAGCATCTGTCACATAAACAATCCACTCAGCTTTCTCTTCATGAAGCCGATACCTGGGCCAAGAAAAATTCATAATATTAAGAGATTTGAGCTACTGGAAACGAAACCAAAAAAAAAAAAAAAAGAAAGAAAAACCAACCAAAGAGCAGCCGTATCTGTCGTGTCATAGGAAAAACCACCATCACTCTTGACAAGCATGAGTGGGATCGAAAAACCTTGAACGAAAATCACACGAGCACCATCACTTTCTTCAACCAAACCCATGCTATCCAATTCCTTAATCACGTTAGCGATGTAAGGTTTGTAAAAGCTTTCTCCCTGTCATGAGAATCAATGTCATTTTTTCATTAGCGTCTCTTTTCAATTATGCTTCAAACAATATAGTTTCCATTACCTTTTCTTCAAGCTCAACATTGAGGCGCTGAATAACCTTGGCACACTCGGCTCGGCTGATTTCACATATCTTAGCCCAAGGCTTGACGTAAACAGGATCCCCACCCTGCACTCAAGGCAAGGGAAAAAGAATGAGTAAATTAACAGAAGAATGCAGCAGTATGATTCAGGTTTAAGGAAACAGTAGTTAGTTATTCACCTGTAGACGGACCACAGCCCGTTGTGCCTTTTCCTTAAAGACGGGATCTCTTTTAAATTTCGCTTTTGATTCCCTGTAAAGCGCCTGAAGATGACATCTAGAGTTAGAAACTGAACACATAAAGCAGCATAGAGTGCCAATATTGGTACATAACAAGAACTGTAAAAGGATGTGAGGTAATATATTGCAAGTCAGCTGACCTGAAGATCTCCAATTGTTGTCAGGGCCGCACTCTCTGAACCAGGGAAATTCTCAAACAGGTGCTCGATTATCATGCCAAAATGTGTTCCCCAGTCGCCAACATGGTTTCTGCGTAGAACTTCAACACCTGAGTACTCGAGCATGCGAGCTATCGTGTCACCGATGATGGTTGATCTTATATGACCAACATGCATCTCTTTTGCAATGTTTGGAGAGCAAAAATCAACCACGGCTCTCTTCACCGGAAGAAGAGGTGCCCATGTGTCAATTCCATTCATCAGCATATTCTCAATGCTCTGCGAAGATGGATTGGTAAGTAAATAATTAAATCAATATTTGTAAGAGGGAATAGACAATGACTGTAATAAAACTAAGCAATACAACAGGAGGAGTACCTTGGCCATCCAAGGAGTTGATACAACAATATTGATAAAGCCAGGTCCAGATACAGAGCAAGAATGTATAATCTCCGAGGTAGGGAGTTTCTTTGTAATGTCCTATGTGAAAAAGGGAACAAAGTAAATACGAATCTGCTAAACCACCCATACAGCATACAAGAGAGCCAAACAAACCAACCTGTCCAAGAGCTGGAGCCTCATCTGGTTTCTTTCTGATGGAACATATGCGCATTGCAATGTTACTGCAAACAAACAAACAAAGTATGAGGAAATCAAAGAAAAAACTTTATTTTTCACTGAATTAAAGTCAAAAAGGAAAAAAAAGATGGAGCACCATTGATAATCTCCAAATTTTCGACTTCTAGGAGATGAATTTGCAACCAAGGGCTTAACAGCAGATTCATGGGGAACTGTTGATTTTACAGAAGCAGCAAAGAGCTCCTCCAATTGCCGTTTTAGGTTTCCGCCGGATACTTCATCCTAGACCCAGAAAAACCAAAATTTCAGTTATGAAACAGTGGAAAGACGAAATTTTTATCCTGGTTTAATAAAATTCTCCGACTTACAGAAACCATGGTTGCCATCGGTTGCCAAAGCAAATCCCAAATCCTAATTTACAAAAACGCACAGCAAAATCGCAAACTATTATGAAACCTTCATTGCAGTTTATATGTTTCGGATCTGAAACCAAAAAAAAAAAAATCAAATAAATACAAGACAAACATGAATTCACCTGTCAGAGTCGAAGACGACCAATAAGATGCGAAAACCTAATTGACTGAGAACGGTAGAAGAACACGACCATGTAACTTATAACCAGGAGAGTCGGTTAAGCCTTTTGGGCTTGCCTACAATATTTAAAAGCCCATATCAAAATAATGGAAATTTGCCTTCTCTAACTAACAAAACCCTAAAAGTTATCTTCATGCTCGGGTTTATTGGTTTATTTATGTATTTTGGTGGATTTGGATATATCTATGTGAAAATCATGTGTCATTGGATTAGTGATTTTTAAATCTTTACTAGTGATCGGTCCGCGCTACGCGCGGATTTTGTCCAATATTTTTATACTATCTCGCTTTCATTGAAATTTGATTTAAAATATATAAAAACCTAAATATCTTCAAATATAGTTAAACATTAAATTGTAGACATCATTATTTTTTATAACTTTCTTGGTATAGAAGTTCATGTTTTACTTGATGATATCGAACAGATATAGTTATTGGCTTATTGTTAAACAATTTTAAACACCTTGAATGATTCGTTGCATTGGAAATTTAGTTGTGAGATCAGCAGTACAATATATTACAATTTTTTTATCTCACCGCGATGCTCAGTTGAAAGAAATAGAAATCATTTTTCACTTACCATTTTGAATAGTTAAGTTATAACAACATGAAGCAAATTTCTAAAGCCAAAATCAGTCAAAGAGAATGTTGTAGCATATGTGGATGCTTCTCCCAACTTCCTCCCTGTCTTTGTACTTGTAAAGTATCTCAAATCCAATGGAAACACCTTATATTTCATTAGAATACAGTAGTCTAGCAATTCGTCTCTTTGTCCTTCAGCTCATGCTAAATCAGGTTTCTCTATTGTATATATATATTTTTTTCTCCGGGCAATATCCTGCGAAGATTAATCTACATTAAGTTTTTATGATGATTGATGACCCATAAGGAAGACTTCAATATATATGAGAAAAAAGTTCTAAAGGCAGTAAGTATATGCTTTTTGACATCATCGTGTATCTGATAGGAAGACAAAAGTTTAAAACGCAAAATCCTTTATTTCTCAATGAAGACGAAGATTAGTACAATTGAAGCAAATGTTGCAGTGAACCAGAAGTTTACTGTAAACTTTATCGTTTGGCATGACCGATTAACAATGATGCGAAAGATAATCACTAATTCATGTGGACATTCATTACAGAACCAGAAGATTATTCGTAATGATTTCACATGTGCTGCTTGTTCACAAGGAAAGTTGATCATAAGGCCTTCACCAATGAAGATAAACTCAGAATCAATCAATTTTTTGGAATGTATACAAGGAGATATTTGTGGGCGGATTCACCCACCATGTGGAACCTTTAGATATTTTATGGTTCTAATTGACGCATCAACAAGATGGTCACATGCTTGTTATCAACTCTTAACCTGGCGTTTGCGAGATTACTTGCTCAGTTGATTAGATTACGAGCACATTTTCCAAATTTTCCTGTAAAGGCAATTCGGCTTAAAAATGCTGATGAATTCACGTATCAAGCTTTTAATGATTATTGCATGTCAATTGGGATAAGTGTTGAACATCATGTAGCTCATGTTCATACACAAAATGGTATGGAGCACCACCATTGATAATCTCCAAATTTTCGACTTCGAGGAGCTGTAACCGGGGGCTCAACACCCGATTCATCATCGACAACTATTGTTTCTAGTGAAACAGCAAATAGCTTCTCCGACTGCCGTTTTAGATTTCAGCCGTCCTGCTCCAGAAAATCAAAATTTCACTCAAAGAAAACATTTTTATCATGGTTTAACAAATTCTCTAACTTACAGAAACCACGGTTGCCATCGACAGTGTACTGCTGTTGCTGCAAATCCCAAATCCTAATTTACAAAAACACACACCAAATATTGTGAAACCTTCATTGTAGTTTATATGTTTTGGATTTGAAACCAATAAATACAATAGAAACATGAATTTACCAGTTAGAGACGAAGACGACAAATAAACGAATGCAAAAACCTTAAAAACGCGCACAATTTATAAAGAAACGGTTAAGACTTAAGAGGGTTCGAGGAACTGTAACCGAGGGCTCAACACTCGAATCATCATCGGCAACTATTGTTTCTAGTGAAGCAGCAAATAGCTTATCCAACTGCCGTTTTAGATTTCCGCCGTCCTGCCCCAGAAAATTAAAATTTCACTCAAAGAATACATTTTTATCATGGTTTAACAAATTCTCTAACTTACAGAAACCACGGTTGCCATCGACAGTGTACTGCTGTTGCCATCAACAATGTACTGCTGTTGCTGCAAATCCCAAATCCTAATTTACAAAAACTCACATCGAATATTGTGAAACATTCATTGTAGTTTATATGTTTCGGATCTAAATCCAATAAATACAATATAAAAATGAAATTACCAATTAAAGACGAAGACGACAAATAAACGAATGTGAAAATCTTAAGAACAAGCACGATTTATAAAGAAACGGTTAAGACTTAAGAGGGTTCGAGGAGCTGTTACCGAGGGCTCAACACCTGATTCATCATCGGCAGCTGTTGTTTCTAGTGAAGCAGCAAATAGCTTCCCCAACAGCCGTTTTAGATTTCCGCCGTCCTGCCCCAGAAAATCAATATTTCACTCAAAAAATACATTTTTATCGTGGTTTAACAAATTCTAACATATAGAAACCATGGTTACCATCGACAATGTACTACTGTTTCCATCGACAGTGTACTGCTGTTGCTGCAAATCCCAAATCCTAATTTACAAAAACACACAGCGAATATTGTGAAACCTTCATTGTAGTTTATATGTTTTGGATCTGAAACCAATAAATACAATAGAAACATGAATTTACCAGTTAGAGACGAAGGCGACAAATAAGCGAATGCGAAAACCTTAAGAACACGCACGATTTATAAAGAAACGGTTAAGACTTAAGAGGGTTTGAGGAAATGTAACCGAGGGCTCAACACCCGATTCATCATCGGTAACTGTTGTTTCTAGGGAAGCAGCAAATAGCTTCTCCAACTGCCGTTTTAGATTTCCGCCGTCCTGCTCCAAAAAATCAAAATTTCACTCAAATAATACATTTTTATCATGGTTTAACAAATTCTCTAACTTACAGAAACCACGGTTGCCATCGACAGTGTACTGCTGTTACTGCAAATCCCAAATCCTAATTTACAAAAACACACAACGAATATTGCGAAACCTTCGTTGTAGTTTATATGTGTCGGATCTGAAACCAATAAATACAATAGAAACATGAATTTACCAATTAGAGACGAAGACGACAAATAAGCGAATGCGAAAACCTTAAGAACACGCACGATTTATAAAGAAACGGTTAAGACTTAAGAGGGTTCGAGGAGCTGTTACCGAGGGCTCAACACCCGATTCATAATCGGCAGCTGTTGTTTCTAGTGTAGCAGCAAATAGCTTCCCCAACTGCCGTTTTAGATTTCCGCCGTCCTGCCCCAGAAAATCAATATTTCACTCAAAAAATACATTTTTATCGTGGTTTAACAAATTCTCTAACATATAGAAACCACGCTTGCCATCGACAGTGTACTACTGTTGCTGCAAATCTTAAATCCTAATTTACAAAAACTCACACCGAATATTGTAAAACCTTCATTGTAGTTTATATGTTTCGGATCTGAAACCAATAAATACAATAGAAACATGAATTTACCAGTTAGAGACGAAGACGACAAATATGCGAATGCGAAAACCTTAAGAACACACACGATTTATAAAGAAACGGTTAAGACTTAAGAGGGTTCGAGGAGCTGTAACCGAGGGCTCAACACCCGATTCATCATCGGCAACTGTTGTTTCTAGTGAAGCAGCAAATAGCTTCCCCAACTGCCGTTTTAGATTTCCGCCGTCCTGCCCCAGAAAATCAAAATTTCACTCAAATAATATATTTTTATCATGGTTTAACAAATTCTCTAACTTACAGAAACCACGGTTGCCATCGACAGTGTACTGCTGTTACTGCAAATCCCAAATCCTAATTTACAAAAACACACAACGAATATTGCGAAACCTTCGTTGTAGTTTATATGTGTCGGATCTGAAACCAATAAATACAATAGAAACATGAATTTACCAATTAGAGACGAAGACGACAAATAAGCGAATGCGAAAACCTTAAGAACACGCACGATTTATAAAGAAACGGTTAAGACTTAAGAGGGTTCGAGGAGCTGTTACCGAGGGCTCAACACCCGATTCATAATCGGCAGCTGTTGTTTCTAGTGTAGCAGCAAATAGCTTCCCCAACTGCCGTTTTAGATTTCCGCCGTCCTGCCCCAGAAAATCAATATTTCACTCAAAAAATACATTTTTATCGTGGTTTAACAAATTCTCTAACATATAGAAACCACGCTTGCCATCGACAGTGTACTACTGTTGCTGCAAATCTTAAATCCTAATTTACAAAAACTCACACCGAATATTGTAAAACCTTCATTGTAGTTTATATGTTTCGGATGTGAAACCAATAAATACAATAGAAACATGAATTTACCAGTTAGAGACGAAGACGACAAATATGCGAATGCGAAAACCTTAAGAACACACACGATTTATAAAGAAACGGTTAAGACTTAAGAGGGTTCGAGGAGCTGTAACCGAGGGCTCAACACCCGATTCATCATCGGCAACTGTTGTTTCTAGTGAAGCAGCAAATAGCTTCCCCAACTGCCGTTTTAGATTTCCGCCGTCCTGCCCCAGAAAATCAAAATTTCACTCAAATAATATATTTTTATCATGGTTTAACAAATTCTCTAACTTACAGAAACCACGGTTGCCATCGACAGTGTACTGCTGTTACTGCAAATCCCAAATCCTAATTTACAAAAACACACAACGAATATTGCGAAACCTTCGTTGTAGTTTATATGTGTCGGATCTGAAACCAATAAATACAATAGAAACATGAATTTACCAGTTAGAGACGAAGACGACAAATAAGCGAATGCGAAAACCTTAAGAACACGCACGATTTATAAAGAAACGGTTAAGACTTAAGAGGGTTCGAGGAGCTGTTACCGAGGGCTCAACACCCGATTCATAATCGGCAGCTGTTGTTTCTAGTGTAGCAGCAAATAGCTTCCCCAACTGCCGTTTTAGATTTCCGCCGTCCTGCCCCAGAAAATCAATATTTCACTCAAAAAATACATTTTTATCGTGGTTTAACAAATTCTCTAACATATAGAAACCACGCTTGCCATCGACAGTGTACTACTGTTGCTGCAAATCTTAAATCCTAATTTACAAAAACACACACCGAATATTGTAAAACCTTCATTGTAGTTTATATGTTTCGGATCTGAAACCAATAAATACAATAGAAACATGAATTTACCAGTTAGAGACGAAGACGACAAATAAGCGAATGCGAAAACCTTAAGAACACACACGATTTATAAAGAAACGGTTAAGACTTAAGAGGGTTCGAGGAGCTGTAACCGAGGGCTCAACACCGGATTCATCATCGGCAACTGTTGTTTCTAGTGAAGCAGCAAATAGCTTCCCCAACTGCCGTTTTAGATTTCCGCCGTCCTGCCCCAGAAAATCAAAATTTCACTCAAATAATACATTTTTATCATGGTTTAACAAATTCTCTAACTTACAAAAACCACAGTTGCCATCGACAGTGTACTGCTGTTGCTGCAAATCCCAAATCCTAATTTACAAAAACACACAACGAATATTGTGAAACTTTCATTGTAGTTTATATGTTTTGGATCTGAAACCAATAAATACAATAGAAACATGAATTTACCAGTTAGAGACGAAGACGACAAATAAGCGAATGCGAAAATCTTAAGAACACGCACGATTTATAAAGAAACGGTTAAGACTTAAGAGGGTTCGAGGAGCTGTAATCGAGGGCTCAACACCCGATTCATCATCGGCAACTGTTGTTTCTAGTGAAGCAGCAAATAGCTTCTCCAACTGCCGTTTTAGATTTCCGCCGTCCTGCCCCAGAAAATCAAAATTTCACTCAAATAATACATTTTTATAATGGTTTAACAAATTCTCTAACATATAGAAACCACGGTTGCCATCGACAGTTTACTGCTGTTGCTGCAAATCCCAAATCATAATTTACAAAAACACACATCGAATATTGCGAAACCTTCGTTGTAGTTTATATGTTTCGGATCTGAAACCAATAAATACAATAGAAACATGAATTTACCAGTTAGAGACGAAGACAACAAATAAGCGAATGCGAAAACCTTAAGAACACGCACGATTTATAAAGAAACGGTTAAGACTTAAGAGGGTTCGAGGAGCTGTTACCGAGGGCTCAACACCCGATTCATCATCGGCATCTATTGTTTCTAGTGAAGCAGCAAATAGTTTCCCCAACTGCCGTTTTAGATTTCCGCCGTCATGCTCTAGAAAATCAAAATTTCACTCAAATAATACATTTTTATCATGGTTTAACAAATTCTCTAACTTACAAAAACCACGGTTGAGATCGACAGTGTACTGCTGTTGCTGCAAATCCCAAATCCTAATTTACAAAAACACACAACGAATATTGTGAAACTTTCATTGTAGTTTATATGTTTGGATCTGAAACCAATAAATACAATAGAAACATGAATTTACCAGTTAGAGACGAAGACGACAAATAAATTATCCACCTACTTTCATGTTAGTTGGATCAACAAAAAGAGATGTATGTTATCAAAAAAAAATATATATATATATATATATATATATAATTAAAAGAGAAGTAGATATGAGAAAAAAGTTGAGGTTAATAATTGTTTGCCAAAGAACGAGAAGATCCGATGAAGAAGAGGATGATGAACATAATCAAAAAGAGAAAAGATGGTATGATCTCCTTGCGATTCAAGTTCATGTCGACATTTTGTTAAAAATGTTTTTATTAAAAACCTGAATCGGTGGTTTAAATATTTCAGTTACACATGATACAGAACAAGCTGATGGGTCACAGTTTCACATAAAGCTGAAAGATACAGACGACTCTCTCGTATAATTTTAAAGAGTTTTTCTTCTTTTTAAACTCAAAAAAAGAATGACACTTTCAAAACCAAACATTCTATGTTGTATTGGTTTATGTTGGTTTTCAGTCTAATTACAATTCATTCCGGTTGTAACTGGTAAACTGGAATCATCTCGTCATATCAAAGAGATTACTGTAAACGAGATTCATCAATGAGAATAACATAACTTTATTTTTTCTTCTTCGATTTTGCTTTTGCTGTGAAAATTTGGTTCAGGATTCAATTGCCAATCAAAGCCGGTTTAAGTAGATTAAACCGGATATGAGCTACGTGGGTCAAAAACTAAGATTTGTTGCACAGGCCCAACTCTATTCAGAGGAATGGAGCTGGTATCGAAAGCTAAGATGGGCTTTTTCGGTTTGTTCCAGGCCCATCTGGAGGTTTGTGTACAGTCACTAGGAGTCTGTTGGCGATAACATAAACTACTTTTTCTTCTTCGATCTTTACCTTCATTGTTGTAAAAACACAAAACTCATAGTAAACTTGTCGGAGTGACTAAAGTTGGTTAGTGAATTTTGATTGGCGGACTCCAAACCTTTGATTTAAATAGTTTTATTTTATGTATTCAAAGCATTTACTATTTGCCTGTTTAAAGATGGTCTATCACTAGAGTATTACTTGTTGCAGTTACCAAATTTGGTTAGTGAATTTTGATTGGCTGACTCCAACATTTGATTCAAATAGTTTTATTTTACGTACGCAAAGCATTTACTATTTATCTTTTGGGTATTTACAGAAACATAAAACAAATCAAAAACAACCTGTAAAACTTGTGGGTCAATCTTTAGTAACTAATCTGAAATTTCAAAAACAAGTCGTTACAATTTGTGATGAATCAAACTTGCGGTATAAGTATTTTCGTAAATGTCACACTAGTTGAGCTTCAACCACCCAACAAAAAAAAAGTCAATCTTGCCCTATCTAAGGTCACAAAACCATAACATGTGTTTATACCCAAATACAAGAGAAGCTCAAAACTATAGTCGTCTATATATATTATATATACGAGATATATATTTGTATATATCCTCACAAAACCGTAGATAACACGTGTTGAGTACTCAAAATACGGGAAATAAAGCTCTACAATATAAAAGAAAATATTTGCATATCTTTCTAACACTTTCTTCCTCTTTATTTGTAAAAATATATTTCTAACACTTATCACACAATTTATCTCCTAACTATGCATGTGGAGTATGTTGCAAATAAAAAATGTCTATACCTATGATTTGCTACGGACTGTAAATTTATTTATTCACGAAATTATTTTCCAATACTAAAAAAAGTAAAAAGCTATGCTTCCTTTTTGAATTAAAAAAAAAACGTATTTTATGTGTGTGAGAGAAAGGGAGAGAGAGAAATTGAAGAAGGAAATAAAAATTTAGGTTTGGACGATGAGGGAGAGAATATAACAGCTATAGCATAAAATTTGATTTTTATTTCATATTATAAATTTATTTAGGGCAAAAGATTATTCACGAATAAGAGAGAATCTTTTGGAAAAATCGTCTTCCACAAACGCTCCTCTCTTTTTGAGATTATTATTACGCTAATTATGCCACTAACGCGATTTATTTCTCTGCTCTTCCAATTCTCGTGAAGGCCCTACTTTTACAGTTGAAATTCATCCCATGCCTCAATAACTCAGTTATTAAGTATAGATATTTCATTACTCGTGTAGGACCCTTAGCCAGTGCCAAATAAGGCAAGTCAGATCTGATTGGCGGACACCAGCCATTCGATTCAAAATAATTTTATTTTACTTTCTACCATGCTGTAAAATGATAACGTGAAGCATTATATATATGGTACGAATCTTTCCATTACTACAATGGGTTCTATAAATATGTTAGAAAATATAAAAAAACATATTACACAATATATGAGATGTACTCTAACCCAATCCAACGTATGGTCATGTCAGCTTCCTAATTTTTTTATTTTTTTTATATAAATACAACAAAGTTTCTTTGTTATCTTTGTTATCGTTTTCAATATATACTATGGTTCCTTTCAGTTTTCCTTTAGGATTCACAGTTATATAAACAAAAATATGAGAAACTTACTTAATGACATAAATTTTTAATTAAGTACTAGATTAGGGTTTTTTTTAGTACTGTTGTATTTTTTATACTTAGAATATTCCTAAAGTTTTTGTTACCAAAATTTTAATTACAGAAAATGTCATTGTTCATATATGAACGTTATAAACAATGTGACATGCAGAGAAGGCAACGTTATAAAGTGTTCAAAACTGATTTTGATTTCTTAGTAGAAAGTGTGAAGAGGGCTACGTTGATTTCTTCATGCAACGTTACAGTGTGAAATGCACATATAATAGAATTTTAAAGTGTTAAGAGATCTGGTGCATCTGATCTTAAAATATGATTAAAGGAGATAAAGAGACTCTCTCCGCTTCCAAAAAGCTATGAATTATATGGTATTTATAAATTTATTATCAAATTATATTTTTTTCAAATAGTTGTCTCGGTCAGGACACGTGCTTAGTCACCAAGTTATTTTGTAGAGAATAATAACCAAGTCGAACTATATAGAACTGAAATAACTCTTAACATTTTTGTTTTGTAAAATTTCATCAACGACGAATTAATTAAATATGATCATATATTATATGAGGGAGTGTTAAATGTAGTTACAATTATTTAATAATTACTTTTAAAGGTTTAAATTGGATTGACATTATTCGAAAAACTAAGTGTACAGGAACTAAAGAAACAAATTTATACGTGTCAAAACCTTAATTTTTTTCATTTGTTTGCTCGGTTATTTAATTTCTATTTAAAGATGGTCTATCACTAAAAGTACTAATTATCGCACTGTCGCAGTTACCAAATTTAATTAGTGAATTTTGATTGGTGGACTCCAACATTTGATTCAAATAGTATTATTTTACGTACGCAAAGCATTTACTGATTGCCTATTGGGTATTTACAGAAACATAAAACAAATAAAAAACAACCTGTAAAACTGAAAATATTGTTAGGCTATCATCATGATTCATATGGTAATTAACTAATATGGGTCAATCTTTATTAACTAATATGAAATTTTAAAAACAAGTCGTGACAATTTGTGATGAATGAAAATTTAAGAATAAGGTTTTTTTTTTTTTTTTTTTTTCTATTGCTATGTGTATAAGTAATTATTAAAAGGTGGTGTTCAGAAAATAATAACTTTTTTATTCATCACAATAATGATTCATTATGATATTCCAAAGCGTGGTGAATTTAAATCAGTAAATTTTTTATATAAGAAGAGCACGCTATCCAACTGGACACCATCTTCAAAACAATTTACTCATCCACTAGCCACACAAAGTCAGCAATATTGAATAGAGTTTAACGAAAGTAGAAACAAAAGCGAAGACCACTTCCAGCAGAGGAAACCTGATTCGAAACTGCTCCAGAGGCATTAAAATAAAGTGAGGACTCAGCACAATGTAGCACAGTGCACAAAATACAATTTTGATCACGAGTGAGGGTAAACAAGGTTATAAAAATATTAATTTAAGTAAATAAGTGATATATGTATGTCCATCCCCAAGAAAACCAGCAACGCGTTTATCCGCATGACATCACATCCTCGTCTAGTTTTTTTTCATGGGTTTGGTTTTGTTAAAGTAATTATTTCATTTTCTGTTGTATTGTAATAATTGAGAAACTGGGGATGAAGATCAATAACTACTATTCTTCTTCTCATTTCTTTTAATATATTTATGTTAAATAGCTTATATGTATGACGTATTAAACCAATTTTTTTCTTACATGATGGTGAAAACTTTTGAGTGGATAATGACTGCAAGCTTACTACATTTATTGCAAAGGGCGGAAGTGAACAAAAAAAAAAAAGAGACTCAAGAATCGCAAACGTGACTTTCTTGGCAATTACACCAACTTTTTCTATTTTGGGAATAAAGCAAGTCCTCTTCCCATTACGTCTTTGACGTCGACCCTACCCTTACATCTTTCACGTGGCATATATAATTTGCAAGTTGATGTAGTTTGCTTCTGTTTCTGTTTCTTTTTTCTTTTTTTCTTTTAATGAAACCTACACCGTAGATCACATCCAACAAATTCAAGATTGAAATCTAACGGCTGCCACTTTGCCTATACAAGAATAAACAAAAAACAAAAAACAAAAGTCTCGATTATAAATAGGGGGGGCTGTGTGGTGTGTTAAGTAAAGAGACACCATAATAATATGAGCCAAAAAAAAAAAAAAAGAAAAGAGACACCATAATAATATATTTTCACACATTCAACTTAAGAAGATGGCTTTCTCTTTTTTCTTAGCCAGTGCCAAATAAGGCAAGTAAGATCTGATTGGCGGACACCAGCCATTTTATTCAAAATAATTTTATTTTACTTTCTACCATGCTGTAAAATGATAACGTGAAGCATTATATATATGGTACGAATCTTTCCATTACTACAATGGGTTCTATAAATATGTTAGAAAATAAATAAAAACATATTACACAATAAATGAGATGTACTCTAACCAAAATCAACGTATGGTCAAAATAATTTTATTTTTTATATAAATACAACAAAGTTTATTTGTTATTGTTTTCAATATATGCTATGATCGATTCTTTTCAGTTTCCCTTTAGGATTCACTGTTATATAAACAAAAATATGAGAAGCTTACTTAATGACACAAATTTTTAACTAAGTACTAGATTGTATTTTTTATACTTAGAATATTCCTGAAGTTTTTGCTACGAAAGTTTTAATTACAGAAATGTCATTGTTCATATATGAACGTTACAATGTGACATACAGAGAAGGCAACGTTAGAAAGTGTTCGAGACTGATTTTGATTTCTTAGTAGAAAGTGTGAAGAGAGCTACGTTGATTTCTTCATGCAACGTTACAGTGTGAAATGCACATATAATAGATATTTAAAGTGTTTAGAGATCTGATGCATCTGATCTTAGGATATGATTAAGGGAGACGAAGAGACTTTGCTGGGAGCTCCGCTTCCAAAAAGCTATGAAAGATATGGTATTTCTAAATTTATTATCAAATTATTTTTTGCCTAGCGAAGTTGTTTTGTAGAGAGTAATAGCGAAGTCGAACTACATAGAAGTATAGAATGGAGACATAACTGATATAACTAAAATAAATCTCATAAATTTAGTAATTTTATATACTTTTTACAAGATGAACTAAGTCTTATGATCATTAAATCACCACAAATAAAAAATATTAGCAACTTCACGTCTTATCATCAAATTGACACGAACTTTTTACATTTTTGATTTTTCTTTTTAAAAATGATGTTCTTTCATTAATGAAGAATTTGGAACAGTGGGTTTTAATTGAATTACCATTAAAAATATAAAATTTGTTGTGAAATAAAAAAGAAAGAATAAAAAAATTGTAATTATTTACTTACGTGTATGCCATTCTTATTACGCTTACCACATAAACGCTCGTTGGCAAGTGAAATTTGATTGGCGGACGCCAACTTCTGATTCAAATAATTTTATTATGCAAACTCAATATAAATAGGTGTATTATGCTACACATTTTCTCCACTCCAAGGCTCTAAGGCAAAGTTACTTTCTAGTTTCTACCCTACTCAATAAAGCTTTTCTATCAAAAGTCCAACAATGGCACATCACGGTAACGCTAATGGCGGAATCCCTGCAATACATCGAACTTACTTCAATCTTCAGGAGATTAGCGAACCAACAAATCTCAGTAATCTCATCTCTCTCTCTCTCTCTCTCTCTCTCTCTCTCTCCTCCAAATATGAACCAATCTTCTTTCTCGCCTCATTTTGCTTCATTGTTCCCTTTAAAAATAAAATAAAACAAATTCTGTTTTAGCCAATCTCATTTGGTGTTCTATGCTCTTTCATATTTTATCTACGAACATACAGTTATGTGTTTAATCCCAAATTTCGTTTTAGCCGAACATATCTCTTTCTCTCTTATAAAATTTGTTTCTTCCAACAAATTCAAGATTGAAAATCCAACGGCTGCCACTTAATTTAGTGTTTTGTGTTCAGCTATTGATGCGATTCTCAGGAAAACTGGATCTGGAAGCCCAAATGAACTTGTGACAGATGAAGAATACGTGATGCTAGGGGAGTGGATTGCAAATCATACCGAGAAATATCCCTTGTCCACCGATATTCCCCGACAAACAGAAGGACTATACCGGATCGAGATGGTCGAAAACGGGTATTTAAGCATTCAGGTTCCCGACCGGAACAGCTGGGACAGCGTGCGTGGCGCATCTCTCGAAGACAGTACTGCTTTCATATACGAAAGCGTATGACTTCGGGAACTCATTATTGTTTCTTTTATTTTCGTTTTTTAAAAAACATATTTCATTGATAATGGTATAATATGATATCTTTTATGTTGTCTTTAGGTACACGGTGACAAGACTCTCAAGAAGTTCAAGTCGGAGTCCTATGGAGAAGATATATATCTGATTAGGACAGTGTTCAAGATTGAAAAACCAGAGGGAACTCCACTGATCGTCTTGGCTCTGTACCAGAGGAGAGGATTTTTCGATGTCTGTCAGTAAGAAGAGGAAAGTGCATTCCTACTATGTTGAACTCTCTCTATGGTTCGTAATAATATTTGTTTCTGTTGAACCCTATGTGGTTTGTTGGACTTTATGGCTTGTGATATGGTTCGTTTCTGTTTCGAACTCTATGGTTTGTAATAATTTTATGCTTTCATTGTTGTGTGTTCGTGGTACTCTTTCGACTCCTTAGATGGTTGTAATAATTATGTTTTTTTTATTGTTCTGTGTGTGTTTAATTTGTACTAAGCTTAAATTGCTTTTAAGTTTGTATTACATCTCCTAGCTATTAATGAGTTTTCAGCCATTCACACTACTGTTTTTCTTCGATCGCCAAATTAAAACCCTCATCACTGAGTCATCACTTTCTTTATTCTTGCATACCAAGTCACCCAAAGACAATAAACTAATATTATTTATGTTCATGACTAAATAAAATAGGTTTATCTAGCAAAACTATTTTTTTATTGGGCAGTTCCTCTTATTATTAATAATTAGTTATATACATGGTACCGCATATATGTCATGTAGCTATATTTTAACCACAAGCGACTTTTGTGATGATGATGATTCGTCCATTTGAATGGAAAATGTGAAATAAATTATCCACCTACTTTCATGTTAGTTGGATCAACAAAAAGAGAAGTATAATACGTTGATTAGCGCCTACTCTAGTAAAGGTTTGATGGAAGAGGCATTTGAGTTGATGAATGCTATGCCTAGCAAAGGGTTTAGTCCTGGTGTTTATACTTATAACACTGTGATCAATGGACTGTGTAAGAGTGGGAGATACGAGAGAGCTAAGGAAGTTTTCTCTGAGATGTTGAATTCCGGGTTGTGTCCTGACTCTACTACCTACAGATCGTTGCTGATGGAGGCTTAAAAGTAGGGAGATGCGGTGGAAGTGGAGAAGATTTTCAGTGATATGAGATCAAGGGATGTTGTTCCGGATTTGGTGTGTTTTAGCTCAGTAATGAGTCTTTTTGCTAGGAGTGGAGATCTTGACAAGGCGTTAGTGTATTTCAACAGTGTGAAGGACGCTGGTTTGATTCCTGACAATGTGATGATCTCCACGATTCTTATCAATGGGTATTGTAGAAAAGGTATGATCTCTGAGGCTATTAGTTTGGGAAACGAAATGCTTCGACAGGGTTGCGCTATGGATGTTGTGACCTACAACACCATTTTGCACGGCTTATGCAAACGGAAGATGTTAGGTGAAGCGGATAAACTGTTCAGAGAGATGACAGAAAGGGGTCTGTTTCCTGATTCTTTCTCTTTAACGATACTGATCGATGGGCATTGTAAGCTCGGGAACAAACTTTTCAAGAAGATGAAAGAGAAGAGGATCAAGCTCGATGTGGTGACGTACAACACGCTTTTAGATGGGTTTGGGAAAGTAGGGGATATCGATACAGCGAAAGAGATATGGGAAGATATGGTATCAAGAGAGATACATCCCACTCCAGTATCTTACAGCATTATGGTTAACGTGTTTTGCAGCAAAGACCATATCTTTCAGAAGCGTTTCGAGTTTGGGATGAAATGGTCAGTAAAAGTATAAAGCCAACGGTCATGATTTGTAACTCTGTGATAAAAGGCTATTGCTGCTCTGGTAATGCCTCGGATGGAGAAAAGTTTATGGACAAGATGATCTTGGAAGGTTTTGTGCCAGATATCATCAGTTACAACACGTTGATATATGGTTTTGTGAGAGAAGAAAACATGAGCAAGGCTTTTGATCTTCTCCGCATTCAACATACTAATATTTTGATCTAGTTTCTTAACGAGCATAATAAAAGAGATTATAAAGAATACATACTAACATAAAATAAAGGTATAATAAAGGGATTTTGAATCTGATTTCTTAATGCTGGAATAGTACCGACTACCGAGTGTTTTATGCAGGGCCGTGCCTACCTTAGTAAAATAGTATCACTGGCCTACGGGCACAAATTCTTACAAATTAGTTAAAGGCATTTTATTATCAATTTACTTGGACATAGCTATGTACGTACGTATACTTCATACTTGCATCATTTCATGCTTTGCTTTTTTCTTTTATAGACATCGTTAGCAATAAATTTGATTTAAATGAAAAGTTATATTCAAAAATATTAAATAATTATAGTTTATAGCGTTGCACGTTTTAGATTTAATTGCCAGATTGTTTCCACTGGCACTACATTTTGGTAAACGTTTTCGATTAAAGTCTTACATAATCATTGTCATTGGATAATTTGCTCTCTAATTCTTTTGTTGTATCGTGTTGTTTTATAAATATTCCCAATTCACTGTCCAAAATTACTGCAACTTTTCGTTTTTAAAGATAGAAAATGAAAATTAGCTAATCATCAATTTATGTTTATTATTGTAACTTCTTATGGTCTACCAATATATGTAGCCACGATTCTGGTTGTGTGTACATTTTCTGGTCAACCTGATCTATTTGACTACAATTTCATGACTAACTTCGTTGATGATCTCACCTGATTATGAGGTCTCTATTAGATGATTTACTTGAACAACATGAAGATTTAACTCTTTTTCTTCGATGATTTAACTTGAATATTGTGATGCTTTTACTATTTTCCGTGATAATTTTACTTTTTTCTTAATAGTTTCGCGTTTTAGATGAATTTTTTTTTTCGTGTCTGATGGTGATAGAATTTCGAATTCAATGGAAATTTGAAACAGAAACTCGAAGAGCTCTTTGATGCGTCTCTGAAATTGACGGTTCCTGATGTACCTGGTGTCGAGCCCAAGATTAAGACTGCTGGTGGAAGAAAAGGAGATTACCAATGGGTTCTCCCTTAATAGTTTTGATCAAAAAAAGTGTTTTCATGTTTCTTCTGTTTAAAATACTTTTCTCTTTTAGATTCTATATACAATATGCTTAAGACCGGTATATAAAGACAAATTAACCGGAAAAATCTTATTTACCTTTTCAACATTCTATTTATTTTCACAACCTTTTTAACACACTACCTATTGAACTAAATTCGTAATTTCTTGTGTATGACGATAAATATCTTTGAAAGTACGTAATGTAACCAGTCACCACACTGGTTGGACCCATAGATCCAATGTAAAAGACTTTTATGCTCTTCCCTTTTCTATCTATTTAAAAATTTAAAATAAAATTCGCAGGGAAATAATGCATGCAATGTGAACCAACTAACAATCTCTGTACCCCAACCGACGTAGTTTCTTGTACTCCAACCCAAGTTTAGATTCAATCAAACCGTAGTCTGTAGCGAAACATCGTCTCCAAAAAAACGTTCAAGTAAACATGTGATTTATGAGGGACGATATTAGGCAACAGTTTGGCAACCGTAATAATAAGGGACCGCACATTTTTTCGTTTCATTATTACCACTCAAGTCCTTGAAGCTTCTCCACAAGTTTCCGACAAGACCTAATGTGATGATATTGTTGTTGTTGCCAGAGATCATCTCCCCTACCGAATTCAGCGGAATGGCGAGAAAAGTGAAAACTAGGTCAATAAAGTCTTCCTTGCATTCCACGTATAAAACCTTCATGTCCTTCTTCCTTACGATCGCCTCAAAAGTCATTACTTCTTTGCCTGCTTCTCCTTCATCTCTATTTTCCTCCATGAATGGACGGCTCTCACCTTTTAATAAATCTTCTTCCTCGGACTTTGATTATTCTTCAAGAAAGCATCCGTCAAGGGGAGTATTTGAGGTGAATACACATTGCAGCAAAGTCAATACCTCTTTCAAACCAATATCATCAAGATATTGTTCTCCAAGCTTATTAACATCATCATAACCTAGATCATTGAGCGTTTGCAAGAGAGAGCTAGTGGATTCAACCGCAAGTTTCAAGTCGTCGGTTATGATAAACGACGACCTACCGCTAATAAATACTCCATCGACATCTTTTTGCAAGCAATCTGACGATGGTTCCTATTGGCAATGTTAAAAAGCTGTAGAGAACTTCAACAAAGTCCTTACCTGCCTCAGCCAAAACGACCTTGTTATTCTCTTCATCGATGATACGTCTCAAACTAATCTTTGAATTTGCAGCCATTGTAGATCTTGACTCACAATCGGAAGCACGCATACGATCGAAGCCTCTTTTATTCACATTTTCTTGGGAGATGTCAAGAGATGTGAGATAATTAAGGAAATGAGGATATAAATCTAACCTAGAATATCACAAGAAGATTTTCTTGTATCTTTACAATAAAATTCGATTCCTAACAAATTCCTAAGTCGTCGGACCAATAGATTTATATCCTTATTTCCTTATTCCATTCCACGAGAAACCAACAAATTCGAGCTGTGAAGTCGCGCACACTATATTGTTGTTTTGTTAAAGTTAAGACAAGACTGTTAATGTGCACAATTCTGTGTTCACATCAAATCATGGAGATATTGAAATTTAAATAAAATGTTTCTGAAGAAAATCGTCAACCAAAAAATTCAAGTCTACGGAGAAGAATAGAGAAGCAGTTAAAAGCAAGAAGATGGGAGATGTGGATTTCGAATACTCTTGATATCTGTTTCTTCAAGTCTCTTCCTTAGGCTTCTTCGCAATCAAGTTCCATAGAGCAGTGTTCAAAGCAGACTCATTGCCTGATTTTTAAGAACAGTTCCAATCAAAGTTAGTTTTAACAAACGGAAAAGCAAAAAATAAACTGTATTACTTGAGAAACAAGAAATGTAAACCTACCTCTGCTTTATGGATCTTTATTACTTGAACATCAAGATCATCTGACTTAATCTGCAACTTGTTCAGAAAACTGATCGATTTGCTCAAGTAACTTCTAGGCGTGATTACCAGATCATCGGAAACCGTAAACCTTGTTCCTCTCTTCACAAACCCACTACCATTCTCCGACTGATATCTGCCATGAGACTTTGGATCAGTCAAAGTCACAGAAATTAGTCTGTCCTTTCGATAGAGCAGAGTCCGATCAGAATCTGTCGTCAAGCTGTAGTCGGGTTGACCAGGATTTGAATTCCGGTAACGATAGTAAACCGGTGGGTCTTCAGTGATGATAGCAGCCAACACATTTTAGAAGCTGAATCTTGTTTCCCTTTACCAAAAACACTCAATTCCTTGTAGCTTCTACGTAAGTTTCCAATGCAACCTGATAAGTTTATAGCCCATAAATATCCCAGAGGGACAGCGAGAAAAGAGCAAAGAAGATCAACAAAGTCTTCTCCGCATTCAACATACAAAATCTTCATGTCCTGCTTCCCTACTATTGCATCCAAAGTAAATTCTGGTTCCGCTACATATTTTGTTGCCTCATCCACAGATGGAGTCATCAACAGCTTCTGCGTGTTTTTGACCAGGACGACGCTGAAGCTCTCTCTGATGGCTGAACTCGACAAGGGGGAGAGCTCAGAAAAGTAATGTTGCTCTTCTCTGCTCAGATTACTTACTACAATCTATTCTGTTGAAGCAAATAATATGCTGAGTCGAAACCATTTATTTAGGGGAAGATTTTGTGTTGTTGGATTAGAGAATGTAAAAGTGGTTTAACTGCAAAATCATAGAGATACACATCATAATTAGTACTTCAAGCATAAGTATTCCATTTCTAGTATTCATTTTAAACTGGGAACTCTTGCTAAAAATGTTATATGTTTGTGATTGTCTTTAGAATAAGTGGCATTAGCATATTTTTCAACTGAAATAATTTGTATGTCTGAAAAATTGAAAGTATTTTGGTAATCTAAAATACCAAAAAGGTTAATTTTTAAATGTTTAGAAAGAAAGGTTAGTTATCAAAACACTTTAAATTTATAGAATATTCGTCTAAATTTCCGATCGTTTACCATGCTAAGAGGTTAATGATTGCTAGTCAAAGAACGAGAGGAGGATGGTGAACACAACCAAAAAGAGAAAAGACCGTATGATCTCCAAGTTTATGTCGATATTCTGTTAAAATGTTTAAAAAAAAAAAAATCAGACGTGGCTGCTAATACTAAATCTTCACCAAAACCATAGTTTTGAAATTTAAATATTACGGTTACACATGATACAGAACAAGCTGGTGGGTCACAGTTTCACATAACGCTGAAAGATACAGAAGACTAATGGTGCATAAATAAAAAAAATAAACAACATACAGAGAAAACCCTTTTAGCCATTTAGGGTCGGTAACCCTTTTAGGCGTTTAGGGTCGTCGGTTTCGAACTTTCGATTGTGATTTGATGCATCACATCTTGTAGACAGGGGTTATTCCAAGAAGGTGGAAGCATTTCCGCATGACAATGGCCGTGGCTTCACAAAGTAAGAGACGGCTTGTCTCCTCTTCTGAACCATTGACCTTGCAATTGGTGTAGAATTTGGTGAAGTGTTCAGACAAGTTGTAGAGGTACTCGCACAGCAGGTTTGGTAACAATTTGGTGCACGCTTCCTCAACCGTCTGCAAATCGTTCACACATGTTACCAAGAATAACAAGTCAAAATATGAAAATACTATCTAATAGCATGTGTGTTTTACCTCAGCAAATTGAAGCAGGCAAAGCCCCAGTGCCCGTTCGTCTTCAAGATACAAAGCTATTTTTCCGGTCTGCAATAATATAACATGTTGAAAAAGGTAAGAATTACAAGAGCATTTACATAGACTTCGTAGGTGATGCTAGTGATGAAAAATGTGAAATCTTTACTTGAGAATACCATAAATAGAGCTTTAAATGACAATGATTAGAAGAAATTATAAGTAAATTTGAGTTTTATGCTGCTAAAAATAACCTTTTTCAGCTCATCCATGTCTTTGCCAGACATTTTGATGATTGAGTAGATACGAGTATGGGTGTAAAGAAGGTAAACTGCTGTATCCCCCTGCTCAAGACATGATATAAAATCAGAATCAGAATCAGAATATTCAATAAGCATGTGTAGATGACTGCATAATGCAAATTTGTAGACTAGCTCACCTTATCACGAAGCATCTGATCATAGCTGAAAGCATAACTTGTCAATCTGTTGTTTTTCAGGTCAGCATACCTTGAAAAGAAAATATAAACAGAAGCCACAAGTTAGCTTGTAGCATCAAAATATAGAAATGGACCGAAAACCAGAAGATATAACAGAGATGACACGTACTTGAGCGCACCGTATCCAACTGCCTCAGCGGTTTGATCCAGCTCCTCGAGTGTCCATTTTTGTTCTTTTTCCTCAGCTAGAGGAACATGCAAAAGGGATGAATCAGAATACATTAATAAGTGAACAAGGGAATGGTTGGTTCAACAAAAAAGAGTTACATAACATACCACGCTTAATAAGAGCAGCTTTACTGCGAGTCTTGGCCTCATCCAGCAAATCAACAAGGGGGACTATGTCTGAATCCCGGCTTCTAAACCGCTTGTTATCTTCTCCAAGGATAACACCAAATCTAACATGGCTAGCTCTCGGGTAAGTTTCAGCATTGCCTGGAAGCCAACCTGCTTTTCTTGCAGCCTTTATTCAGGGTAAAAAGATAAACAATCCAAGTTGTTTTTCCATATAAACAATTCACAAGTCGTCGTCAAATGTAAAATAATAAAAAAAACCTACTCCGAATAACCTATCGAAGTGCTCCTGCTGGCCAGCATCTGTCACATAAACAATCCACTCAGCTTTCTCTTCATGAAGCCGATACCTGGGCCAAGAAAAATTCATAATATTAAGAGATTTGAGCTACTGGAAACGAAACCAAAAAAAAAAAAAAAAGAAAGAAAAACCAACCAAAGAGCAGCCGTATCTGTCGTGTCATAGGAAAAACCACCATCACTCTTGACAAGCATGAGTGGGATCGAAAAACCTTGAACGAAAATCACACGAGCACCATCACTTTCTTCAACCAAACCCATGCTATCCAATTCCTTAATCACGTTAGCGATGTAAGGTTTGTAAAAGCTTTCTCCCTGTCATGAGAATCAATGTCATTTTTTCATTAGCGTCTCTTTTCAATTATGCTTCAAACAATATAGTTTCCATTACCTTTTCTTCAAGCTCAACATTGAGGCGCTGAATAACCTTGGCACACTCGGCTCGGCTGATTTCACATATCTTAGCCCAAGGCTTGACGTAAACAGGATCCCCACCCTGCACTCAAGGCAAGGGAAAAAGAATGAGTAAATTAACAGAAGAATGCAGCAGTATGATTCAGGTTTAAGGAAACAGTAGTTAGTTATTCACCTGTAGACGGACCACAGCCCGTTGTGCCTTTTCCTTAAAGACGGGATCTCTTTTAAATTTCGCTTTTGATTCCCTGTAAAGCGCCTGAAGATGACATCTAGAGTTAGAAACTGAACACATAAAGCAGCATAGAGTGCCAATATTGGTACATAACAAGAACTGTAAAAGGATGTGAGGTAATATATTGCAAGTCAGCTGACCTGAAGATCTCCAATTGTTGTCAGGGCCGCACTCTCTGAACCAGGGAAATTCTCAAACAGGTGCTCGATTATCATGCCAAAATGTGTTCCCCAGTCGCCAACATGGTTTCTGCGTAGAACTTCAACACCTGAGTACTCGAGCATGCGAGCTATCGTGTCACCGATGATGGTTGATCTTATATGACCAACATGCATCTCTTTTGCAATGTTTGGAGAGCAAAAATCAACCACGGCTCTCTTCACCGGAAGACCAGGTGCCCATGTGTCAATTCCATTCATCAGCATATTCTCAATGCTCTGCGAAGATGGATTGGTAAGTAAATAATTAAATCAATATTTGTAAACTAAGCAATACAACAGGAGGAGTACCTTGGCCATCCAAGGAGTTGATACGACAATATTGATAAACCCAGGTCCAGTTACAGAGCAAGAATGTATAATCTCCGAGGTAGGGAGATTCTTTGTAATGTCCTATGTGAAATAGGGAACAAAGTAAATACGAATCTGCTAAACCAACCATACAGCATACAAGAGAGCCAAACAAACCAACCTGTCCAAGAGCTGGAGCCTCATCTGGTTTCTTTCTGATGGAACATATGCGCATTGCAATGTTACTGCAAACAAACAAACAAAGTATGAGGAAATCAAAGAAAAAACTTTATTTTTCACTGAATTAAAGTCAAAATGGAAAACAAAGATGGAGCACCATTGATAATCTCCAAATTTTCGACTTCTAGCAGATGAATTTGCAACCAAGGGCTTAACAGCAGATTCATTGGGAACTGTTGATTTTACAGAAGCAGCAAAGAGCTTCTCCAATTGCCGTTTTAGGTTTCCGCCGGATACTTCATCCTAGACCCAGAAAAACCAAAATTTCAGTCATGAAACAGTGGAAAGACCAAATTTTTATCCTGGTTTAATAAAATTCTCCGACTTACAGAAACCATGGTTGCCAAAGCAAATCCCAAATCCTAATTTACAAAAACACACAGCAAAATCGCAAACTATTATGAAACCTTCATTGCAGTTTACATGTTTCGGACCAAAAAAAAAAAAAAATCAAATAAATACAAGACAAACATGAATTCACCTGTCAGAGACGAAGACGACCAATAAGCGAATGCGAAACCTAATTGACTGAGAACGGTAGAAGTAACTTATGACCAGGAGAGTCGGTTAAGCCTTTTGGGCTTGCCTACAATATTTAAAAGCCCATATCAAAATATTGGAAATTTGCCTTCTCTAACTAACAAAACCCTAAAAGGTATCTTCATGCTGGGGTTTATTGGTTTATTTATGTATTTTGGTGGATTTGGATACATCTATGTAAAAATCATGTGTTATTGAATTAGTGATTTTTAAATCTTTATTGAAATCCCTTGTTATTGGATTAGTGATTTCTAAATTCTATTTAAAATCTGGCGTTATTTGTTTCATAATTCATTAATGAATTTTAAAATCTATTTTAGAATTCTTGGGCTAAAATATAAAGAATCAAATCCTAAAGAAAACCATGATATTTCAAAATCCACATGATATAAACCGTGTAAACCATGATATCCTAAGGAAAACCATGATATAAACTGTTGAAGTAACAATTACAAAATAAAAAAACTTGTGTAAATTCTATTCTAGTAATAAAAATTGTAGATAACCTCAACTCAAATTCTATTTTCAAGAGACACTTTTTTCTCGGTGGTGGTGATCTCAAATAAAAATATTTAATGGTGGTGATTACAAAGGTTTTGATGACCCTAAGAGCATCTCCAAATGGGAATCTCTAGTGAAGTCTCTTATACTAAAAAGTTAATAAAAATAATGAAAGAGAAGATATACAAATATGAGAGTCTCTTAAAATGAGCGACTTATGAGCATATGTGTTATGTGTTATACAATTGGTAGGAGTAATACGGTGGCCTGAAATGTTGAATTGGATGTATCCAATTTTCACGGTTTCTTGAAGGACTGCAAAGTCAATAAACAGAGGTTTTAGTTATAAATAGTGTGTTCCAAAAAGCCAAACTGATGAAAGTTCGTACGCAAAAACTCACGTCAGTGTTCTTGGAAAGTTCTTCCATATGCTGAGCGACTTTCTGCTTGCTCTCTTCAGCTGAAAAGCATAATCCAAAATTTTATAAGATTAGACAACAGGCGGGAAAATTAGCAAACAATTACATACAAAATCAAGCTAAAAGTTATAGACAAACCTAGTTTAGAGATGTTTTCTATTCTCTTTGAAGTCCTCACAGCAAATCTCTGGAAGGCATGGCTGCCAAAACAGAAACAAAAGTGTTAATGGAAAGATTTTTAACACAGGCAGAAATTAACCAAACTTGAGTCCGAAAATGCAGGAATCAAAGGCGGCACAAGCCAAAAAATAAAAACGGTCATGTAGATGAAAAAAAGAACAGCCTCAGACTCTTAGATTCAAGAGTAACGTCATGTATTTGATCAGGACAAGCCTACGAAATCATCATTGGCAGGACACTACAAAAACTCATCAAATAACAACAGTGAAACAAGCCAGGCCAAATATGCACAAGCGACATCTGAGTTGCTCCAAACTCTTGTGGGCATAGTGTTCCAAAATGCACTTGAAAAACAGTAAATGGCTTTCAGCAAGGTCGAATTTGAAAACACTAAAACTCGTCACAAAATGTCTCATTCTTCCTACGCTGCAGCGTATGGTATCTGACACAGCAGACCAGCGTGTAAGTTGAGTTTATCTCGCTTCAATATGAACGAGCCGATTTATGGAACATTTCTAATCCATTCAGCCAGAGAAAGAAGCTTTTTGTTGTATAAAAAATCTATCCTTAACAAAAACAAAATCCTAAATCGACAATAAGAATGAGAATGAAAGTACCTGTTAGCCAAACCATTAACTATGACCTCGTTCGCAACGTATGAGATCACTCTGGCTATGAAGTTTCCTCCCCCCGCCATAATCGCACTTTCCTATCAATCAGATGCAACCAAACCCTACCGTTAAAAAATTAACCCACATCACAACAATTTCTGGATAAGTACAAATCTTAAAAGAGAAAATAAATGAACAAATCTAGGATCCAGGCCTAACGTTCTGATGGAAAACAATTTCACAAAACGAAACGAAATTGGATAAAAATCTAAGCAGAGTCGAGAGATCGTACAGGAAAAAGAGCAAATTTCGATGTAATCGGCCTCAACTGATGCAAAGATTCTGATCTCTAATTTTTACGATATCCAGATTTGTCAATATATAGAAGTCGAGAACTTTCTCATGACGGCGATGAGTTGTTGCGTTTACGGGCTTGTTTACCATCGGACGGTCAAATAACTCTTTGACAAAATCTAACGGTGCAGATTACAACAAGCCAACATTAACCTAAATACCAATGGTCCGGCATTCCTATATTACCCTTCTTTCCTACCTCACTTCACAAATGGCCCAGCGTTTCATTAATGGGCCGATACCATCTTGGCCTCTTTTTTTGGGGATTAATACAAAACGGGCCAATTTTCCTATCTTTGATTGGCTTCGTCTCGTTGAAACACTTGGCGCCGTTTGGCTTCCCCCAATCCGCACTTCTGCACGTTTTAACATAAACACTTTCCGTTAAATTACAAAATAAACATAATAAAACAAACTAGCTAGCCCCTATATGGGTTACCTAGAATGAGTAGGAGACATGGTGGTGAAGAAGACTTTGGTCTTGTTAGGGTCAACGGTAGAGTCAACCCAATTAGCCCATGTCTTGAGCCCTAGCCTGTAAGCCACGTGTGTGTCAAGCGCCTCCGCACCTTTCTCTCCGTTTTCAAAGGAACCCCACAAAGACTTCATTCTGATACCACTCATCCACCAAACGTAACTGTTGAAAACCAGAATATCCGCTCCTTCCCAAAACTTTGCTCGATCTTCCACCGAATCCACTTTCACTATCCTTTTCTTCAGATCCAAAATCACTGGCAAGTCCGTGTTCGATTCCACGATATAAGGTGCCCAGTAGAACTCTATGCTCGCATTGTATTCCTATATATAAAATAAAAATCTAAGATTTGCTTGTGACACAAGGTACACTGACATCTGACCTAGCAAGGTTTCCCTTGTATCGTAAGTTAGGAACACTAAACGTACCTTTGCTCTAAAGACAAAGTATTTTGGGCTACGCTCCATTGATTTTTCTCCTTCGGGTATTATTGATTCCACCAAACACACGAACGATTCCCATTGGCTTCGTTGCAACGAATCTCCGACAAAGAGCAATCTTTTTCCTCTGAGTTTGTTCATTGCTAACTTCGCACTAAATCTGTTTTGATTTCAAACAAAGTTCATAAATATTCTGAATCGGACTAGACTTAGCTTGTGCCTTAGCTTGTGCTTTAAGTTGTATTGTTACCGTGGGATTGTACAGTCATCAGGTTGCCATTCCCACCCAAGGTAATCAGTTTCTGGCCGTCCATTTTTAATTTCCCCTCGGTTTATCTGATATTTTAGTTTTATATTCTAGTTTCTGGTTTAAGATATGATATAATCACTAAGTGCCAAACCAATAGATCGTAATATTAAAGAACGTCGAATTAGTTGAATACTACCTATCAAAGCTGCTAGCTAAGGCTTCTTAAAATCTTAATCATTCATCCATTACCAAACGCAATGCTTATTGGTTATTTTTTTTCTTTCTGACATCTTTGTTGAAGAGGATTGTTATGTGAGTATTAACATTAGCAGTATATTCTCTAGTATTTGTTTCTTTATTTACGATTGATACAGTGTTTTATTAGATTATCATCATTGTTATGTATTAAAGTGCCAGCACATTTTCTTGGTTCAGATTACCGTATGTATAATTTGGAAATGTTTATTTTGGTATGTAATAAATGTTTTATATGTTTTAAACTTGTTTTCCAAGGTTACGGTAAAAATAAAAATCTTGTCTTTCAAGGTTAAACCGCAATGCATTAATTATTATTTTTTCAAAAGCACCAATTCATAATTATTCTTGTGATTCTCTTCCTTCAAATTTAATATTTTTTGTAAACGAATTCTACGTGAGAACAAAGTTACTGTATACCAACTTTCAAATTTAAATATTTGACTTAGTTATTTTTAGCGTCACTTTATTTTTTACAATCTGCTTATTACATATCATCTTCTTTTATACAACGTTGGCCTCCAAATAAATTGAAAAGGAAAATGAATTTGAATCCATCGTTTTTAGACTCAAAAGAAGGAAAAAACAAAGACCAGAGACCAAATCAATAAATATAGTGTTTTAATTTAATAAATCAAATCAATAATCGTATACTTAGTTTTACTTTCTTTTATACGAAGATACGTGTTCTGTTAGAAAATGTAAGAAGCACTGATGCATGCGATTATTTTAGAATATGCAAAACTTCTTCGTCATCCAATTTCATACTAGTGTTAAAATATACAAATTTACTAATTCTTAAAAAGAATAGGACGTTCAATCACAAAATTAAACCTTACAGTAAGAAGAATAGTACGTTATATAATTTTCAATATTTCAAGAAAAAATAGTATTAAAATTGGTCTAATTTTTTATTTAGTTCTAACTTCTACCCCGATTATATAATATTTCTTGCCATGTTTTCGTTAGACTATTATCGTAGATCTGTTTTTATCTTTACAGACAGAATTTAATTTTAGAAACAGAGGGTAACATGGAAATGTTTATTTGGCTATTTAGTAAATGTTTGACTTTGGCACACATCTTGAGAGCTTATACTAACTAAGTAGTCCAGGTAGGATCAACCTGGTAGTACAATAATAAGTTAATAACCTTGAATCATGAATACATAAGAAAGAAAAAAGGAGATGAAATTACACATTATTTAAGAACTACATGCTATGCTATTCTTACATGCCATTGCTAGCACGGTGTTGAACTGAAACTTTGCTAAATGATTATTTGGGTTTATATTTTTTTGTTATTTTATAAATTGCTGACTGGGATACTGTGATAACTTTTATTTCAGGTACTTCTAACGTGTTATATCTTTATAATTCAGTTAAATTAAGTAAGTCAATGACTCAATAATAAGATGGAATAATGGCACGTTGTTTTTGATAAAAACAATTAGCAATTGGGTTACACTCAGAGCTGTCGTCTCTCCGTATACTTCCCGAGTGTCCCGTCCCCGATAATATCTCAATAATTTCATCTCCATTATTCATTTCTATTTTTGTAAAGGGGACACTACTCTACGACAGTAACTAAATTATTGATTGCTAAACTATAGTGTTGATTGTTGAATATTATGGTACAGGTCGGCCGAAGCCCAAAACTTACTCTTCCACGTTGTTATGTGTCACGTGTCATATACTGATAGGTGAGAATTTACATGATTACCGTTATAATCTTTGGCGTCTCCTGCCACCACCATGACGTAAGAAAGGCATACGACAACCAAAACATTTTTTTTTTGGGGTCAAAACTCAAAAGTACATTTTTCTTTTTCGAGTAATTCCGCAATTAATAAAATCCAACACAATACGAGAGTCAACAGATAGACAAAGAATCTGTTGAAACTTTTATCTGCAAACTCGGAGGGTACGTGCATAACTTATCCAAACAAATGAAAAGAAGTCGGAACTTTTATGAAAAGAGAATATACATTGAATACTTTTATTACGTACTAGCCTATTTAGCACAAAATCCTCTTAAACTAATTAGTAAAATGAAAAATCCTTTTTCTTCATGTACCACGTGATATTTCAGAATCACACTCTTAAAGGAATTTAGCGATTTAGAACAATTTGGACCCAAATGAAATGTGTTTATAATTTTGGGGAATCAAGGAAATTGAAAAAAGACATATTAGAATCAGTAGTTCTTTAGAAAATAATTAAATAGCTTTTGTTGATGTTCTTCTGAACGGCTGAATATTTTGTTGGTACCGACGGCTTTATATCAAAAAGGGTCGATTGTTTTGAACGGTATTGCAATATTGGGCCTTAACAGGCTTATAAAAACCAACAAAATTAATTTGAAAACGGATGTCCTACATAAAGGATTATTGGGCCATGTGATATTAAATCAAATTCTTATTCGACATTGTCCAGATCTCAGAAAACTGTGTGCCATTGTGTTAACTTTAAGGGTATAATATTATCACATGTTGTGAAATTTATGATAAGCCTTTTGCTCGTCTCATTATGTTCTTATGATTGACTACGATTTTATATGACGAATTATCAATCTACAGCCTCAAGTCTCAAACAAGTTTTACATAAGCTGTTTTCAAGATACAACTATTCTATTTATTCTTTGTATAAATATCTTAGAAACAGATGTATTACACAGTTTTCTACGAAATTCAACAACTAATCATAAATTGAAAAATTGGGACAAAACAATGTTGCAGCAAAGAGGAAAAGATAGGTTGTATTAAAATTACATAACCAATCAATTGATTCCTCACGCGGCAATTAGATAATTTTGGCAACTGGGAAAAAGAGAGAGATCGATATTCGATTCACTCGGCAAAAAGTTGCCTTCATTAAAACCATAATAAAGACTTTGTAGAACTGTCTCTCAAATTCGATTTAAAAACACCGCATGCAAAAGGTTTCGCTAGAAAAACACAATAAATTTCCCATCAGAGTAACTATGACAATAGAGCATCATATGGATCTGATTCAGATCCATAGCTTTTTAGTATGTAATCCTCATTAGGAAAAATTTGTATAAAAAGTTTAACAGTAAAAATCAAAAGCTAATGAATCGGAGAAAACTATGCGAAGATGATAAGGGAATAACAACCAGAAGAGTCGTATAAAAAGGAGAGGTTAAGGTAGTGAGACGGCGGCAAACTAGGGTTTACGTAATTGGGTAAGCCGTGGTTGAAATATATGGGCTTCAGTTTTCCAATCGTGGCCCGTGATTATATGTCGGTCCAATGACAAAATCACCATAAACTAGCGATATAGACATATAAATTTGAAGTTAAATTATTTTATATTGTTTTCTTTGAATTACAAGTATAAAGTTATAGTGAAGCCGCTAAAAATTCTAGATTTATTTTTCTTGATCAAATCAAAATCCTCTTCTCAAAGATTGAATCCAAATCGTAACAAGAATTTTAATAAATAAACCAACAAGAATGAAGAAGAAACACTGTTTTTATTTTTGTCTCTATAGAGGAGCATTGAGGAGATATCTCTTCTCATAGAGACCAGTGACTTGATCAGCAACAGCCCACATAATGGCTTGACCTGGAGGAATCCTCATTAGCCTCGGCAACAATCCTCTCCACAAAGCCACCAATCCTTCCTCTGCATAAATCGTTCTAATGGCATGAACCATCCCTTTGTATCTGATCCCACCTTCGCTGTCTCGGCTTTGAGCCATCAACCTCGTTTTGGCCACATCAAACGGTCCCGTGCAGAATGGACCCGCGGTTCCAGCTAAGAAGCCTGAGATCATTGACTGCCATTACTGCTTGGTTGGTGCCGTTTCGCATGACCGTTGGTGCCGCACCTGACCATAAACCCAGTATGCTTTCTTCTCTCACGATGGTTCGAGCGCAGTGTATTGGTCCTTTGTACTTGAACAGCTCCGTACTTAATCCTTTCTGTTGCTGAAGCCTAATATTCACCACCTGCAAGCAAGCAAGCACAGAGAGCTCAACAGTGTTTTCTTGAGTTCAAGGAAAATGCAAAATTGGCATGAACACTCAGTGAAGAGAATCAAACAGAGCATCACTTTTTTTGTTTACTCCAATACGCATAGGAACAAGCAAGATTCATATAGAAATTGATCTATATATGACTGGGTTGAAGTTGACTTTTTCTTGAACCAGAACTACATGAATCCTGAAACTATTGTTCATGAAGCATTTTGTTCAAAGACTCAAAAATGCTTCTACTTCATGTTTATGATGCTCACGAACACGATTCTCCGGGTTAAGATTTGGGCTTTAACAATGAAACCAGAAGCACAATGGTCATCTTCGTAGCATAGCAAAGAAATTTGATAGCATTGACCAAAATGAAACAAATGGTAAACTAAGAAATGAGAAGAAGAAGATAACATTTACATAAACTTCCGGCTTATACAGTCTCAATACTTCCGACGCTCCTTTACCGCTTGCAAATCTCTCACACCAACATCGTTCGCCACTTGGTTCCAATCTAAAACACTTTTAGGATCCACCAGCCACAGCTTCCAGTCCTTCTCGTCGGTCCACGAAACCCTAACTCTCTTTTCATCTTCTTCCCCAGTCAAAATTCTTCGCTTCATCGTGTGTGTGTAAGGAAAAAAGTTATTGTTAACGTTGCAAAGAAAATAATGGGGAATATATATATAGAGAGCGCTAGACACGAGAGTCTGGATTCGGTTTATGAAAAATATTATCTTTTTCAATTTTTGCAACGTTAACATTATTTTAGACTCCAGACTCTCGTGTCTAGCGCTCTCTATATATATTCCCCATTATTTTCTTTGCAACGTTAACATTATTTTCTAACGATAACTTTTTTCCTTACACACACGATGAAGCGAAGAATTTTGACTAGGGAAGAAGATGAAAAGAGAGTTAGGGTTTCATGGACCGACGAGAATGACTGGAAGCTGTGGCTGGTGGATCCTAAAAGTGTTTAAGATTGGAACCAAGTGGCGAACGATGTTGGTGTGAGAGAGTTGCAAGCGGTAAAGGAGCGTCACTTGCTTATCCACAAGAAGAACCAAGTTCCGAAATTCAATCCCTGGGAAGACCACAAGATACGTTCGCTGACCGATTTACAGAGAAAAGATCATAAGTTTGTTAACAAACTTGCGCAGAGTATGAAAAAACCGAAGAAACAATTGGAGGATCGCTTTGCATGGTTACAAAGGGAGGAAGCCCGTAAGAGGAAGGTGGTGGAAGAAGAAGAGAGGAGGAGAAACGAGGAAGAAGAAGAGAGGAGGAAAAGCGAAGAAGATCAAGAAGAGAGGAGAAAGAAGATGGCAGAAGAAGGAGTGACAAGACTTGTTGACTACCCGTCCGATGAAGATTAGACGGCGACTTTTTTACTTTTCTATTTTTTTACCGTCTTTTTTTTTTTTTTTTTTTCTTTTCCGGCTGACGATCAGTCTTTGATGTAATTGAATTGAGTTGACCACAAAAAGTCGACTTTTTTCTTAAACGATTGCAATTTTTGGGACCCAATAAAAAATCGAACTTGAATCTTGCTTGAATCTTTTCTCCCTCGAAAATAAAAAAATTCCACTCGTTCTTCGAACAACGGTCGTCGGCTCCGGTCAAACCGCCGGAGTTAATGCATCTTCACGCAGTCTTTCCATCAGTTGAAGGTAACGCGACGCGAAATGGCATTTAGTTGAATTAGGGTTTTTCCAATTTGGTTAGCATGAATTTTGATTTGCGAAATTGCTCTTCTCACGAATGCGAGTTTGGGCTGAGCTCCAATTTGATTTTCAAATGTAAGTTGAGTTTATCTCGCTTTAATATGAACGAGCCGATATATGGAACATTTCTAATCCATTCAGCCAGAGAAAGAAGCTTTTCGTGTATAAGAAGAACAAAATCATGAGAATGAAAGTACCTGTTAGCCAAACCATTAACTATGACCTCGTTCGCAACGTATGAGATCACTCTGGCTATGAAGTTTCCTCCCCCCGCCATAATCGCACTTTCCTATCAATCAGATGCAACCAAACCCTACCGTTAAAAAATTCACCCACATCACAACAGTTTCTGGATAAGTACAAATCTTGAAAGAGAAAATAAATGAACAAATCTATAATCCAGACCTAACGTTCTGATGGAAAACAATTTCACAAAACGAAACGAAATTGGATAAAAATCTAAGCAGAGTCGAGAGATCGTACAGGAAAAGGAGCAAATTTCGATGGAATCGGCCTCAACTGATGCAAAGATTCTGATCTCTAATTTTTATGATATCCAGATTTGTCAATATATAGAAGTCGAGAACTTTCTCATGACGGCGATGAGTTGTTGCGTTTACGGGCTTGTTTACCATCGGACGGTCAAATAACTCTGTCACAAAATCTAACGGTGCAGATTACAACAAGCCAACATTAACCTAAATACCTAATGGTCCGGCATTCCTATATTACCCTTCTTTCCTATACCTCACTTCACAAATGGCCCAGCATTTCATTAATGGGCCGATACCACCATCTTGGCCTCTTTTTTTGCATGTCATTTGTATCACAAAACGGGCCAATTTTGTTTGGGCCACAATCACGTACATTTGAAACAAAAACAATCCGACAACACAAAAGGAGAAGAGAGAGAGAGAGGAGTTGGGTTTTCCCGTTTTACCCTCAATATTCTAAGCCTTATTTACAAATGAGCCAATAGGATCCGATTCCACGTATCGGGCAGTCCAGGGAGGCACCAATGTATACAATCAGCGTGATTCATAGGATCAGCCCTCTCCTCAGCCGTTAACATCTTGCCACCTGTCTCGGTGTAGACTGACGTGTGGGCGTCGATTCTGTATTCGGAGAGCTGCGTGATGTTGATGACAGTCACGTGCGTTGTCATGTGCTTGACGATGCTCGACACGACTTTCATCATCTCCTTGTTGGAGCCAGTTCCCCAAAAGTTCCTATCTTTGATTGGCTTCGTCTCGTTGAAACACTTGGCGCCGTTTGGCTTCCCCCAATCCGCACTTCTGCACGTTTTAACATAACGCTTTTCGTTAAATTACAAAACAAACATATAATAAAACAAATTAGCCCTAGATGGTTACCTAGAATGAGTAGGAGACATGGTGGTGAAGAAGACTTTGGTCTTGTTAGGGTCAACGGTAGAGTCAACCCAATTAGCCCATGTCTTGAGCCCTAGCCTGTAAGCCACGTGTGTGTCTAGTGCCTCCGCACCTTTCTCTCCGTTTTCAAAGGAACCCCACAAAGACTTCATTCTGATACCACTCATCCACCAAACGTAACTGTTGAAAACCAGAATATCCGCTCCTTCCCAAAACTTTGCTCGATCTTCCACCGAATCCACTTTCACTATCCTTTTCTTCAGATCCAAAATCACTGGCAAGTCCGTGTTCGATTCCACGATATAAGGTGCCCAGTAGAACTCTATGCTCGCATTGTATTCCTATATATAAAACAAAAGAAGAGGAAATAAAAATCTAAGATTTGCTTGTGACACAAGGTACACTGACATCTGACCTAGCAAGGTTTCCCTTGTATCGTAAGTTAGGAACACTAAACGTACCTTTGCTCTAAAGACAAAGTATTTTGGGCTACGCTCCATTGATTTTCCTCCTTCGGGTATTATTGATTCCACCAAACACACGAACGATTCCCATTGGCTTCGTTGCAACGAATCTCCGACAAAGAGCAATCTTTTTCCTCTGAGTTTGTTCATTGCTAACTTCGCACTAAATCTGTTTTGATTTCAAACAAAGTTGATAAATATTCTGAATCGGACTTGACTTAGCTTGTGCCTTAGCTTGTGCTTTAAGTTGTATTGTTACCGTGGGATTGTACAGTCATCAGGTTGCCATTCCCACCCAAGGTAATCAGTTTCTGGCCGTCCATTTTTCATGCAAGCGAATTGACGGTCGATGTATGGACATGATTCATCGGTGTATAGTGGCTTGACTGCGCTATTGTAAACCCACTTTCCTGCTGCAACATTACACTCTTCTGGATCAAATTCGAATCTGTCGTCAACCACTTCCATATTCGCTGGTATATCTTCTCGAACTTTCTCCTCTGATCAGCAAGACAAAACAGAGCAAGTCATAAGATTACTTGCCTCACAAGAAAAGAAAAGGACAAAAACAGAGATTTGAGATTCTGGTTTCTCGTATGGACTTACTAGGTTTTGTGCTAATGTCTTTCCTCGGACAAGGCTTTAACTTGAGGAGAGCAGATGACGAAGAGGAAGAAGAAGAAGAAGACATCAAGCTGATTCTTTCAGTGTACAAGAGAATAAAGAACATGAAACCACAGAGAACAAGAACGATGATGGAGAGAGGAATCTTGGTTCCTCCTGCTCCTCTGTTTGGAATCAAGAAGCTCATAGTGGCAGATCCAGTAATATTGTGTGTAAAAGTGACGGGATTGGAAATTAGACAGAAAAGGTGTTAACGGAGTGTTTGGTTTTTATTTGGGAAATTAGGGATTGAGTAGGAGTGAAGCTAAAGGCATGTTTCGATGTATTGCTTCCATCTTTTTGCCCAATTTAATAAGGATGTGGTTACGGAGGTTAGGGCTTGATATGATTGCGTTTATCTATTGGTTAAATCGTTAAAACGTGAAATGCACATGTGTTATACATTATATCAAATTAACAATCGTTAGGTCATTTTCTGCCATATATGATAAATTTTCAAAGACGTACTCTTTGTTTAGCTGTATTTAATCGATCAAGTATTTTAATTTTGTTCGACCCCTTAAGAAAAAACAATCAAGTATATTTACGTACGTACAGTCAAACTTTAATATTTCATGTTGATTGTATTGAAACTTCTCAAACTAACATGAAACTGATGTTATTATTGACTAAAATAACATAGTATATTGTTTACTCTACTAGTGAGTTGTGATTACATTTTACACCTTGTTTTAGTAACTGAAAGTATGTTAGCACTGCTTTTGTAAGGATTTCATAATGTTTTGGCTGATTATATAGTTTAAAACTTCAAATGTATACGAAGGAAAAAACCCAGTTTACTATTTTGACTATTTTTTCCAATGATTGTCAATAGGAAACGTCATGGTAATAAATTTGATAAAACCATTCATTAACATATTTAGCTGCATTTACTCTTTATTGTTTTACTTTACAACATGAACTTTCGGTTGAAGCTTAAACATATATAGAAAGTAGAAACAAACATCTTTGGAAAAAGCATAGGGTGACTAACTTACATGACACCCACGGAAATTACATAAGCGACTGTTAATTTGATTATGAGGGTTAACAAAACTTCTAATCATTCTTAAAAAGCCGTTTAATGTACAACTAGTTCAGGAATAGATATCTTGGACACCGATATCGAATTAAGCGAACATTATTTTTTCCAAATTATCAATGGGTCATGAAAACGAAACAATCAAGCACCAACAACAATAGTTGGTGTTGCTTGTAAAACCAACAATAGTTTGTTTTAGTTATTTTTAGTTTTGATGATAATTAAATAAGTTTTTAAAGCCAGGCACAAATCATTAGGCTTTCCACTTTCGCCATTAAATAATGATATAGTGGGTAATGCTGCAACATACCTTCCGTCGTCGGTCCTTTTTATTAGATGAAGACCTGAAAAAATAAAAATTAAAAAAATGGAGATGCGGGGTATCGATCCCCGTACCTCTCGCAAGCTAAGCGAGCGCTCTACCATCTGAGCTACATCCCCATTGTTGTTAGAATCAGATTTAAAAGTATTAAACGTGTTTTAATTCGTATTTGGGCTAACATAGGAATTCAGATATTCTTCTAGATTGAGGGGCATTTACGTTTCTGTACATTCCAATAAATTGTTCGAACTAAATTTGTGAAATTATTTCGCCTTGCACGGGGTTATAGTTTCTGAATGTATATTTTTATTAAAATATGTATATTTAACTATTTCGAAATTTTATACGATGAAATTTTTAGCTTGGTTTGATTATGTCTTCATTTATAGTGTTGAAATTAAGCATTTTAAACCATTTTTTAAAAAGGTAAACAAATTAAAACTTTGATCGCAGATATAAATTAAATATGATAGATCTAAGCAAGATACATAAAACTCAAATGACTACAATATAATAAGATAGTTCAAAGAAAAAAAATAAGTTTATTATTTTTTAAAAATCATACTTCATGTATTTCATAAGATAAGAAGTTTTAGGTGTGATTACTTAAGTTTAGAAAAACTACATTTCATAAGATAAAATATATATTTCTTAAGTTTTATATTATTGATTACTTATTAAAATTACATATTATATTATAAATCTTTAAATTTTGTACTTTTCAAAGATCTTGATAGAATTATAATAATATTAAAATATATTAACATACTAATATTTTAACTTTTGATCAGATTAAAATATTACATTTTTCTAAAAATAAAAATTAGAATATTCAAAATTTTGATCTAATATAAAATATCTTACAATTATGATCAAATTAAAATATTTATTTATTCGATCTAATCATTTAGTCTAACTGAAAAACCATATTAAATCGAATAAAGTTTAGAATAACTTTTACATTTAGATGCCTACTAAATGAGGTTTTATACTCATATGGTTGCACATAATGTATATTTTTTTATAATGATTTTTTTGACCATCACTCAACAACATATCCAATGTGGAATTTTAACAGTTTTAGTAATTTATTTTGTTTTTAAAAATTCAAATCATAAAATATAAAGAAAAAATAGCTTTTTATTCTATTTTTTTATATAGATGATACAAATTATGTTTTTAAATAAAGTTAAACAAAGATATATGAGAAATATAATGATTTTAAAAATAATTAATATGATAGAACTGAATTGAATATATTCCTTATTTAATAATTTTCGTGATTATCAATTAAGGAAAGTGAATATTTTTTTTAATTAATATTTAGTTTAGTAAGACATATTTGATTTTCTAACCATAATATATGAATGGCATTGTTTGTAATTATTCTAGTAAATTAAACCTTATTTCATAAGTAGGATGAGAAGCTTCCTAATGATGACACATCAGCATGGCATTTTTGTTAATTACACATGACACAAAGGTTATTTTAAAAGTGTATTCTCTTTTAATATATTAGGGATTACGACGATGAGTGATATATACGTGATAAATGGTAAATACTTAATTAGACCATCTCCATTGGGGTATTTAACACAAATTTTTAAACAAAAAACTAATAAAATAATAAAAAGTAAGTGAGAAGAAATAAAAAAACTTTTAAAAATTTCTTAGTTAGAATCTTTTCTTAGAGTTTTTCAAGGATTTAAGAAACTTATATTTTATGATTTTGTTATGATTTAAAAATTGATATTAATTGTTTTTTCTTTAAAAAATTTATTAGGGTTTTATAGATAGAAATGCTCTTAAAATACATACCCGAACATTTGCATAGGCTGTATCTTCTTTCTGTTCATTTTCTCCTTTAAGAAAAGTTGATACAAGTACATGTTTGTTTATCTCGGGGTTTTCTCACAAACAGGATTGTGTTGTTAGTATTTTGTCGTTGTTGAGTTGTGATGTGTTTTTGGTTCTTTTTTTTAGTAAAAGTAAAATTAATTTGTAGACATGCTTAGAAGAAAGAAACACATCTGCATTGGTCGATCGCGAGAGTTGATAAGCTAGGCAAGTTCTTTAGTGGCAATCTTTTCATGCGCGTCAGAGATTAATTTAGATTTTCTGCTTTCGTTGCCTCTTTTTTCCGGTGTGAACTAGACCGAACTACTTTCTACTTCAGCTTTGAAAATGACGCCACGCAGAAAAAAAACTCTTGTTTTTATTTTGAATAAAAGGATGAAAAAGAAGGAAAAAAAAGGAAAAGTAAAAAGGAATCTGTAAATATTTTATACCATTCTCTCCTTTTTTCTTTTTTACACTTCGAATTTGAATTTGGAATCTACTATCATACCTTATAGAACAAAATATATGGAATCTATTGCTCATATGCACATATAAAGCGAAATACCGTAGATGTGTAGTTAGGCCTTTTGCAACTTTATAATATTCATCTTCTAAAGATACTAAGTAGTAAGTACTATTCGAAAACTTGATCCCGCCAATCTTGTATATATGATAAGATTTCATTTAATATTGCTTGCTTGATGATGTTAATATTGGTTGCTTCATTTAATTTTTCTACTGTGCAGTTCACACTGAGGCAAACGCTTATAGTCTCGCTAACCTATCAATTTTGCTGACTTTTTTTTTCTATATAACTAACGTATAAATTAAAGTTCACATTTTACGTCCAATAAGAATGACTTTCAAGCCTTTACTAATGTTTAACAAAAATATTATTTTAGATTCTTCTCTCTTTGTTAAGTTCAAATTTAAACTCTCAGCATCTCTTGGTTATTACAAACTCTCCTATTTGCACGACCTTTAATTTGAAATAATTGATTTCTGATTTTTTTCAAAAGTTTAAAGGTTGTTTTCTTCCGTTGAGTTTAAAAAACAGAAGCTTCTTCAGTACATCACTTTGGTTAGAGTTTTGCTTTATTGATCCTTGGTAGTTTCTCCTTTCTATGTTACCATCTCTTTAAGTAATTTTTTTGTTTAATAACCCTAATATGTGGAAAAATAAACCAGAACAGTGACATATTTGAGTTACCAATTTAATAACTTAGCTATAACCGTTTTTTTGAACTATGAACTATCATTTCTACACTATTTAAAAAAAAAAAATTCTTTTACCTTTAAATTTTTACTAAATTTTAATTCGTTGGTGGGCCCTCACAAGTCACAAATAATGAGAAATTGTGTATGTCCTTCTTGTCGCTATAAATAGCAAGAAAGTCTTGCTCATTTTCAACACAATCTTCCTACTTAAAACACTATCATAACATCACCATATACACCATCATCCATCGTAATGACCCAACGAGCCAACCCTAAGACCGGCTGCCTCACGGCGGTTGTCCGCCGTCTTCTATGCTCCGGAAGCCAACAAACCCACCCTTCCGACAACATCCTCGACGCCGACGAAACACTTCAACTACTATCCCCTTACGACGACATCGAAGAGCCAAAGAAAGAGATCAAAACCGAAACCGAAACCCAAAACGACGACGTCTCTCTTCACCCTCCTCCTCCAAACGTTGTAGCCAAACTCATGGGTCTAGATAACCCCGTACCGGGATCAAAGCGGTTTAGGTACTTCGATGATACCGGTTCGGCTGTCACACGGAGCAAATCGGTCAACTTCATGGACTACATACTAAGAGTCCAGGAGGAAGAAGAGGACGAAGAAGACGAAAAAGACGGTCAACGCAGGTGCCGGCGAGTCAAAGCGTCGGTTTCTTTCCGGGAGATAGTCCCGACCTCGGCGAGATGGAGCTCGAATCAACAACAGAAGAAACACGATTTCTTGCTGCTGTACCTCGACAAGCTCGACGAGAAGAGGGAACTGGTAGGATCATCGTCTTCTTCGAGGTCTAGAAGGTTCGAGAAGGTTCTAGAAGATTCCAAGAAGCCGCCATTGCCACCTCCGGAGAAGAAGAAGGAGAACGAAAAAGTGGCGAAGAAGTTTAAAGACGAGCGTAGAAAAGTTGCGAAGAAGAAGAGTGAGAATCGAAATGACTTTAACGGAGCTAAGAAAGTTCGTTGGTTTCTTTCTCCGTCTAAGAGCAAGTCGTCCGAGAAGATGGCGCTTCTAGGAGGAGGAGGAGAATCGAGAAATATTCTGGCTGATGAGTTTACCGGAAAAGAGAGTGAATCGCCGGAGAGTAAGTCGAATGCGAGTCCGGTTTCGGTTCTTGATCGAGATCTTTATGATTATCTAATCCTTGATGATGACTACTACTTCTCAGGTGAGTCTACAAAATTTATTTATTATTTATTATTTATTTTCTCTATCGATTTCTAAGTTTTTTCACATTGTTTATTTAAATATTTGAACGTAATGGCTTGCCTTTTTAATTCTCATTTGAATTCTGGGCAACCATTTTAGTAATTTTCTGATTTTAGATGCGAAGGAGTTGGTCAACATTTTACCCGTTTCAAGCATTTGCTTTATTTTCATATTTAATTAACTAATATCGAAAATTTTACCATCTTTCTTGATTTGATCATGTGTGAATGTCTTTCTCGGTTTTACTAGTAAACGCTGCATAAATGTTTGTGGGGAGAAAAAAAATGAGACTGCGTCGAGATTTTACCTCTTTTCAGTAATATTTCTTTTTATTTTCCCAATAATATTTTAAAATCTTACTTTAATTTGAAAATAAAACAGGAGATTCAGAAAGTGCATCGGAGTTGTCAACAAAACAAGTAGAGACGACTGCACAATCTTCATGTTCTTCCTCACCAGCAAGAACAAGAACAAGTACCAAGAAAGAAAACAACAATAACACCAACAGTGATTCTGAAGAGACAGAGTTTATCACAAAGTTAATGAATATGCTCTCAGATCTGTCTGAAGAAGACATGAAGTCTTCAACTTGGGTTTCTACATCGTCAACTAAACCCGTTGACTTTACTCAGGTCGAAGATTTTTGTGTTGAGTTTGGTCAAGAGATTCTTGACCTTGTTATGGACCAGTTAGTTGATGAACTCTGTATCTAGTTTAAATCATCAAAATTATGTCGTTTTGTAAGCTTATCATCCAATCGTTAACCAAACATTCACAACAGTCGTAATTGCTAGTTACCACTCCATAATTGCTTCTACTCCAAAACGAAACACAAGTATATCGTGTGACTTTAACTATTGATAATCACACGACAACTAATTGTACAAGAATATTTATTTCTATCATAATTCATAAGAATGGATTATATTCAAATTCGACATGACGGGATATTAATGAAATACGAAACATTATATATATTTTAAGTGGTCCAAAAATAGTCAAATCAGTTATGTTCTGTGAAATTTGCAGAGCCCCGTAGCTTCGAAATACGTACTGTCTCCTTTATGTCTATTTCACATGCAAATTGTGGTCTGCTTCTAACGTTACTTCTTTGACGTTTTTTTTGTATCTTTCTGGTTTTTTTGCTTGGGATTCACATGTAAATTCATGAACATTTCCCCCCTCTAATTATTTAAATTTCGAATTATAAATATTTGAAAATAATAAAAAACAATTCTCAAAATAGCGTGAATGTTGGAGGTTCGTACCGGTGACCTCTAAGGGACCTTCTAACCAATTAAGCTGATGAGCAACGGCTGAAATAATCCGTTTTAAATTATTTTGAATAAACAAACGCACTGTATCAGTGTGAACGCGCTATGACACGGTTTCATGTTTTCGCTATTTTAACTGTTTTGCAGATCTGTTGGTAGCTGTCTTTTGCAAGAGAAGAAAATAAATAAAACATTTTTTTTATAATTTAAAAAGCTACCTGTTCGAAAAAATGGATACGATCACAAATAACGCGGTGAAGTAATGTGGGACAAATGTGAATTGGATTTTTGGATCAAAGGCTGTTGTTTAATTTTTGTTTGTCGACTGATTAATTATTATGAAACATTCTTATTAACATTATCAAGTAGCTAAAGTATAAAACCAATTTGCTTTTCGACACCTAAGGCTATAACTAAAAAAAAAAAGATATTTAAAATCAGCATCCAACTATCTACCCATTGGTATAGCTACTTTGTGCATTAGTGCATATATGTATATTCGTAATTTGATCGATCAAAATAAAGACAAACTCGCAAAAAGACATGCTCATATCTATCGTGTTACTTCTATAAGGTTGAAGATTTTAATTTCACCCTTAATTAGATTGAGGTTATTATTGGGAATGTTAAACATGTCGTGGTCATATCGTGTAAAATGGAAATTAGGACCGAATTCCGTTCCCAAGCCCGATCGAATCTGGTTGAGTTTCCACGTAAAAAGAGAAGCAGCAGTTAATAATCCTATTTTCATACCATGAAAATATATATCAAATTTGATTTTCTATATATATGTTTGTCGTTTTCAACTTAAGAATTTTCATATAAAAACAAACATTAATCAGATACGACTTATAAGAGATTTAACTAACTAAGCAACTAGCTAATTACCTCTTGCTTAGATAAATTATTAAAAACTAGAAGCCTCGATGATGATTATCATCATGGTCTCTACTAAGCTTATTAAGCAAAGCATCAATGAGAGTATCCCTCTTCTGAGCCCTAGCTTCTTCCCTTGATCGTCTCTCTTCCTCTCTTTCCATCCACATCCTCTCCGCGGCGGCTCTCTCCTCCTCAAGCACCGCCATTCTCATCCGCCACTCTTTCTCTCTCTTCTCCCTCTCTCTCTCCTTCATCTCCCATGCATCTCTCCATTCCTTTTCCATCTTCACCGTTTGCCTCATAAACTCCTCCAATATTTCTTTCGTTGTACCACCCGCGGTTTCAGCTTTGGTGCTACCTGCAACGCCTTTTCCTTTTTTCGCACGTTTTCTTGGATTAGTAGACGTACTAGAGATAATCACTTCTTCTGTCTCTTTCTCGTGTGTCTCTACGAAAGACAGTAATTCCTCGTTGATGTCTTGATTTGGCTCCTCAATTTCTTCCTCTTCTTCTTCATCAGATGAAAACTGATCAATATGTTTTCTCTTGGAAGAAGTGCTTGGTTCTGTGGCTTCTGACCACAACATTCTTTGCATTCTTGCAGTGAAAATTGATTGGATCTCGTTGTAGAATGGGAACTGTTGCCTAATAGCGTCTGGTTCAGTCGTTTCACACGCCTGTCCCATACATATCCCAATAATCAAATATTATGATGTAAATATCCCAATAATCAAATATTATGATGTAAATATGCGACACTATTATAATATGCTAAACGTTTCCAGCAACCGAGTATATTATAACTCAAAAATAATCTTTGCACAGACATGTTCATATCTATCGTGTTACTTTTATTGGGTTACACTTGAACGTATATCATGTGATTAGTAAACGCTTCTAATTAATACAAAGGTTATGAATCCGTTATATAACGGTAATTGAAATGTATTTTATGGCATTTTGTGAACACGAGATATTACTTACTTACTTATCATGTGAAATGCTATTGTGATTACTAATAAAAAAAGGGAGAGATGTTGTTTAGCATAACGGATTAAAATGTGAAAATAGGCCATATCATGAAAATTCACCAATAAACGCGTTAAAGTCTAATCTCTAGTTCGTTTCCACTAAGAGCAGGGCGATATCTAAACAGCCTAAGAGATTAGGTTAGACTCACTAATTGATGTGTGTATAATATAGTTCACATATAGATACAACATAGACTAGGATTCCAATATGCATAGTTTCAATCTCACCACACAAATGATACAAGAAATACACAAATCCGAATTATACAAATGATATAGCATGCTTTTATAACTATGACCCATATACTTGTAATCATGGTCATACAGCAACATGGATAGGTGTATATATATAGACTATAGAGAGGATCTTTAATAGATATAGATAGTTGGAAGGTAACCTTGTATCTAGTGACGAGGTTCTTCCACTTGCTCTTGCATTGTTCTGCGCTCCGAACAAAACCCTTGTCAGCCATTTTAGCAGCGACGACTTCCCAAAGAAGCTTATTACGTTTGGTCTCCATGAAAGTCTGATCAAGCTCTTCTCTTATACCCAAAAGCTCCTTTGTCTCCTCTATGCTCCACTGTGGGATTCTCTCACCTCCTCCTCCTCCTCCGCCGGGATCCATCGCCGCCGTCGGAGGAATCTGTTGCTGTTGAATCAAGTGATGAAGCTGATGGTGGTGGTGATGATGGTGGAAAGGGTTACGTCGGTCCATTATTGAGATCGAAGTCTTTGTGAGAGAGGTAATTTTTTGGGGTTACATATAAATGAAGAGAGGTTTCTTTGAGAAAAGAGGAGAAGACAGAGAGGAAGGATAGAAAGAGAGCCTTTAATTAATTTATAAGGTAGTGTGAAAGGAAGGTGTGAAATCGTCGAGGGACGATTAAAGTATAGTTTTTTGTTTTTTCCTCTAATGTATATTTAATATAAGATTTTTAATAGAATTGAATATACTAGAAGTTATATTATTATTTAGTTGAATAAAATACGAACACGAATGTCCCTTTTCTTTTAGTGAAAAGGACATATTCCGTGATTAGATTACAAACATTTTCTGGATGATAAAGTTTAGATTGAAAGCAGCTATCTAAATAAAGCATAATTTTATAGGTATTCTAGAGTTTTAACTTTTAAGGTACTGAAAATAACAATCTCGAAACATTATAGAGGCAAGTTGCAAAAATATTAAAAATTTCGTTGGTAAAGTGTAATTACAAACTGATGATGCTTAAATCTGTAAGCTTATGGAAGTTTTTTTTTTTTACTTTCAGTTTTGTGCCCTCAACTTACAGTTTTGTGCCCTCAACTTACAGTTTCGTCTCAAAATAATACTGCGTTAATATTTCGTCACGCTTACGAGTCGCAATCTGATTTTTATGCTTCTTTTTCTTCTCCTCAAACCTCAAAATTAAATAGTATGGGCCACCACTAGAATTTCCCTTTACCATAACTCTCGTATTTCTCCTTCTAAATATTTATTTTATAAAAAATCTTAAATTAAGTAACCTAGCTACTGGTTGACGTAATTTTTTATAAATGTCATATTGGATCAATAAACTTTTAAAAGTAAGAAGCCCAGTGTCATAATTTATAACAAAAAGGGAAAAAAGCAGTGTCATTACTTATTATAGAGGAAGGGCTCAAATATAAATAAACACTTACATAATCATGTGGTGATGGTTTAATGGTTCCTCGAATATTTAGATCAGGATTGGGTTAAATCCTTTCGGGTTCGGGTCTTATGAGAATAAAAATATTATATCCAAATAGAAACTATTAATAATTCGGTTCGGATTCGGATCGGTTCCTCTCGGATCCGAACTTTAGCAATAAAATATAAAATTAAAATTAAAATAATTTATTTTAAATAAAATTGAGTTAAATTTTGTAAAACATATTAAATATTAACAAATATAACTACAGATTTTCTGATATATTTTTTTTGGTTATTTTGTGCTAAATATAACTAATATATTTGGTTTATAATTGTAATGTTAAATATTTTAGTTATTTTAAAAGTAAATATAATTAACATTTTTAGGAATATAATTATATTTTGGATATTTCGGGTACCCATTCGGTTCTCGGTTCGGTTCCCATTATGTTCCAGTTCTTTCGGGTATAGAAGTATAGGATTCGTTCGGATATTTGTATCAGTTTCGGTTCGGTTCGGTTCCATTTATTTCGGGTCAGGTTTGGTTTGGGTCTTCGGATCCGGATAAGATGCCTAGGCCTAAGTTGCTTTATTGGTCTAGATCAAGGATCGATTCTCCTCAAGTGTGGAATTACTAGATTTATCTCATTTGGCCACATGAATATGAGCTTTTGCTTTCCGCCATTTTGAATACCCAAAAAAGAGGGTTTATCCGTAGGTTGCACCTCTCCCAAAAATTAGTTTGGGCTCATCTATCAATAAGTCTAAGATTTACTGTGAATTAAAAAAAAAAAAAAAAACAAACACTTACATAAGCTTTTCTTATTTTTATGTAGTATATTATTTCAATTTCAGTTTCTATATACTGATCAGTTAGTAGACACAAGGTTCCTATCAATATAAGAAAGTACTTAGCTACTGAAAAAGAGACTACCGTTATAATGAGCTAACAGAATTTATCGACATCGTAAGTTATAGAAAAGACTAACGTTCATTTTCTAATTAAAAAATTTGCTAAATGTTTTTATGAATTTCCTTAATTTTGAACAAACAATCCGTGTTGGAGCAGGAGAAAGAAGTATATGTACTCTTCTTCTTCAATTTTTGGATCCGTGTTTTTATAATTACTATATATACAACTGTAAGATTCCCAAAAGATGACAGTACATTCTAAAGCCGCGTGATTGAATATAATACAATGTTAGAAACAGTAATGGGACAAAAAGATATAACAGTGAATCAAACTTGTACTATGACAAGTTAATATCATTTGTATCTAAAGATACTTGTGGGGTATTTTGTGTTACAGATACTGGTGGGGTTTGCCTCTAAATCTGATGCGTAAGAAGTAGTAAAAATAATCACAGAAAAAACGAAGTAATAATAATAAGATAGTCAGCGAAGTGGTCCATATTCTAATGAACCGTGTTGAAAGTAAACAAATCTTTTACATGACATGCACTAGACTTCGATCCCACCTGTCATCCCACGTGGATTCACATTTTACATATACTTGATATTGTTGACTGAATTAATAATCTTCCAATTCTCTTAAATATAGTTTTCTTTAGTTTTTAAAGGGAAATTGTGAATGAAATTACTAAATGAGGAAAAATCTGTGAACAAAGGATGAATAATCAATTTGTTTATAACAAAAAGAGGAACAATCAGAATTCAGAGCTACGCGTAACGTGTAAACGCTCACAATATTTGTGCACGTGGCGGTCTGAAGTTCCGTCTTCAGATTTAGAGTGGGTCCCTCCCTCTCTAACAAATAATCATTTACTTTTAGAGATTTTTCTCCAGATGTTTATCCGCTCATGCGGAAAATCTAAGTATAGCAAATACAACTTCGCCACATCATCATAAGTCATTCGTATTATTTAATTAGTTTATGGTTTAAATAATTTATAATGTAACTTGATAGTAGTTTTTTAAGAAAGGTTTTTTTTTTCCCTTCTTTTTAATCTACTTTAGATGGAATAATTACTTTTAATCTCTAAATGCTAAACTAAATAACGAAAATTAGTTTTACTTGACCAGAAAAGCGAAAGATAAGCATGATGATTAGTCTGTTCTTTGTTGACAATTATTTTCTGTCAACATCTCCACGTGAGAGTTGAAAAGATTTAAGACAATTTCGGAGGGAGATTGTCAAAACTGAAGGTGAGGAAAATGCAAAGATTGAAGTAAGAATAAAAAAAAGGTTATAAAATCTCAACTCAAATTTCGGTGCCATGATTAATCAATTTGACAATTCTAAGAAATTGATCTCAGAAATTTCATCATATACGTTAGTGAAGCAGCAAGTCAGTGGTATGTAAAAAGGGCGTTGTTAGTGATTTGTCAATGTTTAAAAAAGGCTTTGACAAAAGATTTCTCTTCCAACCCTTGGTAAAAGAGTCCATTGTCAAGACTTGGACTTCTTCTCACTCAAGTAGATTTCTGTCAGTTTCTGAAAGGTTAAAGGTGTGCAGGAAAGTTTTGAATAGATGGAAAAAGAGCAATAATATGAATGCTGGTGAGCGGATTCATCAGCTAGAGTGGACTTTGGAACAAGAGCAATCGGTCAGTTTCCCAAACACTTCAAAATTGAGACATTTGAAGAAAGAGCTCATGCTGGCGTATAAAAATGAGGAGCTTTTCTGGAGTCAGAAGAGTAGACAAAAGTGGCTAAGATTGGGCGACAGAAACTCTAAGTTTTTCCATGACTCCGTTAGATGCTCAATAAATAAAAAAAGGTTGGATTGCTTGGTTGATGATGCAGGAGTTTCCCATAAATCTGAGGTTGCTAAAGGTGATGTAGCGACCTCTTATTTTCAAAAGCTTTTCACGTCAGACAATCCCACCAGTTTTGTTGACTGGTTTGCTGATTTTACTCCAAGAATATCAGCGGTGATGAATGAAGTTCTTATAAGACCGGTTTCGGAAGAAGAGATCAAAGAGGCAGTCTTCTCTATTAACTCAGCTAGTGCACCAGGTCCTGATGGCATGACGGGGTTGTTTTTCCAGCAGTATTGGAGCATTTTAGGTGCTCAAGTGGTTTTAGAAGTGAAATTGTTCTTCACAGTTGGGTCCTTTCCGAAAGAATGGAATTTCACTCATCTCTGTTTGTTGCCTAAAGTGATTAATGCGTCAAAGATGTCTGACCTGAGACCGATAAGCCTTTGTTCTGTGTTATACAAAATTGTTTCCAATGTTTTGGTTAAAAGGCTGCAACCTTTTTTGGATCAGATTGTGTCAGTAAACCAATCAGCGTTCGTGGCTGACAGATTGATATCCGATAACGTGATCATTGCTCACGAACTAGTGCATAGTCTACGGACTCACCCAGTGATATCAAAAGAGTTTTTGGCCCTTAAATCAGATATGTCGAAAGCTTATGATAGGGTCGAATGGAGCTATTTGAGAGCTTTGCTTGTGGCGCTGGGTTTCCATCAGAGATGGGTGGAATGGGTAATGTTCTGTATCACTACAGTCTCTTTTTCTGTGCTCATCAATGATCAAGCGTTTGGGATCATAACTCCTCAAAAAGGGTTAAGACAAGGGGATCCCTTATCCCCTTTCTTATTTTTTATCTGTACAGAAGGTCTCACTCATCTACTCAATAGGGCGGAAAGATTGAGTCTTCTAAATGGAATCAGGTTTAATGAAGAGGGTCCAGCTGTGCACCACCTTTTGTTTGCTGATGATAGTTTGTTTCTATGTCAGGCTAACGATCAGCAATGTCACGTTTTAAAGGGCATCTTGAAAATCTATGGGGAAGTTACAGGGCAAGTGGTTAATTCAGATAAATCTTCTATCACTTTTGGAGCCAAAATTCCGATTGATCAGAGGAAAAAGATCCAAAGAGCCATGGGTATTGTCAATGAGGGTGGAGCAGGAACTTATCTTGGCTTGCCAGAATGTTTCAGTGGGTCCAAGATAGCTTTGTTGGATTATATCAGAGAAAAAGTGCAGAAACGGGTCTCTGGCTGGTTTTCACGAACCCTCTCTCCAGGAGGTAAAGAAGTTCTTCTGAAATCAGTTCTCTCTGCGATGCCAGTGTATGCAATGACATGTTTCAAGCTGCCAAAGAAGATCTGTGCCAGCCTGAGAACCGCTATGTCAAACTTTTGGTGGAGTTCAGTAGAGGAAAAAAAAAAATTCACTGGATTAGTTGGGAAAGGATGTGTCTGCCAAAGAGTTTAGGGGGAATAGGCTTTCGAGACATCGAAGATTTCAATCAGGCTCTTTTGGCAAAACAGGCGTGGAGAGTCTTACAAGATCCAGACAGTTTAGTTGCAAGACTTCTCAAAAGCAGGTACTTCCAAAGTTCTTCGTTTATTGAGGCTCAACAGGGGTTGCGACCTTCCTTTGCTTGGAAAAGCATCTTGTGGGGAAGGTCTCTCTTATGTAAAGGTCTCAGGAAACGGGTGGGTAATGGAAAGACAGTGAATGTCTGGACTGATTTGTGGATTATGGATAATGGTTTAAGAGCGCCGCGTCTTAATTTTCCCATTAATGTAAGCCTGTTGGCAAAAGAGCTAATTGATGTGCATACAAAAAAGTGGAATGTTCAAAAATTGTCAGAGGCTTTTATCCCTGAGGATATTCAATTGATTTTGCAAGCTCAACCGGTCACGGAGTCGGAGGATTACTGGAGTTGGGTGCATAACCGGAGTGGAGACTATTCGGTTAAATCTGGGTTTTGGCTTGCCTCACGGGTTAACAAGGCAGATCTTTTTAGAGAGGCTGAGGCGAGGCCTTCTTTAAACGTGCTGAAATCGCAAGTCTGGTCTCTTCATACTACCACAAAAATTCAGATTTTCTTGTGGAAAGTTCTTAGTGAAGCGATCCCAGTGGCGGACAAACTACAAGAAAGAGGCATGAAGTTACAGAATGTTTGTCAAGCTTGTGGGCTGGATGGAGAATCAATTAATCATATGATTTTCACTTGCTCCTTTTCCAGACAGGTATGGGCTTTGAGTGATATACCCTCTGCTGGTCGGGGTTTTGGAGAATCTATTTTTGCGAACATACATTTTCTGTTTGTTCAAGGGAACAACAAAGATATTTCGATTGCTATTAGACGAAGGTTTCCTTGGATTATTTGGTTTCTATGGAAACACAGAAACTCTATTCTGTTTGATAAGGATATCTTTAACGCTTTCGAAACAATGAAGAAAATTGAGGTGGAGGTGGATCTTTGGTTTATTTCGCAGGAGATTGACAAAGAGTTTGAACGGTTATTAGTTGCAGGAGGTGAAAAACAGGTTAAACGCTGGAGACCTCCTCCTAAGCCATAGCTTAAATGCAACGTGGGTTCTGTTTGGTCACAAGAGAAACTTGTAGGTGGTATGTCGTGGGTGATAAGGGATGAAAAAGGAGTTGTTATTCTTCACAGTAGAAGATCCTTTGTGAATGTGGAAAGCAGACTGGAGTGTAATTTCCGAGGGTTATCTTGGGCCCTGGAAAGTATACTAAGTCATGGCTTTGAGAAAGTTCTTTTTGCGGTTGAAGATCCAGTTGTTGTAGGTGTTTTGGAAAGACCAAAGGCTTGGCCTTCCTTTAGGGCTCAAGCATTGGATTTCTTTCGTTTGATCCCAAATTTTTTGGAGTGGAAAGTTGTGCAGGAGTTCCGCAGTGCCAACAGAGGGGTGTTTCTCATTGCTCAAAGTGTTGTAAGGTGTGAGAGGTTGTGTAGCCAGTCGTATGTCTCGAGGGGTCATCCGGGATGGTTAGATAGCATCTTTGATTCTGAGAAGGTTTCTCCCTCTGTTTTGTGCTAGCTTGTTTTTTTGGTGGGAGGTTGTTTGTCCCTTTGCCTCAATTTCTATATCTGCGTCAGGTTTGTGAAGCAGGTTTTAGATTGGTTGAGGTTCTTGCTGCAGTTGTGTAGTTTTTTATCCCTTCGTATGGGCTTTTTGTAAGGAGTTTTGCTCCCTTGACTCTCTTATCTAATTTTATCCGGATGGAAAAAAAAAAAAAAAATGTAACGAAATAAATAGAAGCCCATCTTTATTCTTGTAAACAATTCCCAAAAAAAAAGAAAAGCAATCAAGAAGAAAACATCCGGTTGATCCCAGATTTCTGGTCACTGGTAAGCTTGGAAGGGAAGCTGATGGTGAATCTGAGTCTCAAATTACCTTTTCTTGACGGATCTTTAGGGATGGGCATGCCTTCGCCTTTAACGACCTCTTCGTAGGATGGAGTGATCACATTGGTTACCGGAACCGTTAGCGTTCTTCCGTCAAGCGTGGTGACCAGAGCGGTGTAACCAGTGAGAGCTTGGACGAGAGAGATGTTGTGCATAAGCACAAGATCATTCCCGTCTCGTTTGAAAACGGAATGCGGTTTCTCGTCTAGGATGAAAACGAGATCAGCTGGAATGACTCCGCGCTGCTCGTTACCTTTCCCCAAGAAGGTTATCTTTGTTCCTTTTTTCCAACCAGGCTTGATCTCTATCGGCAAGATCTCCTCCACGGCTCTTGGCCTCCTGCATTCAACCACAACAAGGCAAATCAAATATAATTAAATTCAACAACTTTAAATATCAAGAATAACGAATCACAATTACTAACCCGCTGGAGTCGAGAACATCACGAGAGATCTTCATCTTCTTGGTGACTCCTTTATAGATATCCTCCAAACTACAAGGCAATTGTCTCTCGATTGGAGCATCTTTCCTTGCAGGGATGGAGGTTTCTCCTCCTCCTCCTCCTCCTCCGCCAGCAGCTGCTCTTAAGGAAGCGAATATGTCATCGCCATACCTAAAACCAGATGCTCCTGCGCGTGAGTCGCCTCCCATTCCCACTCCCATACCAAAGGGCTTTGTGAATCCGAAGATCTCGGAGAAGATATCATCGGCGCTTCTCGGATTGAAGTGGAAAGATGCTCCTCCGCCAGGATATCCGCCGGCTCCGGGAGGTGGTGCCTGGTTCTTCAGTCCTTCTTCTCCGCATTGCTCGTAGATTGCTCGCTTTTGAGGATCGCTCAAAACCTTTGCAACAATTACAAACAACGCACAACATGGGTATACATACATACATACATACATACACAATTAAGCAGCAAAACGGCGAAAAGAATTTCAATTCTCTCAAAATTCAAGTACCAAAAACCTAAGAGCAGATTCCAAGGGAATTAGGGTTATTTACATCGTAAGCTTCGGAGATCTGCTTGAATTTAGCTTCGGCTTCTTTTTTGTTGTTAGGGTTCTTATCAGGATGCCACTTCATGGCGAGTTTGCGATAAGCTTTCTTTAGCTCGTCATCATTCGCACTCCGATCCACCTGAAGAACTTTAAAGTAATCCACACCCATTCTCTTTTTTCACTCAACTTCCTTCTTCTTCTTCTTCTTCTTCTTCGTTCGCTCTCTCTCTCTCCCTCTCTCTCTCTCCCTCTCTCGCTGAATCGTCACGGAACACTCAATTTCGGATTTTAGGGTGGACTATATATATCATTATCTCCGACTTGCTCTCTTATTTGTTCCGAAATTGACATTTAAACCGATCCTTATCCAAAATTAATTTGAACGATGATACTTTGGTTTGAACCGTAGTCACTCTAATTTTAGCTTAAAAATAAAATAAAATAAAATAAAAATTTCTGTATAAACGCATTCTAACATTTTCAGCTTAGTGAATATTGGGCCTTTTAAGCTGCTTGCTTGGGAAACCGTAAAACATTGGGTCTCAACGTCGAGACAACACAAACATTCATAACTTAAGAAATCTCTTATCGGTATAATTTTATTGTTTTATTATATCATCGTCTTGATTCAAGAAAAACATTACAATCGCTAATGATACAATCTACAAAGACATCTTTAACTAAATCTACAAAATTCATTTGAAATCAAACCTTTCTTTTAAAAAATTATGAATGCTACAATACATGTAAAGTTATCCACTGACTGAAGAAGACGAATGGATTTCTGAATCTGTTCTTCTCCTTGGAATCCAAATTTGTTCCCTGTTACACTCACTCACTCTTCTTCTTCTTCTTCTTCTTCTTCTTCTGCAGAAGATTCCTTTGATTTCTCAACTTCCGTCGTCTCGTTTTCCGAGGTTACCGTGTCATCATCCATCTTCTCATCATCAGGCTGTGTCTGGCTTGACACTTGAGAATCTGATGTCTGGGTATGGCTCGTTGGTGCTTGAGGATCCGAGTCCGACACTTGGGTGGCCTGACTCTGACTCATTTCAGATTGGCCCGCTCCAATGGGGCTGCTTTGAGTCTGGCTCGTTTCAGACGGACACGTGCCTATGGGACTGCTTTGAGACTGACTGGCAACCACCTGACTGGTTTCCTGGTGATCTGTTTCAGAGTGACTCAATGGTACAGAAACTTGCTGAGACTGGCTCGTTTGCTGTGACTCACTTGCTTGCTCTTGCTGCTGTACCTGAATGGTTTGCGTTCCACTAGCTTGCACTTGACTCGTCTGAGAATCAGGGACAAGTCCAAGAACAGCCAATGTAGATCTACCAACAAACATGTTTCACATCTCTGAGATTAGCAAAATGGAATTCAAATAGCTCTCAACATTGGAAAGAGGTTTGAAAGAGGAAAGGGTCACCTTGGAAGTGAAGACTGGATCTCTGGCTGGCTGGCATGTGCGGTTAGAGGATCTCTTAAGGCCGGGTTTTTAGTCAATGCATTTCCCAGCTGAGGTGGAGGAAGCTGGACAAAAAGGAATGGAATTTCAAATGTGGAAGCAACGATTAAACAAAGATCATAGTCGGTGTTTTCAAAAGTCAAAGCCGAGGAGGAGATGAGATTTATATTTATATACCTGTAATAAGACCTTATATGATTGAGGCTGTAATGACAGTGCACACTTCAAAAATCCTACCCACAGTTTCGGATATTTCCATATCTGAACCATATTATATTATATCTATCAATCAATAGAATGACCAACAATAGAGATAGAGAGAGTATAACGTACAGTTCCAAGAACCTTACTGACCTGTTTGCTAACAAGACGAGAAAGGATCTCTAGGATGAAGTCCGACTAGTAGAATATCAAGTTGAAGAGATTTGTTAAGATAAAATAATCAAATTGTGGTTCAAAAAGAGACATGTTATGAGTTTGTTACCAGAGCTGGAAAAACACCGATAGCTTGTAAAACTGTACGCATGAATAACATTGGCAGTGGAATTTGCTGTACCTGCAGCCAGAAATGAGCACAGTTACTTATCGGGAAGAAAAAAATGAATGAGAAGCACAAACGCGGTAAGATGGAGATTGCTATAGTACCAGTTGATTCAGAACGCCGGCTAAAACCTGTTGAGTGAATGTCTCCCTCCGTGCGAAACAGGTGTTGCATGCTTCTGTGACCTGATAAGAACGTTAAGATAGTATTTACGGATGTAACCTCTGGGGTGAACAAGTGGCGCAAATCTCCAAATTGTTCCATCATTGCATATTATAAGAAAATGATACCTGTTTAATTGGTATTCCATCTCTCGCTGGGTCAATGCTATGAATAGCAATTAAAACTTCAGATGGAGAAAGCACAGGGCCAGACTGAGATGATCCCTGGGAACCAAATTCCACAGTGAGTAGATCAAACTTCACTCAGAAGCAAGAGGAACGAAATGAAAAGCTAATTTAAATAAGATACCTGCAGGACACGAGAGAGCGCGCCTTGGAATTCCTCCGTAGGAAGATTCACCATACGGGGAAAAATGCGTACAACCTGATAGAGATAAAAGTAACAAAATCAGGAAAATAAGAAAGCAAACTATATAACCCAGTGCGTGCGTCAGTCAATACAAAGGGGAAAAAGGTTGGAAAGAAGATTTACATCGTCTCTTGGCAGGAATGGCAAAATTGGGAAAATAATTTCTACATCCTGCAGTCCCAATAAAAGGCAATACAAAACCCAAGAACAAAAAGTTAAAAAAACTAAACAGCCACACTTTCGCTTGCTATAAAGGAGTTTTCAATTGAAAATTCCATCGTCTTCACCTTTATTCTTGTATCAAACAACTTTCTTATAGTATGTATCAATTCTGAAGAAGGTTTTGCCCCCTCGGTAAGGGTCTGAAGCACCTGTCATCAAGGAGAAACATTAAGGGAATAATAGTAAAAATTACCCACAGCTATTTGAAGCTTTGAAACTTCTTCAAATATTTACAATGTAGAAGACAAAGTTAAAGAATGATGAAAACCTTTATTATAAGATTTTCACTCCCACTCGGTGGGTCTGCTATAATTTTAAGAAGCTCAGAGGATGAGCCGATAGTACGAACTAGTAGTGGGATTTGAAGATGAATAGCCTACACACAGCAAACAGTCAAAATAAACAGTGAGAAAGATGTACATATACTGATACTAAAATGCTAAACTGAAGAAACTGCAAACCAGGCTCCAGTCTTACCTCCTTAACAGGCTCTGATGCATCTTTGTAAATGCTGAACACATGGACAAAGAGGGCGTGTTTCTGAAAATCAAATATTACGCATAGGAGTAGGAAGTTTTAGAAAAATTTAGCTGCAATCTTAAAGGCTAGATTTGTCATTTAGCAGAATAACGGTACAAACATCACAAGACCTTTGTACAGAGAGCAAAATAGAGTGACAAGCAGCGTTGGGCCTCAGTAACTGAAGTTGATGATGTTGCTTCTGAGGACGTATCCATGCCCGCACCACTCACAGGCTGAGATTTCTTTGGTGGAATTTCCACATCAAGGTCCTCCTATAAGAGAAATGAAAAAGATTTTCTTCAGACATTATGCAGTGCTTCGCATATAAACTCAGAAAAATAAATTGCTATCGTATCACCTTTTTACAATCTTCAATCAATGTTTCAGCATTTCCTCTCTCCGAAGAAATGCAACTCACAACGGATAATAGCTTGTCCTTTGCAAATTCCTCAATCTGTTGTGTAATATATGATAAAGAATAGAGCTTGTTTGCCACCTGTAAAATAATACCCGAAAATCATTAAAATTGTTACAAATCAACAGCGGAATACTAAATCTCAAGTTTTACAGAAACATACCAGGCGGATTGCTTTCATGCGAATCTCTCCCACGTGATGAACAGCACTCTTTCATTCAAGAAAAAAGAGAAAGAAATGGAAGAAATTTTGTGAGAGCCATAACGAAGAAGAAGAATTACACACTTGGCAATATGAAACTTACAAATGCAGATAGGAAAAACAGGAAAAAAAAAAGTCAAAGCGAGAAAGGAGAAGAACAACAAGCACAATGCCTGAATACAAAGATCACTGAAATTTAAATGATGAAAATGTTGGAAGTGTCAAAGAAAAAGGAATCAGCAGAGAGGGTGATGAGACAGAAGGAACCTGCAAAGCAATCTTCAGGCAGTCATTCCGGATTCCAGGTCTCGTTTCAATCAGACTCCAAACAGCACTGAGACCTTGCGTAACACGGTCTCCGTTTTGTAAATCCTTTTGAACCTTGTCATCACTTCCAGGACAGCAAAACGATTCCAGCAACTTCAAAACTGATTTCGGCAGAAATGGAGAATCTCCAAGCAGTTTACTTAAAGATTTGTCAGACGGTGGAAAAGAATCCCTGAGTGCTTCAGCCTAAAAGGTAAAAACGTTTCTGAGAAATGTCCTCGTAAAAAGTTGTAAGACGGAAACAAAACTGAATGCTTACCACAGCCAGCAAGAAACTTTCATATGCAGACGCAGCAGTAGCTGATGAGAAGTAATCTTGTTCTGCTTCTGCTTCCCCGTATAGCCTGTAAAGAACTCGCACAGTCAACTCTTGTCCCTGAAAACAGAAGTCACGATAATCAGGTAAGTGGCTTTTGAATCAATTAGGGTTGTCATCCAACAATTTTAAAACAATTTTTTGTAGAGTCGAGCCACTTTGAGAGCCCCAAATTTAGAAATCTCCCAGGATACAATCTGAAAGTCAGAATCTAAAACCTCTATCTCTAGCAAAAGGAGTCAGAATTTGATGGTAGCCAAGTCCCGAACACAATAAGCATTTATTGAAAAAATACACAGGATTCACCAATTCAATTGTTTAACTTTTTGAAGTCACGAAACCAAATTCTCACCTCATGACTCAAATAATCCGAGAGAATGTGCTCCTGTAATATTTTCCAAGGGTCTAACTCTGAAGGAAACTGCAAAAATAGCAAATGTGACGATCAAATACCGTGAGACAGAAAATTTGCTGCAGAGTAATAAATCATATGCCAAACTAAGAAAGAGCTAGAAGAGACCCGTCTCCCAAAATAGTATTTTATAGAAGCAAGAAAGAAATGTCAAAAAGAGAGTCTAGAAAATGACCTCAACTCCCAAATGAGCAAGAAGAGAAGAGCGAAGTTGTGAACCACCAGACATTGATATTTGCTTATATGCTTCAACAATGCGCAAAAACACAAGCTTCTGCAAACTGTCTTTCTCTTCATCAGATAGGACGACAACAGGTGCTGATATCTTAGGCAAGACAAACTGAGGCGCAGAAGCAACTGAAGTTGCCGTTGAGAAGACCAAACTGTTAGAACCTGTGCCAGCCGCCTTTGGACTAAATTCCTCCGACTTATCCATAGACACTGAGGGAACCATAGCGAGAAGAAGTTCTCCACTGAAACTTGCATCTTGATTCTTGCTAGCAGCCTCCAAATTCGTAGAACCCAAAACAGAAGTAATAGGGGCTTCTGATAACACATCATGTTGAGCAGAAGAATCCAGTCCAGGTATACTACTTTCTATATTCCCTACATAATGCACATCTGGTGGAAACTCTTCATTTACTGGAAAAGAAGTGTCAGAAGAAGCTGACAAGCCAGTTGCAACAACTGCATCTTCAGCTGGAAACATCTGCTGGTCAACATGATCAGCACCGAATTTTTCACCTTCCTGTCATTGGTGAGATTTTAATGTACGATACAATCTTAACGACTAGAAAGCAAAACAAGGAACAGAAATGGCGCAATAAAATATAACAGATATAAAAACTTAACTGAGTAAAGATCATCCTTACATTTTCCGTTTTGGGTATGTTACAATTTATGAGGGCAGCAATCGGTGGGAATGCAGTTGATAGTGAAAGAACACCAGCCACAAATGATGGTGGATATTTAATCTGTGCATCACTGCCAACTATACACATGTTCATCACCAACCCATCAGTGCCATCGGCATAAGAAGAACCATTTGGTGGAATATTATCCATATTAGCCATCACAACATCGGCCAGTAAATCCGAAGAAATGCTTGAAATAAGAATCTCTAGAGATCCAATTGCTTTTTCACCCTGAGCAACCAAGGCTCCGAACATAGCAACCAGCTGCTGAACAGGTCCACTATCACTCACTCCTCTACTATTATTTTGTCCAGCTGAAGTAGAAGCAACCAGAGGTAGAGAGTCAACATCATTACCATTTAATCCTCCAGTAGATTCTCCTGACATAGAAGGTGTTATTCTAGCACGTTTTCCACTCAAAGCATCTCCATTCAGATCCATATTTTTGTCTGATCCAGATCGTTTCCTACCAGAGTTACTTTCCTCAACGGCAGAAGTTGCACAAAGAGGATTCTCTTTCACTGATACCTGAAACTAATATTATTTGGATTTTAATGTCTGCATCCAACATATATACGCCAAAACAATAGAGAGACGCATGCACACACAATGATAAACATCTAGATTCAGTTATACATGGAAATAGGGAACAAACTACCTTGGTATCCTCTACACTGTCTTTGTCCTGAATGCTTCCGTTGGTCTTGTAAAACAGATCTTCAGTTTTCTCTACCCGACCGCCATATTCTATCTCTTTCAGAGCACCAATCAACCGGTCCTTCCACTGGAAAAAAATCAACAGCTAGTCAGCTAGATAACTTAATAAATGCAAGTTAACTATGGAAAACAACTCCATGAAGAATATACAATCTCGAAATTTATAAGAACGATTATACCACTACTAATTAATTTGTAATGATAGGATAGCAAGTAAGGCAGGTCAGCAAAATAGAAATATTCCACTACATCGAGCGTAACAGTCGACTTTTGGGAAGACTAAACAAAAACATTGGACTATGGTCGTTAGTTGCAGTGACAAGGTATACCAGCTCAGAACAAAGCAAAATAATCAATAGTAAAGTATAAAATAAGAGAACCAAATCCTTGTAGGTGACTAAAACAAAATAATACCGGTGCAGCAGCGGGATGTGTACATTTCAAGCAGGAGAGAAATACAGTCTTCAGGGCAAGGTTTGCTGCTGCAGCATGCACTCCGTTGAGAAACATTAGGGGATCCAAGCTCAGTAGGACAGGCAGGATTTTTCCACAATATGCAGGACGTTTCTTTGCAACTGATGAAAGACTGTATAATAAACATAATCAAATGAAGAAGAACAGATAAACCATAAGACAATATTATACGACATCGTGGTCCTTCATAAACACACATTTTTTTACAGGCACTCTTGCCGGGCTCCAAACTGATTAAACTGCACAAATAGATGCACTTAACAAACAACTCACCTATTGATGAGAACAATAATTGTCGAGCTATTTAGAGATTTTGCTGCAGGGTGCCTAAGCTGATCAAGCAGTAAACCCAATTTCTGGCTGGCCTCAATCGACAAGTCTCCGATATTCAAAACAGGATGCCCCCCACGAAGAATGGATATATTAAAATCTGCTTGAATTCATTCAGAGAGGTAAATAAAATGTATAAGCAGCTAGGTTTTTATTACGATAAAATAAAACAACAAACTTCCAGTTTCATGTAATTGAGCGGATATATCCATGAAGAAATACCTTCACGAGATGGAGACTCCGAAGACCCACTAGGGTCAGGTGTATAAAAAACAATAAGGGCTTCCACAAATTTGATAGCGCATAATTTGACACCACTGTTTCCTTGCTAGTATACAAGTCACAAGAATTAAATAATCAGATAAGAGAAACAACCCATCGGGAGATAAGGGAAACAATTAATTCCCACCTTGAAAGCCAGTGAGCATATTTCATCCTTGAACTTAATCATCCATGTCCACGAAGATTCAAGAAGTTCATCCAACTCACTAGAATGCAAACCCTGAAACAAGACAAAGACAGCCAAATAGCAATAAGCATGTCAAATACATACAAAACGTCACAGATGCAGAATCTTTAAGAAAAAAAAGACAACCTGAACTGCCACATTTTCAAGGGTGGAACTGAATAAATCAGCTCCACAAGCAATGACCTGCCTCGCCACAGCTGGTGTCTCATCTTGGAGAGATTTAATTAAAATGGGCACTATTTCATGTAATAACTCCACATATTTCGAGCCAATTTCACCAAGAATCCTGCATTTGAAATAGCAACAGAGGTTCAGCGAGTTATGTACATTCCCTATGTCAAGAGAGGAACACGTCCTTGATTATACTTAATCTCAAAACTCGCAATAGATTCCTTCTACAAGCTAATGAGGGTAAGACAGACACTAAACCATAACTTGTAATCACTCCCTGAAGAGGATCAATAATTTCAACATTCGGGATATAAAAAAAAAAACTGAAAATCCAGTTATGTATGAGTAGTTACAAAGAAATCGGAAAAAGGATTACACATTTACAACAAGGAGCTTACTCGGCGACAAACTTGCGGACAGCACCGAATTGATCGGAGAGAAGATCGAAGAGGAGAGGAAGCAGCTCGTTGGGAAAAACGGATGCGTCTACTTGCAAATTCCGGCGCAAATTTCGCAAGCGGTGCAGCTTCGGAGGCAATTCCGTGGCTGATTTGGCGGAACTCGCGAGACCTTCAAGCCTTTCTCTTGAATACGAAGCCATGATTCCCACCATTACCGGATTAGGCAGTGAATTAAATATATATATTACTGCCCAGAGCTTCGATGGCAACGTTAAGAATAGATACGCATACTGAATCTCTCTTCTTCTCTGTCGTAGGGTTTAGACTTTAGAGAGAGGAGGACGATTGGAGATTAGTTTTGTGAACAATTAGTAATTGAACTGATTTCCAAAAGAGACTGATATATAATTATATAGTGACACGGCGTCGTTTGGACAAAGACAGAAATTATACTATGGTCCCTCATAACTGATAAACTGAGACATAGGGGGCGGATGTTTAAGACAAATATCAAATATGGGAATTATGTCAAAGTTTCCAATTAACGACAAAATGAAAGTAGGTTAAAGATTATCTAGTCTAATATGATAAGGAATATATGAAAATATTGTGATTAGGAAATATCAAATATGCACACATACAGACAACTATATATGCAAGAGTAAGGTTAGAATGAAAAACATGGTTAAGAAAGCATATCCGACGAATCCGAGAAGATTGATGATGGAGAAGACGAGAGACGAGGGTGGAATCTGGATCCATCTAGATCTAGTGATAGAGATACTCTCAAGGATGCCCGTGAAAAACCTCAAAAGACTTGTCAAGGATGATCCAAACTCGAAACTTTGTGGACTCGTGCTTGTCTTTGAATCGGCCACGCCTCTTGTTTTATTACGAATGCGAAGACAAGAAGGCACTTGTTTTCTTCTCAGCGCCTCACCGGTCCATTTGTTCTGTAGCCCCGACCCGACATGAGATGACAGTAGTCTCTCTCAAATCTCCTCCCGTCCGTGGTTTTATTTGTAACCCTGCCACGAGACAGCACCTTAGCTTACCGCAAACCAAGTCTTGGGGAAAAGTGATGACTTAAAGGAGTTTCTCATCTTCGGATACGATCAGTTCAAGGTATTGTGCATATCGGGATCCCGAAATCAGTATCAGTTTTGGGTTCTCACAGTGGGACAAGACGGTAACTTGTGGAGAAAGATACATGAAGGCATCCCTAATCATCTTCATCCCTCCAAGTGTAATCACGTGCGTGGCCAAAGTGGTATATGCATTAATGGAATCTTATACTTCAAATTTACTGACATACCCCAGCGTATGGCCATCGTGGTATTACTATGCACGTGATGAGTTTTGACAGTCTTATATATTGAAACCAACCCTCATCTTTCGTGGTTTTCTAAGCTGATAGACTTTCAAGGGAAGTTAGCTTTTTTGTCTCGTGTCAATGACTGCAGTGTCGAGTTTTGTCTCCTTGAGAACAAGGAATGGTCGTCCAGAAATTTTTATTTGGCTTGGGCTCAAGGTACAGCATACTCGAGCCATTATCTCTCCATCTCTCACTCCGTCTTGGGCATTTGTGACGGCGAAATCGTTTTCGCACTAGAGCTGTCAATATGGGTGTCCATATCCATATTAGCTTGTCCAATAATGTCCATTTGTATGTGGACAAAATATTGTCCACGTCCATTTAGGCCCATGTCCATATTGACCCAAGTCCATTATGGCCCATCGAAAATGGGCTGTCCATAGGCGTCCATGGACAAAAAAAAACAGATTTTCGAAAATGTAAAAGAATGAACGAGATGGTGATGAAAATTTTCGAATATGTAAAAAATTGCTGTTTTAGAAGAATAAAACTATGAGTATGAGTTTATTTTTTCGGTTTTAGCGGTTTTGGCGGGAAAACACGGTATTACGGTTTTGGCGGAAAAACACGGTATTACGGTTTTGGCGGGAAAAAACGATTTTACGGTTTTGGCGGGAAAACACACGGTTTTAGCAGAAAAACACGATTTTACGATTTTGGCGGGAAAACACGGTTTTACGATTTTGGCGGGAAAACACGGTTTTACGGTTTTGGCGGGAAAACACGGTTTTACGATTTTGGCGGGAAAACACGGTTTTACGATTTTGGCGGGAAAACACGGTTTTATGGTTTTGGCGGGAAAATACTGTTTTAAGATTTTGGCGGGAAAACACGGTTTTACGGTTTTGGCGGGAAAATACGGTTTTACGATTTTGGCGGGAAAACACGGTTTTACGGTTTTGGCGGGAAAACACGGTTTTACGGTTTTGGAGGGAAAACACGGTTTTACGATTTTGGCGGGAAAACACGGTTTTACGGTTTTGGCGGGAAACCACAGTTTTATGGTTTTGGCGGAAAAACACTGTTTTACGATTTTGGCGGAAAAACACTGTTTTAAGATTTTGGCGGAAAAACATGGTTTTACTGTATTATCATATTATGGTTTTGGCAGAAAAATGCGGTTTTACGGTTTTACAGTTTTGGCGGGAAGACCGCCGGAGAAGACCACCGGAGGAGAATCACGTGAAACAGAGAAAGAGTGAAACGGGAGAGAGGAGCGAAAGAGAGAAATCGAGTTTCGTGTAATTGGATTTTAGAAAAATAAGTTTTCCCAAATCAATTTAACCTAGTTTTTTTTGTCCATTGGACAGCCCATGTCCATAAGTGTCTGTCCATATTTGTCCATGGGCTAAGTTGGACATGCCCGATTACGCCCATGTCAAAAATGGGCATGTCCATATCCGTCCATATTAATATGGACATGGGCATGTCCATGGACGGATGTCCAGATTGACAGCTCTATTTCGCACGGCCTGATTTTAAAGTTGGCTTTACTTGGCATCTTAGCTTAGAGAAAAAAACTACTAGGAAAGTCAATTTCGAAATCCCCTCCTACGGATCATATGCTTCTTATATAGTTTCTTTTTTCGCAAACCACGCTGATGATACTACTATTTCTTTGTAATTCCCATTAAAAAATTTATTCTGTTTTGAGTTAACTTGAAATCCCTTTGAACAACCATAAAGCCTGTTCCGGATGCTGAGATAGTATTCCATCACCATAATGATATACCATTAGTAGGTGGTAAATGCGAGCTAATAATGGTAAATGACTTAGGTGTCATTATGGTGTTACTGTCAGGTGTAGGTTTTAAATTCAGATTTTATCCCCTTTCGAATAAATAGATGCTAATTTATTCTTGTTCTTCATTCCATTGCTGGCTCATATGCTACACGCCACTTGCAGTCATTCTTGCTATATTTGCTTGAAGAAAATGTAGCTTCGATTTTCTTCAAGCCATTTAAGCCATATGCTGCACGCCACTCCCATTTTGTTCGGAAAGGCACCGCAGGGAGAAAAAGTTTATGAGGGGCGGCATATGAGCCTTCTGTTGAGTTTTGAGATGATTCGGACCGGACCGGTCAAGTTACAATGGGAAGATTGTGGAGTGTTCATGGGATAAGGAGAAGAAATGGTTTTGGGGGTTTATGAATATTGGTGTTTAGGGTTAATATGTTTCTCTTCTCTCATACGCATACACAGCTAAATCAACAACTCTTGTTTTTTTTCTTTTTTCTTTAAATTACCATGATACAAAAGGTTTAGGTCTTAACTACAATGCATTTGATCTGAAATGATTGTTTATGTATGTTAGAGATCATATTTATTCGTATGTGTGTAATTCGATGTTATTCTTTATGTATATTTAATTTGTAATACATGTACATATTAATCCTTACATGATCTTTTTATGTATGTTAGAGAAACCCCTCCACGCTTTAAAAATAGCCGTTATAGGCTTTCTAGGTCTCTTTCAAAATCTCAATTCCCCTTTCGCTTGCTCCCAAGAAGGTTCCTTTTTCAAATTTCTCCTCCAAGAACACAATCAGAAGATGGATTAAGAGAACCAAACTCATCTATTTGTGTGGAATTTTGATCAACATGTCTCAACAGCCAATATCATTCATCTATTCCAAGCAGCTAGTCCAAACAAATCGCTCATCCCTGCCGATATGTACAGAGATGCAAGATTCCCATTGTTTAGAGGAGCGAAACTCAGTTTCGCTGACCCTGAAGATGCTCGCGTGTCAATGATCAGTTTATATGGCTCCACACTAGACTTGTCTCATTTAGAAATATCCGGATCATCTTTTCCACGAGAATTGGTAAAAAAAAAAAAGTTGCCTTTTTCTTCTTCTGTTTGCGATTTGTTGTTTTTTTTTTTTCTTACTCTAATTTTTTAACTTTCTTTTTTTTTAAGGTCAAAGATACAATACTTCTGCTGCTGAACATCTCTCCGCTGACAACACGACTCAAGTGATAGATGTATTTTGCTTCTTCTTTTCTTGCGTACAAAATCTGAGCACGAGAAAGACACGAGAAAAGCAAGGTCTAAAGGATGTGTCATATTTGCCGGTAATATCCACTACGGAATGAAAGAAAGAGATTTGCAACAGTTGTTCTCTCAATTTGGACAAGTGGTTGGCTGCGGGATCCGGAAGAACAAGGAGGATGGTAGAAGCAAGGGAGATGGTTTTGTGGAATTATCCTCCAAAGAAGTTGTGGCCGGAGCAATGATGACTCTCGATCGCAAGGAAGTTTGGGGGAGAACAATGTACCTGTGGCTGAATCTCGTTTTAAATTTTGCTTAAAAAATTTAGATTTTCTTGTAATCGTCTAGTTTCTCACAAAACATAGCCTGCAAAGAAACCATATAAGTCATATTCTTACTCTCTATAAACGATGAAATCCGGAATCAAAAAAACCAATTGCTTAAGTCTTTAGCCAAAGCATAATTGTCTTGTCTTCCACGGTTAGGCTTACTACTACACTATTTTGGCTCTGTTCAATTCTGAGTTGAAACGAGTTAGTTATGTGGACTTGAAAACTGATTATTTTGTTTAGTTTTCTTATCTTTGATGCCGTTAGATAAGTTGGGTTTTGCTTAAGTCTGTATTTTGATTCAATGTCATGGAGACCTGTTTGGCTCTGTTTTGGCTCTGAATAGTGTACTTCATGTGAACTATTTTGGCTCTGTTTCCGCTCTGAGATTCTGAGACTTTAGGAGAATTCTTAGCTTTTATGCTGTTAGCCAAGTTGGGTTTTGAACAAGTCTCTCATGATAAAGGTTTGAAATTTCGGTATATGGTTTTAGGATAAATGTAGACACGTTTATGTTTAGGGGATCAGTTTCTAAGCTGAATTGTGTAATTCATGTGAATTCCGGGTGCGCATGTAATGGACATGATAGTTCAAAATCTCTTCCCCGATGCAAATGTGACTATAGACACTAAAACAGATAGGATGAAGAAAGAGATGGTGAGTTTCTGATGAAAATTCTGATTAGTAGTAGTATTTCATAGACTCGCTTTGATTTTCTCGGTTACATAATCTGTAGGATGGTATCATTAGTCCGAATTCAATATCTTTGAAACAGCTGCAGAGCTCAGTATAAGGAAGATTTCATTTCCAAAAAATCAAACAAGTTTTCTCCTTTCGAATCCAATACCATATAACTTGCTTGAACTAAACAACAGGATCCAACAAGCTCAATATCAATGGATCCAAGAATATTTCATCTGATCAAGAGAGTACATTATTATAACTGACAACTTGTTCTTGCAAAACGGAAGCAATCGATTCTGAGATTACAACAAGAAAACACACTATTGAAGATACAATTGAAAACACAAATGATACAAACTAAAGATTACTGCATTTTCGTCTGATTCTTCTTCTTTTCATAATCACTCGGAGCGAGCAGCAAACCTCTCGACCTTCTCATCGTTAAGATTGATCCCAACCATGGCTTCTCCAAGCCCACAGCTCACATCCGCTAGCATCTCTGGGTCACTGTAATGAGTCACAGCCTGAACAATGGCACGAGCGCGGCGAGCTGGGTCACCGCTCTTGAAGATACCGGAACCGACGAAGACACCGTCGCATCCAAGCTGCATCATGAGAGCTGCATCAGCCGGAGTAGCGACTCCACCGGCGGCGAATTGGACCACCGGAAGACGCCCAAGCTGTTTGGTCTGCATCACGAGATCGTACGGAGCTGCTAATTTCTTAGCGAAAGTGAACACCTCGTCCTCATCCATGTCCCGCAAAACCCTAATGTCACCCATAACCGACCTCACATGCCTCACCGCCTCCACAATGTTCCCCGTTCCAGCTTCGCCTTTGGTCCTAATCATCGCCGCACCTTCACGGATCCTCCTCAGAGCCTCCCCGAGATTCCGGCAACCGCAAACGAAAGGGATCCGGAAATTGTGCTTGTTGATGTGGTGGTCTTCATCGGCGAGAGTCAAAACCTCGCTCTCGTCGATGTAATCGACTCCGATGGCTTCGAGGATTTGCGCCTCCACGAAATGACCAATCCTAGCCTTTGCCATCACCGGAATCGTAACGGCCTGCTTGATCTCCTTAATCATCTGAGGATCGCTCATCCGAGCAACGCCTCCTTGAGCGCGAATATCCGCCGGAACACGCTCCAAAGCCATGACGGCGCAAGCACCAGCTTCCTCGGCGATGCGAGCTTGCTCCGCGTTGACGACATCCATGATAACTCCACCACGGAGCATCTGAGCCAAACCGACCTTCACGGAGAAGGGAGATTTCTTCGCCTCCGTTATCGCACCATTACCGTACACCGCGACGACGCCGGTTCCTTCCATTATCGATACAGAGAGAGAGAGAGAGAGAGAAAGAGAAAGAGAGATTGAAGAAGAAATGGTTTGTGGAGAAAATGGAAGAAGATTGGTGAAGAGATTTCTGGCCGGTCCTCGCCTATCTTGGATCGGCTTTATAGTGAGAGTTTGTGGCGGTGTAATAAAAGAGAAGAAAATAGATGTTTTTATTTAGTTATTATAGTATTGCATTTTTCATTGGGAAATGTGGGATTGGTTATGAGCGGACGGTCTAGATTAGAAACACGCGATTTCGATTTTCGGGTTAACACACATGTTTAGTGGACTAGCAACTTAATCTAGAGAGATTAAGTCGTCCCAAATTGGATTTATCAAAGTGGTATATACATTGTTAACTAGCGAATAAAAACGTAAACTTAAACATGTTAAAGATCTTACGTTTTATAAATGTTGTCTTTGCAGTTCTATCTTGTAGCCACTACCCAACCTTATCCTTTGTATCTTACAATGTTTTATAATAACTTGTTTTCACGTAATTTTAAGGAAATATTAACATCATTCTAAATTTAAATATTTGTTAGTCAACAGTTTCCACTAATATACAAGACTGACGATTATTCACCATGGATTATCATCAGCAATAGATCACTGATGTTAGAATCCTATAATAGCCTAGACGTATTAATGATCAGGTCCAACAATTCTAAATGTTTTTACGATTGGCTCTAAGATACAAAAAAAATCGAAAACAAAAATCTTCTGACACCAAGAAATGTAACTGGACCTCATAGAATCCACGACTGTCGCTCTAGTCTCCATTAATTGTTGCATAAAAAGACAAAGAGAAAGAAAAAAGTTCGCAGAAAATGAATTGCACGCTTTTAAAATCTATGGAAAGCATATTTTCTTCTTAACATCTTTTTAAATTTATTTATTGAACAATCATCGATAGCCAATCGTTTTGGAATTGGATTGAGAATTTGAGATACATTTAGTAGCATTACAAATTAACAATTTTAATTTAAATATTTTGAAAACAAAAAGTTGAAAAAGAAAAGAAAGCAGTCCTAATTAGATATCTGAAAATAGATACATTAATAATAAAAAAGAAATAAATAGGCGGCTATGGTTGAAAAGGAAGGCCCGCCTCTCGTTTGCAATCAACAGATTTTTCCACTTACTCGACCCGGCGGCCCAACACTTCCAACTTGGTCTTTGGACTTATTGACTGCAATTATGACAGTTACATTAAAAAGAAAAAGTCCAAATATATACTTGAGAGTCTGAGACTACTTATTATGTCACTTTTTCATAAAGGTTTCCAAATACTCATTAGGGTAATAAAACGGTACCAAATATGGTAAACAAAGAATTATCGGTATAGTAAAAAATATCTGCTTTTCAAGGAACTTGATTTTTGTGTAACGGTTGCTATTGCTATAATGTTGTTGTTTTTCTTCGGACCCCAAATTGTTCAACATTTTCTTCACAGCACCATTATATGACGATCTTCATTCCCGCTATTGTTTGTCGACTTCTAATTACCGTTGTTTACATTTAATTGAGTTATAAACAATACAGTATAAAAGATGACACTAATCACTAATCATACACAACTTAACCGAACCATAATCAAACCGATCCAAAAGTTACTACTGTTGTTGTGGTTCTACCAAACAAAAATTCAAAAATAAACAAAATTTATTAGTGGTGACATATTTTACTGACAAAACGAATGAATTGAAATCGAACCAAACTTGAACAAAATATATATGACTGATGATGATGAGCGATGACCATAATTTCTGTATATAGAGCTGTAGCACTAAAAAAAAGAAAGTAAATCTAATCAATTTGTGGAATGTATATACACAGAAAATATGGTCTTACGAGCAATCAACGCACACAATCAACCCATTCTCGTTACATAACAAACACTGAATCCTTGTTCCATCACCAGAGACAATCCGGCGACTACCTCTGCATCCATCACACACCAAAAATCTAAACCCATCGCACCGCTGGCAGAGTTTCTCTCCGGCGATTGGAATGCCGTCAAACAAAGCTCTAAGCTTCCCTTGCTCGTGCAGACCCAATACTCGCTGAGCTCCGCCGATGCACCTTCCCTTTATGAACAGAACCGGAGGCAAAACCTCTGTTTCCTCCACCGCTGAAATTTTCCGGAGCTCTTCCCTATAATGTCTGTGCATCGACACATCTCTCTCGTAGTACTTAACCTTAAAGCTATCCAGAAGAAACCGGATCATGTTGCAGTCGTCGAATGTTTTTCTGATTCCCCTCAGTGTCGTCGTGTAGAAAACAACGGATTCCTCTCCTCCCGGAGGACACCGTTCCTCGAATTCCAATAACGGGTTGAGAAGGGTAATTCCGTCTTTTCCACAGTCATCTTCTCCGATTGGTCTTTTCTCGAGTCCGACTTCTTCCGCAATCTGAAGGACATTTTCATCTTTGCCTCTATCTTCTTCTTGTTCGTTGACGGCTATTACCGGAGGAAGAGGATCATCGCCTTTCTCAGTTTTCTCATCTTCGATCTCGCTTACAACAGCGGGAAAGACGATATCGTCTTCTTCATCATCGACTCTGGATTCTCGGGAAAATTCGTGTAATCTCCTAAAGCACACCACAGCTAATTCGAACGCTTCGAGTAGCTTCGGATCGAAAAGTGTGGTTGAATTCAGTTCAGGTCTTCTAAATCCAGATCCGAGATTCTTTCTGCCGATACCTGCATCGAACCCGCCAGAAACCGCCGATTTACTATCTCTTCGATCACACGAAACTCTCGGAATTTGGTTCACCGGCGGCCGGACGTTCTCCTCGTCGCCGACGAAACATCGAGAAGCTTCTTCTCCTTTTTTATGGTTTTCCACAAGTTCCGTTCCATCGGCAATTTGATCTTCAAGCATTTGAGGGGATCTCCAGATAGAACCTGCTGTTATCTGAGAAATGGGATTCGATATCTTGGGAAGAAATTCGGAGATGCCATCTGCAGCTGAAAGCACCTGGAGAATCCGATCCTGATTGAGATATTCGCCGGCTCTTATCGATTTCAACTTCTTTGCAAACTTCATTCTCGATGACTTCATCTCCAGCGTTTTGCTTCACCGGAGATCTGTAGAAATCAGATCAAAATCGTTAGGGATAAGAAGACAAGATAGGTTAAAACTTAAAAGAAAAAGGCGGTGATGAGAAGAACAGAGTGATGAAGATTCATTTTCAACCCCAACGGCTAGAAAAGACGGTAGCTTCTTTTTTTTCGGGAGAAAACAATTGAGCGAGGGATCCAGTACGCTTAGGCGCACTGAAATTTTGTAGATTAACCACTTATTAAATGCCACGTCGTCCGTATACGACTTTACCGATGCGAGACGATGAACACAAGCTACACAACGGTCCCAAAAAAAAAAGAGCCTCTCTAATATCGGTGTGGTGGGCAATTTTGTTGGGTATGCAAATAAAAATGGCGACATAATGGTGAAATCGGATGGGGAACAATTTGTGAAAGCTAAACATCTTAAAACCAAAATGATTACAAACCCATCAAGTCACTGAGTTTGTTTTAAGTACAAAGACACGTACAACTTCAAGTCGTATGTTTTTGCTCCACGCTATTTTCTTTCTCCTATGAGTTTAGTTTTCTACATGAGTTGTTGACAAAAGCATTACCAACTTCTTCTCCAAAGACTTTAATCGCCTGCTTGCTCAGTGGATTGACTCTCGACTAGGGTTGGGGACTAGACAGGCACACGCTTGCCCCGATACTTGTCAAAGAACTGTGCATGACATAGACAAAAAAACGAGTCAATCAATCGCATTAGTCAATAATTGGCGGAATATACAACAGAGTATTAGTTAACGCTGATAAGAAATCACTAAGCCTAGAAACTCAAGATCATCAGAAATAAAGAAGAGAATTATCCATCGTAATTTGGAAAGGCAGGCTGGGAATTATACGACTTCTATATGTGGATCAGATCATTCCCACCAAGCTTGAGCAGTTCACAAGGATTACTTGTTATGGATAGCATAAAGTAGAAGCTAAGAGTCTGTCTTTCATGTGCTTTGTTCGAGTGTCTAACTTATGCAAAGTATTCGCCACTAAGTTTGTCTTTCATGTTCTGACGTCTTGAGACAATTAAAACACTTTTCGTTTGCAGTGAATTTTGATTAATTGGACACTTACCGATCTGATATAAGGTTGCTGAATGATCCATCCGAGAATGGGTATCTTTTGTGCGAAAACTGCCAAGGTTGGCCAGAAGCCACTGAAATAGAAAACGCTGTTAGTATCTGTTCATGGTTCCACAGGCAATACCAGGATACCAAAAAAGAAGAAGAAGACGGACCTGAAGAGTACAAAAAAGCCATAGGTCTCCAACATCATTCCCAGGATAGGCCATCCAATGACTACAAAGAAGAAGCCAACCCCAAAAGATATGGTTCCCTGAGTGACAAAAACATATAAAGGAATATGTAAACACCACGTCGCACTGACGAGGAAGAGAAAAATGGAAACCAAACAAACCCTATAGTTTTGACGTTTCATGAAAAACTGCATGGTAGACTTGAGGCCAATGGTTAGGCTAACCCCAGAGATGAAAAGGATCTGAAGAAGACCAGAAAAGAAAAAAGAGCTCAATAACAATTCCGAAAACAAGCAAGAATATCAGTCAAAACATAAGAAAACAGACACTTTTGAGGTACTTACATTTCCCATGGCAAGTAATCCCTTATCGAAGACAAAGACTATTCCCAAAAACGAGAAAAATACGCCAAATCCTGTCAGCCCTAACCCGATTTCTGTTTCAAATCACACAACAAACGATCAAGTACATCCACAGATTGTACCTTGTTAATACGGTATATTTAAAATTAATGGGTGCCAACAATAGAATGCCATTCAATGATCCATTCGCTCAAAGACGCGATGAGCACTATAATTTTAAGTAACGCTAAGTAACAGATATAGAAATCACAATGTAGACATACTTTTCCGGTCATTCATTTCGAAGGACATCATTGTTCCAGGAGTCGTCTGCTTCAACCTTTTACTGCCACAGGTGAAAATAAGTTAAAATTCAGGAATACTACATATAGAAGAACAACATTAGTGTTTACAAGTGTGCCCATGGTTTACGCCGTGACTCTGATATACATTCATAGCCCACAGAGATTCAAAACTCTCGCATCGATTTTGGCAACAATCAATATTTGGAAACATTATATGGATTCGACGACGATTAGATATACCACTCACGGAATCAACCGTATAATCCTAATATAGGGCGATAATATACTTCTTAAATAAATAAAAACAGAGAGAGTGCATACTCAAACAATAGACTCCACAGCGAGCGAGAAATGAGATTCAACGATACTAGAAACGATATAATCAGAAGAATTGTAAACAGACAATGCAGAAATTGAACAAAGGCAAGTGAAACGAGGATCGTAACGAAGGAAATCGAACGGAATCCAACTAAAACCGCTATGATGCGGAGGAGGATGTGTCGTAACTTACAGATCTAGAATTATACAAGGAAGAAGGAGAAAAAACTAGCACGCAGGCTCCTCGGAGAAGATCTAGAAAAAATCATAAACACATCAAGCGAATTAGACTCTGAATTAAGAGATCAGCGAAACCAACATTAGCAGAAATTATGATAGAGAACACAAGGATAAAAGGGAGAAGAGAGCAATTAACCTGCTCGCAGGAAGTTAGGGACAAAAGGCTACACAGATGATAAACCAGAGGAGCAGAAAGCAGACGACGAGACGGAGAGCACGGGGAAGAAGAGATGCGCCAAGGTCAGAGAAATTCAGAATCTCTTCCCCTGAGAACCCAAACCGGAAGAATGATATAGTGCTATTGAGAACAATGAAATTATGTGTCCTCGCCATTCATCACGTGACACGTGGTCCTTTTTTGCAAACCGAAATTACTGGTTTAGTTAAAATAATTGCGGCTAGTGTAGTAATGTCCTAATCTGATTCTGCATTTAGTATGGCCAAACAAATAAGATTATCTGAAAATGCTAAATAATAGAAATCGCATTATGCAGCATAATACATCATTTTTGAAAAATTTAAGAAAATTATTTAACAATACAACATAGTTTAATTTGTCACTAATCACGGTTCTACCATTCAAATGTTATGTCACGCTGCAAACCAAGCGCCATCGAACCGGGAGAAAATTAAAGATTCAAATGAACCGGAGTGGATGAAATATGGGTGTACAACCAAACCGAAAACTCCAGGGTCCACATCATTTCATATACACAATAACATAGACCCAAAAGCCATCCCCACACTTTTGGTCTTTACCTCTATACAGATATAGTAATGCGAGAAAAACAAATCCACAGCGTGTTACTGATTCTCTGGATGTGGAATTGTTAGACGTTGAAGATCTTCTTCACCTTCCTGATCTTCCTACGGCATACCGGGCAAAAACCGGAAGTTTCAGCTATCCTGCATATTGCACATCCAATATCTTATTTAGTGACAATTAAAACAAGGGAAGGGCTAAATGGGTTATCCAGTTATTGTTAATTACCGTGTTCCGCACTGGAAGCAAGCAACGCAGTGTCCGCAAGAGAGGAAGAAACAGTCTCTAGGCGCATCAAAGCAAATGGCACAGAGATATCTTGTGCTACTGTGGGCTTCACCGTGTCCACCTTCCAGTTCCTCAGTACTTGTCAAGATAGAACTGTATGAGGAGCACCAGCTCGAGTTATCATCGTCTTTTCCCGGAATGAGAGGAGCTACATCATCACTTTCATCATTGTTTTCGTCTTCAGAGACTTGTGGTCTTGTACTATAGAGACCAGAGACAATCAACAAGACTGCTGTCACTATACCTGTAATAATAATCCAAGGGGAAAAAGCAAAAGTTTATGATAAAGTCCAACAACAAGATCAGTTTGTTTATACGACTCGTGTAATTGAAAAACATTACCCATGCAAACGATGTAGGCAAACCACCTTGGCTCGTACGAGAGTTTTGCGTAGAACTCACTTTTAGAATTGTTCTGAACAAGAAGAAGAGAGTTGCATTCAGAATGCTTCTCTGGAATATGCATAACTATCTTGTACTGATCTATGAATCCTCTGTAAAGTAGAGTGAAATAGCAAGACAAGAAATGAGCCACATACCAGCTTTGAACCCGGCGAGGTTAGTACAGCAGCAGTAGTTCCAAATAATGAAACCCTTAAAGTGCACTTGTCATTAGGGAAAGTGCAATTGTAATAAGCATTTGTAGTATCATACAATACTGCCTCAACTTGAATGTCGATTGTAGCCTGAAGAATGGTGCAAAAATCATGTATAATAATAATTATAATTATATAAAAGCAGAGCTCTTTGGGATTAGAAATGGACAAGAAATTGCAGTAAACCACTAGTAAACCACTAGCCATTAACGTTGTATAGGAGAGAAGTTACTCAAGAAATCTAGCGTATATCATAATATAAGTAAGTAGCTTCAGCTATTACCTTCACATCATTCAGGTATACGTTTCCTACGGCAACGTAATAAGTCGACGACTTAGTTATGTCCTGCTCAATGAAACCACTATCTGTCAAAGATAAATAAGGTAAAACGTCAGCGATATTCAGAATAAAAACCTGTCATGTTAAAACGTCACTAACCCGAGATTAGACGCCATGATAATGTAGTGTCTGGACGCGTAGGGTCTTGTACCCACTCAGAGAGCCCATCCACACCTTCAATTATAAATGCATAATAACCTCAATTACTGAACTAACTATTCTTTACAAGATAATCGTTACATCTGTAGCAATAGCATACCTTGGGCTATCACCAGATAGAGGGAAGAGCCCACAGATTCAACGTTGTATGAAACTTTTACGCGTGACCCCTTGTTCAAATACTGTATCCAATACTGAAAAATATATACCAAAAGAAAAGGTTTCATAGCCATTTTGGAGATAAACGGAGGTGAAGAGCCTCAAGAGAAGTTACCTTGTAAGAATCATTTGGCACAGCTAAATAGTGGACTTGGGACCAATTGGCTAGAACATCGAGCTCTGGTGCTTGGTTCAATCCGTACAGCATCATACCTGATCCCTTATTCCCTAATTCTTCCACCTTTTAAAAAGAAAAAGGACATGAGAGAAATGAATTCGACAAGCATGGTATGGTAAATTAGATCCTAGTGCAAGAGGGGAGAGAACATACAATCACATTTTGGACGAACAATGTATTTGGCTTGATAAGGAACGAGGAGTTTGGTCCCAGCCATACGTTCGTTGTTCCGTAAAGCCCCAGAATCAAAGTCATCGACACTGATTCAAATTCAGTCACACCACCAAAATCAACAATCACATACAAGAAAAGTCAGCGTATAAACGCATAGGATTCAATCTCACCGAAGACACAGAAGGTAGCGACGACGACAACGCAAGACCAAGGATCTTCCGAATTAGAAGTGTTCCTGACGTTCTCCGATGCAACCATGCTGCCGTGGCGGTAATCATACTCCGAGCGATTCCATGGCGGTCGATCACGATTATCAAAACCGCTGTCTTGGCCGTGTTCGAAGCGAATATACCCGCTTTCTTCGCGGGCCACAGGCGGAGAAGAGGAAGACGACGGGAGGGAATCGGGGAGCGACATCTCGCGATCGATTGGAGATGCGAAGAAATGGAATTGAACAAGGTAAAACCCTAACAGCAGGTTTGGGGTTAATAATCTTCAGGACCGACCGATGACAGAGCTTTGAACAACAAGTCGGCTTCTTCTCTTTCTTCATGGTCACGTTGAACGGTGGATTGACAAACTTTGGAGAGAGAAGACTTGGAAATGGTAAAACAATACTTTACCTCTCTTCTTCTTTTTTTTTTTTTTTTTTTTTTTTTTTTTTTTTTTGGTAACGAATTGAACATTCTTTATTATTGACTTTGAGTAAGAATAAAAAAAATTGTAAGAATGTGATAGAGAATGTTTCTGTGGGTAATGGAAGTTTGGTGTCTGTCTGGATTGACCCGTAGCTGCTTGATCAGGATGGGTTGAGAGCACCGTGGCGTTTAAATGCTATATTCGATGTCAACTTATTAGCGAAGGATCTCATTGATTTCCAAAGGAAAAAATGGGATATTCGAAAGTTGAGAGAGGTTTTCTATCCGGAGGACATCCTCAGAATTATGAATTCCCAACCAGTCACGGAGGGGGAAGATTACTGGAGTTGGTTACATAACCAAAGTGGAGATTACACAGTGAAGTCTGGTTTTTGGCTAGCTTTAAGGATTAATAAAGCAGAGCTGTTCAGAGTAGCTGCAATGAGTCCATCTTTAAATGATTTGAAGATCCAAGTCTGGGAGCTCCATACAGAGGAAAAGATTAAAATTTTCTTATGGAAGGCTCTCTGTGGAGCAATAGCGGTGGAGGATAAGTTGCAGGAAAGAGGCATGAAGGTAGAAAATATTTGTCAAGCTTGTGGAATGGATGGAGAGTCAATAAACCACGTCTTCTTTACTTGTTCTCGATCTAGGCAGATTTGGGCGATGAGTGATTTTCCAAATCCGGTGGCGGGTTTTGGAGACTCAGTTTACGCGAATATATTCTATCTCCTTTCGCAGGGCAGAAATAAGGAGATTCCTGAGGCGATTAGAAGAAGATTTCCATGGACTATTTGGTCCATTTGGTTAAATAGGAATTCTCTGTTATTTGAGAAACAGAGTTTTGATGCATTGGAGGTTGTGGAGAAAATAGCAAGTGAGGTTGATTTCTGGTTCATAGCGCAAGAGATAGATAAGGAATGGGAGTTGAGTTTGATGTCAGCTGAAGTGGCGAATATTATTAGGTGGAGACCACCACCTAAGCCGTGGCTCAAGTGTAATATCAGCTGTGTTTGGGATAAAGTTAGACGGTGTGGAGGAATGGCATGGGTTCTAAGGGACGAAGTTGGAACGGTGCTCTTGCATAGTAGACGGTCCTTTGTTAATTTGGACAGTCGTCTTGATTGTAGCTTTCGAGGAACATCATGGGCTTTAGAAAGTTTAGTAAGCCATGGAGTCAAGAGGGTTATTTTGGCAGTAGAAGATTCAGTTGTAGTTGGAGTGATAGATCGTCCAAAGGCGTGGCCGTCTTTCCGGTATCAATCTACACTATTTTCTGTTTTTCTTGACTTTTTTTGGAGTTGGAAAGTGGTTTTAGAGCCTCGTTGTGCTAATAGAGGGGCTTTTCTTATTGCTCAAAGTGTGTTAAGAGGTGATCGTTTTCAGTCTTATGTGGCTGACGGTTATCCCTTTTGGTTGAAAAGCATCTTTGAAAGTGAGAAATGTTTGCCCTCTGTCTAAGCATGGGTCTCTGGTTGCTTTGGGTTGTATTTGGGTAGTTTGGTTTATCTATTTCCTCTCTTCTCTGCCTTTTTGGAGTTTAGAGAGAGGACTTGAACTTGTTCTTATCTAGGTGGTATTGTCTGTTCTTGGCTCCATTTTGTGGATGGTCTTCTTTTTCCCTCTGTAAGTTGTTTCAGGTGGTTCTTTCGGTTTTGTTAGTTGTGGTTTCACCAAGGTCCCGTTTGTGGGTGTCCTTGGTTTGTGCTTCTTGCACTCTTTCAATATATATTATCCAGATGGAAAAAAAAAATAGAGAATGTTCCATAATTTAAAGTTTTAAACTATCTCTAACTAAATCGAAATTGTGGTCGAATCTCTCTTTTGGTTCATAATTTTCGGACAGGCTGGTCTTGTCTCGCCTTATCGATGAAGTTACTGTAACACCCATGCATATCTGTCATCTACAACGGTATTCTCGTAAATATGACATATAACTGAGGGGTTATTCTGTCAATGACACAAAACTCGAGTCACATATCCGGACACAGTCTTACGTTTCTCTTTCCAGTCTAGTCTGGTTTTGCGAGGAGGCAAAAAGAAACCAGATCTTAAAAAAAAAAAAGAAAAAAAATCCCCAAAATCATTTTCAAATTCGAATCCCCAAAAAACCCTAGATTTTTCAATCGCTTCTCTCAATCGAGCAGGGGTTTGAGAGCTCGTACATTGCACGCGATGGGCGATTTCAATCTCGCTCTTGTGATTGTCGCGATCGTAGTTTGCGTCGTTGTCTTCATTTCCAGCATCTACCTCCTCGTCAACTATCAGCATCCAGATGATGCCAACCAGGCTTATTTCCCCAAATTCGTCGTTGTTTTCGGCTTGTCCATTGCCATGATCTCCATTCTCATGTTGCCGGCAGATGTGGCAAACCGGCATGCTTGTCGACATTCCATTTACAACGGCGCCTGCAATCTCACTTTACCCATGAAGGATCTGTGGCTTGCTGTTTACATTGTTGACGCCGTGCTCGTCTTCTTCATCATCCCCTTCGCTATGTTTTTCTATGAAGGCGACCAGGACAAGTTTGTTTCTCCACCAAATTAATAATTAATTTGTGAGTTATCAGTTGATACTTGAAAAATCGAAAGTTGTTGATGTGTTTGTTTACTGCAGGACTCTCGGAAAGAGGATTAAAAGTGCTTTGATTTGGGTGGTTACTACAGCTGTTGTCTGTGCTCTGGTGCTTGGAATTTTATACGGTTAGTTGTTACTGTGCTTGGTAGATTTGAGCTGCATATTCTTCCTGAGGTTATGCTAATTTACTTGGAGTGGTGATTGACCAATATTGGGATCGTTTAATCTTTTTATGAGTCTTTCAAGTTTGCTTTTGGGTTCATGTTCCTCTTAAGTTTGTTTTTGTAATTGGCTTCTACAATGTATTAGGAGTCATTGGGAAAGTGGACTTCTCCGTGAGGCATTTGTCATCTGCCACAACGTCTTTCCCTACTTCATGGCAGTTTTCAAATACTCAACCTTGCATCGGTAACACTGCTCGTCAGGTAATACTTGAATTTTGGTTGCATTCTTGGAATTTGTTTATCTTTTGTAAGTCTCTATGGAAAATGTTTTTCAGTACGTAACATATTTTCATTCTTCTCTGTCGAATTGCGCGGCAGTGCTCAGCATATACAGCTAACGCCACATCTGAGAAGACATGGACCATGCGTACTACGTTTCCAGAATATGTTGTTGCTCTTGCTACGATCGTTGGGTCAGTGCTCTTCACGGTATGAACATCTTTTTAATAGGTGTTTTCTGTTGAAAATTACACCTCATTCCATGTCTATAGACTTGGCTGTTCATATATCGTAGTTAAAAGACCTTTGGTGGCTGTCATTTTTTTGTTTCTTCTAAAAATTCTGAGAAACTCTTTTATCTCAATAATGTTTTAGATATTCGGTGGTGTTGGTATTGCATGTCTACCCTTGGGACTTATCACTGCATTCATCAGGCGGCCAAAGGCTGTTATCACTCGGTCACAGTATATAAAGGTTCGTTGACTTCACGCAAAGATACATATCGTGTCATTGGCGCTCTTGGTGGCCTGACAAGTAATCTATATGTTTTCAGGAAGCTACTGAACTTGGTAAAAAGGCAAGAGAACTAAAGAAAGCAGCTGATGCACTTCACCAGGAAGAAAGAAGTGGTGCTAAGGGCAGGAAGTGGAGGAAAAATGTGAAAGCAGTTGAAAAGGTACATCATCATATCTCAAGGTTTGGGGTTCTTATTTCAAATTTGTTCCATGTTTACAGACTTGGCTGATGTATCTGTCGATATTGATTACTGATGTGTAGAGGAGCCTTTGGCCGTAGGTGCAGTTATTTGGGTTATCATTGCTAGTGAAAACTGAAAAGCTAGCTATGAAGTAGAAACCAGTTCTGCCATAGACCCGCTAGTATTGACTGCTTTATGCATGCTTAATTGTTACCTGAAACCTTAACTACTGCTAATTGGATTTCATTGCTTTTCATGTAACCTGCAGGAATTGCTCCAATTGGAAGATGATGTGAACCTCTTAGAAGAGATGTATCCTCAAGGAGAGAAGGTAGAGATAACTTTCTCTCAGTACTTTGTCTATCTAAAGAATTCTGGAATCCAACAATTCCCTTGTCTTGTCCTTTTCTCAGGCAGAAACTGCTTGGGCCTTCACTGTCCTTGGATACTTGGCCAAGTTTATTCTTGGAATCCTAGGGTTTGTATTTTACTTAATCTTCTTGTTACTGTTACGCGCTATCTCTCTATTAGTAGTCCTCGGTTAAGCTCTTATTAAATATATTTTTTTCCTTGTTGAAGATTGATTGTTTCTGTGGCTTGGATTGCACACATCATCATATATCTACTTGTTGACCCTCCCCTCTCCCCTTTTCTTAATGAGGTTTTCATCAAACTGGATGACGTCTGGGGTAACTTCATCTTCTGATCTTGTTATGTTACTCTATACCATGTTCCTTTTGTGCCTGACCTGACTCTATGTTGATACATGTTCCATTTTCTGCTTGTCTAGGTCTTCTAGGCACCGCTGCTTTTGCTTTCTTCTGTTTCTACCTGCTACTTGCTGTTATTGCTGGGGCAATGATGCTTGGTTTGAAGCTGGTTTTCATTACCATTCATCCGATGAAGTAATTCGTCTTACAGTGTCGAAATGCTTTTTGCTATGTCAGAGGTCTTTTGGTTTCTCATTAGCCTAATTTACTTGTATTCAGATGGGGAGCCACTCTAATGAACTCTTTCCTCTTCAATGTCGGTCTCATTCTTCTCTGTTCTATCAGGTAGGCTTCTTTGGTCTCATAGCATCAGAAGTATATAGTAAGTTTTAATTCTTACAGTTGATTATTGTGGCTTACTGAAATTGAAATTGCAGTGTGATTCAATTCTGCGCAACTGCATTTGGATATTATGCTCAAGCCACTGCCGCTCAGGAGATATTTGGACACACTCTGCAGTCGCTCCGGGGAATTAAGTACCTGTACAAGTAAGTAATGCTGTGTATTATTTTTGCAAATTAACGTCTCATTCCTATATATACTGACCCATATATGTCCATTTCTTCTAATATATTTCAGGTACAATGTTTTCCAAATCGGTTTTGTTGTCCTTGCTGGGCTGACCTTTTTATACTACATCGCCTTTGTAAGTCTTCTAAACCCTGCCTGTGTTCTGTTCTTTCCATTAAATGTGATTTGTGTAAACTCAAACTCATGTTCTTGGTGGGTGATTTTTGGCAGGGATGGAGAAGAAAAAAGCCGAGCGGTAGATTCCAGCTCTCTACCTAATGTAAATCTCTTCTTTTTTTTTTTCTCCTCTTCCTCGTCTTTGGGATCCGCTCGCGTGCCGCTGAGGATTGCTCTTGTCCACAATCATTGTCACTTGTTACCGAGATTGGTCTCATGATCTGTGAAAATGGTCTTCTTATATATATTAAAGAACAAGCACCTGCCCAAAAAGCTTCTCTTTCTTCTGCTTCTCTTTGCTGCTGAGGTTTGTTTTTTTGGTTTCACTTGAGTGTAATCTTATTCTTCTTTTCCTTTCGTTTCTTCTGTATCTATCTTCTTCTTTTTTTTTGTAACTGGATTAACTACGAAAAGGTTTTCGGTTTTCATTCTTGTGCTACAATTAGCTGTCTACTTATGATTGATCTATTGTACGATTCCGAGTACGTTCATGTAACAATTCTGTCAGGAAAAAAAGTTGAGAATTATTCGTATGTAGAGTGAGATTCGACGTGATGATAAGAGATCTGATGTCTTGAGTTATTTTGGGGAAAATCTGAATTTAATAAGTTGGTCTGGCCCGGTTTGGTAATGTCCTAAACCCGCTGGGACAATCAGAGGTTTTAAATAACCCGATAGGAGAACTTGATTTCTTTGTAGGACTGAAAGCCGTTCCAGCAAAAACAGTGAAAACGAGACCATCCCTCTCTCTCTCTCTCTCTCTCTCTCTCTACAACAGTGACATGGACATAGCTCTCTTCTCGCCGTCGTCCCTGTTCGCCGCCGGCGATGACTCTTCCGGTCGGTTATATCTCTTCTCGTTTTCAATTTCTGCTTTGACATAGAAGAAAGAGCATACATAGATAGATAGATAGCCAAGTAACTGTAATATTCCTCAGATGGAGAAACGACGGAGGCAAGCCAGAGCTTCGTCGAGAGGAATCACAAGTTTCCTGGAATCGTAATTTCTTCGCTCCCGCTATCGTCTCCTTGTTATTTCGAGATACAGTATTAGGTTGCTTTGGGGGTTTGACTATAACGGATCCATAAATTCATTGCTTTATTTTTGTTGGATTCTGAGTACAATTATTGTTGATTGAATGTTGATAACAGGAAGTGCATATCCGGGAATTCGGTTTTCACCAGCTGAATGCAAACTTGCTCTGGCCAGGTACATTTGCCTTTGCAGATTGGTTAGTGCAACATCCACATTTGGTCCAAAGTCGGCGTTGCCTCGAAATTGGAAGGTACTACTTCCTTCTCTTTTTTGTGTATTCTGTAATCATCTTTTTAAGATTCAAATGCTGATTTTGATTTGTGTCTTAGTTACAGTTTGTTTTTTTCTTTTTTCTTTTATCTTGAAATGGATGGGCAGTGGCACAGGTGCTCTGGCTATTTTTCTTAAGAAAGAGTTCAATCTCGACATAACTACTTCAGACTACGATGATCAGGAGATTGAAGACAATATTGCTCATAACTGTAACGCAAACAACATAGTCCCTTGTTTACCTCACATCAAGCGTAAGTTGCCGCATCATCATTACTCACATTTGGGTATTGCCTAGGAAATGGCGTTTCTGGTTTAGCTCTCTTTTTTTTCCCCATTATGACAGATACATGGGGAGATGCATTTCCAGTCGCTGAACCAGATTGGGATTTGATCATAGCCAGTGATATCCTTCTATGTACATACCTCTTTTCCCCTATCAGCAAAACTATGTTTATGTTTCATGCTTCTAATTAGTTTGTCTCCCACTTGCAGATGTGAAACAGTACCCCAACTTGATTAAGTCTCTCACTTTTCTTCTCAAAACCTACAAACCAAAAGACACCAGTGCCATTACTCCCGCAGAGTGTAAACCAAATGGTCAGTATCATTTTCCGTAACTCCTACCTTTTCCTTTTCTCTCACATTAATCTCTTCACCTTTACTAGCAGGCACGGGTCTGCCGTCGCCGGTGTTCTTGATGAGCTGGAGACGAAGAATCGGCAAGGACGACGAGTCTTTATTCTTTAATGGTTGCGGAGAAGCTGGCCTCGAGGTGAATCATCTTGGAAACCGAGTTTATTGCATCAACCTTAGAGAATCCAACCTCTGAAATAAAACACGAAAAGGGAAAAAAACCTCATAGAGAATAGGTTGCTAGTAAACTCATGAATCTTCCACAGATTCTTTGTCCTATGGTGTTGATGTGTGTTTTTCTTTTTCTGTGGTAGCCATCAACGGTTGGAATGTTAACCATATTTGTGTTAGATCTAACCGCCCACCAGAACTTTTTTTTTTTTTTTTTTTGATAGAAAAGGTGCATGAAGACTTTTTGAAAAAAATAATATGAGATCTTCCTAAAAGCCTTCATACACAACATTCCCCCCCCCCTTTTTTTTTTCTTTTTGACAGTCTTCATACACAACTGCTTAAACGATTACTTGACGTTTCTAAACTTTAAGATGCATAGAAAATTCGAAAGCACTTAGTTTAAACTTTATATTCCTATTGATACAGGCATCAAAATATTTTAAGAAATTTCCAGCGGGTTTCGCAAGATGAAGACATAAACTATAAACTCATGTTTTGATTTGTTTATAGAACGATGTTTCGTGAATTTCGTAGACAGTACAAGTATTCAACTAAAGATGAAGTCAACATTGAAACCTTTTTTCGTAGCACATACGCGTTCTTTTGTATACTACTATTGAATAAAGTTTAGGATAGTAACAAGTATTTAATGTTAATTAATTAGAGGGAATATAACAGTGTAATAACAAGAGTGATTACAGGAGATCGAGATATTGATTGATACGCTTTCCTCTCCTTCGCAATTACTGTAACCATAAAATATGATGGACACAGAAACACGTTGACAAAAGAAATTTAATATATATATATATATATATATAATAAGACGTCAAAATTAAATGTTCAAAGAAACGTTCACTGTTCACAAACAGCCTGTTTATATAAATCTAAATACATATCAGTAAAATTAATCACTTTTGAAAAAACAGATTCAAAGGCAAAAAGGGATTTTGTGTTTTTACCAGAGAGTCAACGAAGAACATGTCTTCAACAATTAGTATGGAATCATCGTCGAATCTTTCTCTCATAGAGAATGGTGGCCGGAGCTGCAGTTGCGACGGTGGAAGCGGAAGCGATAAGCGAACACCGACGAGTGAGACGGCGGAGATATCCAGACGTAACCGGAGGTCGGTACAGAATCTATCGGCGACGTCGTTGATAAGGAAGAGATCGGATCTGAAACTGATTTCGAGAGTTCGTTGGGAGTTTCTGAGGCGAATCTTAACGAATCTTCAGGAAGTTCTTCTCGGCACAAAACTGTTTCTTCTCTTCCCCGCCGTTCCGCTTGCCGTCGTCGCTCACCGCTATGAATGTCCACGTGTAAGTTATTAATTAATTTATTTAATTTTTAAATACTAATCAGCAAAAAAAGATAATCGGAATTTTAACAAAGTTTTTGCTGATTTCAGAATCATTGTGTTTTGTTTGTAACTTACGTTAGTTTATATGTTTTGCGCAAAAAAAAAAAAAAAAAAAAAAAACAGGCATGGGTATTTGCGTTGAGCTTGCTGGGATTGATACCTTTGGCTGAACGTATCAGTTTTCTCACAGAGTAATTATTTATTACTCTCAATCTCTCTTTTTTTCTTTCATACATATGTTTTTGCCAAACGTTTTTATTTATTTTTAAATGTGATTTTATTTTCTTCCTTAACAGGCAAATTGCTTTTCATACCGGCCCAACAGGTGATCATCATTTAATTTTTGTTGACTTCTTTAGGCAGGCATTTCAACTGAACCGAGTTATCCCGCATAAAAACGAATTTCCACTAAACCGAATAAACTGGACCAAACTAAACCGATTCAGATTGATATTTATTCAAAATACTTTTTATTTTGTTAGATACAATGATAAGTAAGTGCATTTTTGGGTGTGGTTATGTAATTTGTGTTTGTGTAATGAATGTATGTGGTGGAAATGAATGAAGTCGGGGGATTAATGAACGCGACTTGTGGGAACGCGACGGAGATGATAATAGCGATTCTAGCGGTTGGACAAAGGAAGATGAGAATAGTGAAGCTCTCACTTTTGGGCTCTATTCTCTCCAATCTTCTCTTCGTCTTAGGCACTTCTCTCTTCTTTGGTGGTCTCTCCAATCTCCGCAAACACCAATCTTTCGACCGAGTATGTCAACATCTCTCCAACTCAACCATAAGTCAATCATTGGACCGGTTTTGACCTTTTTAATATATCTTTGAATGTAATAAAATCACAGAAGCAGGGAGATATGAACTGCATTTTGTTGTATTTGGCGCTATTGTGTCAAACACTACCAATGATTCTGAGACTAACAACGGAGGCCGGAGGAACAGGAGCAAGAATTGAGGAACATCTCACAGCAAGTGAAGATGGATCAGTTGTTGTTGTCTTGTCGAGAGCAAGCAGCTTCGTGATGCTCTTTGCTTACTTGGCTTTTCTCATCTTTCACCTCTTCTCTTCTCGCCTTTCTCCTCCTCCTCCTCCTCTTCCTCAGGTTCTCTCTCTCTCTCTCTCTCTAAAACTCCTCACAATATATAATAATACTACATTGTGCTGCTCCTTAATTATATCTAATGTTTGCTTCCGTTTAATATATAAAAGAGGGAAGAAGAAGAGGATGTATATGACGATGACGTGAGTGACAAGTCAGAAGAAGAAGAAGAAGAAGCCGTAATTGCAATGTGGAGTGCGATTCCTTGGCTTATTACAATGACACTTGTCGTTGCTTTGCTCTCCGAGTACCTTGTCTCTACTATTCAGGTGTGTTTATCTATATAGCATTGGGTTATATATACACATAAATATATATATGTGAATTGGGTCACATATACACTTATCGGATCAGGACGCAGCAGACTCGTGGGGATTATCAGTGGGATTCATAGGAATAATATTGTTACCAATTGTTGGTAATGCAGCTGAGCATGCTGGTGCTGTCATCTTCGCCTTCCGTAACAAACTCGTACGTTTCAGTTTCTTTCTTCCTTTCTGTTTTTTTTTTTTTTTTTATGATAAAAGAAAAAAAAAATTATATCATCTAAGTGAAAACTTTAATTACATCAATCTAATTACTTATTCCGATCATGAAGACAAAATAATATTGAAACGCGCGTACAGGATATAACTCTGGGAATTGCTCTTGGTTCCGCAACACAAATTGCTTTGTTCGTGGTAAGCTATAATTTATGATGCTCCCTACATATATTGTAGCTTAAGATTTCTCACAACGTTTTAATTTAATTAAAGAAATTATAATTTCGATTTAGGTACAGTGACAGTGTTAGTGGCATGGGCAATGGGAATAGAAATGGACCTTAACTTCAACCTCCTTGAGACCGCTTGTCTTGCCTTGTCCATCCTCGTCACTTCCTTCACATTGCAGGTGCATTTTCATTTTTCTTCAATTTTTCTTTTGTTGTGATTAAAATATATGATACTCTTGACAATAATATCTAATTTTATTTAATATATTATATGATTGATTGATAGGATGGGACTTCGAACTATATGAAAGGCTTGGTTCTTCTCTTGTGTTATGTTGTCATTGCTGCCTGCTTCTTTGTTTCTAAATCACCCTCAAGTAAGCATTTTGTTTTTGTTCCGTTCCTAGTCATTATTAGTGTCTTCAATTTTCCTTGTTATATGTTCATATGCTTTTCATTTTCTCAAATTGCAGCCGAAACCAATACAACGCACACAATGACGTAACGGTCAGTTATGTTTCATATTCAGTCACGTATTTTCTAACACCTTTTACCGTGAAGTTAGAACAGTTTTATTTTCTTCGTTCAAAATTCGTTGTTTTATCCATTTCATCTTATTTCTCGTTCTTAACTTTTGGGCTGACACTCTCTCTTACGAAAGAAGGCTCGAGTCTGTACAATTTCCTTTTGTCATGTAAACTTTATTTGCACACAATGAGCTAGCCCAACCGCACCACGGTGATTTATGTGATAATTTTTATTTGCCGTCAAAGAAAAAGAATGATATTTTATAAACAGAAAGCAGTCATATATGTTTACGGCCGAAGTTCGAGAGTACCGATTAGTGCACTACTTGGTTCTTATTTATTGCCCATCCATACACATATGTTGATAAATATTAGCTTTAATTGTCAAGTGACAATCATAAGTTCATAACAATCGAAAAAAAATTGTGGTTCATGTTTTTGCAGGTAACTGGACTATGTTTTCTCCTATTGCGTATTTTTTTTCTGTTTTTTGCTTCGAGTTGAGTTAGTTGTGTATATTATATTTTAATATTTTATTAAGGGAGAAGGCCCAACTGAGCCCACTACTTTGACTGGTACTTTGTGACTCCCTTGTGGACCCCATTAAGTACTAACAGTTAATTACAGGAATGCCATCACCGGAGACAATTTATACACTTGACTCCATTTTGTGCAATAAAAAGCTCAGATTTTTCATGTGAGATTCGGTAACCAAAACCATCCAAAATTCGAAAAAGTCCTCCAAGTGAACCGCCATGGGAGAAGAGAAATCTCTACTTCAATTCCGTAGTATTCCTTCGCTCAGGACCTCTGATTTCGCTCTCACCGAGGAGCCTTCATGGAGACTGGATAACAACGCGTCGTCGAATCGCCAGAGAGGGAACAAAAGAAGCGGTGGAGTTTTGAGCAATTTCGCATCCGTATCGGTAGCGATTAGGAGAGATCGGAGGGAATCTGAGTTTAATAGTGGAAATGGCGGGGCTTTCGCGTCCGTTTCGGTGGCAGAGAAGGTGATTCCCAAGGAAGAGGACGATTTCGCGCCTACTTCGGCTCAGCTCCTGAAAAATCCGGTCGCTCTTTTGTCATTTGTACCGAAAGACGCCGCGCTGTTCTTCGCCGGAGCGTTCGCCGGAGCCGCCGCAAAGTCTGTGACGGCACCGCTTGACCGTATAAAGCTCCTTATGCAGGTAGGCAGGCTCTCTCCTCTCATTCTCAACAACTTAAGGTTTTGTGGCACGTGTGTTTTCTTTTTTCTGCAATTTTAAAAATAATAAAGAAAAATGTTTGTATTGGTGAGCATGTAATACGCTGTCGTTTTAGAGTAGTTCTTTTTCAGTCTTTAATCTTTAATTAGAAAGAAACTGTGTATACGTGAAAGAGTTTTGTTGAGTTGTGTGTGCGATATTATGTCACATATATAGTTAGGGTATGTGTATCGTTTGAATTTGGATATTTCCATGAGATGGTCCATTAGATATTCTTCTGATCATGTTGTGATGTGAATCTCATTATCTCTAGGCAAGAAGATATACCTTAAGGGAATGTATGTGTGATTGTGTTCTTGTTGCAGACTTACAGTAATGTTCACTGATGCTTACAATCTAATTTTGACGTCTTATCAATTCATAGACACACGGTGTTCGAGCTGGGCAACAAAGTGCTAAGAAGGCTATTGGTTTCATAGAGGTATATCCTCAAAATCATTTAATGGAGAGGATTGGTTCTACTCTTATTGATATGGTTTTGTAAATTGGAATATAACTACAGGCGATTGTGCTTATTGGAAAGGAAGAAGGTGTTAAAGGTTATTGGAAAGGAAACCTACCTCAGGTACTCACATCCTTTTGGAAAAAAAAAAAAAAAAAAAAAAAAAAAAAAAAAAAAAAAAAGAGTGTGTGTAATTAGTAGAGTTTGATTGGACATAATCTTAAGCCTGAATGTTCCAGGTGATAAGGATCATACCTTATAGCGCGGTCCAGTTGTTTGCATATGAAACATACAAGGTACGTAATCTTTCTGTATCTGAACCTAGTTTCATTCCAAAAGTTTAGATACCGTTTATTCAATGTTTGTTTGTTTTCATTTTCTGAACGTTTTGCCTTTTGATGTTTCATAGAAACTCTTTAGAGGAGAAGACGGTCAATTGTCTGTTCTCGGAAGGCTCGGTGCTGGTGCTTGTGCTGGCATGACGTCTACTCTAGTAAGTAGCGTTGTTTAGAGACCTAAGTGAGTTTGTCTTTCTTAAAACGCCTCAAGACTCAAAATTTACTTAATGCAGATTACATACCCTTTAGATGTGCTGAGGTTGAGGCTAGCTGTTGAACCAGGTTATCGAACCATGTCTCAGGTATGTGATTAAACACCAAATTTACGTTCCATAAGTTGTTCAAGTCTAAATAAGACATGCCACATCTAGGTTGCCCTGAACATGTTGAGGGAGGAAGGACTTGCATCATTCTATAACGGTCTCGGTCCTTCGCTTTTAAGTATAGCTCCTTACATTGCCATCAACTTCTGCGTCTTTGATCTGTAAGTCTAGTAACAGTTAAACAGTAGCCCCTGAAAGTGTTTTTAGTCAATTGTTTTACATTTTTGATATTGTATATACGTATATCCGCAGGGTAAAGAAATCTTTGCCAGAGAAGTATCAAAAGAAGACACAATCATCTTTGTTAACAGCAGTAGTCGCAGCTGCTATTGCTACCGGCACTTGCTATCCCTTGGATACCATTAGAAGACAGATGCAACTGAAGGGCACTCCATATAAATCCGTATTAGACGCTTTCTCAGGTAAGACACCCTTTCCCCATCAGAACTCAAGAGAGTTAGTAGTTTCTGGTGACTGACCGGTTTGTCCGATAGGTATCATTGAGCGTGAAGGAGTTATTGGCTTGTACCGTGGCTTTGTCCCCAATGCCCTCAAAAGCATGCCAAACAGCAGGTAATTACTTACTAGTGATAAAAAGCTTTTTTTTTTTGTTTTTTGGTTTCATTTTCTTCTTGTTCCAGTATTAACAATTCGGAATTGTGTTTCATGTTGTTTCAGTATTAAGCTTACAACATTCGACATCGTCAAGAAACTGATTGCAGCAAGTGAGAAGGAGTTCCAAAGAATCGCTGATGATAATCGGAAGAAAGCAAGTCCTAATCCAACAGATGAACAAACCTGAACAAACCGCCGTTTTGGATCTCTCATTATTAATCGTTATCTCATGATCTTTTTGTGTGTTTTGTAATTTTGAATGTGTGTGGTCTAAATTTTGTTCAACTGAATCATGAAGCACAGAGAGTGTACGTCTGTTTATGGTAATAAATGAATGTCTGTTTGTAGCAGTCGTCGATCGTCACCCGATATATCCCGGTTTGGTTTAACGTATAAACATTTCGAATCGGTTTGACGTGGTAAGCTATCGTTTAAACGACAGCGTTTTTCAAAAGGGGGCGGAATCGGGGCTATCTTGTATTTGGCGGTTGAAGAAGACGAGGAGATATATTGAGCGTTTCAGAGGGAAGTAGTCGACGAAGGAAGTGTCTCATGTCCTTCTCCACACCATCCCTAATTCTAAAAAACTATCTTCTGTCGTCATGTACTGTACTTTGCGATTTCCGATGCCTCTTCACGTTCCCCGAACTCGAACAATGGCTAGCTGTAAGCCGAAACGACGCCGTTTGCAGCATCTGCGATGCTGTGCTCAGTCTAGTCTTGGTGAAGGTGACGAAGACGAAGGAAGAGAAGAGGCCGATGATCAGAGGTGGTGATGCATTTTATTTATTTTCACTGGAGAGAATGGATTTTATTAATTTACGGATGATGGATGATGATTGCTCATTCATTAGTGTTGGAGTTGAAGGATTAGTATCGATTGTAGTGGAAAGATACGGAAATGGCACTTCGAAAAGGTGAGCTACAGGCTTCTCATGTACTCTTTTATTAGCTGAATAAGATTCATCTGTACTCTTTTATCTAAGTAAAACATTTTGTACAGATATTTGCTAGATGATGACGACTCGCCTTTACAAGGCTTTCTCGAAGACCAAGAGCGTGAAGCTAAGCCTGATAACAAATCAAAAACGAACACGCTTTGGCTTCCTGATGCTGTCAAGGATTTTGTTTTTCCCACCGGTTTTCCCGGTACTTCTTAGCTGCCTTTTCCTTGTTTTTTTTTTTTTTGGAATCTCAGCTCGCACAAGTTTTGTCATCTTATTGAGAGTTAATCTCTCATGTCAGGGTCTGTTTCGGATGACTACTTGGACTACATGCTGTGGCAGTTCCCTACCAATGTTACCGGCTGGATTTGTAATGTATTAGTCACCTCAAGTCTTCTCAAGGCATGTCCCTCGGAATTTCTAATTTATTATTGCCTTTGTCTTATCCTTGCTAGTTGCTACAAACTGCTAAGGTCTTGATAATGTTGCAACAATGCAGGCGGTTGGCGTTGGCTCTTTCTCAGGAACATCTGCTGCCGCTACTGCTGCTGCTTCCGCTGCAGCCATCAGGTTTACTTTTTGTGTGATTGCAAACTTTTTCTTCTTATAGATTTTTCAAACGGCATGTGTTGTCTCTTCAGATGGGTGTCCAAGGATGGAATTGGAGCTCTTGGCCGTCTCCTTATTGGTAGGGAAACCATGGCAAGATTAATAAATGTCCATGGAGTTATCCTAGAATCTCTTCAGTAACAAGGGTATTTTTTCCAGGTGGACGATTTGGTAGTCTTTTTGACGATGATCCTAAGCAATGGCGCATGTATGCAGATTTTATTGGCAGTGCTGGAAGGTTTGTAGTAGACTATTTTAATTCTTGGTTTGGTTCAAACTATGTATAGCATCAATCTGCGGTTTTGTTTTGCAGCTTCTTTGACCTGGCGACACAACTATATCCAGCCCAGTTCCTACTCTTGGCATCCACGGGGAATCTTGCCAAGGTATTCTTTATTGCAGTTCCCCTTTTCCTGGGCAGCTTTAAATCCATGTACTAAGATTTTCAGTTTGACATAGGCTGTGGCTAGAGGATTGAGGGACCCTTCATTCAGGGTGATTCAGAATCATTTTGCCATCTCAGGAAATCTAGGAGAAGTAGCAGCCAAGGTATGCTAGTCATGCGTCTGTAATCAATAACCCAAATACAAGCGCATGGAGTAGCTATGTGTTCCCTCTTTTAGCTGAGTATCTAATTTTTGTTCAACGTCTCAGGAAGAAGTGTGGGAAGTTGCTGCTCAGCTAATTGGTCTTGGTCTCGGCATTCTGATCATTGTATGTTACTTGTTTGTTGGCCCATTTCCTCAGTTCCATTCATTACAAGTCCCCATTGGATCTCGTTAGAATCATTGTATTGGTTTCATGTTGAGCGTTTGTATACTATAATCTTGATGCAGGACACGCCGGGCCTTGTAAAGTCATTTCCCTTTGTGTCACTTACATGGACGAGCATAAGAATTGTTCATCTCTGGCTACGCTACCAGTCGCTTGCAGTTCTACGATTTAACACTGTAAGAGCTTTGAGATTGATTTTCTTATAACCCCAACATGAGGAAAGCTAAGCTCAGATAATATGAAAAAACTTTGATTTGAAATATTGACAGGTAAATCTCAAGCGTGCTCGCATCCTGGTACAATCTCATGTTGTGCACTCCATTGTAACGGGTAAGAATGTTCCTCCCTTCTTTTCCAGCTTATTATTCAACCACCAAGTAAGGCCCATCTTTCTCTCTTCACAGGATATGTTGACTGCAACAAGCGAGAAAACATTTTGTTATGGCAGAGATTCATGAAGCCTCGGATCATCTTTGGTGTGTCTCTTGAGGAAGTATCTGGTCTGGAGAAGTCTGTTTTTAAGGTAATCTTCTCCTTTCGTTTTAACCACATCCATAGATACTCTTGAGAGAATCTTCTATTTGTAAATCCAAGTTCCCCCAAACCTTGACTTTTCTAGGTCAAAGCACTCCTTAAGATATACACAAAGGAGAAATATATTCTGACGTTGAATAAGATGGACAAGGATACTGAGTTTTCTGTATCCTTTAAGGTATGTGCGTGACCCAATATAAAAAGACTTATCCGTTTCTCTTTAACTAATAAACGAAACACCAGACTTGCATATATCGGACTCAATCACGATTCCTCCTTGCAGTGTGAGAAAAGAATTCAGAAAACATTACTCTTTTGTTTTTTGTCTCTCAAGGAAGCTGATATATATATTCATTGGTGGTTTAATTAGTTTAGCATATAATGCAGGTGAATGCCACAAGCAGAGACGTGTTGAGATGTCTTTGGCAAGCATATTGGTTATATGAGAACATGGAAAATAGGTTTAAAGACAAAGATAGTGTGTTCCACTGGCTGAAGCAAAGCTTGTCGGAGATGGACAGCAAGTTTGATGATTTCTTGTTCAAGTTGGATACTGCTGGATGGAATCTGCGTGAATCTAACTTGAAGATTCCAAACCAAATCCTCATCGACCACGAAATGATCGATTGATTTCCAAGGAGAGTCATCACACAATCTCTTGAACAAAATAAAATAACACTGAGGTAAATAATACCAAACCCTGTCAATTTGATTATAAAGTAATCTATTATCTTTGAAATCAAGTGAATCTAGGTGATTTACAGAATATCAAAGTTTGGTACAACTAACAGTTACGACTTAGGATATATCAGGAATCGTATGGCAACTTGTACTTGTATGACATGAACATGATCCATATAAAATATAGAGGATAAAAGTATTAATAATATCTTCTATTAAGTGTGGATAATGGGACAAATGGTGAGGTATTTTTTTGACAAAAACAAATGGTGAGGTATTAGGAGAATGATTGTGATTATGCCTCCTTTGTTTGTACTTGAATCGTCACCAGTTTTGTGCTTGCGTTTCTTTTAGAGATTTAGAGGATGTGGTCCTCCGGAATTAAAACAAAAAAATACAACATTTTATAATTTGATTTGTATAATAGAACCACAAATGTCTCTCAGCTCAGCGATTATTATCTAAATTATGTATAAATTTAATTAGAAGGAAATTATCACAAACATGTATATTTCTGATTGTAGCTTAATTTTTTATATTTTTTATCCAAGTTGATTTTATTTAGTAACCATTTACGACTTTAATATGTTACTTGTACTCTAGTGATCTAAACTACTACATCAAATCTTATTTAATTTGCTATTCTATGAGAAGAAAAAAGTTAAGTTGCTTTATTCATTTTATCATTAGCAAGTTGAATTAGCGGTTTGATGTGAGTGATTATCGCTATTTATTTATGCTAATAATGATAATCACTCATGTCACCAATATTACTATTATGGTTTAAATCTTTTTCCCTTATCCATCCGTATTCATTTCATTATGTAAAAAGCACACGTAGGTCACATAAGTATCTTAAATAAAGTTATGTTATACATGGCATTTGGAGATCCAAGCATGCAAATATTCCATAAACGCTCCAGGGTTAATGCGATTAATACTGCATTAAATTCTGGTAATACATTTTGGGGTCCACTATGGAAACCGGGACACGTCAAAACTAGCGCTTGAGTTACATAACGCTTATGTATTGCACCACGTGTCCTGGTCCCCACTGAAGCAAAAACACACGTCGGTCATATATTTCTAGCCTCACCACAATGAAGCTAGTAGCCTCACACCGCCGCCTAGAGCAGTGACACACGTCCTGTCACCCGCATGTCACTCAATAATTTTATCATATTTTCATTAAAAATAAACAATATTATCTTAATCTCTTTGTTAGGTGGTGGATCCTTACGGAGGGCTTTATAGTAATTCACAGAGTCGCACAAAGCTTTATTTGGAATGTCTATTTTTAAGCTTAAGCAGAGAATTAAATTGTTGGCGTTCCTTCTTGAACAAAGAAAGCTTTAGACGCTCCCTTTTGCATATTTGATCTTACGTGTGCGCTACGCGAATTTAGCAACTCTTTCTCTTTCTCTCTCCTTGTCGCTACCTCTTGGTTGAGTAAAGTAAATCTCAAAAAAATATTTCCATGGAAATGGGAGAGAGAATCGATTCGAGTTGTTAGGGTTTGCGATCTTTTAGGCTTGTGTCGGTGTAGTTGATCTCGAGGAAACAAAAAAAAAAAGGTTAGGGTTTTATTTACTAGCATCCGGAAGCTGGTTTATGTTGGATAGTGTCCTCGCAAAATGCGAAAATCGTTCAAAGATTCACTCAAAGCTCTCGAAGCTGATATCCAGTTCGCCAACACCCTGTAAGTCTCTCTCTCTCTCTCTCTATCTCTCTCTCTCTCTCTGTATGGATGTTTCGGTGGAATCTGGTCGTGTTCTTAGTTGATAGTGGTTGATCGCTTCGGAATTATTTATTGTTTCATGTCTTAAAAGAGCTTTTGAGTGTGTATTTCGGTTTGCCCATTGGTTGAGTCGCTGATTGTATTCTCCTCCGATTCAATAAATCAGACTGTTTACACAATTTTGAGTTGTATCGAAGTTTCCAGATGTTTTGTTTTTTTTTTCAGTTTGGTACTTGCTTTTGAATCTGAATCTCTTGTTGTCTGCTGGGTAAGGTTTGTGTGCTGATGTCAGAATAAGTATGAGACTTTGCGTTGACGCGAGCTGATAAAGTCCAGTTTATACCTTGACGAGTCTCAGACGCCACCACTGTTGGTCAATTTTGTAGTCTGTGAAGAAACATGTATTGTAATATAATTTGCAGGGCATCTGAGTATCGAGAGGAGTACGATGGTGGGTGCGTGCAGATGAGATTATCGTACAGCCCGGCGGCTCATCTCTTTCTCTTCCTTCTTCAGTGGACAGATTGTCATTTCGCTGGCGCTTTGGGATTGCTTAGGATCCTTATTTATAAGGTGATTTGTTTGCTGCAGCTTATCATATTGGTTATTGATCCTCTGTTCTTGTCTGCCTGATATATCTCTGTCTGTTTTCTTTTAGGCATACGTTGATGGGAAGACCACGATGTCGCTACATGAACGCAAAGCTAGTATCAAAGAATTCTATGGTAATAATGAATGTCATTGTTAATAACTCTATAGTGTGTAAACAAAGTAAATTAGACATTGATTGATTCTGTTATGACTAAAAAATTGGACAGATGTGTTGTTTCCTTCCCTATTGCAACTTCACGGAGGGATATCCGATGTAGAAGAAAGGAAACAAAAGGAGGTATGCGACAAAAGATACCGGAAAAAGGACAGAACGGATAAAGGAAAGATGTCAGAGATCGATTTGGAGAGGGAACAAGAGTGTGGCATTTGCTTGGAGATTCGAAATAAAGTTGTTCTTCCTACTTGCAACCACTCTATGTGTATCAATTGCTACAGAAACTGGTAAAACAAAAAAACAAAAAGAAAGAAAAACTCTTCTCTTTTTATACTGTTTTCTTCACCATTACAAGAAATTAATCCGATGTTTGTGTGTTTGAAACAGGCGTGCGCGGTCACAATCGTGCCCGTTCTGTCGAGGAAGCTTGAAGAGAGTGAACTCTGGGGATCTGTGGGTTTACACTTCGATCAAAGAGATCGTGGAGTTACCGGCGATTTACATGGAGAATCTGAAGAGGCTGTTAATCTACATTGACAAGTTGCCTCTCGTTGCTTCTGACCCAACCCTTGTCCCTTACGCTCCTCTTCCTCGGTGAAACATTTGCATCTCTCTCTCTCTCTCTCTCTCTTTGTTTTGCACATAGCAATTTCTATCAATATTTCATCTCTTCCTCCCCACCACTTTGTTGTATATATTATGTCTTTCTTTCTCTCCTTGTGCTTTAGTTATCTCTTTTTCTCTTCTCAGTTTTCTGCAGTCTCTGATTTGGATTTGTGTACAACAAACCAAACCACTGGTTATTGACATTGATAGATCCAAAATTTAAGTATCTTTAATTTACATTTGCTGATTGGTTGGTACTTAATCACATTGTTGGTTCGTCTTGGACTATGAACTGTAGGAACAGATTTGTTTTACGTTCAGTAATAGATTTGTTCAGTTTATTGTCGGATATGAAAAGATAAAACTTTATTGGGAAAATCCCAGAAAAAACCATCAAAATGGCAATCACTCCCACTTTAAACCTCCAAAGTTTCTTACTTCCACTTTAAACCATCAAAGTGGCAATATTTCCTTTTAAACCTTTAATTTGGCTATTAATTTCGCAACTCTCTAACTTTGGACGGAACAATTAACAACGTAAACAGAATACTAACACCTTCCATTTTTCCGTTCAAGTGTGTCTGTTTCTAATTTTTTTTTTTTTGTTTAAAACGTAATTGTTATATACATACTTTAATATTAAACAAATCAAAAAATCAAAAATAGAAAATAAATAAAACGAAAGAGAAATCCCTAAATATGGGTTAGGACTCATGGGGGAAAAGAATAGAGAAGCTCCTTAAACAACGAGTGAAGTAAAAGATTTGGGTTAGAATATTTCAACACATAATCGAGTCTAAAGCATATTCGTGATGTCAATTCGAAGCATGGGTTAGTGTTAGAGTTCAAATTTGTCGAGCACAAAAGAGGATTTGGGAGAAGAGCATATGCGATAAAGTTATAGGTTCGTTCCATCACTAACTCATTTTTTTTAGTTGAGATTTTATAAATTACAAGTATAGGTGCAGAGAGAAAAGGTTAGCAAATACGATTTGTTTTGACTGATTGGATCTGCTTCTTTAAAAAAAAATACAGTTTAAAACTTTTGTTGTTGTTTGATTTAGGAGGAAGAAGAGGAAGAGATTCTTACGTGTTAAGGAAAAGCTATAAGAAATCAAAATGAGGTATGGGTTACCTTATAGGTTGTCTATACGTTTTTTCTTATGTGAGCTTTTAAAAAAATGAATTTTGATTGTAAGCTTTCAATGGTGACTGATATTTTGTTTTAAATTTTCTGTTAATAATCAGTGATGAGCAGTTGATAAAACTCACAATCCACTATGGAGGAACAATGGCGAAAGAAGATGAAGATTTTAACTATCATGAAGAATTGGGTTATAAGACTGTATTTTGGAAATTGTCAGAGATTAGATGGCTGAAGTTCGAAGAGTTCATTATGTCTCAACGCATGAAAATGCTGTTAAAATTGATTTGGTTCAAAAAAGCAAGTGAAGAGATGAATATGATGAAGTATGTGTTTAATACCCTTAATCTTAATAGTGATATGGAGGAGCTATCTTCTGCAGCAAAATCAGCATGTGAGGTTGATGTATTTCTGGAACTCAGTTGTGGTGTAGATGATGGTTATGAACCGGATCAAGATGAGCGGATGGTAAAAGAAGGAGATGAATCCGGTGATGATGATGATTCAGATGAAGAAGAAAAGCCGCCCAAGGAAGATGATGACCCTGAGGAATCTGAGGATGAAGTACCTGTAAAAGAGAAAGAGAAAGATGGTGATAGTGATGATTTGAATGAAATGCAAAATCATGAGGATGAAAATCAGAATGAAGCAGAGGTTTTGATTGAAAATCAAAGTGCAGTTGTAAAGCTTGCTAAGGTTGATAAAGGGGATGATGTTTTTATAGATGCAGGAAATGGTGGTGATGATGATAGGTTTCAATCTGTGTTTGAGGAAGGCGAGAGGAGAAATGCTGAATTAGATGAAACAACTCGTAAACTTGCGGAAGAGCAGGCAGCTGAAGAAAGAGAAGACGAAACTGATCCAGAATTTGGATTAGAAGATGTTAACTATCCAGATACTCCATTAGATACAGATGAAGAGTGGGAGCAATGGAAGAATCCAAAAAGAGAAAAAGGAAAAGAGAAGTTTCATGGAGATTTGGACAAAGAGCCTTACATTTGGTTGTTTCAGACATTCAACAGTGGATTAGAGTTTAAAGACCAGCTATTGAGGTATTCTTTGAATACTCAGTTTGATGTTAAAATGGCCAAGTCTGAAGCAAATAGGATAGCCGCTGTTTGTTGCAAGAAAAAATGCCCTTGGAAAGTGTTTTGTTCGGTTGAAAAACCATTGAACAAGTGGATGGTGAAAGTTTGTCACTACAAGCACAATCATGGGAAATCAAGTAGAGTTTCAATGTTGAAGCAAGGTGTTATTGGAGGGTTATTCAGAGAAGAAATAAGAAGAAATGTCAACTTGCAGGCTAATGAGATAAAAGACATCATCAAAGAACGATATAATATTGTTGTCAATATATCAAAGTGTTATAAAGGAAGACAGATTGCTTTGGATTCAGTCCTCCAAGCTCAGGCAATTCAATTTGGCAAGCTGTGGGATTATGAGGCTGAACTTATAAGATCAAACAAGGGTATCACCACTGAGATTCTAACTGTTGACACCAATGGTAGACAACAATTCCAATGCTTTTATATCTGTTTTGAGGTATTTCGGGAGACTTGGAAGAATTGTTGTAGACCTGTAATTGGCTTGGATGGATGCTTTTTAAAGTGGGATTTAGAGGGTGATTTGCTTGCAGCTGTTGGGAGAGATGCAGATAACAAGATGTATCCAATAGCTTGGGCTGTTGTAACAGGTGAAAACAAGGACACTTGGGGATGGTTTATTCAGAAGCTTAAGAAAGATTTACACTTGGGAGTAGGCGACAAACTTACCATAATTTCTGATAAACAGAAGGTAATCCTTGTATTTATTTCAATCTTGAACAGACAGATTTGAACTAACCTTCAATTTGCTTACTGTTTTTCAGGGTCTTGTTCATGCTATAGCCAATGAACTTCCTCAGGCAGAGCATCGTATGTGTGCAAGACATATATACGCTAATTGGAAGAAATCATTCTCGAGGTCAGAATATAAGAACTTGTTTTGGGGTGTTGCTTACAGCTATCATGAAGGAGAGTTTGAGGAGAGTATGAAGAAAGTATATTCCTATGATCCTTTTGCATATGATTCTTTGCTCAAGACAGAGCCAAAGAGATGGTGTAGAGCATTTTTTGATCCCGAGTCCCATTGTGCTGATGTGCACAACAATCTATCAGAAGCTTTCAATAGGACTATTAAAATGGCAAGAGCCAAGCCTGTCATTAGCATGTTGGAGGATATAAGGAGACAAGCGATGACAAGGATATCACGTAGATGGGAAAAAGTGAAAAATTGTGATTCCTTCCTCACACCAATCACTATGGCTATATTGGAGAAAGCAAGGGTTGGTAAGAAGTATTGCTCAACATTTCGTAGTACCAAATACTTATATGAAGTAAAAGAGTCTGATATTGGCTATACAGTTGACTTATCAACACGCCAATGTGCTTGTCGCCGATGGGACCTTACAGGTTTGTTGGGATCACATTAATTAGGTTGCTTAAATAGTGATTGTCAAATTTTTGCTTAAGTGTTTGTTTTTTATGACAGGAATACCTTGCAAACATGCTGTATGTGTCTTAGATGACAACCAAGAAGATCCTGAGACGCATACGGCGAACTATTATGAAACTTCCTTCTTGAAGAACACATATATGGATAACATCAGGCCTGTCAACGGTGAACAACTGTGGAATAAATTAGGAAAGCTTCCTATTGCGATTCCTGACATCCGAAAGCCAAGAGGTAGACCTAAAAACCGTGACCGGAAAAAAGAGCCTTTTGAATCACTCCAGAATGCCGGAAAATCAACCAGACATGGTAGAGTACCACATTGCAGCCGTTGTGGTGAAACTGGACATATTAAGAGTTCATGCAAAAATGAACAAGTAGTTATGGAGGGACCAAAAAACAAACGTGGTAGACCATGTAAACAGCCAAATGAGGTAGTTTCTTGCTTCTTTTTATAGCTTTTTAGTTTCATTTTCTGGTTTCATTATTTTTTCGAATGATGTGTTTGTGTTTTCCTGAATTAGTTTCCACCAATGCGTCAACCAAAGCCAAGAAAAAAGAGAGTCATTCAACCTGGTGGCTCCCAGCCTTTACCAACCGGTGAATCTACAAACATTCAAGTTGGTGGAAGTAGCTCTCAGCCTTTACAACCACATCAATTAACTACTGAATTTCCTGCTGCTTCTAGTGCACCTCAGCCTTCAGTCTCTTCTAAGAAACCAACGTCGAAGAAGCGTGGACCATTGAAGACAAGGAAGATGGAAAACATTCCAAGAGGAGTTGGAATGTTTTATAGTCCCTACACAGGCAAGGCTTTTGAAGTGTTTGGCGACAGAGTCTATGATAGGTCCAACAATGACCCTCAACCTCCATGATCATAGGTCCAATGTTCTTTAGTTTGCACTTATGCTTTTTTTTTTATGCACGTATGCTATCTTTTGTCTTTTAGTATGATACTTTTGCATGTCTTTTGGTATGACACTTTTATTAATTCATTTAAACAAGCTGATACATAACCAAAGAGCTAACATACATAAAGACAAAGAACTAACTTTAAAATCAGAATAAGAAAATTGATTCTAATTTCTAGAATAAGAAAACAAGCGAGAAAGTCATTACAGAATACGAACCATAAACTTAGTGATAAGAAAATTGATTCTAATTTCTAGAATAAGAAAACAAGCGAGAAAGTCATTAAAGAATACGAACCATAAACTTAGTGGAGACAAAGAGAGGAAGAGGGGTACGCACAGAAGAACTTCACGAAACCTAACCCCGATTTGGGGATTTCTCTTTCTTTTTTCTTTTTTTTCTTTTTCTGCTTTTTTGTTTGATATTAAAGTAGTCAAATAACAATTATCCCCTTTTAAAACAAAATAAATTAAAAAATAAAGAACACACTTAAACCGTTAAACGGAAAAATGGAAGGTGTTAGTGTTCTGTTTACGTCGTTAATTATTCTATCCAAGATTAGGGAGTTGCGAAATTGGGAGCCAAATTAAAGGTTTAAAAAGAAATATTGCCACTTTGATGGTTTAAAGTGGAAGTCAAAAACCTTGGAGGTTTAAAGTGGAAGTGGTTCCCACTTTGAAGGTTTTTTTTGGGATTTTCCCAAACTTTATTTGATCTCGGTTCAGTTGTTTGTTTGATCTGCTTTTTGGGGAAATTTTGGTTTCGGTATGGTTCAATTAGTTAAATCGTAAAATCTTTATTTGAATGAAAACATCAGACACCGGTAGGCTGGTTAGCAAAATGGGAAAGTATGACACAGTTACACGTGGCTTTTTGTTATTCGATGAGAGCTTATTTGTACCCAATCAGATTATAGCTCATCTAGATTCTACTGAAACTAGGGGTGGGCACGGAGCGGATATCCGGAAAATATCCGTGATCCGTGATCCGCTCCGGCTCATCCGGATATTTGATTCTGTGAACCGATCCGATCCGAAAGTTTTCGGATATCCGGATTTCCGGATATCCGTAAAAAAATTAAATATCCGCGGATATCCGATCCGATCCGTAAATTTTTTTTTTTTTTAAAACTAGAAACATATATTAATTATAAATAATTGAAAAGTATATAGATACATCCCTATATATATTATTGTTTCATAAATTATAATATGTATTTAAAAATAAGTTCTAAAAACGTAAATTAATCGATCACAACGGTACCACGAAACACATCATCATTAACATTAAAACATAATGCAAAAATAATTTTAAAATTTTAAACATATTATTTGTTAATTTTTTTTATTTAGTCACAATATTTCTAATTTTAAAGTAATTAAATAAGCTACTGCTATGTTATTAAACTTTTTTACTGTATAAATGAGTGGATTATAATTGTGAAGACAATATTTTTGTTGTTTTGTATGTTTCGAAAGACAAAAATAACAAATTTCTTACTATAATATGTATCTATATACGTAATTATTATAATATACGGATCGGATCGGATATTCGGTTTAAAAAAAATAATATTTGCTATTTGCTCCGTTTTTGACGGATATTGAATTTTAGTATTTGCTTTGCTTTATATCGTTACGGTTATCCTGATTTTTCGGATCGAATCGAAGCGGATAACGAATCGAAGCGGATATAGCGGATAATTTGCCCAGGCCTAACTGAAACATCACCAGATAACTCTGAATTTGATAGATAAGGTTGATTCCGTTCTTCACCGTCAGATGGATTTGTCACTAGATCCAACGGTTATCATCGTCTTCCCAAGATCGCCCAGCTCCAAGAAAGAAATCATCATCCCCATGCACCTATAACCGTGGTTTAAGAAACGAAAAACTTTCTTCTATCATCTGAAAATCAAGCAATCGCTGTGATATAACAAAACGTTGCCGGAGATGGCCGCAACTTCCACCGCTGCCGCTGCTTCTGCTTCTGCTTCATCCATCATGGGTACTCGGGTGATTCCCGATATCCATTCCGGTTCAGGTCGGTTCACAGCCCGGTTTGGGTTTGGAAAGAAGAAGGCAGCTCCCAAAAAGAAAGCGACGGTGACTTCGGACCGGCCTCTGTGGTTCCCAGGCGCCAAATCTCCTGACTGGCTCGATGGTTCGTTGGTTGGAGATTACGGCTTTGATCCTTTTGGTTTAGGTAAACCGGCTGAGTATCTCCAATTCGATATAGATTCACTAGACCAGAATCTGGCTAAGAACTTAGCCGGAGACGTGATCGGAACCCGTACGGAAGAGGCGGCCCCCAAATCGACGCCGTTTCAGCCCTACAGTGAGGTGTTCGGAATCCAGAGGTTCAGGGAATGCGAGCTGATTCACGGACGGTGGGCGATGCTCGCCACTCTCGGCGCTCTCTCCGTCGAATGGCTCACCGGCGTCACCTGGCAAGACGCCGGAAAGGTATGTCGCTTTTTTCTCGCCGGAAGTTTCGATAAGAAATCGGTTAATCAGATGATGTTACCTTGAAAATCGGTTATTTAGATTTGGGTTCAGCGAGTTATCCAATAATTGCGTTGCGTTTGTGACTCAGATATAAACGCGGCTAGGAGACATTTCTCCCAATAGTGAATTTTGCGTTAGCTTTGAGAGTTTGAGATTCTAATCAAAGTAATGGTAATTGATGATAACAAAATTTCAGGTGGAGCTTGTGGATGGATCGTCCTACTTGGGGCAGCCACTACCGTTCTCGATCTCGACATTGATATGGATCGAGGTGTTAGTGATCGGCTACATCGAGTTCCAACGCAACGCCGAGCTTGACTCAGAGAAGCGTCTGTACCCAGGAGGCAAATTCTTCGACCCGCTGGGTTTAGCAGCTGATCCAGAGAAGACGGCTCAGCTTCAATTAGCAGAGATCAAGCACGCGCGTCTTGCGATGGTGGCGTTTTTGGGATTCGCGGTTCAAGCGGCTGCAACTGGTAAAGGTCCACTCAACAATTGGGCTACTCACCTCAGTGATCCACTCCACACCACCATCATCGATACCTTCTCCTCCTCTTAAGTCTTAAAATCAATTCCCTCCCCCCATGATCTATCAATCTGATCGTAAATGTAATTTTCGTTATGAAAAAAAAAAAAAAAAAAAAAGAAGTTGGACCTTTTTGTATAAACAGAGCTGTATGAGACTGAATTGCGTTCGGCGTTTTGAGTTTGAACTGGTTTTGGGCTTTTCTTCGTTTAGTGTATCTACCTGTTTGGGCCAGGACAGTCTATCGGCCTAATTGTCCTTCCAAATTTAATAATTGAATATGCTATATCAGATGTCAGATGATGTCTTGCCAATTTCGGGATGAACATGGAGATTTGTCTTCTGAAGTCTTGTCGAAAACGATGACGTATGCCTCCTGTCACTGTTCCGTGATTTGGGAGGACGTTTAATTAACGTGTTCGTATTATTCTCGATTTTGACACATACATCTTAGCAGGTTCCATTCAATTACTTACCGGATTAAAAAAGTTTACAAAAATGACTTCAAATTATTGTACGAAAGACTTTATCAATCGATTGTCATATCCCCATAAGAGATACTCCTTGAGGATCGTCTTAATCAATTATAAAGAAAATTTATATATGTAGCCAGTATATACAAATGGCTAATTCAACGATCAAAAATGGACAGGTCCGTTTATATAATAAACCGAATAAACTAACAAAGTTTGTATCCTTTCCCCGGGACCATAAGGAAGACATACGGATTATAAGTTTGAATAGTATATGGATGAATAGTTACTGCAACATATTCCAGACATTTCCCATTTCCCAAGTTATCATTTAGTTATAAGAATTTCAATCTCTCGACTGAAGTAGATAAGTTAAAATTTGGGATTGTTTTGGTATCAGTCGCGATCCAAATTTTAACTTGGGAAAATTTTCACATATCTTAGGAAATTGGGAAGAAAAAAGACAATAAGTTAGTTTGGGAAATTTTTATTATTTTCGTCAGCAACATATTATTGTATGGATCTTTTATTGCTTGAACTAGTTCCGTTTTGACAAATTCCGCGTTTACTTAGACTTCCTTGTTTTGTATTCTTTTGCCTTCAGAACCAAAAAGAGATCTATGACTATAAAAATAGTCAAAATGGACTTAGACATGTGTTTAAACCTTAAAATATAAAAGGGAAAGCTTCCAATGACTATTTCTCAAGTCCACCATTATAGGTGTCTTCTCTTATTATCAGCCACATATAATTTTTCTAAATACAACCCTTTCTAGCGAGTCCAAGTTTCTCATATAATCGTAATCGATTTGACTTAGTTTCGATTATGTCCATCTGTTAACTCGTTTGATTATCCTTATTACGTAGTACTGGATTCCATTACGTCATACCGTCACGTAAGATAAACTCTACATAACCTCACTTATTCGGACCAGTTCTACTACATGACAACGGCGGCTTCATCCATTACTTCTTAATAGATTGTTGGGTGTAATTTGGGGGAATTGTAGTAGCTTTGCCCTCAAGCTAACTTCTAGTATTTTGATTTCGAAAATTTGACTAAAGTATTGTAACACAAATAGACGTTCCAACAATTTTGTTTTTAAAAATAGGTTTTGATTATTTGTTCATTTAATATTGTTCAATCTACTACTATTAAATTCTTAGCTATACCCTGTTTAGCTTTGACTAGATTGGTTGAAAACAAATAAACAATACCCGTAGCGTTAAAAACGAGAAATGCCAAAACATCATAACAAGATTAAAAGAAAAGTGAAAAAGCTTACGAGTTACAACGAAAACGAAAAGAAGCTCCAACTAATTACCCCAAAATAATAATAAAATAAAACCGTGAATCTGCACTATCTACCACTGATAACAGAAGTCGAAGTCGTGACGGAGAAAGATGCGACTGAGCTCGAAGCATTATCCGACGAAACACATGCTTCAAATTTGGATCCGAAATCGCTTCTCGAAGAATGTGAGTATCCCCAATGGTCGTCAATCTCAGGAACATCTTCGTCTCCGTTCATATACCTAAGCACCGCTCTCATCGATGGCCGAGACGCCGGTCTTTGATGGCAACACAGCAATCCTACGGAGAGAGCTAGCTTTGCCTCTCCACCATCGTAAGCTGATCCGAGTCTCGGATCTACCGCAGGGAGAATCTCACCACTCGCGTACAGTTCCATAACCCAATCGGCCAAGAAGAAGCTCCTGGAATCCGTCGGTCTTCTCCCGGAGACGATCTCTAATAGCAAAATGCCAAACGCGTAAACATCAGACGCAGACGAGGAGTTTCCGTTACGAGTGAGCTCCGGCGCCATATACCCAATCGTTCCGACGACTACAGTGGTGTGCGACTGCGATCCTCGTTCGTAAAGCCTCGCGAGCCCGAAATCTCCCAATCGAGGGTTCATGTCATCGTCAATTAGAACGTTGCTAGGTTTCACGTCTCTGTGAATCACAATTTTCTCCCATTCTTCGTGGAGATACAGCAATCCAGCCGCGATTCCTTTCGCGATCTGAAAACGCGCGTTCCAGGACAAAACGGCGCCGCTTTGTCTGGGTATACTGTAGAGCAGCGAGTCTAAGCTTCCGTTGGGGATATAATCGTAAATCAGCAAGAGGTCGTTTTTGTGTTTGCACCATCCTTGAAGGTTGACCAGATTCTTAGACCATCTCCAGCGGCGGTTTATAACATGGTTTATAAGAAATTTTTAGCTGAAATACAGAATTAAAAAAAGATAAAAGAAATTAAAACTTATAAACCAACTCTTAGCAAGAGTTTTTTGGCTGGGTTTTAAACTTGCCACGTGTCGGGACGGAATAAATCCACCCTCTGAAAACGCGTTTATTTTTTTTTCCTCTCTTCTCTCTCTCTCTCTCTCTCTCTCTCTCTTTTTCGTTCTTTCCGGAAACGAATCAAATCGATTCCGGCGAACCGTTTCCGTCCAACCTCGACTCCGATCGTCGGAGACGGTGTTTGCATGTCTCTTTCTCCATCTCGTTATCTCTCTATCAAAGTTTCTTTGTCTCTCTATCTCTATCTTTCTTCTTCTCTGCCTCCGATCGGAAATCACCATTTCCGCCTCTTCGGATTTCAACGCCGTCGACGGATTGAGGAAGACGCTCGCTTCTTCTACGCCTGGTGCTCTCCCTGGACGCAGATCGGAAAAGATAAGTATCGCTCTTCTCTATTTTCTCTTCTCTTATTGATTGCTTTGCATGTTTATGATTTCGTTTTGAGTTCCCTGCGATTTCGTGTTTTGTTTATTTGAATTGGAAAGTTATGCAATTTTACGCTGCCTGTTTGATTTGTTGCTTCATCAAGCGGTTCATAGATGCCTGTTTTTTTCGAGCCTTGGTATTGGATTTGGATTCTCTGTGGGGTTTGTGAAGGTGGGAAGCATCATAGAACTGAGACTTATCCTGATCCAGTAAGTCTATCTTGTTTCATTCGATTTCTGTAATGTATTTTGCTTTACATTAATCAATTATGTGTGTGATTTTCGAAACTTTGATGTTCAACATGTTTTGGAACTCTGCTACTATTCTTGTTGCATAATAATCTCATTGTTGTGGAGGGTTATAGGACTTTTTTGTTAACACCAAGAAACCCTCTTTGCATCTTCTTTACTGATTTGTTTTCTGTAAAAAATATGTTTTTTACATGATCAATAAGAAACTGGAAATTAGATTTCTTTTTGATGCATCAGATCGGTTTTCAAATTTGATGAGCTCGGTTTGGAGATAGCAAGAATAGCTTTACCTGCAGCACTTGCTTTAACAGCTGATCCTATTGCATCTCTTGTTGACACTGCCTTCATAGGCCAAATTGGTAACAACACCAACAACAACAACAACAAAATCCAGTCTTACAAAAGTGAAATAATCTTTTAAATCTTAAGTTTCTTGTTTTGGTGATGATTTTACAGGTCCTGTAGAGCTTGCTGCAGTTGGAGTTTCAATTGCTCTGTTTAACCAAGTTTCAAGAATCGCTATCTTCCCACTAGTTAGCATCACAACTTCCTTTGTAGCAGAGGAAGATGCTTGTAGCTCTCAGCAAAGCACAGTCCAGGATCATAAAGAATGTATTGAAACTGGTATTGACAATACCAACGAGGAAACTCAAGAATTGATTCCTGTAAACAACAAAGGTATATATATATATATATATATGATGATGATGTTCATGAGATTGATTGAAATCTTTTTAAATTTTTCTACAGGATTCTCCAATGTTTGAACCTGCTCAGAGATATTTATCTCTAAGATCACTTGGTACACCAGCTGTTCTTCTCTCACTTGCAACACAAGGCGTTTTCCGTGGATTTAAAGACACGACAACTCCATTATATGCAACTGGTAATAATATGCAAGATTTGTAATATGATCAAAGTCCTTGGAAAAACAGAACAAATGCGAAATTTTTATCTAATATTTTGTATTTCTTTTTATGTTTCAAAATTTATTAAATGCAATATATTTTATGTTTTTTATGTATTATGTTCAAAATTATAAATTTTGTAAATTTTTTTTTTTTTTTGTTAAGAACCAAAACAAAAATTTTAGGGATGGAAGAAGAAATAATTAAGAATCAAGGCAAAATTTGTTAGCATTGATTTGCGTGAAAATTAGTAATAAAAAATGTTATGAACCAAAAACAAGAGTTTATGGATGGAGATGGTCTTATGCCTTAACCTTCCTAAACTCTCGATCTCTGCGACAAATTCTCGAACACCTTGCATGCTATTTGGAGTGATCTTCTTCACTGCGATTTGATCAGACGAAGACGCTGAGATGCTTCCTCTGAAAACGGTTCCGAATCCTCCGGTTCCGATGATCCTATTCTCCTTGAATCCATCAGTAGCCGCGTGGAGATCTTTGTATCGAAATCTGTGGGGATGGTCGATTTCCCAATCCTCGAGAATCTCTCCTTGTTGCAATCGCTTCTTATAGATCGCGAAGAAGAACAATAGCGCAAGTAAGATCAGCGTTACGCCCGATAGAGCCACGATCAGAGAGAGGACCTGAGGGTTGTATTTCCCCTTCTTCGCCGTATTCGGCGGCGCACGAGGAAGCTCCGTGAGGTTGAGCGGCTCTGCAAGTGGAGGTTCTCCGCCGCTTGAGAAACTCCAACCCATCACGTAATGTGCACTCGATTGATCTTTCCCCGTCGCTGCGGTGAATCCGACGTACATTTCTTCTTGCACAATTTCTGACAGTTTTGGAACAGGTTTTCGCGAGATCAAAGGCCTTGCGGGTTTAGACTTATCCGCCGGATAAACGGTGAAATTCAGCGTCTGTGTTGGTCCATCGTAATCCAAAAGTGCTTGAATCGGATCGCCACCCTGAAGCGAAAAGTCCTCTTTGCGATCGTCGTTGTCGAAATAAACGACGGGTTCTTGAAAATCCGACGCGAGGTTGTTGAAATTCAGACCGATGTGGTTCCCTGTTCTATCAAAACCGTCACCGAATCCTTGTACCGTGTCGAACTCGACGGCGAAAACGTGATTCGTCGATTTCCCGTCGTTTTTTTTGTTGAGAAGCCCTAAGTACTGCCCCGATTCCGCGTCCGGGCGGTATGGAGTTGGAGATAGCGTGAAAGTGAAGCCGAAACCTCCATTGCTGGAGCTCGTAGGGATTATGACGAAGATGAAAGAAGTGCTGAACGAACCAACTGTGGAATTTTTGTCGAGCAATCTTACCGGTTTATTGTAGAAAGCTGTTCCGGTCACGTTTGGATTTCGGTCCGTAATCCTCAATAGCCCATCAGGTTTGATCATCGCAGTTCCTGCAGTATGAATCTCCGTTCCGTTTCCAGTAAATCCTTTGAACATAAAATTTGTTGTTGAAGTCTCCGTTGTTGTTCTCTGAGCTCGGACAGGGACAGTCAAGTGCAAGAAGAACATAAAAAGGAGCGAGACCATGGATCTATCAGTCCCCATGAACGATCGGTGGATTGGGAACCAAGTATATATATATATATATATGTGGTTTTGAAGAAGAATAAGAAGATAAAAAATAAATGCTTCTTCGAGGTTTAAGGATTAGAGAAGTTCTTATAAGGAGGACAAGAAGAAGAAGAAATTTCAAGTTTTAAACAAGAAATTGCGTATGTTCTTCCTCTTCGTTAGCTGCTTCACATTAACGCCTGTCGAAAATATATGGAACCTCAATGGTGGTTTGTCGCAGAAAGATAAAAACAATAGAAAATAAACATTTTCTATTTATTTCAAACTAATCAATTTTCAATACATTTAACTTGTGGACCAGATATCGTCATTTGTAATTTATTTTAGTTATATTTTATATAAGAAATCAGTGATTTTATGCTTATATTTACGTTGATTTTAAAATCTATCTATAGACTTGTAGTCCTCGAAATAATGTGTTCTTGCTGATTTCCGATTGCAAATTAATTTTTGATTTCGTTCGGTCAATGATTTGATTGGGAATTTGTGAAATGGTGTACAAACGGAAGAGATACGGAGAAAGAAGTTAAATTAAGAAATCGCAAAACATGAATACTGATAATATTGAAAAATAGTAATATAGTTTAGGATGTTGGCACTGCGAAAAATTAATAGTTTTCTCTTAGAAGTCTAACGCGACAAATTCCGTATTTGCTTTGAACCTGCTGATATTATATACTTTTTGGGAGAAAAACCAATAAAAGTTTGACTCTCGGATTGGACATTGTTTGATTTAGGTGAAAACAAATTTTTGGTGATAACTAATTAGATGAGTTCGGAACTTATAGGACTGCGGTAAATTTTCTTCCACCAATGATTGGTAAGATTCATATCGAATGACTTGTGGTCGTTGAAATAAAAAGCTTGTGTTTACCACACAAAGAAAGAAAAAACAACTCACTTATACACGAGTTCGAGTGGTTGGGTCGTATACATCCTTATTAGTTTGAAGTGTTTTAAATTTCCATTTGTGTGATTGTGTTTTTCGTCTTTAACGATGTAGTGTTATCGAATCCTAGTGTCTCTAGAAGATCACGTCATGTGCTCATGTGAGATTGAAAAAAGCAATGCTATCAAATGGCAGATGGTGTTTTAAATTAAAATGGGTTCGATTATTTACTGGATACGAGACAAGTCCAATAGGCTCTTTGAGCCCAAATTCGAATACAGTTCCTCAAAAACCAATTCGTTCCGTTGGATCGAAAAAATCAAAAACAAAAAACAACATTTTCCATCTTTCTCTGATTCTCTCCTGTGATTTCCAAAATTCAAAAGGTTTGAGTGTGTCGAAGTGCCACTACCTACCACTGATAAATGAACTTGAAGAGATCCTCGTGAGAGACGAAGAAGTGTATGAGCTCGAAGCCCTATCCGACGAAACATACCCTCCGAAATTTGTTCGTGAATCCCTTCTTGAAGAATCTGAATATCCCCAGTTTTCGTTAATCTCAGGAACATCTTCGTCTCCGTTCAAATACCTAAGCACCGTTCTCATCGGCGGCCGAGACGCCGGTCTTGGGTGGCAACAGAGCAATCCGACAGCGAGAGCAAGCCCTGCCTCTCCACCGTCGTAACCAGATCCGAGTCTCGGATCGACCGCACCGAGGATCTCACCGCTCACGTGCAATTCCATCACCCAATCGGCTAAGAAGAAGCTTCCGGCGTCCGTGGGTTTTCTCCCGGAGACGATCTCTAACAGTAAAACGCCAAACGCGAAGACGTCGGAAGCCGAGGAGGAGTTTCCGTTACGAGTGAGCTCCGGCGCCATATACCCAATCGTTCCGACGACTACAGTGGTGTGCGACTGCGATCCTCGTTCGTAAAGCCTCGCAAGCCCGAAATCTCCCAATCGAGGGTTCATGTCACCGTCAATCAGAACGTTGCTAGGTTTCACGTCTCTGTGAATCACGATCTGTTCCCATTCCTCGTGGAGATACAGTAGCCCAGACGCGATTCCTTTGGCGATCTGAAAACGCGCGTTCCAGGACAAAACGGCACCGCTTCGTCTGGGTTTACTGTAGAGCAGCGAGTCTAAGCTTCCGTTGGGGATATAATCGTAAATCAGCAAGAGATCGTTTTTGTGTTTGCACCATCCTTGAAGGTTGACCAGATTCTTATGCCTTAACCTTCCTAAACTCTCGATCTCTGCGACAAATTCTCGAACACCTTGCATGCTATTTGGAGTTACCTTCTTCACAGCGATTTGATCAGACGAAGATGTTGAGATGCTTCCTCTGAAAACGGTTCCGAATCCACCGCTTCCGATGATCCTATTCTCCTTGAATCCATCCGTAGCCGCGTGGAGATCTCTGTATCGAAATCTGTGGGGATGATCGATTTCCCAGTCCTCGAGAATCTCCTCTTGTTGCAATCGCTTTTTGTAGATCATGAAGGTTAACAACAACGCCACCATAATCGATATAACAGCCGACAAGGCCACGATCAGAGCGATGACCTTACCATTGTAACCTGATCTCTTCTTCGCCGAATTCGGAGGCGGAGGAGGAAGCTCGGAGAGGTCGAGCGCAGCTGCAAGTGGATGTTCTCCGCCGCTTGAGAAACTCCAACCCATCACGTAATGAGCACTCGATTGATCTCTTCCCGTGGCTGCGGTGAATCCGACGAACATATCTTCTTGCACAATATCTGACAGTTTTGGAACTTGTCGAGAGATCAATGGAATTATTGGTTTAGACCCCAATCTGGTTGGGTGGATAGTGAGGTTGAGCGTTTTGGTTGGTCCGTCGTAGTCAACGAGGACTTGTATTGGCTCGCCCATCAGTTGAAATTCTTCTTTCTTGCCGTCGTTGTTGTAATAAGCCACCGGTTCTTGGACATCTGAAGAGAGACTGTTGAAGTTTAGACCGATGTGGTTGCCTATTCGGTTTGTGCCGTCTTTGAATCCTTGCACCGTGTCGAATTCCACGGCGAAAACGTGGTTGCTCGGATTCCCGTCGTTTCCTTTGTTGAGAATCCCCATATACTGCGCGGGTTCTGCGTCCGTACGGTTTGGGGTTGGAGATAGTGTGAATGTGAAGCCGAAACCTCCATTGTTTGAGCTTGAAGGTATGATGACGAAGACAAAACAAGTGCTAAAGGAACGGACCGTGGAATTACTGTCGAGCAATCTCACCGGTTTGTTGTAGAAAGCTGTACCTACAACGTTCGAGTGTCTATCGGTGAGCCTCAATAGTCCGTTTGGTTTGATGGTTGAATCTCCAACTATCTGTATTTCTGATTGGTTTCCTTTAAAACCTCGGAAAATGAATTCTGTTTCGGTTGTTGCTATCTGAGCTTGAACAAGGATCTCAAGGAAGAGCGCCAACAAGAGTGTGACCATGGATCTTGATTGAACCATAAATGATCAAGAGGTTAGAGGAGGGGGTGACCAAAAAAAGAAAAAAAATTGAGGTGATTTAAGATGTATTATGGTAGAAAAAGTGAAGCAAATAACAGAGATAACGGCTTTGGAAGGAGAAGATGACAACAAGAGACCAGAGAGTCTGGTTTCTCTTACAAATTCGATGATCGAGATGAAGAAGGAGCGAATAAGTAGAAAAAATGACAATAACGTCTTAACCAGCAGTTTTTCTGATAAATAATATAGTTTTATAAAATGATAGTTTAGGATGCTCTACCAACGAGGGAAAGTGTATTAAACTTGTTTTGTTTTGTTTGTAAAGTCGAATGCAAGCATAAGGGATGACTTTGACAAAGTCCAATCTACTTTGAATGTCCTTGTATATCATATTTTGAGGGGAAAATAAGAAAAAAAAAAACAAACCATTCAGGCTTTGACATTATGTGACTTAGTTAGTTAGTTAAACTTTTAAACTATAAAGATGAAATCAGATGTTGGGAATAAAATGATTCCCGAGCTTAAATTCCCAGTCATTTTGACTTAATATTGGTTGGTCGTGTATAGTTCTATACCGCACATGTAACCCTTTACTAAATAATTAACCGTTAGGTCTCTGTCAATCAGTTCAGCGGATTCGATTGGTGAGAGAAAGTCGTAGTCAATGTGACTTTGTGAAAGTAGACGTAGCTTCTGCATTCTTGCAATTTGACTTGGTGTATTCATATTGAAGTCTAAAAGATGATGGATCAGAGATGGAACAACAAGGGATGCCTGCTATTACGTGGGCTTCATTATTGGCTACGAATTTTATTGGTAATGGGCCGAGCCCACATATGAAACACAGTCTCACAAATTAAATCGGAGAAATCAAAAACCAAATCTAAGATTTTCCCTCTGCTTTTCCGTTCATCTGTTGGGTTAGGTTAGTGGTGTTGGAGATGAGGGATCAGTGATCAGTCACGGAGTTTCGAAACAATGGCGATTTCGTGGGGAGACGATTTGATCAATGTTTTGGGTGATACGAAAGGATTCGTTTTGTTGGCGCAAACTCTCGAGCATCTGAGAGCTATTCACTTCTCTTGCGACGAAGATGTTTGTGAGATAGAGGAATCTCTCCAAGGTCACTATTCCGTTTTTTGAGTCTCTTTTGCTGGGTCGATAGTGTTGGGTTGAGAGTGGTGGATTTCGGGAGTCTTTTATTTATTTATTATATACTTGTTGTTGCTCAGATTTGCAAGGGGAAGACCCATGAGGCAAATTCATGGATTGCGGATGGCGAAGAGATTGAGCAAGCTGAAGGAGGAGCTTAGATATGTATAATTTGACTCAACTGAGCTTAAGCTTTCTTCTCCGTTGATTGCATGACATTGACCAATTTTGTTTTTACTTGGTTTGATGTCAACACATTCATGGCTGAAGAACTCAAAGACGTGAATTCTCAAGGGGCATTGTTCGAAGAACAAAGATTAGCTATGAAGAGGAACGAGCGGGACCAGTTGAGAACCGAGTAAGATCCACCAACCACTTTCCTTTTTTAGGCTCTTTGGTAAGCTAGGTTTGAAAAATTGTTATTTTCCTTTCTTCTTTACAGGAAAAAGCTTTCTATGTATGCTTCTATCACTAAAGTTATACCCAACACTGATGATCCATTAAAGACCTCAGGCTGTATCCTTTGCTCTTGATTTCTCTCTTCTCTCTCTCTCTACTTTTTGATTTAAATCTTATTCAACCATGTCATAAAGGGTTTTAGTCCTTGATTGAGTACACGGCAGATATGGTTAATCGAGACAAAAAGTTAATCGACAAGTTTGAATTCGACACAGGCAAGAGGACAGACTACGAGACATGTAACACCATTTGGGAAATTATAAACAAGCAATAGACAGCCTTTCCTCTTTGCCTCATCCACGTTATTTATTTGATGTTTGTGTCTTTGCTTATGTTTCCTTAGACCCACTGTACTGTGAACAATATCTGCCTTTATCTGATGTTAAGAGTTTATTTTCGCTGTTAGTTGGTGCTGACTCTTGTTCTCTTCTTTTAGGACATCTTTGTGCAGATAGCAGTGCTATACTTTATATGTATGTACTCTACCTTTAGCTTCCAAAATCTTCAGAAGCCTATACTAACTCCTGCATGTTCAGGAGGAGTGAATCGTAGATTAGTTTTTTTATGCAGATTGTTTCAAATCCAGTTTCAAGTTGTAAAACAAATTTGGGAGGAGCAGATTTTGATTGGTAAGCAGTTTCTGATTTCCAAATATCTTAGTAGAGATTTAAGGATTTTGGACTCGAATCTTAGAGATTGGAATAGCAAACTTGGTGACTATTGCTTAGCTTCTCCGTTGAGCTATTGAAACTGCTTAGTGTCTCCATCGAACTGTTGAGGATCCTGCACGCTTCTGGCACCTGGTTGCTTCCATAAGCATTGCATACATACATTACAAAGTTGTGGTAGTTCTGTTCACCAAAGGCCGATCGTTATAACTTATAAGTTTGTTTCTCCATTGATCTCGAAATCTATCAGCCTAATGTATAGGACTAACCTCTTGAAGTGGTTGATTATTCACAACCACCCACGGCACAAATTTATGTGCTGGTGAAAGTTGAGAGGTTTCTTCAGCATATCTCTGTTCAAACTGCACATTGATTGTGTCATATATCAATAAGTCAGTTTTTTGGTTTAGTTTTCCAGTTTTGGCTTTTATAATTTAACTATTTTACTTTCGGATTTACCTGGTTTCCGTACCCATTAATATAACAATCAAACGCTGCTCTGCTCAATCCAAGCATTTCAAAACAATCACCCCATTTTTCAAGCTTGTTCTCCAAGACTAGACGTTCCGTACAATAGATGTATCCAAAATGCTTCATCTGCAAGAGAAATACGCACAGAGCACAGAGCACAGAGCACAGAGCACATAGCACGCTTATCAACCGGTCAAGCCTTTTTATGGAGATTGATTCTACAGTCACAACAACTAATCTCACTGCATAAACCCGAGAAGCTTACCACATCAGGGTATGCGTTTATTGCACAGGCATGAATTGCGTTGAGCGCACACTCAGCTTCTCCGTGCTGAAAACAAAGCAACACACAGCATTAATCAAATGCTGCATCCTAATCTTATGTGCAGACAAGACAAGAAGAGTCCCACGACCTGGCAGAGAATGGTGCCATCTGGTTTGATAACGGCGTTGCCCCATGGAACGAGCTGGAGATCAATGGCTGAGATTAAGCCGGTATTGAAGATCTTAGGCAAGTGGTTAACGATGAATTCTGCACAGTAAGGGCACAGAGCTTCGTAGTATAGACTTAAAGTGACTTTCTGGCTTGAAGACAGAGATAAGAAGCAGAAGAAGATTGTGATGCAGAACCGGAGAAGCGATTGATATGAATATGATGCCATTGACGGAAGCGAGAAGAAGAGGAAACTTGTGTTTGATCTTGCTTTATTCTTCAGTCGCAATAAACAAGCAAAGCAATACCCACCACCTCCCAAAAAGGGTGTTTCAAAGATTCGTTCGTTCTAATGTAATTCATTTCAAGGCGTTTTGGCGTTAAAACGTTTGTTGTGGCGCTGTTTGGCCTGGTTTTAAAACGACACGTAGTTCTTTTGTTAAATTTCTAAACTGCGTGGTGGTTTCCTTCACATTTCGTCTTCTACCTATCTAATCCACCTGAACTTATGGATTCCTTTTCTCCTAACAGCAACCGATAAAACCCTGAGCCCTAGTTTCGTTTGCTTGGCCGGAGAAGGAGAAGGAGAAGGGCTGTGTGGTACAATGTCGTCCATGAAATTCAACCCATTTCATAACTGGTTCGAGAAGCCACCGAACCCAGTTCCTTCAATCAATTTCGTCTCGCTCGCTGATTCCTTCTTTCCCAAGTCGCAGTCTCCGAATTTCGCTTCGATTGGGCTTCCCAAATACTCCAAAAAACCCGAACCAGAAACCGAAGAACCTGGACGGTATAAGAAAATGGCTGAGCAGTTCATGTGGGAGTGCGAGAACATACCGGATTACAGGAACACTCCGGAGGTGGATAAAATTCTTAACGAAGATCCAATTTTCGAGAAGAAGGAGAATCCGAGCGCAGAAGAGATTGAAGCGGAGGAGAAATGGTGGGAGAGGTTTCGAGCGAGTCCCGTGGTTCAGTTCATGACTCGCGCCCAGGAGATTGCCGACGATATGAACAAGATGGAGCTCGAGGAAAACGACACGCCTTATCGGAAAGAGGACAAGGATTTGTGGCGAGCCGTCCCTCATGTGCCGGGCTTCGACGGGAGGCCAATGCCTAGGAAGGCGATCAAATCCAAGGAAGAGAGTGATGATAAGTTTTGGGATTTCATGAAACAGTTCCTCTTCGGGCTCTGGGGTTTCCGGCAAAGGCCTTACCCGCCGGGTCGACCCATTGACGTGGCTCAGGCAATTGGTTACAAACGGCTCGAGAAGCGGTACTATGACTGTAAGTGCCTTGTTCTACTCAACCAGATTGTGATTTCCTGGTGAATTGATGATGATGATGTTACTGTATCGTTGAGGGAGAATATTCGAATGGTGATGAGTTTTAGCAGCCAGGTTTAGGGAGAATATGATATTGTTTCAGTGTTTGTAGGATTCAATCCAGATTCTGTGTTTAGGTGCTAAGTAATCACAAAGTCAGTGTCTCTGGGATATGATGAAAGTTGGTATCTTTTTTTTTTGTCATTTCCTTTGTAGTCATAATGAAGACCGGAGGATGGTGGTATAAAGACCGACTTGGGCGATCTAGAGGCCCTTGTGAGCTTATAACCCTTAAGACGGCTTATGGAGCTGGAATCATCGACAGAGATACTTTCATTTGGGGAGAGGACATGGATGAATGGGCGCCTATTCACATGGTTTACGGTTTGGAACCTGCAATTGCCACTTGGGAAGGTTCTGTTGTATCAAATTATCCTCCAATGACTTTCGTTGTTGGTTTTGTTGACTCTTAAGGGTGTTATTTTTCAGTGAGGCTTGGTGCAGCGGCAACAGCTTTCCTGCACAAACTTCAAAAGGGAATACCGCCATGGGTTCCTCTCAAGGGACGAGAGCCAAAAACATACAAGCAGCTTCAAAAAGAAGCTATTGAGAGTAAGAAACGTGACATGGCTGTTCTCGAAGCAAACGATGGTGTTTGGCCTGGAGTGAGAACTCCCAGCCATGCTCTCTTTCTCTGGGCCAGTGGCTCTGAATTAACAACAATCTTGGAATCTGATCACATGCCCAACAAGTTCATCCCCAAACAATTAAGGTAAAGTCTTTTTTTAGCCGAAATTGGATTTGAATATTCACTCTTGTCTTCTCAAAACATGAAACTTTTGATTTTAGGCAAGAGCTGGCCAAAGTAATACCAGGTTTAAGGCCATGGGAGGTGATAAGTGTAGAGCAAGCTATGGATCAGATCAGCTATGGCGGAGAGTGGTACCGTGAGCCACTTGGTACCTACACTACTGGTCCTCCTTACATCAGAGAATGGAATAGGAATGTCATGGTAAGTTTCTTCTCCGTTCTTGTTACTTTGTTTTGACATCACAGAATGAAAAACTGGTTGACCTTTTCTCGTCCGTTTTCTATTATTTTGTTTGCAGAGATTGTTCCGGATTTACTACAACCTTAGCGTTCGAGTTGGCCAGAAGCTGCAGAATACAATCCCTGGTTTCGACACTATCATGGAAAAAGTTCAGAAAGATTACGACACTCGGATTGCTAGGAGGATGAAGCGGAGGGAGGAGGAGATAAGAGAACGGGACCTCAACCATATTGCCGGCCGCACCGAGGAAGATGACGAGGAGGAGGAAGACGACGACGACGATGGAAGCGACTCCAAATGATATAAGTAAAGCCTTTATAAGGTGGTGATGACTAAATATGTCGTGTTTGCATTCTTCGCCAGCAATGCACGACGTTTTGGCTTTGGTGTGTGGGGGAGTTTTGTTTCTCGCATTTACATTTTTACACACACCATGGCGTTGTCGGCGTCTTGTGTAACGTAATGGTTTCAAGTTTTAAGTTAGGAGTATAAAACTATCTTCTTCATGCATGAAACCAGTCCCCAACATTACATTCATGAAGTTAAGGGCAACCATTTGCGCAAATATAATGGTCTGTTTCTACCTTTCAACAGGTTGGGGATTGCACCACATCGTTGGCATTGAAAGCTAAACCAATGCGATATAGAAAAAAAAAAAGCATGAGGGAACTTAGATGGCTATTTGAAAGAGCTGAAGAAACTAATCTTAAAGAAAAGCTACTGCCACACGTTGGATCTCACAAACTGTTGGTGGAAAGCTCCGTGGGATCAATTGATGATACGATCACTAGCCTGTCTAGTTTTTTTGTTGTTGTACATGTAGAGACACACAAATACGCGTCTTAAGACATCTAAAACTGTAAAGCGATGATTAAAGATTAAGAAGAGAATGCTCATATGCATTTAGAAGCCAATCTTTCCCTAGTATACAATACTAATCAAGAGCATATAATGCGTTAACTGCTAAAACTCAGGGATGGATATTCTAAGATTTTGAACTAATAGATGCATCAAACGAAAGTTGGGATTTGTGATAAATGATCAATCTACTTTATGAAAGCTGACGTGTCCTTTCCTCGAGAGTGCCATAGAGCTTTCATATAGTAGATGTGTATAGTATAGATCAGTCATCAGTTTAGTGTTGAATTTAAATGTTTGCACCATGCAGTCCGCTAAAGTTCCATTGACTATGTGAGTACCTTGGACAAATGAACTTTCCGAAGACTAAACTATTGATTATTAAACATCAATCATTATCTATAACAAAAATAATATAAACATTAATTAATAACGATTAGTTTTTCGAATTTTCATTTTGTTTCATTATAGAAAATTATAATTTTCAAATTAAATCAGGATAAGATTCTCTTATCACATATAAAAAGGGGTAAGTCTTCAAAGAAATAAAAAAGGGTGTATTTTTCAAATATAAAAACATATATAAGGTATTTTGCAAAGAATATATATCTTTTTTTTATTAGAGACCAGAGAGATTATCGATGATAGCGTTTACATGAGTAATTGTGTAGCTGTTACGGTTTGATTCAGAAACTCTCTCCTGATTTAGAATTTCTCATGAGTTTATTCCAATTGTGATTTCATGTATTGATAACATAATTATAATGTTCATCTTCTCTCGTGATAAACTATTAATTAACATTCATATGGAGTTCATCTTTATCTTTATGGAGTTAAAAAAGTCATTTTCTCTTTATGTTCACGCACAGCCTTGTAAGCCCATTTAATCATTGTCCGAGGCCCAACAATTGTATGATATGATACCTGACCCGTTAAGTGTCGAAACTCAATAGGGGGCCCCTTTGCAACAATGCTGAGATTTGTTGACAAATCGCCGCCACAGCCACACAGTCCTGCAAGCTCAGGATTTCTCTCTCGATGACACTGTCTCATAATTAAGGTCAGTCTCAATTTCAATTTCAATTTCAATTTCATTGCCACTGTCCATTTCGAATTCCACATTTCCATGTGAGTCTGAGTTAAGCCTCGTTGTTTAGGGATTCAAGAGCTTCGTTGTTTGCAATTACAATTAGGGCTTAAATCGGTAATTGAGAGAATGAGATCCTTTCCACTGCCTTGTACCTACTACTGAGAATGGGCAACTGTGGTACCAGAGACGAGGCTGCCGTCTTCACTCCTCAAGCTCAAGGTAGAGCAGAGCTCTCTCTCTCTCTCTCTCTTTTTCCCTCCTTTTTTTTCATCTCCTCATCTCTCTTCTCTTTGGCTCACCTCGCAGCCCAACAGCTCCAGAAGAAGCATTCGCCCTCCGTCTCAGATCTGAGCGATCCATCCACTCCTCGCTTCCTGGACGACTCACGCACTCCTTTTTCGTACGCCCAAGTCATCCCCTTCACTTTGTTTGAGCTTGAGACCATCACCAAGAGCTTCCGCCCCGACTATATTCTCGGAGAAGGCGGCTTCGGCACCGTCTACAAGGGCTACATTGATGACAATCTCCGCGTTGGCCTCAGGTCTCTCCCTGTTGCCGTCAAGGTCCTCAACAAGGAGGGCCTCCAGGGCCACCGTGAATGGCTTACCGAGGTCAACTTCCTTGGCCAGCTCCGTCATCCCAACCTCGTTAAGCTTATCGGTTACTGCTGCGAGGACGATCACCGCTTGCTTGTTTATGAGTTCATGCTCCGAGGCAGCCTTGAGAATCACCTCTTTCGAAGTATTCTCCTTTTTTTAGCTTAATCCATTTTTCTAGTTTGGTCATGCTCTTGACTCGTCTATGATTAACCATGGCCTCTCTTCAGAAACCACAGCTCCGCTATCTTGGTCTAGAAGGATGATGATTGCTCTTGGTGCTGCCAAAGGGCTTGCTTTCCTCCACAACGCTGAAAGACCCGTTATCTATCGTGATTTTAAGACTTCCAATATTCTGCTTGACTCGGTAACTAGTCATTCTTTTCACAAGTTCCTCGAATAGTACCTTTCATTGCTAATATATTCTTGCTTTCAGGACTATACAGCCAAGCTTTCAGATTTTGGCTTAGCTAAAGCTGGTCCCCAGGGTGATGAAACTCATGTATCAACTCGAGTGATGGGCACTTATGGCTATGCTGCCCCAGAATATGTCATGACTGGTATGACATTGCATCATTATATAGCAAATAGGAGCGATGACCAACTTTTTTATGTTACCGTTTGAAAATAGGCTACTAGTTAACTAAATGTCAAGTGATTCAACTTATCAGTGTGAATAAATACACACTGACTTTGACTCTGACTCTGTTACTAATGCACAAGGACACCTGACGGCCAGAAGTGATGTGTACAGCTTTGGAGTTGTTCTTCTGGAGATGTTGACAGGAAGAAAATCAGTGGACAAGACAAGACCTAGCAAAGAGCAGAACCTGGTTGACTGGGCTCGGCCGAAGCTGAATGATAAAAGAAAACTGCTGCAGATAATTGACCCAAGACTGGAGGACCAGTACTCTGTGAGGGCAGCTCAGAAGGCATGCAGCTTGGCTTATTACTGTCTTAGCCAGAATCCGAAAGCCAGGCCATTGATGAGTGATGTGGTTGAGACTTTGGAACCTCTGCAGTGTACAAGTGATTCCCTGATCCCAGGTGGTGCTGGAGCTGCATTTGCAATGGGAGGGGTCCCTGATTACAGAATGCACCGGAGGTTTGCAAAGAATGTCGGGCCTGGTGCCATTTGCAGGTCACCCAATCCTAATTGTTCACCAGGTGGACCTGCAGCTTGCAGAGTCCGGTGATTAGTCTCAATTGTACATAACTGCTGTCTCCTTTTGCGTAATTTTCTCTCTGGTTGCGGTTTGCTTTTTGATCTTTGTTGTTGCTGCTGCTGTTAATTGCCACTTTTTACTTTTTACCGTGTCGTGTTGGTGTTGATCTATCTAGAGTCTTTGTATGATTAATGATTGTGCGTGCTTCTTGTTTAATCCCCACTCTGATGTAGTGTTTGTGTTTTGGTTTGTGTTAGTCGACATTTCTATTCACTTGAACGTGAAATTTTTTGTGTAAGCAGCAGTATTGATTTTTATTTGATATGGACTGTGATCTCCATCTTGTTTGTTTTTCAGTTATTCCAGTGACCAGCTTTTATCTTCTTCATCAACAGGTTCGTTATGCTTAACTCTTTCACGTTTAATTAGAGGGATATAAGTTTTAGTCCCCGTTTGGCCACATGATATAGTGAAACAAAAGCCTTCATTGATTAACATTGGGAAATTATTACAAAAGCCATCTTGAACACAATACAAAGCTTACTACTACAATCTTATTACTCCATAAAACTTGTACACAATCATCGGGTTCTTCTGTCTAACCCAACTTATGGTCAACCAAAAGTAAACTTATGGAGTCCTCTCTAATTCAGAAGCTTCTGGTCGAAGTGCCAAACTCCTACAGAGACCAAAACAAAAATATACATAAAGCTTTTAAAAAAAACTGAATTCAAGTCTTAGGAACGATATCTCAATATAGGATATATATAGGTATTCGATTCGTAGTTTCATACCGTGGCCTTTGCCAACCATCCTTAGCTGGGTGATGTAGTCTGAGATTTTCTTGATTGCTTCAATCTAGAAGAGAGAAAAAAGCCCCAGAAAAGGTTGAGCAGATAATTTCAACTCACTACTAGTTCTAATCCAAACAAAACATAACAAAAAACTCACCTGCTCTCCAAGAAACTCGCTCTCAACGAAATCAACCAACTGGGGATCGTTGTTTTCTGTTGCCACCTGTAGTTTTGATGATTTGATTAGTGTCAGGAAAATTAATGATTATTTGACTAAATGGATAAGTTTGGGGACTTACGCTGTGAAGGTTTAGAAGCTTCTCGTTGGTAAGTTTCTCCAGAGACAGAGCCAACTCCATTGCTGAGAAAAAAGAAATGATTCGTAAAAGTAATTAAGCTCCTAAAACAAATATTGAAAGTAGGATTAATTGTGTTCTCTACAGTTTACCATATAATGCATCTCCTTTTTCACCATGTTCGAACTCAGAGATAGGTGAGACGATCGGGTGGAGTTTCACCCTTCCTCCTCTTTTGTTCTGTAATACACAAACCAACAACAAAACATTTTTAATCAAAATCACAGATCGTTCGTCTGATAGGAATTTTCTTTACAAAAAAAAAAAAAAAGGAAACCTGGTACTCCATGAACTTCTCTGCGTGCCCTCTTTCTTCCTCACTTGATTCCTTGAAAAACCTGGTATTTAATCATGATATTATTATTCTTATTCCTCTGTTTTTGTTTTTGTTTTTGTTTTTTGTGCGGATGATTTTATGATGTAAAAGTCAGGAAGATAATATACTTGGCTAGTCCCTGAAGAGCAACGTTGTCTCTGTCGAAGTATGCGTACATTGAATGGTACACATACGAGACGTTGTATTCCACACTGCAAACAAAATCCGACCTCCGTTAGATCTAATCTATCTTTAACATTTTTCATTTGAACAAAGAAAAGACGAAGAGGAGAGGTTTGACGGTTACTTGATTTGCTCGTTAATGGCAGCCTCGCTAGCGTCGGCTAACCTCTGGCGAGCGAGGGAGACATGAGATGTGATTGGGATGGCCAGATCGGCTTTCTTCACCTCCTCAAACGGCTGGAACACCACTCCGGTCATCGGCATATTGTTGGTGTCCACGGTTGCCGCCGCAACGACCATTGCCCTGCCGCCAGTTTTCCCCGAGAATCTCAGAGAAACAGGGGGAGAAGCGGCGGAGACGCCATGGGGGAGCAGTGACTTGGGAGACGGAGTGGGCTTAGTGGTGAAAGACGAGAGAGCTCTTGAGGCCATTGGAGAAGGATGTAGCGGAAAATGTAGAGGATATTGTGTGAGTGTTTAGGTTAAGAGCCGCCTGAGATTTAAGTGTTGATGATGGATGATGATGATGATGATGATGATAAGAAGAGGAAGAAAGGAAGGGGATTTAAATAAGAGGGCAATGGCGTGTGGTCACCGTTGGATTGGGATCCACGTGGAGGGAGAGGATAAGGCCAGATGTAGGGGCGTGTGGCGGCCTCGTGCTCCAACCAATGGGATAGTGTGAACGTGAGGTTTATTCGATCCACGTTAGCATCTCTGCACAAATATCAAAGCCTTTGTCTGTTTCTCCGCTTTCTCTTTATCCTCCGAATCTTTTTACTATTTCCCGCTTCCTACTCTCGCGATGCCACTTTTCTTTTTCCTACTCGCTCTCCCTCTCTTTCTCCAACCTTCCATCTTCTAATATAATATAAAAACAAATCTTATAATAACTGGATATGTAAAAGTTGATTATTATAATAAGGATATAATTTGTTTTAAAAATTTAACCAAAAATCACAATTGCATTTAATTGAACCGAATGCGCATCTGTTTGTTTTATTGTTTTCTCTTGTTATCTTGTTGTCATGGAGGAAACTAGCATCTTCATAAAATTAAGCCAAATTTGTATCTCAATTAAACCTGTTCTAAATTTTTAAGTTGGGATAATTACTTCTTTAGAGTTGTAGTTGTAGGCTGGTAAGAAGTCAGTACAATTGTTGATATAGATATAAGAAGGGGAAAAAAAGATGATAACGTTTACAACACAAGTTAGACGTGTAAAGTTGCATGACTCGGAAATGGTATAGAGATGAACCGTTTGCTTACTCTTCGGTTAATGAATTATTAATTTTTTAAAGAATTCTAGAACTACTAGTTAGAACTTCGAAACATGAGGTTCACATTCAATGCTCGAAAGTCGAAACCATTATGTGGTCTATGTTAATTTAGATTTTACGAGAAATAGAAAAGATGGATATATGTGTGTGCCTCTTGTGGAAAACTGATATACATAGAGCGAGTGGGTACTACGTAATCTCCCACCCAAGCCGCGTGTGAGGTTCAAAAATCCCAAATAGTTTACTTGCCTTCATCTGAGACAATTACACGTCGGAATAAGTACAATTGTGGGCCTCGTGAGTGATGATGAGTCATTGGCTCGACAAAAAAGGTTTTGCTTTTTTAAGTGAATAGTTGTATCAAAAATTATAAGCTTTTAAAAGGTAGAGTTATATGTTTGGTTTATTACTTTATTATGATCTTGGCTTGATATTTTCCCCTCATTTGACCGACTCGTATTGCTGGAATGCACAATTGAAAGGTAGGCTTTAAAGTGTTAAGAGATTTAAAATATTTTTCGGGGTTATTTACAAGTAGAACTGAAGTTCTTCTAAACCTTATTATGAAAACTGTTGACAGATTAGTCTTTGAATATCAATTTCACAGTTGGTAATTATACAATAAGTAAAATCGATAAAGATTATTGTTTGTGTAGAAAAGGATTGGCTGCAGTCTCTTAAGTGGCTATTGTAGCAATTTTCTTCAGATTAATGTTTTTTGTTAAAAAACAGTAAACAATACTTTCAGTTGTAAACCCCTATGTTTCAACTTTCAAACATAAAAAACGTAAGGCTTTAATATTATTGTTTTCATACGAGCCATCGTAATAAACCAAATTGACCCTACAAATGTTGTAGAGAAAGAAGAGGTTTTATTCACTGAGAATCTGAAACAGTTCCCAAGGAGTAGTAGTAGTGATAGGCAAAGTAGAGTTTGTTTGTATATTTGCAGCTCCCAATAAATAGATGTATATTCCACGTGTCAAACATCTATTGGTTTGCTGGAATAGTTCACAAATAAAGGAATCCAACGGTGCGAGTGGTACCAACGTTGTTGCCAGCAGAAAAAGAAAAAAAAAAAAAGTCTCTCTTGCGACAAGGAGGAGAAGGAGAAAAGAGAAAAAAAGAAAGAATGGATCAGATCTTCAACAAGGTTGGATCCTACTGGGTCGGGCAGAAGGCCAACAAGCAGTTTGACTCCGTTGGCAAAGATATCAACGTACGTCTCCGATCCTCCTCCGATATATTATTTCGTTTTTCTATTAATCTCTATAATCTGTTCGCGCGTGGTGTCTTTATCTTTATCTCGATCGATTTTTATTCTCTTGTTGTTGTTGCGGTGCCTTTATCTAATTGTTGTTTGTGTTGTTTGTTCATATATATGGACGTACCTTGGATCTCACGTTGATTAATCTATATGGTACCTCTGCATTTCTTATGAAATTTTGGTATTCGTTTGTGGTATGATTACGTACTCACGCCAACATGTATGAAACTTTGTCAAATCGAATTCAATATTAGGGATTTGGAAATGCCTTATACAGCTCTCGCTCGCATTTTGTTTCTATTCTATGAATCTATCATATCTGTTTTGCTCTTGCTCATGTGACAAACGTGATTCTTGTTGAGTTTTTGCCAGTCCCTGTCAACGAGCATCGAAGGAGGAACAAAATGGTTGGTCAACAAATTCAAAGGTCTGTGTCGTCTTTCTTCCGACTCTTTGATAATCCATATTCCATATCATCATTTCGTTTATATATATATATATATTATGTCGTGTTTCCACAGGAACAATGCAGAAGCCGTTGCCTGAGTTACTAAAAGAGTTTGATCTGCCAGTTGGCATCTTCCCACGCGATGCTACGAACTACGAGTTCGACGAAGAGACAAAGAAACTAACAGTCATGATTCCAACAGTCTGCGAGGTTGGCTACAAAGATTCATCCGTCTTGAAATTCACGACGACGGTGACAGGAGTCCTCGAGAAAGGAAAGCTAGCTGATGTGGAAGGAATCAAGACTAAAGTCATGATATGGGTCAAAGTCACGAGCATCTCTGCTGATTCATCAAAGGTCTATGTCGCTGCTGGGATGAAGAAGAGCAGAAACCGAGATGCTTACGAGGTTCTTAGAGATGGCGTTCGATCCGATAAATTCTAACTTCATTTCCTTTCTCTTTTCTAAACTTTCAAAGCTTTTTTTTTTTGGATTTGAAGCTGCGATTATCCCACTAACTTGTTCATGAATTTGATGAAGATGATTACGTACGTCAATACGGCCGGAGAATTTCTTCGCTTTTGTATCAAAATTAATTATCATCGTCTACTTTTGTGCAAACTAATTAAAAGAAATATTGTGAAGAATGAATATTATTCGTGTCCTCAATTATTTGGTCTTTGTTCTTATATTTGTAGTGTCTCTATTGAATTTGGATATAACTTGGTTATTATTGTACTGTAGACAGTAGATTCATATATATAAATTTTTCAAATTTGTGATTGAACAGAATAGTTAAACGGGAAGTATCAATATAATAATAATATCTACTAATAGTGATAAGCTCATAAGCCCAAAATCGAAAACATTACTTTTAGTAATTTGGATATAAATAGGCTCACTCGCAAATGAAGCGCGTTTACTTCACTCCATAAGAAATGCTCTGTTCCCTTAAATGAAAGCGCGTGAAACGAGTCTTACAAATAAAATTCACTTTTCTTTTTTTTTTTTCCAATCCATCAAAAGACAGCTCGACGGATTCAATGGATAGATCTGGCGGAAAAATGTCAAACCCAAACAAAATTGGAAAAATATAAATAAATGAAAAGAAAAAAAAACGAAATAGCTCCAAATATTCATCACTGTGCCCTCACCGCTACTGGATCCCAACTTGAACCAGTCAGTCATATCGTTCGTTGGAGAAACAGTTTTCAATCAGAGTGTGGGCATGTCGCAGAGATGGAGCAAAAAGAAGAGTCGGCTTCCATTAGCGGGTCTCCTCTTTATGGTCGCAGTCACCGTCATGATTCTCTTCAACGAGCGTAGCATTCAGCAGATCCACCACCACACCAATCGCGACCTCAATCTCCGAGAATCCACTTTCGTCAACCCTAACGTTCCTGGGAATAACCTCGGTACGCTACTTATCCTTGTTACTTCGATCCACTCGCTTTCTTATTTGATTTTTTTTTGTTCTCTTCTCTCGGATTTGAGTTTCTTATGATGAAATTTGAACTTTGAAGTGATCCGTAGTAGTAGCTAGTTTCTCTGCTGAAATCCTTGTTAGTTCCACCCGATTCTTGTTGTTGTTCATTTGAAATTGTTTCTTATATGGTTGATGATCATCATGATTCATGAATATCCCCAATAACACGAAGTAACTTACAAATTGGGCGATTACACAAAAAAAAATGGCAGAGGTTTTGGATAGATTGAGCCGATGCAACTGGACGAAAGAGTACAGCGGGAAGAAAATCGGATGGAATGAGGCGTACGAAGGAAAAGGGATGGCAAAGGAGGAGAAATGTGATGTCTTCTCAGGGAAATGGGTCTTTGATAATTCATCATACCCACTACACACGGAATCCGAGTGTCCCTACATGTCTGACCAGCTGGCTTGTCAGAAGCATGGGAGGCCTGATTTGGATTATCAACACTGGAGATGGCAACCTCATGCCTGCAACTTGAAAACGTATTTCTTACTCTTAGCTCTGCTTTTTCTTGGATTTTGCAAGTGAATAATGAAAAACATACTTTTGTTTAAGATGTACTTCTATGTATACACTAACCCAATTGTCAATTAAAACCCATATGAATCTTAATCTTGATGATTTTGTGCTCATCTCCTGTGCTTTCCATTGCATTTGGTTAGGTGGAATGTGACAGAAATGTGGGAGAAGCTGAGGGGAAAGCGATTGATGTTTGTGGGAGACTCATTAAACAGAGGCCAATGGATATCAATGGTTTGTCTGCTACAGTCTGTAATCCCACGCGAGAAGCAATCCATGTCTCCTAACGCTCCCCTTACCATTTTCAGGGCTGAGGTACATACTAATAAATAAAGACTAGTCTTTTGTTAGCTCCCGGTTTTTGGTGTGTGATTCACTTTTGGTGTGTAACTCCAGGATTACAATGCGACCGTGGAGTTTCTGTGGGCTCCGTTGCTCGTGGAATCAAACTCTGATGACCCGGTTAACCACAGATTGGACGAACGGATAATCCGACCAGATTCGGTTCTAAAACATGCATCAAAGTGGCAACATGCTGATATCTTAATCTTCAACACATACTTATGGTGGAGGCAAGACCCCGTCAAGATCCGGTAAGTACATTTTCTTTCTTCATTTATCTGCTAAATCAGATAGAAAGAATAAAGATAGAGAGACAGAGTCTTACTAATATCTTGGCAACTAAAAAAGGTGGAGCAGTGAAGAAGAAGGGTCATGCGAGGAGGTGAAGGGCGCAGAGGGAATGGAAATGGCAATGAATGCTTGGGCTGATTGGGTTTCTAACAATGTGGATCCAAACACAAAGCGTGTTTTCTTCGTTACAATGTCTCCTACACATCAATGGAGCCGGGAATGGAACCCTGGAAGCCAAGGAAACTGCTACGGCGAGCAAAAACCGATCGAGGAAGAGAGTTATTGGGGAAGTGGGTCGGATCTACGGACAATGAGGATGGTTGAGAGAGTTTTGAAGAGATTGGGGCCAAAGGTTTCAGTTGTCAACATCACTCAGTTGTCTGAGTATCGTAAAGATGGTCATCCCTCCGTGTACCGGAAATTCTGGGAACCATTAAACCAAGACCGGTTGAATAATCCGGCCTCGTATTCGGACTGTACTCATTGGTGTGTACCGGGAGTTCCTGATGTCTGGAATCAATTGCTTTTCCATTTTTTGTGAATCAATACTAGTAAGTAGTAACCCCTTCATGATATCAAAAAGTTAAAAATCAATTGTTTTCCAGTTTTCCTTGTTATACGCAAAAAGTTCCAAAATCCTTTCCATCAGTTTCCGTCAATAGCGGCCCAGTTTAAAATCCATTCCTGGCGGATCCGGGCCCGTTAAGTGAAATGCACGCAGTTTTTTACAGATAGAAGCGGTGCAAATGCTAAACGTAAAGTGTGCTCGATCAAGTCATGAGTCATCCATCAATCATCAATGGCGACTCCAATGATATTACATTGCAACAATGGCTAAAGAAGGAAGGCTCGCAGAGAATTACATTGACAGCAGTCTCCACCGTCAGTTTTTACAAACCAACCAGATTCTGCGAATGGTTATTATACGGCGGAAGGCCCTGCGGAGGAGGCGGCGGGTATGGATGAGGTCGTGGGGACACCGATGAATGAGAGGAATCCGGCGGCGGCAGGATCTTGCTCATCGAGGAAGAGATCGTCGGGAGCTCTGAAGGCGCCATGGACGCAGACCGTTGCTACTCCGATCATGAGAGCGGATATCAGTACGGATCCGACGCTGGTGAGGAAGATCACGGCAACGGTGGAGAGGATGAGACCACCGAGAGTTTCGCGGTCGGAGAAAGATCGGCCGAATAGGATAAGGGGACGATCGGCTGGACGGAAAAGGTAGAGGAAGAGCCAAGAAGCGGCGAGGCAAAGGAGGAGGACGAGAGAGAAGGGATGGGCGAGAAGAGAGAAACCGAGGATTAGAGCGACGATACAGACGTAATTCACCCTGAAATAAGATGAATTCTTCCGGAATCGCGTCGCCGCCTCGGAAAGGGAGTCCGGTTTGGTGAAGGCGGATCGATCGAAGAGCTCCGACCATGGACGGCTACGAGATAGACCATCGCGGACCGTTTCCGTTATGCGGTTCACAAATGCACGCCCGGCTGGTGGTTGCGATTCGGCCACAGCGGTTACGATTGGAGGCTGAGTAGTAAAAACCGGAAGCACATTGGGATCTGACGACACCATTCGATTGTCTTCTTCAGGGATTTAAGAGAGAAAGAGAAGGTGGAGATAAAAGGACGTTTGATCTCAAGGGAGATGTTTTCTTAATTACATGCGTTGTGTTTTGTATCTTTATATACTAAATTAAATTACAAGTCACTCAGCCAATGAAAAGCAGACATGTGGCAGGTTAACACAAAGCTTTTATAAATCCATGACGTGGAGAGAGAAAGACGTTTGATCTCAAGGGAGATGTTTTCTTAATTACACGCGTTGTGTTTTGTGTTTTATAGGTTCACAATTACGCGTTTTTCAACTTTGATTTCTGTAAGTCTGTGACCATCTGCTGTGTTTTTCCCGGATAAACAACTATTGAAATTTGGAGAGGCAATATTTTAGGTATCTAAATTACTTGGCAAAGATCATTTGACCATCAAATGTTTTTCTTGTAATAGGAAATTCTTGAAAAAAATATCTAAAACTAAAACTATTAACGAACTCCCTACGGAACAACATTACTCCGTCAACATTAGTAGACTTGACAATGCTAATCCTATCTCTCCTTAAAAGTATTATTAGAATCCTGATATCTAATTTCCTATAACAGAAGCTGATATATAATCAGATATCAATGATCATTGAAATATAAAGAGAAAGATATCGAAGGAGAGTAGAAGGAAAGAAGCAGGGTTTGCTCTCAAATAATAAGCAGCTGCATCATAAAACATCAATTTATGCAAACTCCAGCAAACGTTAGATATGTTTACAAACGAGGGAATAGTTGAAACTTGAAAGTTACTTTATGGATGAGAGTAGATCATAGACGCTAAAATAGCAGTAATACCAGACACGTTCATCATCACATGCATGGCAACCACATACTTGCCCCACGAAACTGGAAACTAGAAACTAGAAAGTCGCCCCGTTCCATCCAAAGAAGGATCCCTGCAAGATGAACCAGAAGATTTTGATTATGGCCATAAACAATCCAGATGATGAATGCTCGGGGGCTTTATGACCCACTAATCCCGTTAAAGAGAGGAGTTTAAACAAAACAATAAAAATTGATTCAAAGTTTCTCGAAATTGATCAATTTTGTTAACGGGGTCTGTCAAGTGATGAACTTACACAAAAAGCCCTAATCATGACCTAGTAGTGCTGGTGTAAAGCATGTAAACACTGTGCATATTCTTGACTTTGATGGGCCTAGAGAGACAAGGAACAATGGCTAAATGAGACGTGGATGCGTGAAATCAAACAAGTTTGCGAGAGAGGGAGAATCGAGACATGCCTTGGTGTCATAAAACTTGAGGAAGAATCGAGACTTGGGCACTGATAGCTTAGTCTCAAGGACGGCGGAAACAGCAGCGCTCAGCTTCTTGTTAACATCCGGATTAAGGCCACCGATAGAGACTAATTCACCATAAGCCGCAGGCTCCTCCGTCCCACCAAATGCTATAGGCACTGAGCCTTTCAACACAATCATCACATACTGCAAAATTGCGATGTAGAGATATAAAAGAAAAACAAAGCAAAGCAGACCAATATCTTTTTTCGGTTGGACTTGATCAATGAGGAGAAACACAAGGTCAGGAAATCGTCCCCAAAAAACAGTTGAATAATATTCCATGAACATGGATGCCATGCCTGTTTCATCTTTTTAAGCATATCTTCGCTTAATTAATATGATAAGACGGATCCACGAGAGAACCGACCACTCGCTAAATTTACTTAGGGCAAGTTAAGAAAAAACAAACACTCGAGATCCCTAAATGCTGACTGACTATACAAAAACGATTAGAAACTAAAAAAAAATTGGCAATTTCAGAGAAAGTGAAGAACTCCTAAAATCGAAATACGAACAACTGACCGAGCAGAATGAAACGAATTACAGGTAAAATCGAGAGAGAGAGAGAGAGAGAGAGAGAGAGAGATATTACGTTCTCAGGCTTGCCGATGATTTTGGCGACGGTGGAGGTCGCTTCCGAGAGAATGGAAGAGGTATCGACGCCGTCAAGGCTAACGTTGGTTGAGATGTTCAGGCAAGGCATCTTTTCACTCTCTCTTTCTCTCTCTCTCTCTCCTCTATCACTCACTCACTCGAAGAGGATACGGATATAGTATAATAATAGTGTAAGGGATTTCCCCTTTTGTCCTCGAAGCCTTTATTATTCGTTTCGGCCCATCTTTTCGACTTGAGCCCAACATTTCGTCTTCTATTTACCTTGCTGCTTTTTGTTTTAAACGCGATTTCTGATACGTTTCCTTTCAAATCGTGTTAGACAAAATACTTTCTCTAAAAACATTTTCACCCGAACAAACTGAAACGTAACTACTACGAAGAGAATATGTGTTTTTATTCCATTGTTCAAAGGAAAATATGATATGCCTCCTAAGTACTAACTCCTAAACTAAAGGCCAATGATTGACTCTGTGTCTCTCTCATGAGTAGTAAAAGCTTCAAACCTTTTGTCAGTTACAAAGTCACTACTGCGGATAGGAAGCAACGCCTACCGATGGATGAAGCAGCCACGTTTTTCCACCCTTCACCTTCCTTGAAACACTCCACCTGTAACACAATGATCCAATATTTTATTTTGTTAAAAATGGTGATTTTCTTTTTATAAGTGTTGACAACTAATAATCGTACGGTGTCTAAGATGTCTTCTCCTTCCCCTTTGTATCCTCCGATGACATAAATGGAGTCTTTAACCACTGCGGCTGCTGAATATCCTCTTAGTTCCTTCATCGGTTCTCCAGCTGTCCATGTCCCTGTCCGTGGATCATATATCTCTACACTCGATACCATTGCCGATCCATCATACCCACCAATCGCATATCTGCAAATGAACACAGCATCATCTTTACCTTTTTAATTTAATAATCACTAGAGCCTATATCATCTCATTTTCCCCCTGTGCTCCAAGAAGAATCTTACAGTTTCTCGTTCAAAACAACCAGAGAATGGCAGCCCCTTCTCGACTTCATCGATGCAATTCTCATCCACGAGTGCTCTCTTGGATCAAACCTTTCAGCTGTGCTGTTAAGAGTAAGAGAGAAAGAGAGAGTTTCCAGTCAACTCGTCCTTGTTAGCTTCACATTTCAGTGTCAAAATTAGGGGGGTGGTGGGGAACATCAGAGAGGGCTTTCATGTTCTCACTTGAGGTACTCATTCTCATCAAAACCACCGACTGCATAGATCGAACCGTTATGCTCCGAGGATGCAACTGCAAATCTCTGAGATCACACAAAAAAAATGTTCAACTGCAAATCTCGCTAAGGATAACAGTCAATAAGCAAATACTACATTTCTTATGTCTTTAGCTGTAAGCTTCTGTCAAAAAGTTTCTCATTGGGGATGTAATTGATAACTTTTTCAGACTTTTGGCTTTCAGCATATGTCATCATGCGGATGGAGAAGAATGTTTACCTTCTGCTCCATTGACCTTGTTCTGATCCATTTCCCTATATCTGGATCAAGCATCTCAACGTCTGAAAAAGATACGATCCCATTCCCGCCTCCAATTGCAAATATTTTTCCATCCAAAGAGGCTCCACCTAAACTTCCTTTTCGCTCAGTCAAGGGAGGGCACAAGCTCCACCGGCCATCAGTCTCGTTATATGATTCAGCTTCAACATTACAAAGAAGAGGCAAAACAGATATCAGAGCTCAGGCTTTTCTAGTTAGGGAGATAAACAAGCGAGATGTGGTAGACACTCTTTTAAAATATGCACAGCTGAAGTGAAGTGCATGGCATTTATATATGTGTTATATACAGGCTCTATAGAGTTAATAGTCAACACATTCTAAGAAAAAAAAAAGGAAAAAAAAAGAGGACATACCTGTGTCGAACCAGCCATGGCCACCGTCATCACCTCCAAAAATGTAAATTTTCCCATCCGATTTTGCCACTGAAGCATTTGAACGGATACCGCTCATTGAACTATGAGCCTTGACAACATTCCTGGATGGAAAATATGATTGCACTGATGACAAACATGATTCAGAGTAACCATCAACTCCGCCCAAAAGAAGAATTGCCTCTGTTGGATCTAGGCTTGAATCATCTGGTGAATAGATCTCCATATCACTACGACCAGCTTTGGCAATTAAAGGACCTGATATGGACTCCAGCATGTTGCAACGCTCTCTCAATCTATAAATTTCCTTGTGTGCTTCATCCTGAAATACAAAGAAAGATTGAGAGGTAAAATTATCATGGTTTCTTCACCACCAAGTTTTGAGCTCACAGGTTCCAAAAACAAGGAGCAAATGGTAACTAATGGAATACCAGACTGAAAATGACAGAGAATCATTTCTACTGATATGATGACTTTCTACACATCAAAACCTGATTATAGTGCACAGACTCAGACTATGGTAGCTTTGCAGAATATCATTGATGTCAGGCTATTGCATTTGTTCGCCAGATTCTTTCTACTGGGGACGTTTGTCATATCCAACATTCACAAATGCAAACCGTATTCCAGCAGGAAGGATGAAAATCCACAATAACTAGCATTAATTAATCAAAAATCTTACCAGTTTCTCTTCCAAGTAACATATCTTGGTCGAATTTTTCATCCCATAAGCCTTGAGTTCCTTCACCTCATGCATCAACTACAAACGAGATTAATGAAAGTAACACTATAAGTATTATAAGTGGAGACTTAGTGTGGATAAGCGCAGCCATACATAGATACCAAAGTACCTGGCTCATTTCATGTTGACGAGGAGATGATACGAGAGAGCTGCCATCTCCTTTCCCCTCTGAACATGTTTCGTCTTCAAGTGTGTTTCTGTCTTCCAAGTTCTTGCAGGTTGGAATGTTGACTTGGTCAACAGTTTCCATTAAACAATCGTCTTGATGCGCATGACTAAGGGCGAGATCATTCAGTTTCTCAAGAACATAATCCTTATCCTTTTGTTTGGAGTTCTGCACGTCTGGATGATTTTCAGAGATAGCAGGATGAGAAGCAGCAGCTGAGGAGTCAGATTCACCGAGTGACACCTCCAAGCAGTCCACCGGTTCATTCTTAGAGGGCTTAATCTCATCAGTGTTCTCTTTCGTTTCACTTGGTGGAATTAAGTGAAAAACCTGTCTACTGTGTGATGTACTCAACGGTGGTTTAGGTTTCACAGCAAATGATGTTAGCAGACACATCAACTTATTAGTCTGGAAATGATCAAGCTCGAACCTAAAATGGTGAGAAGTGTAGTAATTCTCTTCAATGGCAGGTTTAAATTTGTCTTCAGAAAAGGGTTCACACTGTAACCGAACACTGATTTGAACCTGAAAAAACCATGAAATTTACAAGTGTCTACTGAAATGGTTAGCAAGTGTCAAGCCTCCTGGAAACCAATGTGTAGCACAATGTATCATAGAGAAACATATAATGAAATGCAGGAGACCTGTGCAGGATATGAGGTTCTCTCAGAACCATTAGAAGTCCAGGCGTAAGGGTCAACATTCATCTGACCAGGACCAGCAGCCTCAAAAATCCCATGAAGTTTACGATCAGAATAGTTGAAAAGAAACAAGGGCAAACCCACATCAATCTTCTGCACGTATGTAATGTGGTTATAGGGTAAACCTGTCAAATTAATCAGGGGATTCAGGAACCATTCATACTAGATGGAAACCATATCGTGGAAAGACAGTTTAAGGAAACAATAAATTGCATCAACATACAACAAACAGTTTTAAGTAGACTCACTCACCAAACAACTGTTTCGACATACATTCTTTGATGGTATTCTTGGTGCAGCCAAATATTACACCACCTAGTTGGCTTTTGGTAAGGTTTCTGCATGAAGTGTTTGCCCTCCGTTGAGCCATCCTATCATTACATTGAGCGAAAGATTAGAATATCAATGATTTGCATCAAAATGTTAAAGTGGGCGGTCCTATCATACCAACCTTGTAATCAATCAAGAGTTCAAGACAGACGCAAATGTCAATATTTCTACAGAAAAGAAAGAAGAAAACCTTCGAACAGATGGTGTGCATTAAAACAATGGAACAGGCAGCTTGAGAAAGCCACAACACGTTTGATGTAAATTCTAAAATCACGAAAATTTCCATGATGACTGACATTCATTCAAAACACCAAACGCAAATGCAAATGTATGCAACTTCAGTCGGCTGGCTAATGAAAAGCAAAAAGCCACATACTGTAGTTTAACAAATCAAAAACCCAAACCTACACAAGCAAAATCAACTCACTCCTCCAAAAATCAGTGGCACGCTAGGAAAACGTTCAAAGGAAATCAAAATCCGACGTTTGAGTTTCCGAAAAATCGGACGTGCAAGAGTCGAAATCAGTTTTGACATCGAAATCGGAGAAGACGCAAACAGAGCCGGATAAATAAACGTATAAAACCCTAGCGAAAAAAAGCAATAGACAGCTACTGAAACCTAAATGCAGGATAATCGACCGCTAAAACTGGATTTCGAGCTTGGCCAACACAAAACGGCTTTCCGGGAGCGTCTTACTTGAGTCAGAGCGGTGAGAAATCGAAGAAAGAGGAGGCCTCGGGGAGAGCGCTAAAGACGGAGCGCCATTAGTAGACAGACGATGGCAAAGCCGTAGCGACGAAAACTGAGCGACAGCAAATTTTAAATGTTTGTCAACAATTCCACAAGATTAGTCATTTGTTTCCAACTTTCACCTTTCGCCAAAATACGCCTATGCAAACGAAAAATGAAAATACAATACTTGCGAATAATTAGTAAAGTGGTACTAATTTTTTTAATGTTTTTTCGTTTAAAATTTTTGAGAAAAAACAAATTTAGTCATATCAACAAGGGAAAATATATATTATCAAATCATGGCATTCATCAATATCTTTTTAATAGGTCTAAATCATTTCAAAATTAAAAAGAAATTTAGTTTGTTTTTAATAAAATAATATTTTAGTCTCAGAAATATGGGTCAGATTAATTTCTTAGTAAAATAGGTCAGCCACTAAATATGATTGTATATGGACTTTTTACTTGTTGATGTTTGTACTTGGAAGTTTATGCTGTAACTTTGAACAGAGTGAAATAAAACATTTTTGATAAAGTAGTTAAGAAAATATTGTATCTATAAAGATAGATGAATATATGTGAACCGTAGAAGCTCTTCTAGTTCTATCAAAGAAGTGAAGGAGATGCATCTTCCTCTTTTACTATACTTTTACCCGTTTTAGCTTGAAATGGGGCATCCATAAGCCAGAAAGTGAAAGTGGTTGCTTGATAGGAATATTTGTTGGTACGTGCGGTCGCAAATGCATTGAGAGTATGTTCTGCCCAATGTTTTATGATAAAAAAATTTGAATACCGAGAAGCTAAAAAATGAGATGACACATCTACAGTATGAAATGTAGATGGGTCTATATATGAAATTAAATATAATTCCTGATTTTGATCAAAACCTAACTATTCATCTACAGTTCACTAGAATCTTTCTAAATTTTATAAAGCCAACAATGTTTTATAGAAACTGTTTTTAGAGCCACTAAAATATTTAGTTTACCATGGCAAAAGAATATTGTGGGCCATGTTTTTTTTTTTCTGGGCTGGTCCACTTTGGAGCCCATATCAACTAAATAGAATTTGGAGTTTGAACTCAATATGCCTAAAAGTAGTATCAACCAGCAGCATTGCAAAGAGATTTTTTTGCGTGTGATCCATTTCTGAGAAGCTAAAGGTGTGGGAGAGAATGGGTTGGCACTTGCCAAACGGACACGCGGCTCCTCGATGGTTGTCTTCCGCCGCGTGTATTCCTAGAGTGTCTGTAATCTGCCACGTGGCGGTGTACTGTGTATTATTCTGCATAAGTAGGAGGAGCCGGGATTTAGCTAGAAGAGGAGAAGAGAGAGTGGGCCAATGGCACATGCCACGTTTACGCCGGAAGGGCAGAAGACGGAGTCGTTTCGACTCTTGAGCGGCCACAAAATCCCAGCCGTTGGATTGGGCACGTGGCGATCTGGCTGTGAAGCCACCCACGCCGTTTTCACTGCACTCGTCGAGGTGATCCATTCTGAATTTGAATTATCTCTCAGACCCTAGTAAGAGTTAATTTAGACAAGCACTGCTTACTTTTTAATAATGTTATTGCGTGGATTTTGCAGGGTGGTTATAGGCACATAGATACAGCTTGGGAATATGGCGATCAGATGGAGGTGTCCCTCTTTTTTCTCTTCACTTGCTTGTTTTGTCTGATTTTTGTTTTTGAGTTTAGACGTAATAAACAACTTGTTAATTTTTAAAATGAAGGTCGGTCAAGGGATGAAAAGGGCGATGCACGCTGGTATTGAGAGGAGGGACCTCTTCGTGACGTCCAAGCTTTGGTAAACAAAACAAAATAAAATAAAATAACGATTCCTTTCTTTGTTTCACTCTTTGGCGCCATCCATAACCGCTGAGTTTTTTTGTGTGAAAAATAAAGGTGCACAGAGTCATCTCCGGAGAGAGTGCGTCCTGCTTTGCAGAATACCCTTCAAGAGCTTCAATTAGACTACCTTGATCTTTACCTGGTATGTTATGTATGTTGTAAGTTTGAGTCTTTCTTTTTACTGTTTCTTTCCGTCTCTTACAATTGGGTTATGTGCAGATTCACTGGCCTTTCAGGCTAAGAGAAGGAGCCAGTAAGCCACCCAAGGCAGGTGACGTTCTTGACTTGGACATGGAAGGAGTTTGGAGAGAAATGGAGAAGCTTGTCAAGGCCAATCTCGTCAGGAACATTGGTGTTTGTAACTTCACCATCACTAAGCTCAATAAGCTGCTAGGATTTGCTGAATTGGTCCCTTCCGTCTGCCAGGTCTCTCTCTCTCTCTCTATATATATATATATATATATATAAGTACCTCCTGATATCACAGTTTTATCATATCATGGGTGCCTTGATATAAATGACATGTATTGAGTTTCTTCTTATCTTTGCCTTAGATGGAAATGCATCCTGGTTGGAGAAACGATCAAATGCTCCAACTCTGCAAAAACAATGGTATCCATGTTACAGTAAGTAGTAATATGACTCTTTCTTCACTGCTTAAGTTAGCACACGATTCCATCGATTTAGGCAATTTCGTTTCATTACGCCATCTGAGTGAAATCATTGGAACCTCCTTGAAGGCCTATTCGCCACTGGGATCACAAGAAGGCGGGAGAGATCTGATACACGATCAGACTGTTGATCGGATAGCGAAGAAGCTGAACAAGACGCCTGGGCAGGTTCTAGTGAAATGGGGTCTACAGAGAGGAACAAGTGTCATCCCCAAGTCGTTGAATCCAGACAGGATCAAAGAGAACATCAAAGTGTTCGACTGGGTGATCCCTGAACAAGACTTTCAAGCTCTCAGCAGCATCCCTGACCAGGTTCGCTTTTCTATTTACCAACCAGATATCTCTCAAATTGAGAAGATGAGCAACAACAATAAAAAAAATTTGTTTGGTTTGATTAAATCGCAATTACTCTCCATTAGAGAGACAATTAGTTTATTACCGTTATTTCTGTTAGTGAGGACCATAACAGAGCACTTATTTGTCTACTCTGCTTCTGAGTTGTTGGAATTAGGCTAATTATCTTACACTTAGGGAGTAGAATGGTATGTTTATGTTAGTGAGAAACAGCACTTGTATGTCTTCTCCGCTTCTGAGTTGTTGTAGGAGAAAACTAATAACATTTGCCTTTCAAATTTATGGTCATTCACTCTGTTTTGATAATCTGTTCACACTTTCGGTTCTCTTTGGCCTATCAATGCAGAAACGAGTGATGGACGGTGAGGATACATTCGTCAACAAGACAGAAGGTCTGTTCCGTAGCGTGGCTGATCTATGGGACCATGAAGACTAACCGACGACCCCAAGAAATCAAATTAAAGTCCCAAGTAAGGAGTTTGTTTGTTGTAAAAATCAATGTATAGTTTCTAAAATAAAAGAAGAGAGCTTCTTTCACACATGCGTTTCCTAAAACTGTGTAAAACGTTATGCAAGCAAGCCCTGTTCAACGACGGATGAAAGTTGTTGTTGTACGGCCAAAACCGATGCGGTGAGCTTGAGATCCCTGGAGATGAGCAGATCTCCGATCTCTCCAAGCTCCTCGTTCTCACTCCAAATCGATAATCCTTGAAGCACTTGGAAACTCTCTTCGTGTCTTATTCCAATCATTATCAGATCGTAACTGTTTCCTTCTTCCCTGATTAGTTTCACCAGATCACTCGCTTCCTTTACCTCTACCTAACACATCAAAGTCAAACAAGTAAAACAACAAGGTCAAACTAAACCGGAATTTCAAAACCAACCGGAGAAAATAAAAACATTTAAGAAAACATTTCCGGTTTATTGAGTGGTTACCTCTTGCAAGGAGACGTTGTGTCTGTTCAACGTGTCTAGACGGAACTTCTCGACGGCTCTGAAATCGAGCCTCCTCTCTACGACGTCGTTTAGCTGTGAAACGTTTTCTCCGTCTACGATTTTAAGAACGTTTAGATATACGCATGGGTGGTTCATCATCCTAACCGCAAACGCCAGCGCCTCGCGGTCGTCTGCTCCACCGAGGAATATCACGCAGATGTTGATTCTCGTCTGCTTCATCGCTGATCCCATCTTCTTAAAATCTGGAAGACGTCCTTGGTCCAGCAGAATCGCGACAGAGCACGGCGAACCTCTCAGAACGTTGCGGCAAAGCCGTCGCTCTGCTGCGGTCCTGTCATCGATCCCGATGATAATGAGGTCGGTTCCTTTGTCGAAGGCCAACGCGCAGACATCCTCGTGCATCGTCTTGCTCGGCGCCACTGCGGTGAAGCATTCGACGGATACGTTTTTCTGCACAACATGTCCGTTTTCGAAATTCTTGAAGGCGTTGGAGATCTGATCTCTGCGGTTGGAGGACATTGATGCGTCGTCGTTGTGATCGGATTGGTGGTGAATAAGGAGAGGGACGTTGTGGTGCTCGAGCTCTTCGAGACTTACGGAAACGACGGAGAGGGAAGAGGCGCTGGAGGGACAAGAAGAGAGCTCCAAGACGGTGAGGATGGAAGGAACGGTCTCGCGGTGGTAGAAACAAGCGAGGATGTTGAGAGGATTGTTTGGTTCGTAGTGCTGAACGGTCTGTCGGCGGTAAGTGATGTGTTTACGCTGCGCCCAGCCGTAGAGGTTCTTGACAATGGCCGTGATAATGGTCGAGTGAACCATCGCAGCGACCACCATTATCCCAAATGCTTCCTGGCTTATATTCTGCATGCATCCCTTAAATCAATTAGTTAGAAGATCATTTTTTCTTGCTTCACATGAAAACCAATTCGTTGATGATATCTTATCTATCTATCTACATTAGGAGGTTAATTAATTCGACCTTGTAGTTCAACAACTGTTTAAAGATTTGGACATCGTAGATCCCTTGTATGCAGACGATGAATCCGACAATCGCGGCGTGTGATAAAGGAACCTTGAAGTAAAGCGAGGGTAGGACGATGGAAGCAAACTTTGCAGCATTGACGGTGAAGAAAAGCAGCTCCAGAATTATGACGTCGCGTAGTTTGAACGACAAGAAATCGACTTTGTTACCGATCCCGATGACGTAACAGGGCAAAAGAACCGCCCGAGAGAAGCAACCGATCTTGTCGTCGAGACCAGTGCCGAGAGGAGGCGTCTTAGGAGTGACAAGACCGAGAACCACAGACCCGACTATGTAAGGAAACCCAACGGTGTCGGCGAGGAAAGTGGTGGTGCACAACATGACGCAAATGATGCATAGATGCGAACCCTTTAGTTTCTTTCCTTGATGTGTTCTTCTCACTATCCACTTGAATATTGGTCGGCACACAACTATTATTCCAACGATCAGTAGTACCTTTGTCAAGGTAGGCAGATAAGTGGCTTTGGAGTCTCTGTGTTGCAAGAAACTGTTGAAGGTAATTATAATGAGGAAGAAGCCCCAGCCGAAGCAGTTAGCCACCATTATGGAGGAGAGGGCTAACCTCCCGGGCTCCGAGTTTAGCATCTTGAGGTTCGATAAAACCGAATAGGCCACCTGAAAATACACTACAGCTTCGTTTGTTAGCACGTCGTGAAGCTGTCCGGGCTTAGTTTTTGCCACGCTTCCACGTGTGTTGCTGGTGATGACGGTAGATGCCACTGAGCCCACCGCGTAAGGGAATAGGAAAAGTGATAAGCCATTGATGACTGCGAGCTTTCCTCCACGCTTTATAACTCCCATGTCTACTTGAGCTGTGCTTATGTATGAGATGAACATGAAGGATACTGCTTCTAATGATTCAATTATGAAGAAGCTTCTTCTGTTGAAAAGTCTTCTTACTAAATCTATGTTTTGTCCCAATGCTGAGGGGCCTAAGAATATCCCAGCCTTTTTCCATAAAGTATATAACAAAGAAATCAAATCACTTAAAACAATTACAAAACCTTTTGCAGAATTGATAATCGGAAAATGATGAATATACCAGAATCTGAGTGACAAAGTCGACGTTCGCGAGAGGACGGAGAAGAGCCTGGAATAAGGAAGAGAGAGAAGAGACGAGAGAAATGAGAAGAAGAAGAAGAGGAGTCGAATACTTCAACGGGTCGTCTCCTCTAAATAAACCGGCAGAGTTTGATCCAGGCCATGGCTCACACACGAAACCTCTTGTTCCATTTCCAACACTACTGTTCATTTTCTTTAATTTGTTTAGAAAAAAACAAAAAATTGGTTTTCACCGGACGTTCTATGTCCAGTTTTGTTTTTGATTTTGATTTCAGCATAATGCTAATTAATAACTGAGCAAAACAAAGAGTTTGTTGAGCTGGGGAAGAAGATACACATGTTTCTTTTTTAGGACTGCAAACTGTTTTCGCTGTTTTTCCAAGGAATGTGTGTTGACTTTCTAACCGTAAAAGAAAAAGAAAAAGCAAGCAAATCATTAACTTTATCTAAATCATGACCACTATATAACCTTGACTGTATAATTACAAAGCCAGCAAATGTTACTGTTTAGTTGACGTTTTTTTTGGATGAAACAATGTGTTTCATATGACGATCCATACTAATAATTAACAATTTATAATCACAAGGAACGATTAATCATAACATATAGTCTAACGATTTGTACAAGTGGTGTTGATGTGTCACCACCACCCTTTTGTTAACTTTTAGTACATCAACATATATAAATGCATGTTTGTGCCATCAATCAATCAATCTCAAGCTATAATGATAATCTTCATACTCAAGATCTTTGGACCACACATAAGCGAGTATGGAAGAAACCTTAAAAGTAGGATGACCTCTCACGAGAATCAACAATTAAACCCCTAAATATATAGCTAGAGAGAAGGAAAAGGAATAGTTATACTTTCTTCATCCCTTGTTGAAGTCTTAACAATCTCTCCCTCAATGGTTTGACTCATACCTAGAAGGAGAAAATGGCAAACGTAACCCACACTTATAAATATGGAGGAGTAGATTGGATTTGCGAGCGATGGCTCGGTGCAAGCTCCATTGGAGCTAGGCGCGGAGAGAATCCCATCGACTTTGCTCTTCCCCTTCTTCTCCTTCAGATTTCTGTCGTCTCCTTATTTTCCGCCTTTTTTCAGTTTCTTCTTCGGCCTTTCGGAAAATTTGCATTCCTCACTCAGATCCTGGTAAGCAACTGGAGCTACTCGATCGTTCATGCTAACAATCGGAACATTCCTAGCTATAATATAGATTAATTCCAAAAGTACTAAAAAAAAACATTCCTTGATTTTCTGGTTGCAGGCTGGGATCTGCTTAGGACCGTCAGTAATAGGACGCAACAAGCAGTACATGTCGACATTTTTCTACGAGAGAAGCGTGTTCATAATCGAATCCTACGAGGCCATTTGTTTCCTTTTCATTTGCTACATCACAACATGCCAAGTAGACACGAGGATGATCAAGCGAGTAGGCAAATTAGCATTCATTAACGGCATTTTGCTTTTCCTCATACCATTCGTGTGGGGCCAATTCGCTGCCATCTTGATCTCCAAGAGGCTCGGAGGTGGGCCCGCGGGGGTCCCTCCTGTGGAGTTCCACCACGTGGCGATCGTGCAGTCAACCATGTTCTTTCAGGTGGTCTACGGAGTGTTGTCGAGCCTAAAGATGTTGAACACAGAGCCGGGGAGGTTAGCGCTCGCCTCCATGATGGTGCATGACTGCCTCTCCTGGTGCTTCTTCATGCTTAACATCGCCATTAAACTTAACGTTACCTTACCCGATAAAAACCGCACCCTTTTAATGTCCGCCTCACAGATGCTAATGATAGTGGCAATAGTATACGTGTTCCGACCAATCATGCAGTGGATGATGAAGAGAACACCAGAAGGACACTCTCTCAAGGCCTCGTATCTCTCTGTCATATGTGTTTTGCTCTTCATCTGCTCTCTCTGGGCTGAATTTGTGGGCTTGCCTTACTTCTTTGGTGCCGTCGTCTTGGGTCTAGCCACCCCAAAACGTCCCCCTCTAGGCACGGGACTCGCGGACAAAATGGGCTGTTTTGTCTGGTCTGTCCTCATGCCTTGCTACATAATCGGGATTGGCTACAATATAGATCTCTCAATGTTTTCCTTTAGAGATATCATCCGTTACGAGGTCCTTTTTTCGGTGGTCCGGTTCGCCAAAATCGTGGCCATTACATTGCCTTCCCTTTACTTCAATGTGCCACTCTGGCACGCCATTCTTGTTGGGTTTATTGTCAATATCCAAGGAATCTACGACGTTCAAATCTACAAACAGAACTTCAATTACTCGGTAAAATCACCCACAAGGTTCAGTCCTTTATATGCATATATATATTTCATCTGGAATATTGACTATTTGTTAACGGATGGATATAATAAACTTCTGTTTGTTGGAAAGAGTGCAGAAAATATCAAGCAAATCTTTCGGAGCAATGGTGATGTCAGCATTGGTAAACTCAACAATATTCATAGTGATAGTCAAGAAAGTGTACCAAACCATGAGCAAACGCAACCCTTACAAGAGACGCACCGTTCAACACTGCCGGATCGAGGCTCCGTTGAGGATCCTCGCTTGTTTCCGGAACCGCGAGGCGGTCCGTCCCGTGCTTGACCTCGTGGAACTCTCTCGTCCAGTCATCGGATCTCCTCTCTCGGTCTTCGCCGTCAATCTCGAAGAGCTTAACAACCATAGTCTTCCTCTTCTTATCCATCACACGCAAGAGATCAGCCCCTTCATCGTGCGTAGCCGACGAGACCAGATCGTTAAGGCCTTTCACAACTACGAGAAGACCAATCCGGTACTCTCCACAGTATCTGCTGCATATAGTTTCCCAAGACATATAATATAACAAGATTCATTAACTAATAAAATTCGTGTTCAGGAGACCGTGTTGATAGAGTGCTTCACCGCGGTGGCCCCGCGGAAGACGATGCACGAGGACGTGTGCGCCATAGCATTTGACCAGGAGACGGATCTTGTGGTCCTGACTCTGGATTCCGGGATCGAGTCGTGGGAGAGGCAGTTGTGTCGGAATCTCCTGCCTAACTGTCCGTGCTCCGTAGCGCTTTTCATCGACAGAGGAAGGCTCCCAGATTTCAGGTTCGTTTCGATCAAAAAGCTTAGCATCAACGTCTGTGCCGTCTTCTTAGGAGGACCAGATGACCGCGAAATGCTTGCGTATGCTACACGCTTAGCGAACCATCCCAGCGTCGAGCTTCATGTCTTCCGGCTCGTAGACCAGAACGGCGTCTCCCCGCTCAGAGACATGGTCGAGAGAAAGCACGACATGAGAGTCATCAACATGTTCCGCAAAGAGAACTCCGACAAAAACATCATCTTCAGAGAGGTAACACTGAGGCTTGAAACCTTTAGAAGACTTTTCTTGTTTAGACGAAAACAGAGCATATCATAATATATGTTTCCCCTGTTTCTTTCTGACATTGTAAAAAGGTAAGAATAGAGGAAGCGGTGGATCTACTGGAGTTGCTGAGGAAGGAAGGAGACGACTTCGATCTGATGATGGTCGGGATAAGACACGAAGAGAATCTAGTGATGCTGGAAGGATTGTCAGAATGGAGCGATGTGAAGGAGTTAGGAGAGGTTGGAGATTTGTTGATCTCCAGAGATCTCGAGCTCTCTGTTTCGGTTCTCGCAGTCCAGCAATGAGGAGCCTCAAATGTACATCCCTTTTTTGTTTCCCCCTGTTTTATGGATTGATTTGTACAGTTTGCTTAGAGGTTTACTAATTTGTAGAATGTTAATCATGTCTAAAATAACAAAGAACATAAATAGTAGATTCTACCATTCAAGAATCCCTTTTTTAGTCCTTTATCATTCAAGAATCCGACTAATGTGATAAGTTTATTAGAGATTAACACAACACAACAATACAAACCATCCTTTTACAGTGTAGGCCACGCAAAACGCCACTTAAACCTTGGTGATTCTGATTTTTGAAGCCACATTTGTCTTCAGAGATTTTGTTCAATCATCTTTTACTTCATTTTTTATGTTTTATTCAGTTGCCGTCTTTATTTTTTTAAGTTTTAGAAATAAAGCTGCTTAGGTTGCATTTCTATAGCGGATGAGGTTGAATTCTGGTTTTTAGCTCAAGAGATTGATAAGGAATAGGAGCTGCTCATGAAATCGGAAAGTCAGGCTTCTGCTATTCGCTGGAGACCTCCTCCAAAACCGTGGCTTAAGTGCAATGTTAGTTGTTTATGGGACAAAGGAAAAAGTATGGGAGGAATGGCTTGGGCTCTTAGAAACGAGAAAGGAATCGTGCTGTTACATGGTAGACGATCGTTTGTGAACTTGAAAAGCCGTTTGGAGTGTAGTTTTCGAGGAACTTCATGGGCGCTACAAAGTTTGCTTAGCCATGGAGTCAAGAGAGTAAAAGAATCAGTCGTAGCGGGGGTTTTGGCTAGACCGAAGGCCTGACCCTTTTTTAGGTACCAGTCTTCTTTGTTATCCCCGTTCGTTGCTAATTTTTGGAGCTGGAAAGTGGAGTTGGTTCAGCGCTGTTCTAATAGAGGGGCTTTTCTCATAGCTCAAAGTGTCTCTAGGTGTAACCTCTCTCAATCGTATACTGCAAGTGGTCATCCCATGTGGTTAGTAGACTTATTTGCATTCCTTTTCACTACAAAAAAAAAGGATGAATTGTATCACTTAAATTGTATCACAAAACTGAGTGATACTATTTTAAATCATTTATTTCTAAATGAGACAAATATACATGATTTAGCATCAATTATAAATAACTGATGTTGTAATTAACTAATTTTGCATCAATTCAATAAATTGATATAATTTCTATTAATTTGTATCACTTTACCAATATTGATATTATTATATAAATTTATATCGATTAGATAGTTGATGTATATTTTTTTTTGTTAACATCACTAATTAAAATGATTCAAAGTTTACATCAAGTAAAAAATGATGCAAAAGAAAATTATATTAATGCCATAAAATTATATTTTCCTTTAACATCAATTTAATGATGTTATTTACGAAACAATCTGTAACTTATCTAAAAATGAAAAAAGAAAAACTCCCGCTTGAATTTTTACGAAAGAAATTAAATAGCATTTTAACAAATATCCACAAATAATTCTGTAGCCATCCAAACAAATCAGAAAACCCTAGTTTTTTTCAGTGTTCTTCTATTGTGCCTCTTCCTCTTTTTTTTTTTTTTTGTAAGTCTTTGGTTTCTTCTGGGATCTCCAATTATTTATTTGAGAAATTTGTGTAGATAGGAACAAATACCATCGTATTTGCAAAACAGGAAAGCGCAGTAATCATTTTTTTTTAAATACCAAACTACCCCTTCTCTCTCATCTTTCCTCTCTTTTTCTCTCTTCTCCCTCGTTCACTCTGCCTCCCTCTCTCTCTCACGCACTCTCTCTCTTTCTCTTTCTATTCTGATTCTATTTCTTCATCAACCTCAGAAAATTATCAATTAATCTCTCTTCTTTTTACTATCCGATTATTTCTCATTTTATCCACCACGGGCCTCAAAACAACGGCGACGGCAACGACTACGGTGACGGCGACGACTACAGCATCTAACATGTTTATTATCCTGTAAAAATATAATGTTAAATATAAATATACATGTATACACATGGTACAATAATTGTTAGCATGCTTCAAAAATATGTAACTCGTTAATATAATTGTTAGCATTTCTCTCCCTCATTTCTCATTTGTTTTTCTTGAAATAATTTTAAAATTATCTAGCTAATATTTATGTTACCATAGTTAATATTTGTTCTTCTTCGAATAACTTTATAATTATCTAGCTAATATTTATGTTACCATGATAAACAAAAACTTAAACGGTAATCTAAATATATATTTTTGATATAATAATTATTGTTGTTATCCATATTTAATTTTTAACACGAATAAATTTGTAACACGAATAAATTTTTATACGATCATTGTTGTTATCCATATAACATGTTTAATATTCCGTAAAACATAAAGTTAAACATAAATTTATATATATACACATGATACAATAGTTGTTAGCATGTTTCAAAAACATGTAACTCATTCTTCTTCAAATAACTTTAAAATTATATAGTTAATATTTATGTTATCATGGTAAACGAAAACTTAGAAGATAATTTAAATATTTGTTTTTCGATAGTATAATTGTTAACTAGGTGTTTTAAAATATAACAAGTTATCATAATATATATAAACCAGATTTGATTACAATCTTGTAAAAATTTCACTTTTTTCGTTGAATTGTTGCATGTAAATGAATTTCATCATTGGCTGGCAAAAAAAAAAAATGAATTTCATCATTGTTTTTTTGTGGAGAGAGAAAAAATGACCCACACCTCATCATTATGTTTGAGGGGTTTTTTGTCTTTGTACACACAATATGTACATACGTATTCTAATACTTCCTTCTTTTGCAAATACTATTCAAATACTTCCTTCTTAGCTAATTGTCTCTATTTATTTCTTCATAATAGAACAAGAATCGAGAGAGCCACATAATTAGGAGTGGTTAAAGTGAGGAGTTTATTGATTTGTTTATCTTTTCAGATTTTTAAAAACACTGGTGATTGGATGTGGAGGAAGGGAGGATCGTAATGCTCGGCGAAGGTAACCTTTGGCAGTGTCAAATTCGCTAAGTAGTAAGAACACCGTATCCGGTAAAGTATTTGTTGTTAAATTAATCATTGACAAATCTCGCGCATATTGCTGGTTTTAACTTCTCGTTGCAGGTTCCATCGTGTTTCTCTGAATTATTTCAGCGGGTTTCGTCATTGGATTCTGTTTCAGGGATCATAGCGGCCATCGCAGGATTCTCATGAGAACCATCGACGAAATTGGATGAAGGGGCTTCGCCGTCGTCTGCATCTATTTCTGGGATAATCGTGGAATTTTCCCGAGAACCATCGGAAAAATCAGAAGAGCTCATCGGAACGAATCGAATGGAGTCGAGGTTTTGGGAGTTACAGAGAGTGAAATAAATCACAGAAAATGGAAAATCAACAGATGTGTTTCAGAGTTGTTGTTATGATTTCCATTGATCCCCTCGCTGTAGTTGGATGCTCTGTAAAATACCATTTTATTTTAATATATATATTCAAATTATTCAGTGCAAAGAGAAGAAGAAAAGAATCAGTTACTTCTACGTGCTGGGAAGGGAAAAATGTGAAATTGCAACAAAAGTATTCTCTACAGTTATAATAATATTTTAATTGGTAATAGTTAATAACATAATTATTAAAATTTCTTTTTAAAATTAATATTAATTTTACATCAGTTATTAATAAATGATATAAACAACTGAAATAGTAACATCACTTTAAAAAATTGATGTAAAAGTTAACATCATTTTTTTCAATTGACATATATTAACATCTGTTAACAATTGATGCAAATAGTTTTTATATTTACATCAGTTCTTAATAAAGTAATGCAAATTATTTGCATCACCACATTTACAGTCATTCATATAAGTGATGTAAATTTTATTTGTATCAATTATAAGTAATACAAATATATAAAATAAGTGATGTAAAACACACTTTTTTTTGTAGTGTTTGTTTAAGCCAGTTCTTTTGGTGTTTTTTTGTCTGCTCTCTTTGGTTCCCTATTTCCTCTGCACTCTTTCCTCTTGTGGAGTGTGTAGAGAAGACTTGAATTCGTTTTTGTCTAGGTGTGTGTCTAGGTGTGGTTGCTTGATTTTTGACTGTAATCTGTCATGTTCCTGTGTTCACCTTATTTTCTATCCATATATATTCAGATGAAAAAGAAAAAAAAAAAGGTTGCATTTCTATATATGCATCTTGGAAAGCTGTGAGCTTTTTCTTTTTTCTTTTTTAACTGCTTCATGAAACATACATAGAAAACAAATTTATTTTACATGATGTTGAGTAGCATCGACTCACTCAGCAGGTGCAAAGGTTTCAAACTTAAACTAAACAATGAATCCTACTATGAAACCCTCTGCGGTAGAATCAATGGCGACCACGCAGCGACTCCATAACGCTCGTTATTGCTCTTTAGTTGATCTCCATGAGAATGCTCGGCTCACATTTCTTTCTCTTGAGTATGGCCGGTGATTCAGGTAAAGCACCACCACGGCGCAGTCATCAGCTTTAGAGGCTGGAAACTTTGTTCTCCATGTCCTAGCTGCTCGCTGAACCAACGTCTCTGCTGCCACTGAACGGTCCTTACAGGAACCGACAATCTTCACCACTTCTTCGTTTGACAAAACATCCCAAATCTGTTCTCATCAATAACACACGTAGAATCAGAATCTCTTTTTCATCCAACGCATGAATTTAACAAGACTGGAAGGAAATTCATAATTTACCCCATCGGTGGCTAGAACCACAAACTCGTCCTCTCTGCTGATTGTTCTGCAAAAGACTTCAGGAATGCAGACAAGTCCATAGTCTTTGAGGCAGAAATCACCAAAAGCCCTTGACATTGCGAGTCCAGGGCAATCATCATCAGGCATCCACACTCTATACACATTCGGTTCCTCCTCCATAGCGAAGACCCTTCCTTTGCATGACACTATTCTCTCTGTTTCTCCTGTTCCAAATATTACGGAAAACTTAAAGCAAGACAAACTTCTTCATGGGATTCACTTGTATATATTTATGTGCACCTCACAATCTAATATTACTGTGCTTTGAATAAAAGGAGAAGAAGAGACTAACGTTGGACACAGGGCTTCAGATCAACCGTGAGTTGGACAGCTTTGATACTGCTGTTCTTGCTTCCTCGGGTGCCAAGAACCGCTCGTGAATCTCCCAAGTTGGCGATCACCAAGCAGTCACCCTGCAAATGACTCACCACGAATCAACTTTTAAAATCATTGTTTTCTTTTTTAAAAAACTTTTTTAAGACTGTAAAAAAGCCTGATGAGTTTACCTGTTTAAGGACGGTGACAGCAGTTGTACCGCTGCAAAAGCTATCATAAGGAGAGTCAAGACCAAGTTCGCTGTCTATTTGCTTGAAGAATGTCACCAGGACGTCCTCGAAGAGTCCCTCCTGATTGTTCTCTATGTTTTCATTGCCGCCAGATTTTGAAGATATGAGTTTGGAATGGACCCTTGAAGGTAAAGTTTCACATATGTGACGAGAAATCTTGTGACCCATGGGACCATGGCCGTCAAACACACCGCAAAAAACCTTATCTTCCTCCCCACCAAAGTTCTGATACAAAAGTTTAAGATGCAAATCAGATTTTGGTCCATTGCCTTAAAATCCCATGTTTATAGTCACAGATGCTAGCGCCTGAAACCGAACCAAGAGAAGAAGTAACAAATGAAGAAAAAAAACTGATACCTCCCAGACAGTCATGGCGTCTTGATTTATCCCCTTCTTCCCTTGTTTGATTGCCATGGAAACGTGTCTGGATGATCCACGAGACCTTATAACGGCTCCATCATTTGTCTCTCTAACCGCAGACTCCCCATCTCCATGTTCATTACAATCATCCCTGCCATTCTCAACAGTTATCCCTGTGCCCTTGCTACAACAGACCCCCATTGAGACTGCTACGCAACCAGAAACAAACAGGAAATTCTACAAAGATCTCTCTATGTTTATTTGGGAAATGGTTAAGGCCTGTTGAAGAAGTTATTGAAAGGAGGAGAACAGGGCAGAAACGAAACAATCAAATAGTTGCAGACAGATAATATTTCCATGGGGAGGCCTTGTGAGGCTTTAGCAGGGAAAAAAGTCAAAGGAAGAGGAGAGGAGGATGAAGAAGAAGGGATACGAGAACAGACAATCATGAAAGAAAATAATGATTTTGCTAGATTACAGTTTTATAAAACAAATAAACAAAATGGATTTGTCTCTTATTGAAGATTAAACTGATGAAAATTCTAATGGACAATGTAAAAAGGGTTTTTCTCAGATGAACAAAAAACTGTAGAGAGAGAGAAAGAGAGAGAGAGAGAGAGATGTTTATTACTTTCAAAAGATATGTCTTAAAATAGAGATGGAGATCTTGATAAGCATCATCCAAAATTGGATACCAAAGATTACCCATTAAAACATAATTCAATTACCGATTTTCCTCATTTAGCTTCCTTTTTACGATTCACAGCGATATAAAAATCCAACTTGTCATTCACCAAATCATTTCCTCAGTTTTGATAACCAACACTAACGAACGGGTAATAAGATAATACCAAACTAAGATAAACAATTTGCTGTTTCTTGTTAGTTCTCAACTCTCATATCAAGCACACGATATTAATTCAAGATTACTTAGATAGAGGTCACAACTACAATTCCAGAAACAGAGCTTATATGAACCATACCTGATTCGAGGTATTTGCACTGCTCCATTTATAAGCTTGATCTCTGTAGAAGATCCTGAAACATAACTCTAGGAAACAAACACAGCAAGCTTGTGTTCTTCCTCAGCAAGGAAAGCAGAAATCTTTATATTATAGAACTAGATCATATATATATATATGCAATAAAAAACACCAGAAGTGTGAGGTTGTGAAAACTCGAATTTCCATTTCAAGCTAAACTTCTTACAGTAAAGGGAACTTCAGCATCGACAAGAGTATTTTTAATAGAAACCTACAATATAAGCTTTTTTATATATATATTCTAGAAGAAGAGAGTACATTCATGGATTGGCGAAACGAAATTCACCCAAGCGTATGAAAGAAGAAGATTATGCAGCGACCAATTTACCACCATTGATGGACAAGCACCCCACTTTGTCTGAGCGATGTGAAGAGCTCTAAGCATTGGTTGTAAGTCTTGTTGTACTTTTGGCTCCTTTGACCAGGACAACATCTCTGCCACCTGTTGTAATGGCATTCAAGGAACAACTCATCGATTAGACAGATTGCTCCTGTCTTGATTAGCCTCGGGATTAGATCGAATTCGGTTCCTTCAACATCCATCTTCATCACAACAAAGTCCCTCTCTCTCACACTCTTCTTCAACCAGTCAGCGAAATCAAAGCCTTGAATCAAATTCACCTCTCCAGCTAAATCATCGCTTGAAGATTTTGTAACTGGCTGGATTCTGCCCATTCCCCTGCCCTTTGCCTTGGCTTCCACTTCCTTTCCCGGATCGTGATTGATCTCAAATGACAATGTCTCGTTCCTCACCCACGCCGCGTACGGCAGCAGCTGCACCTTCTTCTTGATCTTATACTCTTCATGAAAGGCTTTATCAGCCTCAATGGCGAAAACGTCAAAAGTTTTGTTCTGCTTTGGGTACTCTTTCTTGAACCAACTCCCAATACTAGATCCATAGCTCCGAGCACCAACATCAACGTATACGTATCTACTCTTGAAACGTATATCCACCATTGAAGGGAGATATTTTATGTTCTTTATGTTCCTCTTGAGGGTGATCCATGGCTTTAGAGGCTCCTCTTCAATCACCGGCTCTGCATCCCGAATCAAATCTCTTTTGTAACCCGGAATCCAGCACTTACCACCATTATCACCACCAGAATTCTTCCGGTGATGACCTTCGATCTCTGAGTATTTCTGAATAACAAACTCTCTGATGTGAGGCATTGACGAATCAAAACCATCTATATCACGCATCTTCACCAACTTGCAAGAATTAAACAAATCAAGGAATGAATTGAAACTGTACGTATCTGTAGCACCAACATGAACCACCGCAAACCCTTCGGGTTTCAAGGTTCGAGTAATCTCGTCGGCAAATTCCAATTGCTTCAACGACTTCCCAAGGCGGCCACCACCGGAGAAGACGAAATCGAATGTGTTTTTCTCGAAGGGAATAGCATGCCCCTCGCCTCTCACCACCAACGGCCGCAAAGCTTTCTTAGAGATCCCGACCGAGTTCTTCACCCCAATCTCTCTCAGGGAGAAAACCTCTTGCCCGATTGCCGTTTCTACACAGAGCGTCTTCGATTCCGGCGAGAGATAACCGTCGGCGATCAGATCCTGAAAGATGGAAGAGTAAAACTGAACGCCTTTAATCCAATCCCTGCTCGTGTACAGATCATCGCCTGGGGACCCCACGGAGGTAGATCTGATGGCGTCGATAGCAGAAGCGCCGGAGATGACAAAGTTGAGATTCTCAGGGAGGGAGAAGAAGCAGAAGTCGCCGCGATTGCATGATTCTCCAGTAATGGTGACAACATAAGCAAATCGAACAACGATGATCAGAACGCCAAAGAGAAGTACACGAACCATGATATTCCGCAAGAAGCTCGGCTTCCCCATGGAAGTCTCCATAATATCTCACTCTACAACTACTTTACTTTACAACCCCACACAAAAAAAAAAAAAAAAAAAAATGAAGAAGAAAAAATCACACACAGAGAGGAAAAAGAACGAAAGAATAGCTCTTGGTTTGTTAATTGGAGCAAATAAATTCCTAAACCTGAGGAGGCGGAACAAGACTAACGAGAAGAGAAACGAGCAGAGGTGTGATTAGCTCCGATTAGGGTTGGAAATAGGGAAGAAAAATTACAGATCCGACTCGTAGTAGGAGGAAAAGGGGAAAAACAGCGCATAGTTCGCGAAGGTTTCCAATAACAAGGGGAGACGGTGGAGTTTATTTCCCGGCGATTATACGGCGGAGGAAAGAGAAAGAAACATGGAATCTAGAGTGAGAAAGCAAAAGGTAGAAGAAAGATAGATAAGAGAGGGACAGAAGAAAATTATGCGAGTGGGAATCGAACGCGTTTCTCGCTAGACGCGGATAAAACGGCGAGATGTGGTTCATGTTTAGGGCCTAGTTTCTACTTTATTTTCGGAATTGCCACGCTGACTTTTTTATTGACCCAAGTACTTTAATCTCTAAATTTGATTATTTATCCTTCCATAGTCAATGGGGCGAAATCGTAACTTGGAGTTTCGTGTAGCTTTAACTCGTATCAGATCCTCTCGCTGATTATCTCCGATTTCTTTTTATTTTTATTTTAAACCTTTTTTTAAAGTTTGGTGATCCAAAAAAAAAAAATTGCCGCAGCAAACAACCAATATTCTAAATTTCTCATTCTGTTCATTCTCATCCGCCGCCTAGGGCGATAAAAAAAAAACCTCCGCCTGTAGAAGTTGCCGCCGTCTGATCTCTGTGCTGCCGGCGAGTGGGCTTCCACAGCCATGTCGTCGGTCATCCTTTTTCGTTGTTTGTATTACTGCTTTGTTTTTCTTGTTTCTTTGGCTTAGTTTTCTATGGTTGGAGAAGTCCTTGGTGCTCTTATGTTTCTCTTCCAGATCTAGTCTTCTCCTGGTGTTTTTGAGGTGGTGTGTTCCGGATCTGTAAGATCTTCGGTGTGGCTTTGCTGCTTTCCACACAAATCCTCAATTTTACTGAAGATTTTGTGCTAGATCTGGCTTTGAGCCGTTTCCGACCTTTGCCGACCTTTGCTCGTCTTGCTTCTGTGGTTTCGCCTTGGTTGGTTCCTCTCCGTTCGATCTATCACTTGCTCCATCCTAGAGGTCGGTGATATCCAGTTTGGTTCGTTCGCTCCTTGCAGCTTCTTTTCCGTCTGATCGAGAGCTCAATGGTCCACTGACGATTCTATCGAGGCGCGATTCCGTCGTTCCGACACCGCCGCTCCCGGGAAGTTAGTCTATGGCCGGGTATGAAGGGTGGTCTTTTGAGTTGGAAAGAAGATTGATTTTCGAGGAGGTTCCACTTCCGTAGGTGATGTCTTGCGTTTTGGCGCAATCTAACCTTTGCTTTCACGTGTTTTATCAAGTCTTTTTAGCTTTTATCGAGTCTTTGCAGGTCTAGAATCATTCGAAGGAGAGTTTCGGTGATACGGAGCAGCAAGAGGTGAAACCATGCAAAAAGGAAGGAAAATGCCGATTTACGAAGCCCAATCGACGGAGAAGTGTACTCGACGGCATGACATCAATCAACGGGAGGAGAGCACTCGACGGTCGACTGACCACTCGCCGGGGCCGACCCAATGGTGGTTAGAGCTGAGCAGTCGAGCTGATTGACATGTCTTCACTAAAACCATCATAACTCTTCAACCGTTTATCGGAATGACCTCAAACCGGCGCCAAATGAAAGATAACTCAATTTCCTATCTAATGGGCAGTCGATCAAGGCAGTAGAACACACTAGTCGACGGGATCACTCGACGGAAGCACTCGACGGCTGAGCAGTTGAGCTGATTGACATGTCTTCACTAAAACCGTCATAACTCTTCAACCGTTTATCGGAATGACCTCAAACTGGCGCCAAATGAAAGATAACTCAATTTCCTATCTAATGGGAAGTTGATCAAGGCAGTCGACCACACTAGTCGACGGGATCACTCAACGGCTGAGCAGTCGAGCTGATTGACATGTCTTCACTAAAACCGTCATAACTCTTCAACCGTTTATCGGAATCACCTCAAACCGGCGCCAAATGAAAGCTAACTCAATTTCCTATCTAATGGGCAGTCACCCGACGGCCTGACCCGACGGCCTGACCCGACGACGTGACCCGACGGCCTGACCCGACGGCTTGACCCGACGGCCTTCACTCGACGGCATGACCCGATGGCCCTCACCCGACGTCTTCACCCGGTGGCTCGACCCGACGGCCATCACCCTACGGCCATCACCCGACGGCCTCACCCGACGGCCTCACCCGACGGCCTTACTTGACGGCCTTACCCGACGGAGGGACTCGATGGGCCACTCGCCGGCCTCACCCGACGGCCCACCATCTCACACCACTCAATGGGCCTGATCACCCGAAGGCCCACTCGAGTACTTGACCCGATAGCCCAGTCGATCACTTCGACTTTCACTACTTAGACCTATTTTCGTTTTGTTTTCAAACACGTTTTGTTTTACATTTTGTTCGGAGTTCTTTCGAGGATAGCCGCTTTTCATTGTCTTTCAAAGGAGAAGATCTTTGAACCATTGTGACAGATTGGAGAAGATTTCTGAACCTTTGTTTGCTTGTTTTATTTTCTATTCAATGAATTCTGTTTCTGCTATTGTTGTTTGCTCGAACATGTGTGAGTAGTCGATTAGCTAGATCTAGGTTTTTCAAAGGAGTTTCATGAGTTAGATAACTGAATGCAGATAGGGCGTTTAATCTTTGAGTCTAAGATCAATTAGAGTGCGTCCATTAAGTTGGATACATACCTCAACAAGAACCATAATCTTCGGATTCAGGCACCTTCGACCCTCAACTAAGGTTGTCGTATCTTGGGATCTTAGATAAAAAGAATATATCGTCTTCGCCATTGTTGAGTTTAATGCTTTGATTGTTTTGATCACTCGATCTCTGATCTTAGGTTAATCTATTCATCAAAAGTGTAATATAGGTTGCTAGAACGAACATTGGTGAGCGATCTGTCCTTAGCCTGCGAGAGTTGATGCTAAGGCGGATCGTGAACATATCGAACCCGTTCATATTGCTTGTCTTCAATTGCTAGATTCAAACGAGAGTTTAGACATCTAGGTTGATTAGCAAAGTTGTCAAGATCACGAGAGTGGATTGACATACTTTTATGTTTGAGTTCAAGACCTGTACTTAATCATTGCCCTGAATAGTCATTCGGTTACTTTCCTTGAGCTCCTGCGAATTGCCTTGATCTAGTGCTTTTTCCCTATTGAGTTTACATCGTCATTTACTTTCAGTTACTGTTACCGAATTACAAACCAAATCATCACCATTGTCTTAGCTCCATTTTAAGTCTCATAGTTCATAGTGCAACGCTGGTCCTCTGGATCTCGAATCTCTTATACCACATTATCAATCTTTTTATCAGTAGGCCGAGGTTTTCTCGGGTAAGTTTTCTTTCGAAGGGTTCTCGCGAAGTCTTGAAGTTGCCTCTGGTTTGTGTTAGAGTTTGGTGTGGCCTTTGCTTTCATCGTTGTGTTAAACTAGGTGTGTCCTCTTCTTCTTCAGCTCTAGTTTCTAAGTTAGTTTGTGTAGTGTGTATGTGGTGTTTGGTTTGTCTCCCGTTTATTTGGGCTTTTGTCTCTGGGGTTCTTGTTTTCTCCGGCAATGTATGCTACCAACGTTTCCCAACAACGCATCCCACCTTGTATCCTTCCTTGTTTTAATAAAATTTGGTGGATCCAATGGTGCTAAAGCAATAATCAAACGTTGCTGGATGTGGACGTAATAGTAAATGTTACTATTCGACTATTAGTCGTCACTAAATGAACTCATTTAGTTTATGAATGGTTGCAAACGTGAATCAGTGCAGTTAGTTATAGATAGTTGTGTAGCTTAGTATAGTAGTATGATTTTAAGAGAGATGTATGGTTGACCATTCAATATCATATGTTGTTGCACATTATTTGTTTCACAAGAGTGATTGAAAAAAAAAAGTAAAAAGACGCATGTAGCTGTTTTATGATTATATGTTCGTTTTCAATCATAATGGAGAAGAGGTGATATATTATTATTGTAGGATGCATTTAATTGGGGGAATTAATCATATTGTAAACTGTTGTAATTTTGGGCGGTCCACAATCAATCAGGCTAAATTAAAAATTATATATAAAAAAAAAGGAAGAAGCAGGTGGTTAGGGATGTAATCATTTGGTTTATCTGTAATGAACAAAATATAATGACACCATTAGCTGGTGATACTTTTTGGAGTGTAATTGACATGTGTTTGTTTGTGTAGTTCGGTATTACCCAAAAGCAAAAATCCAGTTTTGAAAGTATAGAAACGTATAAGCGAAGAGGGAATATACATATACAGCTGGGTTTCGTAATTTTTGGATAATTGGAAGGGAAATTGCAACAGATATACATGGATAACACGATAATTAAATGGGTGCTTCTGTCAGAATTTTGCGACACTGTGCATTCACTGTTCCAGTTGGAAAGACAGAAACAGACCTACAGGAATAGGCGCGTTGGATGAAGGAAGGACATATAGGCGCGTTGTGTAAGGATGAGATATCTGTTGCAATATATCGTGGGCCCACACATAGTTTGATAGGTGCATTTTATCCAGATGCAATTCGCAGAATATGAAGCGGCGATTTATGAAATTTAAATAGCAATAAGGGATAGAAAACGGGTTAAATAGATTTGAAGCTATGAAATTGGGAAGTTTTATCGTCGGTTATATCGACTAAACACAAAACCATCTCCTCAAATCCAAATGAAATTGGGTTCTTCTAAGAAACCCTAAACACACCAGCCACCCGATAACCGCCTGAAAACCGTCGGAGAAGAGATGGATAGAGAGCCGATGCCGCGGCGCCTCATTGCAGCCGGGTCGAAGCCGTTCGGTCACCGCGTCAACATATATCAGAGGATGAGTATTGTCGAAGATATTATCCAATCTCTCGATGAAAGCGAACTAGATTTCATTCGGAAATCGTCTCTTGGACCTATTCTCGAACTTCTAGGCAAACCAGCGTGGTCCGGAGGATTTGGATTGTTTCTTATGACCCGGCAATTAGAGATTGCTAAGAAGAACGAATTGTGGGTAACCTTCGCGGGCTCGCCGATCAGGTTTTCCCTAAGAGAATTCAAAATCGTGACGAATCTTCGATGTGGGAAGTACCCGGTGGAAGGAATCAACAACCGGAAAGATAAGAAGTCGAAGAATTCAACTTTTTACGAGAAACTGTTTGGAGACGTCGAGAGCGTCACTGTTGAAAGGGTAATAACTCTACTGAGGAGGAGGCGTGGATCGCAGGAAAGGGGAAATCGACTGCGATACGCCTGCCTCGCCCTCGTTGATGGTATTCTGCTTCCGACCAATCATTTTCCTAAACTTAAAATTGTGAGGGAGCACGCGGAAATGTCAGAAAATCTGGATAGGTTTCTAGAATTTCCATGGGGGAGGAAATCGTTCGACCGCATTATGGAATCAATTAAAGATAGGGACATTGCCCAACTTGCTACTTCCGACATAGCGGTGCAAGGGTTATTCCTCGCGCTGCAACTGGTTGTACTCGAAGCCGTACCGGCAATCATTGGACAATCCGACGATCCCTCGACTGAAGAGGACGAAGATTTTGTCAATGAAGTTCAGGCAATTCCACAACTAAAACTCAGTCGGGTACGAGAGCTGGACCAATCTTCCGATGTGAGTTTTCCCTTTCTCCTGATTTTCAACTGGGAACAATGTACGGAGTAGATGACGATCTTTAATGCGTCAATTAGATCTAGAGTATTTAGTGTAAAATATTTGACGGATTAGATGCTGTTCTTAGCAACAATTAGACGACTTAGCCCTATAACAACCCGTGGTAATTGCTGGGAACTTATCGTTAACCTTTGTACCCACTAGTTGATGTTCGTTATCGTCAACATTTTTACCGGATATATTGTTACTAAGCTAGGAAACTGACGGTAGAAGAAGCCTGATTTTTAGCAACGCCATTTAAGGGAGATTGTTTTTAAATGTAACAATCTAATGGCAGGTGCTAGTGGAGTCGATCATCAGGCCAGATACAGGCCCTGACGAGCTTGGGGAGGACTTGTCCTGGTCAGATGATGGCGAGGACGAGAAGGTCGACAATATGGTGCGACTTATTAACGAGGGATTCCAATTCAAGAGCGAAATGTTTGTTGGTGGATGCAAGCCGGCGGACCTTGTCGGACTGCCGCCGAAATCGAGATCTAGAGCTAGTAAATTGAAAAACGGAAGAGGTAACAAGGGCAAGTCCACGGTCCGCCAACCTTGTGGTTTTTCGAAGAGGAAAAGGGGCGATGACGCATCCCCATCTGGATGTGTGGAAGTTGCAGATAGCGGTCGCGCGGCTGAACTTAAACAAATAGAGCGCAACTTTGCTCGCATAGTGGAGGAAAAGATTGCTGAGGGTACGAGACAAATTTTTTTGCAGCTGACCAAATGGCTTAAAGAAAATAGCATTGTCGAAGAGGTTAGTATTGAGAACAATGGAAGTCCTCTTACAACCACCGGTCCGTCAAATGCCGGAATATCGGACCCCCCCCATGCGACACCAACCGCAACCCAGACTCCGCCAGCGGACGCGGCCGATAAGCAAAAGTCGTCGGAGCACCAACATTCGACGGTACTGGATGACACTAATAACTCCAACGAGGAATTGCCAGAATCGTTTGCCCTAGACGTAGCTCAGATATACACCCGACAATTCCCCAATGTATGCCATTGACAAATTGAGTAAATTTTGATTTATTTCAAAATTTTTTACTAATTCTCTAATGTACTTAATAACTTGACAAATTTTTGAACTCGAAGGACGAAGAGGATGGGGAAACTGGTGCTCGGGAATCTACAGGAACCAGGGATGTTGATGTCAACGCGAACGCGGCGGAGAAGGAATCCACAGATCCGACCCCTGCAGACAGAGTACAGGCTCAGGTATTACCGACAACATCCATACTACATGAATAATTGTCCAGGCTTGCGTTAGACTAACGGGCAATCACACAGGGACGAAATGAAGTCGCCAGCAACGCCGCGGCAACTGCTCTCCGTTGGAATGCTGGAGGTGTACCGTCAGTCCGAGGATCGGATTCTGAATGTCAACGCCGCGTGGTGAGATAATGTTTGAATTGTACGCAACAATATAGTTTCGTGGCTAACTAACCCTGTCGCATGTCCTCGTTTTTTACAGACCCCCAACACGACGAAAACCATCGTTGTTGCTGCTGATGCTGCTCTAAACGCAACTCTGCTACCCTCGTCTCATTCGACGGCTGAGAACTCGGTGCCAGCAGCGCAGGTAATTCCGCGGTGCGACGAAAGCAACTTTTAATTTAAATTACGTTTGTTATCGGTAACAGAACAATTAACAACGCAACATAACTTAGCGCTAACACTAAGACGGATTTGTCTTTGATGATGACAGGCCAAAGAGAACTCCAATATTGTACATTGCGTCCCCGACACCGTTACCGATTTAACGGCGGCCACTTCAAATTTGGCCGATGCAGTCCGGATTGGGACCGACCAGGTAACAGCGTGTTACAATGTTAACATGCATACCACATGAATAACTGTCCACTCTTGCGTTAGACTAACGGGCAGTGACGCAGGGACCAAATGGAGTCCCCAGCAACGCGGCGGCAACTGCTCTCCCTTCGCATGATGGCAGTGGACCTACTCTCCCAGGATCGGATTCTGTATGTCAACACATCGCAGTGAGATAATGTTGAATTGTACGCAACAATATAGTTTGCTCGGTAACTAACCTACTCGCATGTCCTCCTTTTTTTCAGGCACCCAACACCGAGAACACCGTCGCTGTTGCAGCCACTGCTGCTCCAAACGCAACTCTGATCGCCTCTCCTCAAACGACGGCTGAGAACTCGGTGCCAGCAGATCAGGTAATTGAGGGGTGCAACCAAGGCAACTTTTCCTTTAAATTATGATTGGTATCGGTAACTGAACAATTAACAAGGCATCATGACTTAGCGCTACCGATAACACGAATTTGTCTTCGATGATGACAGGCCACAGAGCACTCCAGTATTGTAGATTTTGTCCTCGACACCGTTACCGATGTAACGGCGTCCACTTCACCATCGTCTGATGCAGTCCGGCTTGGGACCGATCAGGTAACATGTAATTTTGTAACTCTGTGTTGTTGAGTGTTTCCCATTTTTACATGGGAGAAACTACCAAAATGCTAGCAATGTCCATAAACGATTACATCGGTAACACCATCAATGCGTACGCTTCCCATTTAGGTCGGAGGAGACGTGTATATGGAACCCGAAGAGGAAGGGGAGGCCACAGAAAGTGAAAATGGCGTCCAGGGACGCACGGATGACAGCGGTGACAACGATAACAATAGCGCCGAGGAGCCGCCGAACAACGAAGTTGAGGAGGAAGAAGACGACCCTAAACCGTCAGAAGTCCAAACCATTGAACAGACTCTTATCACCGCTGGCGATGCCGAACCCAAACCGGAAGAGGTAATATTCTCTGTCATGTTATACCTCGTTATCATGTCCCTGGTTGTTAAAGCGATAACCATTATATCGTGTGTTTACTATATAATGTTAGCTTCGTATTGTCATGCTAATCGACTTTCGTTAGCATGTTAATACATGTAGTTTACATCTCATGTCAATATTATTTTTGCTACCATGTAGTTGGTTGTTATCATGGTAACATGCAGTTCCTTATTTCATGATAATACGATTATAGGAGAGGTAATTTGTCATTCGCTTACGAGTAATTTCAACATTCGTTGTTACCATGTTAGTACGGGTAGTTTACTTTTTATCATGCTAATCGGATGTCGCTGACATGGACTTTTCGTAAATGTGGGTTTCTCATTGGTTCCCATGCAGAAGGCGGATGTCCCGCGTCAGCGTAGGGCAAGTAAACGCAGTAGAACCACATCGACCCGTTTAGACGAGAACCAATACGATGTAGGCAAAAGGTTGAAGTCACTAACTGGTCAGCAGACCACTGCACAAATCGATAAGTCAAACCGTTTACAGAAAAGATTCGACGCAGCAATGGCTTCCATAAAAAGGTGCGCTTGTTTTTAACTTTTCCATTACCTGATAACAACATTAGCAGGGTAGCACATTACGTTTTTGATAACCTTTGCCTCACGCAGCGCGAAGGTTGGGCCATGTTCAATTACGGCGAGGGAGATCAAGGAATTTCTGGAGAGGAAGAAAACCCCGTCGCCAAAGGTAAATCAATACAGCTTCTACTTAAGATCGTTGCATTTATAACATCAACGTTGCGGTCTAACGCAGGTAATGGATGGCATGTGCAAACTGACTCGGCGCATTTTGAGGTCAGACGAGGTAAATGGCCAGAAACTTCGGGTAGAGGTCTTGGATACGAAGTTTGTTTCGCAGATTGGCCGCCTATACCCCAAATTCCTGAAAGAACCCGACCATTCCGGATTCCAGTTCCCTGAAGCCATCGTTCAGATGTTGTTGGGTGTCGGGGATACAGACCGTGTACAGTTGTTCGACGATGCCGATGTTCTGTACCTCCCATTCAACTTCAACAAGATGCATTGGGTTGCCTTGGCTGTGCATTTGTTTTTTTGGAGGATCGATGTCTTAGATTGCAACGTTAGCCGGAAGACGGACGCATCCATCCAAGAGACGATGAAGCCGCTAGCCACCATGCTCCCTTACTTGTTCCGACAGGTTGCCACCACTCCAATGATGGCAAATGTGAAGACGAAGCCGCTCGATGTAGTTAGGGTCTCCTCTCTCCCGCAAGCGATTGACCCCGCTGACTCATGTCTTATGTCCATCTTGTACATGCAAGCACACGGCGTGGGAGGTCTAGACGATTGCAATAACTTGGACCCATCCGCTCTGGGAGAGGATGCCAAGAAGATGGTTATGTGCCTGGTCGAGAACTTCTCCAACTGAATGTCCTTCGATACGCAGTAGAAACCTTCTCCCCCACCCCGACTGATTTTCTGTTTCTTCCACCTTAACTGTACTTTATCTGTTGTTTACAGTTGAACATCCAATTATCGTATCTCCCTTTCGAAGACTGTGAAAGGTCCATTTTCGTTTTGACGCTGTTAACTGGTATTAGCTTTAATTGTCGGTACTTGCGTAATTTTGAGAGGAGTATCAAACATTAGCATGATAACTATATGATGACATGTTAGCTGCTGTTGTAATACATATACATTATCATGATAACTATATGACATGTTAGCTGCCGTTGTAATACATGTTTGGGTTGAAGGTTTGGGTTTGTGGTTTTTTAGTGCTGGGGGGTTTACAGGGTTTATGGTTTAGGGTTTAGGGTTTATAGTTTTTATGTGGGTGTGGGGTTTACTCATTGTTATGACATAGGTTACCGTGCTGCTGTTGTAATACATGTTTGGGTTGAGGGTTTCGGTTTGTGGTTTTGTAGTGGTGGGGGGTTTAAAGGGTTTAGGGTTTAGGGTGTAGAGTTTTTATGGTGGGTGTGGGGTTTAGGGTTTAGGGTTTGAAGGCAATAGCTTGATCAAAGAGTAGAGTGTTTAGGGTTTAGGGGTGGTGGTGGTTAGGGTTTAGTTATTGTTATTACATAAGTTACCGTACTAACCATGTTTAGCGGCCTGCTTCGGTTTCGGCGGATTCAAGGTTTACCGTTTAGGCGTGTTATGGCGTAACTGTAATCCAAGTCTTACAAAACTGTTGCCGATATTTATACATAACTCAGTACATGTATTTGACGTGTTAGCCAAGTTACCAACATCTACAATGTAATGATAACTTTATAATGACATGTTAACTTCTGCACATGTAGATGTATTACAAAGTTAGCATCATCTACATTACCATGATAACTTTATCATGACATGTTAACTTCCGAAGTTAGCATCATCTACATTACCATGCTAACTATATCATGACATGGTAACTTCCGTTGCAATGCATTTACATTAGCATGATAACTACACGATTAGTAATGTAAATATTACGAAAGTAAGGTTAGCGTTTAGCCGTGTTATGGCGTAACTGTAATCCAAGTCTTACAACACTGTAGCCGATATTTGAAAACATAACAACAAGAGAACCCTAACAACAAAGCAGCATAATCTCAATTGTTGGGAATATCAAACATTAGCATGATAACTATATGATGACATCTTAGCTGATGTTGTTATACATATAAATTAGCATGATAACTATATGACATGTTAAGTGCTGTTGTAATACATATTTGGGTTGAGGGTTTGGGTTTGTGGTTTTTTAGTGCTGGGGGGGGGGGGTTTACAGGGTTTAGGGTTTAGTGTTTAGTGTTTAGGGTTTAGGGTTTAGGGTTTAGGGGTTAGCGTTTGGGTTTAGGGTTTAGGGTTTAGGGTTTATAGTTGGTGGTGGTGGTTAGGGTTTACTCATTGTTATGACATAGGGTTTAGGGTTTAGGGTTTGTAATACATGTTTCGGTTGAGGGTTTGGGTTTGTGGTTTTGTAGTGGTTACCAACATCTACAATGTAATGATAACTTCATGATGACATGTTAACTTCTGCACATGTAGATGTATTACAAAGTTAGCATCATCTACATTACCATGATAACTTTATCATGACATGTTAACTTCCGAAGTTAGCATCATCTACATTACCATGCTAACTATATCATGACATGGTAACTTCCGTTGCAATGCATTTACATTAGCATGATAACTACACGATTAGTAATGTAAATATTACGAAAGTAAGGTTAGCGTTTAGCCGTGTTATGGCGTAACTGTAATCCAAGTCTTACAACACTGTAGCCGATATTTGAAAACATAACAACAAGAGAACCCTAACAACAAAGCAGCATAATCTCAATTGTTGGGAATATCAAACATTAGCATGATAACTATATGATGACATCTTAGCTGATGTTGTTATACATATAAATTAGCATGATAACTATATGACATGTTAAGTGCTGTTGTAATACATATTTGGGTTGAGGGTTTGGGTTTGTGGTTTTTTAGTGCTGGGGGGGGTTTTACAGGGTTTAGGGTTTAGTGTTTAGTGTTTAGGGTTTAGGGTTTAGGGTTTAGGGTTTAGGGTTTAGGGTTTTAGGGTTTAGGGTTTAGGGTTTAGGGTTTATAGTTGGTGGTGGTGGTTAGGGTTTACTCATTGTTATGACATAGGGTTTAGGGTTTAGGGTTTGTAATACATGTTTGGGTTGAGGGTTTATGTTTGTGGTTTTGTAGTGGTTGGGGGGTTTACAGGGTTTAGGGTTTAGGGTTTAGAGTTTTTATGGTGGGTGTGGGGTTTAGGGTTTAGGGTTTGAAGCCAATAGCTTGATCAAAGAGTTGAGTGTTTAGGGTTTAGGGGGTGGTGGTGGTTAGGGTTTAGTTATTGTTATTACATAAGTTACCGTACTAACCATGTTTAGCGGCCTGCCTCGGTTTAGGCGGGTTCAAGGTTTACCGTTTAGGCGTGTTATGGCGTAACTGTAATCCAAGTCTTACAAAACTGTAGCCGATATTTATACATAACTCAGTACATGTATTTGACGTGTTAGGAAAGTTACCAACATCTACAATGTAATGATAACTTGATGATGACATGTTAACTTCTGTAGATGTAGATGTATTACAAAGTTAGCATCATCTACATTACCATGATAACGTTATCATGGCATGTTAACTTCCGTAGATGTAGATGTATTACAAAGTTAGCATCATCTACATTACCATGCTAACTATATCATGACATGGTAACTTCCGTTGCAATGCATTTACATTAGCATGATAACTACACGATTAGTAATGTAAATATTACGAAAGTAAGGGTCAAAAATACGGGGAAAAAAACAAGGCGCACAAGGAGTTCGATAACAATATTTCACAAAGATAGCAGTACCATTACATTAGCAGTTACCATTTCCCCGGCGTCATAGACGCTTCATTGGAAAAAGCAGAAAAAACTAAAAAGAGGTAATCATACATGAGGGTAACGCTAGTGATTTCAGAATGTAATAGGCTTATGCGGACGATGTCTCCTTCCGTATAACCCCAGTACACCAAAAGGATCACTACTCCACTTATTTATTTACCCCTCCTTGTTTAGCAGTTATTTTACATCTTCATTCCCGCACCCCACCTACGGTTCCTGCAACAGTTGGCCACTATCGGGTTATAATCCCACTCGGCAAAACAGTTTACAACATACGGGAGTAAGTAGCTAGCGGCAATACCGTCATCGCCGACTTGCAGGTCGAACGATTATGCCCCCTCCCCCGGCAGCGAGTGCACTTGCGTTTGCTGACGCGCTGGAACGAAAATAAACTCCATATTATAGTATCGGCCGAGTTATATGGTCATTTAATTTTCGGAACTATAACGAAACATACCTTGAATTCACCTCTTGATGGGATGCGTTGCCTTCTTGGACGACCCGGTGGTCGGCGGACAGCCGGCGCCGCAAGCCTGCCCCCCCCAATGTCTGTGGCCGAAGGCGCCAAACTATCCATGTCCGGGACAGGCATGATTACCTGACTGTATGCCAGTTTCCGGACCTCCACAGTGTACCATGACCCAGCCAATGAGTCCACTTGTATCCCTGCCTGTATAGCCGCCGCGATAGCATGGGTGCAAGGAATTTGTAGCAGCTGAAACTCCCTGCATGTGCAAGTGCGCTCCCATAGATGCACGGCGAAAGGGACATCCTTTTCATCCCTCACCTCGTACAGACCATCCCCTATCTTTATAACGAAAAACGCTGAGGACTTCTCGAAGCTCTCGATGATCATTTCTTCAACTTTCGGGTTCAGTAGGCTCATATCCGTCGAAGCCGCATCACGCCTCAAAGCAAACCATGTAACAAGCGTCGTCCGTATAGTCTCGAGGATGGATATGACCGGGAAATCCCTTGCCATAGTTAAAACGTTGTTGAGCGACTCAGAGACGTTGCTACTCATGACATTGTACCTCTCCCCAATGAAATGGGACCTTGTCCAGTGCTCAAACCCAATTTCAGACAGGTATTGGGCGCATTCGCTGTTTAGTGACTTTATCTCACCCCATATCCGATCGAAATCGGCACTCCTAAAAGCCCTTGCCGCCTCCGAAACTAGGTACGCCAAGTTTGGGGACTTGAACTGGGTTTGTATGTTGCGCTGAAGATGCACAATGCAGGCAGCATGAGAAGCCATCGGGTAAACCTAGCGATTTCCAGAACAACAACTGATCGTCAGCAGGAGCAGGCAGATAACGGTGGACATTTGTTATCGATAACTATACTAAATGTATTTAACCGTACAGAGTTATCAACTACCAATATCAGAATTCGGATTGGCTGGCTACTACGCACACGCTAACAATAAATAACCAGCGGATACCAATATTCCGTTCAAACCCACCGACAGGAAATCATAGGCTACACAAGGAGTTGCAATTACCTATGTTTGCCAAGTACAGACACCTTAAAACTAACTATACGTAAGCTACCAATATTAATTTCACGCTAACGAAACCAAATCGTATGTTACACAAGTAGCGGCATGAGAGTTGAGGGTGTAAGAGTAAGAACAGAGCAGAGACTTACATTGCGAATGCCGGCATAGATAGAGGCGTGTCTGTCAGAGACGAACACAAGTTCCGGGTCGTCTGGAACTATCTCTGAAAGCTTCGTCAAGAACCATGTCCACGCAGCATCGTTTTCGCTGTCTACTATACCGATTCCGAGTGGAAAAATTTGGAAATTCCCATCCTGAGCATTGGCGGCAACTAAACAACCACCATAACGGCCTTGGAGATGAGTCCCGTCTATTACGATCACCTTCCGCATGTACTGAAACCCCTTAGCGCATGCGTCCAGAGAGAAGAACAAGTACTTAAAGCGCTCCTTCCCTACACCATCAACCTCTGACTCCAGCCCAACCACTGAGTTCGGATTTGTCTGCAGCAGGTTATGAAAATATGGAGGTAGTAGGGCAAAACTCCCCATCGCTGACCCCATGGCATTGTCCAAAGCGATCTCCCGTGCTCTCCACGCCTTCCAGTAGCTGACATGGAGACTGAATTCCTGACGCAGAATGCGCCTCAGCTCGAACGCCCTAGGACCCCTGCCCTCATTTGTGTAGCGGGAACGCATCATTGTGCCAATAACCTCCGTCGAAGCCTGCCTGTGGAAGTTACCTCTTGCGTCTACGCTGCAAGTGTGTTGTAGCGTGCAGCACTTAACCTCAAAACGGCTGCCTTCTTCCATCTGTGTAGCATACACTCTCCACGGGCAATCATTTCCCACGCAAACAACGAGAACCACATTAGGGGACGACCTAGAATACCGGAAATGAAACTTCCTATTGATAGCATGAATGGCTAGCTTCATCCGGCAGTCTTCTATGCTATTGAAAATGCGATTAACATATATCTCATCCCCTTCGTAGTCGACGTCCCGGAGCGCCCTATCCAACTCATCTGTCGAACGAACAACCGGTTTGTCAATCTTCCTGGTTACCAACAACACATGAAGTTATCAAGAGAACAACACTTATCAATACCTTCGCCAATTGGATCGTCGAAGTTTGGTGGGGCGTCGCTTGAATGCATCATTGGCACCACACGTATCTCCGGGGCAGTCTTCGCCCAATCTATCTCGTCCAGACGACCCGTACGCGGGTTATCTGTACGCGCTTCAACAGGAACGCTATCGGTTGTGGCTATTGACTTCCATTTATCCACGCCAATCGACTTGTTTTTCTGCGCGTTGTCAGATCGATCAATCGCCGGTGCCTTGCCCTTGCCCTTTTCCTTATCCGCAGACAATACCGCCGCACCTCCAGTACTTGGTGCGGGAGACTTATCATGCCCAGTCCCGCTGTTACCAAGAGACACACCAACACGTCGGGGGGTCATGTCGTGTCCTGCGGAGAGATTAACATTTTCCACACATTACGGATAACAATCACATGTTCACATGATAACTATGATTTTAGTGAAACCAAATTGCTGTTAGCGGAATTACCTTTCAAAGAGACGAATAGGATGTTATCATCATCATCATCCTCCTCGTCCATATCAGAAGGCGAAAATTCTGTCTCCGACGAGTAAATTTGGGAAGGACTGGACGAAGAGTCGGAGGAGGTCAGATCAAGAACCGCTGTTTGGGTGGGCGGTACTTTAACTGATTCTTGCGTCGCAACATACGAGCCAGCCAGTTTTAACTCAACATCCAAACCCTCACCGACTTTTGACCGGCTTTCACTCTCCATCTGTATCCCCTGGACCCCACGACCCACCTGTGATGTACCTTCGCCCGTTTGTGGAGCAGAGGGGTCAAACGTTCCGAGGCCGCCATGGAAATAACGCCATAGCTCCGTCAAATTACGCGGACCAGATTCTGTGCCTAGTCCGTCCTTTCTACCGGATCCACCTTGTCCCTCACTTTTACCAGCATGCGACGAAGTGGCCCCCATCGACTGTGTCTCCATGGTGCTTGCTCCACCCAAAGAAGTTCCTGACAAATACGGCAACGTAATATAGTTAACACGTTAACATTTGTTAACAATGTAACATGTAGTTCTTAGCACGATAACGTAATGTAGTTAACACGTAATAGGCAAATGTTATGACCACAATCGCGTAGCCGCTTATAAGGGAGAGACTCCGTACCTGCAGTAGCATATGCCCGGTTACTAGCTGATAGAATCTCCCATGTCTTCATTGCTCTCTCTTTAGGACTATACTCCACAAACTGCATCGGCGGATCCCCGATTATCGATGGGTCGAAGATCCCTGATTCCCAATCAAAATTGGAAAGATACATCTTTGTTAGCATCGATTTTGTCCATTACACTTCGGTATGGACAATTCATGGTTCGGGGACTCTTACCTGGCCATATGATCCCACCGTTGCTTACGGGCCTGTAAATACCAGTCGGGGCCATATATGGTGGTAAATTATTTCTGCCCGGGATTGTTGGTCCGTAATGAACATTGGGTTGCCTCTGAGGAGCAGCAGACCCCGAAGACGAGGCAACGTCCTTGTTACCACTGCTGCCTTGCATGCCCAATGTGGTCGCAATGACACTGCTTGGGACGCAAGATGGTAGATTGTTAGCAGTTCCGGAGGAAGACGCGATTGAGCTATAAGTTTTGAAGTTGTTAACGTTACGATCCAAGCCGTATGGACGCACTAGGACGCGCAGGTACAGTTCCTCGAGATCAGCCCTTATCGCCATAAAGAGAGAGGCATCTTCGTCGTCAGTTATGTAAATGGGTGTCGCCTGGTGCCACTCTGGTCCCAACATCCACTCCGGCCACTGGTAAGTCATCTCCACACCGTCTATGGCGCGAAGCCCCAGCTGTTCCTTTACGGCCCCTTCTAGCGAATCGAAGTCCGCCTGTTCAGCAAGAATGACGGCGTTATCAACCCCCAAAAGATCCGGAACATGATCCCACCAGCCAATGTCGTTCTTCAGCCATCGACCGGTAACAATCCTGACTCTAATCGTCATTTCCTGTGAACAGAAACGACATCGATTCTGTTACATAGATGCAAAACTTATCATAGGTGTTTGTCGTTAAAAAAATAGTGAAAACCGCAGCTTTATACGTTTCCATACCTCAGCCGTCGGAGTTAATTAGAAAATTTATCGGAATCTACCAACTCTTTCTAGATGAGTAACTACCCGCAGTAATGGTGAAAGAGACAATGAACACAACTCAGGCCAACGCCTCTTTAAATAATCTGCAATCGTGAAGATATTTTATCACCCGCAACAATATTATATTTAATTATAACTGATAACAATCCTTCTTATCCATGTAACAAATCACTTCCATTAACAGGTGTCCGTCAGCTATGGTTGCGTTGGGCCGAGTACCAAATTTTGCTGCAGGCAACAAAAGATTTACGCCAACTTGCAACCGGCGGCTATTGATAGTCTGGGGAATATATCTTCGCTATCTCTGTAACATATAACTTCCTCTAACAGCTGTCAGCTTCGTATGGTGGGGTCGGTCCGAATACCAATATCGAGCTTTACCAACAGAGAGATCTTTTTCCAAATCTTACCTTCCTTTCTTAATTTCCAATAAGCGTCCATTGTTGGGAAGAAAAATAATTTTCTTCGATTACGCCGAACCAAAATTTTCCCCACGCAACTGAATATTTCGGCAACTTCCAACAAGCGGCTATTGCTAATCTGCGTAATATATCCTTTGCTATCACTGTAACAAAAAACTTCCTGTAACAGCTGTCAGCTTCCTATGGTTGGGGTTGGTCCGAATACCAATATCGAACTGTTGATTGTTGCGACACGATAACAACTCTGCTTTTCACATCAGGTAATCCCCTTTTTTTAATTCTCTTTCGTATCTACCCCGAGTATCGCCCCATTTAATGCCTTGTCTCCTGCAACAAAACACTCAACTCACGCGCTTCGGCCTATAGGGGCAGATCCGGCAGAATCGCCTCCTGACATCTGTATCGATCTAAATACGAAACATTACCGCTATATTCTTCGTTTTCCATTCATCCAACGTTATTCACCCAATTCACCCTAATTGGAATACACAATAATGAAGCCGCGAGAGGCTTTTTGGGTGTAAAAAATAACATGGGCGCACCGAACGGGGCAGTAGCCGTTATTGGCGTATTGCGACGAGGGAGAGAATGTGGTTCTTGTCACACCGACTCGCTTTTCTTTCCTGGAGTGGACCATTTTGCTAGAGCGGCGGGTCCCATCCAGTCACGGTCTTTTCGCAGAACGCCCTTTTTGTTAAATGAAAGAGGAAAACGCAAACGCAAACGCGAGTTAGCTGACGTGTAAAGGCAGACCCTACCGCCGACGCAAGTTGATAGAGGAGCATTAAAATTGGGTTACATAAGTCAGTCATATGATTACATACTTGATAGAGGGGAAAAAAGGGAGAGGGAAAGGTCAAAAAAGGAACAAGAGGCCTCCTCTGTTTATGTCCGTTGATATCGGCATCATTCATCACCATGTGAGGTACACGCGCCGTCAATATGTTCCAGCTTGCTAATTTACACACACGTGGCAACATCCCACGATACACCCAACATGGGCCTGTCTGGCTCCGTCTCTTATTTCCATACCCGACCCAGATTTAGGAACCCGCTTTCCCATTCCGAATGTTTCATTTCATCACACTTTTTTAACTTTTAAGGCTCTGTGTCTTCCAGCTGTAGCTTCCAAGACTTGGGATCTAACTCCGCCTGTGACACGAAGGTTTAAAGTAGTAGTAATCAACATATTAGATAGATTCGATATTGATCTGTTATTTTATTTCAGAGGAAGGCGCTAACACGAGCTTCCAAGTGGTGAATAAGAGACGGAGGAAGGAGTGATCTTAAGGAAGCATATAGTTTGGCTTTCCTTAACACTCCACACCCTAGCAAAGCTGCTGCTACTCCGCTCGGGCTTAACCCGCTCGAGTTCACTACCGCTATGTTCTGTATACACCCAATGTTCGCTAGGCTCACAAGCCCCACTTCACTCACCGCCGTCTCCGACAACTTTATCTGCTACATCAAAATATATTCTCAACGGTTTAGTATGATATAGTATACTCTACATTTCAGCGGTCTTTTTACCTGTTTGAGACTCTGCGACAAGTCAACCCATAATCATTGATGTATGGACACTTCTTCAAGTCGAGCTCGCGAGTCCTTTACACGAAAAGTTTACTTCAAGCGGATTCATACAATAGACTCATCAAAATTTTAAACAATTCAGATTAGTTGCTTCCAAACTCTGTTCTTTTTAAAAAAAAAAAAAAAAAAAAAAATCTCTCGTTTTCTGGATGTCATTTATTGTCGTTACCTCCTTGTTCAATCTGTGCGCATGACTGAAAATATTGAAAGTTGAATTGGCTAAGTATCTTGAAGTATGCTGGTTCATCCATGCGATTAAAAAAAGAATGTTCTATTCGTTCACATGTAAAATTTCCAACAAATAAATCTAGCGCTGAAACATCATTCACATGTTTCTATAAACGCACTCACATAGATATATGCTTTATAGAGTAAAGTATGGTTTGGTGGAGTGTTATCCTAACTAATCAGCATACAGTAATTAGGTCGTTATAAAGGCATCAACGACACATAATGATTGGGCTTGGTTGACTTATTGAAGCCCAAAACAAGAAGCCCAAACTATTGTAACCCATTACTTGACCCAAAGGAATACTGTAGATGAAAAAGCAAAGGTTATGCATAAGCAGAAACGCAGAGTATTAGAGCATCCCCATCGGACAGCTCGTGTGTTGAGTTTTTTTTTTTTTTTTTCTTTAAGTTTAAAAAAAAAATGAAAACTTAAAAAAAAAACCTGACGAATCACATGAAGCCACGTGTCCAGTCTGTGTCAAAATCGATTCTGCGCAGAGACTCGATTCAGGTTGAAGCTGGACACGCGGCTGCCACGCGGGTGACATGTCATTAAATTTTTTTTTATTTTATTTTTTTTAATATTAGAACTTTTTGAAAAACTGTCAGATGGGGATGCTCTTAGGTTGGTGAAAGGTCGGTTTTGAGGCCATGGAATGGAAACAGGTAATCAAACACTACAACAGTCTAGGCCTGTGGTTGTTATTTAAGCCACCGATTTAAAATACAGCTCAGAAATGGCTGTCTTGGGGATTTCGAGTTTGCGAACGATTTCATGTACGAGTAAGCTACAAGTTCTTCAAAATCCGCGGCGCAGTTTGGTTTGTTAGAATTATTATTACAAGGTTAGTTTTTAGATTATGGTCTCAATGTCTCACGTATTATAAATAATTCTTTTACCAACTGTGATTCATTAGGTTTATTTGTTAAAAACATATAACCAAATAATCTAGATAAATTATTTTAGGATTTCTAAATTTTGTGTATGATTGATTGTACACGTAACACTTTTCTGTCCCTTAGTTTATGTATTATTATTAATCAGTATAATTCAGTAACATGAGACTATTGGTACAAGATAGAGAAATGAGGGAGATGGAGTCGACCCCAAAGGCAGTCGTCGACCCAATTAAAAACTGACAAATTTCGAGAAGGTGCAGTTAGCGAGAGAAAGTCACAATTAGATTTCCGTTATGGATGTGCTCTTGTACTAGTATCATTTATTTGACACTTGACAACTTTGCTACATGCAATGTTCCTGTGGTCCAACACACATTACTCATTTACTCCTTCCTACTTCTTCTTTTTATTCATAGGTTTGAACTTTGAACTAGTTAACTGAATCTCATCTGGTTTATTAAGAGATAAAACTGGTTAATCTTAACCCGAGCTGGTTTTTAAATATTAAACCTGAACTCGTGTGGCTTTGGTTTCAACAAAAGTAATCCAAGAAACTGATGGGCATTGGAAGGTGAGAAGTCAATGTACATATTTGGGGTCCGAATCAGAATATAGAATAGTACAAATTAATTACTTTTAAGAAGGGGTTTAGTTGGATCCAACTTGGCCTCTTTATTGCTCATTTAATGATACGTGGACTACACATTTCCTCCATTTAAACCACTAATAATTAATTTATTAGTAAAGCTACCACTCTCTTATAATGTTACTATTAGCTTGAATAAGCTTCAGGCCTCTTGCAAATTTCTTTATTAGTAAAGTTTGTGTAACCCTTGAAAATGTGTCTCTTCAGGTTTCACAATCAAAACCCACAAGCCAGAAACAGATACTACTAAATATATATATGTAAAAATTATTTTTCCTAACACCAAAAGATTATATCACTAAACTGACTAAAACGTTGTTCATTCAATTCCTACTGGCTAGCTCAATCACAGCAACAACTGGACGAATCTAGAGGAAAGATTGAGACATATTCCGATTGTTCGCTATAAGTGTATGCATCTAGTACAAGTTCTAACTATGAACTATCTTAAGCACACTTAGTTACCAACTTACTCAGATCATCCTCAACAGAGCGACATAAGAGGTTTCCAAACGAGTATTAATTCGTTAGATGGTTGGATTACTAACAAAGAAAAAGGAAAGAGAAGAGGCCATGTTAAAATATCACCTGAAAACTACGCCTACTAGCGGCGATTCATGACGGGATTAGTCGAAATAAGTAGCTACGTAGAGTGATAGCATAGCATCAAACGCCATGAGGCCATACAAGTTCAAATTTGATTTTGAAATAAATGCAAGGAAGACTTTAAAAGACGCGATCCTGAGGTGCTCAAAACCAAACCTACAAACCAAACACAATTCTATGGAGATAGCTAGCCAGGAAAACGATCCATATTATTGCGATTATCATCGACAAAAAAAAAAAAAAAAAAAAAAAACAAGGCGACGATTGAAAAAAGAAGCACATCATAAAAATTCAAAATTGACCCCAATGGACAGAGGACTCATGTTGGCTATAAAAGCGACTGAAAACTAGACAGAAGCCTACTCCTCCTACAGACGTACAAAAGAAGAAGAAAAACAAAAAAAAAACTTTCTCAATGGGGATGGAAGCACAGAGTGTAGAGCTTTTGACCCCGGAAATGAGAAACAAGGGGACCATAGAGTCACTGTACAGAGCGTTGCAGAAAGGCGAGGCATCGACGGTGGCGAAACTGGTGGCGAGTGACGTGGAATGGTGGTTCCATGGACCGCACCAGTGCCAGCACATGATGAGGCTGCTAACAGGGGAAGCACCGAGCGAGGTGTCGTTCAGGTTTGAGCCAAGCAGCGTGCAAGCGGTGGTGGCTGGTCATGGGTGCGTGATCGCAGAAGGATGGGAGGGTTCGCACGTGTATTGGGTTCACGTGTGGAAGTTGAAAGAGGGAGTGGTGACAGAGCTAAGGGAGTATTTCAACACGTGGCTCACTGTCACGGATTACAGTCTCGGGCCAATAGGATGGGACATGGGCCGTTGTACGGTTTGGGAGAGCGTACAGAGGGACCTGGCTCGTGGTTCGTTGCCCAGCTTGCTTTTAGCTATTTAACAGTTGGGTCTGGTGGTTTCTTTACTTTTTATGTTATAAAAGTTGCCTACTCATCACTCTTGATGCCTAAGCAACTGTAATTCAAGGATAAAAATATCACAATCAATTTTCTCGGATTATATTGGAACTTTAATTTCTATATTTGACCTTACGACAATAGCAAAAAGAATGATGAGATCCAAAACTACACAAAAGGATAGATTGATGTAAGAGAAATTTGTGTAGATAGGAACAAATACCATCGTATTTGCAAAACAGGAAAGCGCAGTAATCATTTTTTTTTAAATACCAAACTACCCCTTCTCTCTCATCTTTCCTCTCTTTTTCTCTCTTCTCCCTCGTTCACTCTGCCTCCCTCTCTCTCTCACGCACTCTCTCTCTTTCTCTTTCTATTCTGATTCTATTTCTTCATCAACCTCAGAAAATTATCAATTAATCTCTCTTCTTTTTACTATCCGATTATTTCTCATTTTATCCACCACGGGCCATAAAACAACGGCGACGGCAACGACTACGGTGACGGCGACGACTACAGCATCTAACATGTTTATTATCCTGTAAAAATATAATGTTAAATATAAATATACATGTATACACATGGTACAATAATTGTTAGCATGCTTCAAAAATATGTAACTCGTTAATATAATTGTTAGCATTTCTCTTCCTCATTTCTCATTTGTTTTTCTTGAAATAATTTTAAAATTATCTAGCTAATATTTATGTTACCATAGTTAATATTTGTTCTTCTTCGAATAACTTTATAATTATCTAGCTAATATTTATGTTACCATGATAAACAAAAACTTAAACGGTAATCTAAATATATATTTTTGATATAATAATTGTTGTTGTTATCCATATTTAATTTTTAACACGAATAAATTTGTAACACGAATAAATTTTTATACGATCATTGTTGTTATCCATATAACATGTTTAATATTCCGTAAAACATAAAGTTAAACATAAATTTATATATATACACATGATACAATAGTTGTTAGCATGTTTCAAAAACATGTAACTCATTCTTCTTCAAATAACTTTAAAATTATATAGTTAATATTTATGTTATCATGGTAAACGAAAACTTAGAAGATAATTTAAATATTTGTTTTTCGATAGTATAATTGTTAACTAGGTGTTTAAAATATAACAAGTTATCATAATATATATAAACCAAATTTGATTACAATCTTGTAAAAATTTCACTTTTTTCGTTGAATTGTTGCATGTAAATGAATTTCATCATTGGCTGGCAAAAAAAAAAATGAATTTCATCATTGTTTTTTTGTGGAGAGAGAAAAAATGACCCACACCTCATCATTATGTTTGAGGGGTTTTTTGTCTTTGTACACACAATATGTACATACGTATTCTAATACTTCCTTCTTTTGCAAATACTATTCAAATACTTCCTTCTTAGCTAATTGTCTCTTGATGTAATGATATAAACCTGGGCAGAAGCAGCAATGAGACTTCTTATACAGAACAAAGGCGAAACTAAGGATCCCATTTCGACGGAAATAGGTTAAGGTTCGTGCGTCTTAAATACTCCTGCCTCCTCATCCAATGGCGTCTTCTTCTTCCGTTGATCACGAATCATATGGAATCAGATTTTTTTTCGACATTTACGAGTGAGTTCACCGATTCGAATTACTAAAATTTTCAAAACCCAACAGACATGTTTTTAGTCAGTTTATCCGAATTAAGGCTTCTTTATGGGCCTTTATTAACATGCCTGGCTCTTCATCAAAGATTGTTGGGTTTCTTTATCAAGCCCAATTCCACGGCTAACTAACAAGTAATGTTGCGAAATTTAACATGTAGATACATACGGTTTTCTCATCTGTATTTCTTCGGTTTATAAATCCAAAGTTTTCGATTCCTCATGTGCTCCGTTGAGCTGAATTAGGGTTTCTTACTTTCTCCGATGTATAAAAAAGAAATTGCCCCCTATATATAGATAATTAAAATTTTTGTCCTGTAAGATGTGTTCATCAAACTCAACTTATTTAAACAAAATAAACATTAAGGAGATGTATTTACTTAACACAACTTCCAAATGCTTGCATATATGTTTTTTTTAGTAAAACTAAATACGAAGTAGTAGGCCTTTTAATGATGCACCATGAATAATACATGTATTAGTTAATCATCTACAATCTGTATATATATAGATTGGATTATATATTATATGGATACAAGGGAACAGCTCAGATAAACTATAAAAAAATAGTTATACAATTGGCACTTAACATGAATGAATTAAACAAGGATGCACTTGGAGGCTTAAGCGTGACAATAGATTATTAACATAAAGTTTGATTTGCGTCACAACAGTAAGTTCGCATATCTGTGTAAGTGGCAGATTTCGTGTGATACATGTCTGCCACCTACTTTCTAATCTATTTTAAATTTGCGTTATCTTATCAAATATTTAGTCCATGCTTCAATTATAAAACATTTATTGAAACTTCAAATCTATATATATCTCTTGCCAACCAAAATCTATATTTTCAAGCTATAATATATCAAATTTTCCACTAGTGTGCTTTAAGCGAGTCGTCAACATTTTGTGTGTTTATTTGTTGATGTTCTGTAAAGTTTTCATTCATAATATATCCAAAACGTGGCGTTAACAATAATTATCATTTAGATTACATCCTAAGAAACTTTTAAATTCAATGGTCGTCTTCTTCTGACAGTGGTGTACAGCGATATCAATATCAAGCTACGCTCGTCCACGATACTGTAAATCTGGTTCACGGCTTCATGACGTGATATGTAATTGTAATCTATAATGGTGTCTGGTTCAAGAAAGTGTTAGTAACTGCTTATGCCCCAGCGTTTATGCATAACTACTGACTGATCAATTTTCCAGCTTTGTGATGAATTGATAATCGGTTGATTTCGCTGTTCGAGAAAATAATAAATATTTTTATTCGTCGGCCAATAATCAAGTTTAATTTGTCAGAATGGGAATGTGACGTCACTTTTACCTTTTACGATATATTAATATTCGATAAATTAATAAACACGATAAATTTTTTTTTGTCTCGAGTTGGGCCGGTGTAAAATATGCCACAATTCGATAAGATAATAATTTAATAATTATAAATTTTTCTGGTCTCGAGTTGGGCCGGTGTATAATATGTAAAATATGGTCCTAATAATATTATAAATTAATAATTATCATATAAAACATATATATAACTACGATATCTATTTACTAAAATATGAATCTCACACACCAAACATATATAAAAATTAAAAGAAAAAAAAATTAAAACAATATGGCAAATATGAAAAATTATAAACAATAAAATAATAAAGTGAATATAGAAACATCAAAAATAAAAGTTAAAAATATAAAGGAAAGCTCTTATTTAGTTAGAATGAAAATTTAAAAGATTATTAATATTGAATTGTCTTTTTTTGAAAAATATTTTTTAGTCAAAATCTATATATTAATAATTATATAAATTAATAAAATATCAAAATTCAAATATTATTAATTTATAGAGTTTCTACCGTAAATAATTATGTTAATTTGAAAGTGTTAGTTGTCTTTTGCATAAAAAAAACTTTTTTGGCGCGACTTCGGTTATGGAATTATTCTAATTTCTTTCATATATTGTAGTCTCTCCACTCACATCTCCATCACTCTTCTCTTTTTACAGTGGAATGCCACGTGTCGTCTCCATAATTCAAACAGAATATTCCCTTTACTAATTAGCTGTAGCACATATATTTTGAAATACATGTACAACTACAATTTAGCTATACAAAAAAAGAGAGAGGCATATGTGATAGTCTAAAGGGATAAACACGAAAACACATGAATCGATATATTGGTAGCAGAAATTGCGACAGTATATAGATACAGTACACGATCATATCTATACTCAGATATGCAACGCAATAAAACTTTTGAAAATCGAGTTTTTGTTTAAATGTATGCTCATAGGCTGTGAAAGATTTCTCATGATCTCTTGAAGGGGACTTGTATTTCAGTCACTACATCCCCTCTGTGTTGTCTTTTTCCTTTTCCCTTTTCCTCCAGAAAACGAAAAAGTGTATGTGAAAATTAATCCTCATGGTCATAGATAATCTCATAGATAATTAGTTGATATGGACATTAGGATGAGAAACAATGAATTTTCCTTAATTCTTTCAAGTCCATACTCCATATAGTACATAATTAAATTAAATTAATCATAGCCTACCAGGTTTGACAAATTAATTAACGTGCAATCAATTATGATAAAATATTGATAATTCGAACTTAGCATTGGTGATCATTGACTCATATATTCATAAATGAAGAAAAACACACATAAAACATCTCCTGGAAAGCTCTACAAAATTAAAGTTTTTAAGCAAAAAAGTGATTAAAATATTTTGGGAATAGAAAGGATCGAGATATTACACGGTTCTTCTCAAAGTAGAATAATACATACTTTTGTTAATTTGTAGAAAACATGTATAATCTGTTTTTTGTCATGGTTTTTTTTGTCTGAAATTATGAAAATGATTTCATTTTCGTATGCCAAAATATAAATTTCGTTCTGATCTTTTCTCTTTTTTTGCAACTTTTTATTTAAAAACTAAAAATAAACTTTGAAAAACTATATTTTACTAAAATATTATCAGGTTTGCTAAAAAAGAGTTGTATCTACGTTCTGAATGTCCTATATATAAAAAGAAAAAATGAAACTTAGGGGTAAACAATACGAAAATAGGGAGAAAAATGTACAATAAAGACTGTTGAAGACAAGAAAAGCATCTCAATGATTTTCACGAGCTAGGACCTATAACTTAGAAGTGGACTTTGATTACGACTTTAATTAGGAGTGGACAATTCTGAGTCCTACATTGTCGTTTCTTCTCATTCAACAATCACCATTTTTTTTACAATGTCATGGCAGAAATTATAACCGATTATTCAACATTCCTCTGTTTCACAAAAAAATGTTATTTTATGAGTTAATTTTTGTTTCACAAAGAGTGTTACTTTATATTAAAAATACAATTTTTTAAATAAAATCTCAAATTTATCTCTATTCTCTTTTAGCGTATTAATTAGAAAGAGAGAAAAATTGTATAGTGCATTAATAAAGAATAAAATAGTTTTTCACATAATTTTTTTAATATGTGTGAAAAATGTCACACTTTTTATGAAACCGACGGAATTCATAACAATATAATACCCGTATCTTTCCAGTTATTTGACACACTGTCTAGTTTATTTCTCAGAGGTTGAATCTTTTACACGATCATCCATAGATCTCAGAATAGATCTCAAAGTTAGACTCACCCGAAGGTGATACAAGCACAGAGCTGTCAAAGGCTTGTAGGATTTCATGAAACAAAGCTTCGGCTTGATAAAACCTGGGCTGAAGGATATTTAGCTTTGCTACCAAAATAATACAAGCACAGAGCTGTCAAAGGCTTGTAGGATCTGATTTCAAGGCCTTAGGTCGGTTTAGCCAAGGGTTGGTCGACGATAAGCTGACTGATTCCACAATCGGCTTGTCAATCGGGATGTCAAACATGATATCCTGATTCCACAGGCTACACTGAATGAGATGGATTGAGGTGTACCACACAAGCTGCGAAAGGCTTGTGATAAAACATAATGGATCGAAGAACGCCACTCAAAAGTGTGAAAACCTTTGTGATGAGTTCACAAACCTAGTCTCAAGGAATCACACACGAGAGACATAGATTCAAAAGTTCACTAAGTAAAGAAATCCATCTTGACTTAGATAAACAAAGATAAAGCCTAAGCTTTAGAGAAAACTCTCTTTAATTTCCAAAAATTTATATATATTTTTACAATAAGAATATATGAGCTTTTATAGCTCTTACAAGGTGATCTTTACAATAAAATATATTAAAAAAGAATTATATACATTTAAACAAAAAGAGAGATATTAGCTATATCAAATAATGGTCTTCTTGCCACCAATTAAGCTTTGGACTTTGAATGAAAATCTTTTGTTATCAATGTAGTAAAGACCTTTAACTCTTTGAATTTTGATATTGCATCAGAAGGGACATCAAAAATCAACACATACATCTATCAATTTATATGGGTACAAGCTACCCAAAAATAATATAATATGGTCCCAAAGCAATTCTATACAGTTAGAATCGAATTAAATGTATGCAACAAACAGTGGTAGCTGAGGTTATATAACCAAATAATATAGTTTCCGTGAAAACATATATTCTTACAAAAGAACTTTGGTGTATAAAATATGAAAATCTCACTTTATACATGCATTATGCAGGAGGAAAAATTAGCAAAATTGGTCCAAAATACATTTCTCATATGTCACCGAAAACCTCGCTTTAACCATTTATAAGTTAACAGTTTTATATCAATACAAAAGAACATCGACACAGATCACGATGGAGGCAAGGGAAACTGATTAAAAGTACAACTAGGAAGAAAAAAACTTTGATGTTTGCAAAAGAAAAAAAAGGTAATTAGTTAGATAAGTTAGAGAAAGGAAAAGATAATGGATTTGATATAAGTGATAATTACGACAGCATGATTCTCTCAAGTCCTACCTTAATGTCGAAAAAGAAAAGTCATTGAGCTGTCGGATGGTACTCTTTAATGATTTCAGCAAAAATATTTATCAACTATGTAGGAAACTTAAAATCTCCTACCTTTTTTTTTTTTTTTTGTTCAAACATTTCTTCATTAGATTAAACCTTCAAACTACAACAAGAGGGAATATGACATCCTCTTTTGATTAAAGCAAATAAACATAAGCATTTAGAAATTAAAGCATAGAGGTTCCTATAAAAGGAAGACAGCAGATCCAAAGCAAGGCTCGGATGCGTCGGTGGAACATACACGGCAAAGCCGAAGTCCGCCATTTTGGTCATTTGTAAAGATGACGTTGAAAACCAAATATCACCTCCGAGAATCGTCGAGACGAAACCGGTTGCTTCTTCTGACTCCGTACAAGGAGCTACATAGGAAAACAAATCGGTGAAGAAATTGGATAAGTTACCTCGGAATGAACTCGAGGAAAATAACTCTATACTTGATAGAGAGCAAGATGGAGGTAAGATTCTCTCCTCAAAAGAAGAGGATGATATAAGTGATCTCTCCCATAGGGAGGAAGTTCTCTCTGTTATGACAGAGGAAGGCTCACAAAAACACACGCCTAAATATGTATTCAACGAAGGGATTGGTGTGCTGATGGAAAGGGCTGATGTGGCAAGTATTAAAGGGTCCATCCACCAAGGAGAACCCAATATCAGATTTGAAAAGCCCAGGCCCAAGATGAGATTTCTTCTCGACGAAGCACTGCAACACGAGACTATACACATCACATGGACGGAACTGCTCGGAGGGTACGCCAAGGAAAGAAGCTTAGACTTCTGATAAGTCACCGGAGATGATACCGGCAGAACTGAAAGTGCAGCACGCGGTGGAGGCAAACGATGGAGAAGTGTAAACGGCGGCAGGTGGAGAGATATGGCAGAATGTATTAGTAATGGAGTCGGAGACGGAGGGTGCGAGAGATCCGGAGGTTTTGGAGGCGGATTCGGCAGTGCCGGAGGGAGATTCACCCGATGGTGCGAGATTCTCGGAGGGACTGACGATTCCGAGAGGATGAAGGAGAGAGAGGAGAGCTCTGACCTCAAGAGCTCCACAGATCTCATCGCTAAGGCACCCGGAGACGCAGCACGGCCAAGAAACGAGACAGTTTGAACAGATTTCTCCGGCACCATAAGCACTTGAGGCGGAACTGGAGATGAGCGAAGGTGAGAGTCGAACGGCAAACAAGCTAGAGGCTCCGGCGGAATGAAAGAAGGAGACGGGAACTTTGACCTCGAGAGCTCCGTAGCAACCATCAATATTCCTCCGAAGAGCTCAATCGGTCTAAAAGATGGAAAGTTTAGAATAGATCTCGCCGGCAAAAAGCTCCGGCGGAAGTTGTCACAAAACATCGAACACCAGAGGCGGGTCCGGGAAAGAGTGGAAGCTCCGATTTCAGGGGAAGATCGCCATTGCTGGAGATTCAACCCGAAATCAGAGCTTAACGGCAGCGGGAGCGACTACCTTGGTTTACGTGCCTGGGAGAGAACGCTCTAGACGTGCCTGGGAGCGTCAAAAAAATCTCCTACCTAATTCCATTATTTACCTCCTTTATTTAATTGAGGAAACAAGTTCAAAAATATGTATTTATCAAAAGAAACCTCGTATAGTAATTGATGTTTACATAAATAAGTATACCGAGGGGGTTAATACATTATATAGTCTGTGCAGCCTAAATTCCTCTTAATATATAGGTGCGCTCTTGTGGTCCTTAACCTCAAGAACATTATTATAAAAATGCGTGTGTACGTATATATACACACACTTGCATTTTATTTTGGGGATTTTGGGTAGCATGTTCATGGGTCAGCATGCTGTCTCCATTATTTGTTAGATGTATTTTTAGGTTTCATTGCGATAAATCTAAAGAGATGGTGCTATCTGTTAATTAGAATAAGAACAAAAGTAAATGGTGAAATTATCAATTTTGGAATTCGTTTTTAGATGTCGAACCTACAGGATTTGCATTATAGGTAGAGAGAGAGCTAGTATCATTTAGGTATATTATATATATAAAATCTAGATCAATGTGTATATTTTAAATACTAGCTTACATGAAAACAAAAAGTAATTTTCCATACACACGAATCTTACACTAAGATAAATAGAATATTGTTGGGTAATTAAAATAAACTGATATTTCCATTGCTATAAATGAGAAAGCACTTAGTACATGTAGTTGACTCTACCTGTCACCGAAGCTCCTCCATTCTCTCTCTCTCTCTCTCTCTCTCTCTCTCTCTCATCCCCTTGTTATGTGATCGGAGAGATACGAGTGAATGATGAAGAAGGTGTGTGCTGAGCAAGATGGAGAAGCAGGGCACGTGCATTACTAGCTCATCTCTTTGCATATATACACTCTCCGATCCCCAAATTAATGTATAAATTTATGCGGAAATTGGGGATATATACGTGTGTGGAGTGTGATGATGATAATTGAGTTAGTTCTTCATGTGCCCATCTTCCCCATCATGACCACTTCACATTGATGATGATCCGAGTGCTGGTCACATATTGACGCACGTGGGAATATCTTTATATCGATAAACAGACACACGTGTGTGTCTATGTCTATTTGTGTGTAACGAGAAGCGTGTTTAGCGGAAGTAGATAACCGGCAAAAGTACCTATTACGTACGTACCCAAAGAGCAAAGGGAAGCTTAGTCTTGGCAATATCAGGTATATATGTCTTAACAGTTTTATGTAATTATCACGCCTCTTAAATAATTCGAGTCGCTTATATATATATAAGTTGTTCATTAGTTTTAGATTTATTAGTGAAGCGGATAGTGATTAAAATTGAAAAATGAATAGATAGCTTTACATAGTTTGCGTATATTATTGTATCACATCAACCAGTGATTCATCTGATTACTGTCATAGCATTTCAAGAAAATGGTTTTGTCCAAAAAAAAGAAGGAAAAATCATTTCAAGAAAATGGTAGGTAAATTGCCAAAACTTGGCCGATTCGCGTTTTTTTTCCTTCTGTGTGAATATTACGAAGCATTGGTATATACTTCCCTATAATGTATAGAGTAATAGCGACCATCTAGAATCTGGGCGATTCTGACCTAACAAATTAATGTGTCGGCGAGGAAGTTAATACAAATCGTCAAATAATAAAAAAAGTTAGTGTATAAGATTCCAGCGGAGTAAAGATGGGTAATTTAATTGATCAGTGGAGCATGCGTTAATTTTTAGGATTATTTTTGCTGGTTGGTTAATTGATTAGTGGAGCATGCGTTAATTTTTTCGTCTGTATAAATTGTAAATAGCGATCGGATGATTCAGCATTTTTTTTTTTTTTTTAAACACTTGGGCCAATATATCATCCTAGGGCTTCAAACTCGATTTGAACAGTTGTTGGGCCATAAATTTTGTGAATATTTGGTAACATAGAAATGGATTCAAACTTTCAAAGAGCTGATCTGTAAAAAAGGGGAAATATTGATTGGTTGAAAAATTTATTTCGGAGTTGAGAGATCATCATTCAAAATTTCCAATGCGAATTTATTTTCTATATCAGTCGGAAGATTAATATGAGATTTGGTATGGAGTCTTCGATGACAGAAGAATATTTAATTGATAAAATCAGGATATCGTGGAGAATCTTCGATTTTGATGATTTTATCGCTAATCACTTGACTGATGCTCGTGCAAAAATGCTTTACTTTCTCTATGTACGGGTTACATTTAACTTAATGGAATCTAAGTGATTTACGTTGACACATACGTCGGTGGTGGTACCAATGTTCGTTGAATAATCCCGTGTTAGTTACACAACGTGTCGTCGTTTTTGAACCGTTTTAAAAAATTGAAGGAACAAAATTATGCTGAAACAAAGATATACTCCTTCAATTTAAGTTCATTGTTAATGGCTTAATGCAGCATCTGATACATTAAATCGGACAATAATTAAATACTAGCTTTTTCTTCGAACCTTTCTTACAAAATATATTATTTATATGCTCGTAGACTTTTCTCCTCGAGAGAAAGTGACAAGTCAACATATTCGATCCAGATATTTATTTTTAAAAAATTATAAAAACCCCAAACTTATCTTCTCGGCATAACCATACGAAAAACCAAAAAATAACCAAAGCAAAACAAAATAGAGAGAGCGTTTAAAAGAATACCTTTCCTTAGGAGAAAGAAGCAAATGGAGCAACCGTATGTGTACGCGTATCCACAAGGCACGGGCCCTTCGGGTCCTCCGCCTCCACAAGGCGGTGGCGTCGCCGGAGTGATCGTGGATCCAAGGTACTGTGCTCCGTACCCTGTGGATCTGGCGATTGTGCGGAAGATGATGAAGTTAACGGACGGCAACTTCGTTATAACGGATGTAAACGGAAACCTGTTGTTCAAGGTGAAGGAGCCGGTGTTTGGACTTCACGACAAGAGGATCTTACTGGATGGTTCTGGATCTCCGGTCTTGACTTTGAGAGAGAAGGTGTGTGGAGTCTCTGTCTATTCCATATAGAGGCTTAAATTAACCCACATATACTGTATTAAATTTTGTAAAAAAATATATATATATATATATATATATATTGCAGATGGTGAGCATGCATGACAGGTGGCAAGTGTTTAGAGGAGGGAGCACGGAGCAGCGTGATCTGCTGTACACGGTGAAGAGATCGTCGATGCTCCAGTTGAAGACGAAGCTTGATGTGTTTCTGAGTCACAACAAAGACGAGAAGAGATGCGATTTCCGAGTTAAAGGCAGTTGGCTCGAGCGCTCCTGTGTTGTCTACGCCGGCGAATCTGACGCCATTGTCGCCCAAGTAAGTCTCTTTCCGACCCGATTTTATTCATGATTTGATATATATATATATATGATGAAATAATAAATTAAAACATTAATCAGATGCACAAGAGGCACACGGTGCAGAGCGTGTTCTTGGGAAAGGACAACTTCTCGGTGACGGTTTATCCAAACGTTGATTATGCTTTCATTGCCTCTCTCGTCGTCATTCTCGATGACGTTAACCGCGAAGACCGCGCTGCCAGCTGATCAATCACATCACACGCGCTCTCCACTTTTATATATATATATATATATATGCTTTTTTGGTTTTGTACGTTTTCTCAACTGTGGCCGGCCTTTTGTTCCTCAACTTTGCCCTTGTTAAATTATCAAAGTATCAGTGTCTGTCGTTGATGTTTTGTTTAGTGATTAGTACTATTGGACATATCTTTCATTTCGCATTATTATGATTATTATGTTATATATTTTATTTAATTTTTATATATTTATTTAACACGATATACAAACTTTCAAACTAATACGTGTCAAACTTATGACAAGTTTAATCTTAAAAATTCCGTAACGACGTCTGACATATAAACGGTAAAAGGCAAACAATAGAAACCAGGTTCTCACAAGCCCATCTCAATAATCTGACAAATAATAAGATAACGCCACGTGGGCAACTGTGCAGAAGCAGTGGGACCGGGTGTTACTGAGAAGACGAGGGAAACGTGGCGAAAAAGTGAGAAAATTGACCGGAAAACCACACGAATTTTTGCTCTCATTAGTTTTAGCAGCTATATATATATATGGCGGGAAAACTCGATTCGCCTGGAAAAGCTTTGGTCAGACGAAATGAGGCCTTCTTCATCTTCTTCCTCTCGTTCGTTTATGCTCTCCTCGGTGACAGTGGCGGTCGACAAGGCCACGAGCGAGCTTCTCCTCACTCCTGATTGGACGGTCATCATCGCAATCTGCGATTCCGTCAATTCTAATCCATGGTAATTTAATTAGTTGATATACATATATATGAGCAAACGACCAATAATGGTAAAACAAATCCAGAAATGGTTGAAATTTGGGCAGGCAATGCAAAGACGCGATCAAAGCTGTGAAGAAAAGATTGCAGCACAAGAGCTCCAAAGTGCAATCACTCACCTTAACGGTAAATATACAATTAACCTATTAATCGATGATTATATATGAAACCTAGCTTCTCCCTCCTCGGCTGGAATAAATATACTACTAATACATAATTTCATTCTAAATATAAATAGTTGTTGGAGGCAATGCTCAAAAACTGTGGGGACTTTGTGCATTCTTACATTGCTGAGAAACATGTGCTTGAAGATATGGTTAAAATTGTGAGGAAGAAGGTGACTTTTTATTCCTCCACATCACTCTTGTTTATATTGTTTTATAATAGTAACTGTAGAGATTTGTTTGAAGCGAGTGTTTTGTGGAATTTGATGCGTGAAAAGGGTGGTGATTATGAAGTAAGGAACAAGATATTGATATTGTTGGATACTTGGAATGAAGCATTCAGTGGAGTTGCTCGCAAATACCCTCATTACAACTGGGCTTACCAAGAGCTTACTGTAAGTAAACCATTCTTTTTCAGCTCTAATAATATTTGTTTACGATGAATTAATGATGATGTTGATGCCTTCTGTTTAAAAGATTAATTAGCATCTCCTTGCATTTTCTTTTTTTTCAATTGGCAGCGTTGTGGGGTGAAGTTTCCACAACGTTCAAAAGAAGCACCATTGATGCTTGCCCCGCCTCCCTCTTCTTCTTCTTCTTCTATGAATTTAATGTCCATCGGTTCAACTAAAAGGCTCGACGAGACAATGGCCACTGAAATTGAGAGTCTAAGGTAACAGTAAGCTGTGTATCGTATTGCATTGTATTGTATCTATCCTTTCTCTTTCTTAACAAGCAACCTATCTTCATTTTTTTCACTCTTGTTGTTTGTTTCAGCTTATCAAGTCTTGAATCCATGAGAAATGTGATGGATCTCGTGAACGACATGGTTCAAGCCCTTAACCCCTCTGATCAATCAGTATGTGTCGTTTGTGGAATCACTCCCTTTTAGTCTAACCTAACAATTTTGATCAGTTCTTGACATCTTAGAAAAAAAAGCTAAATTGTTTGGTATTTGATATTTGATATTTGATATTTGACAGGCCTTAAAAGATGAGCTAATAGTTGATCTAGTGGAGCAGTGCAGATCTAATCAGAAGAAACTAATCCAAATGCTCACAACTACTGCGTCTGTCCCACTCTCCACCTTCCTTCATATATATCTGTACCACTAATAAGATCTTTTTTTGGGTTGGCAGGGACGAGGACGTCATGGCACGTGGGCTCCAGCTGAATGACTCTTTGCAGGTTGTGCTCGCGAGGCACGACGCCATTGCCTCTGGTGTCTCTCTACCAATGTTGCAGGCCCCAGAAACAAGCTCTGTCCTCAAGACTGCTAATGGTGATGCTGCTTCTCTTGACTCTGAGTCGTCTTCTTCGAGCAATGAAAGTGAAACAGATGAGGGGGAGCAACTTCAAAATGACTTTATACAGTTAGCCAAAAGGTTCTTTATATCCCCATTCACTCACAGACTCACAACACACTAGTATTTGCGAGTGACAAAAGAAACATTGTATATATATATCTGCAGGCACACTCTGTTAAATGCCGAGCACAGCGATGAAGAAGAAGAAACATTGCTTCTAGGGAACAAGAACGAAAAGACAGCAGAAACAGAAGCCAGGACACAGTGCAAAGATCTAGCTTTATTCGACACAGCAACCACCAAGTCAGAGCAGGACATTATTGACCTTTTAAGCCTAACTCTGTCAACAACAGATCTGCCCTCTTCCCAAACGCAAACGCAAACGGAGCCTCTATCAAACATCGACCACAACACATCGTTTTTCGGAGAAGATCATATTCTTATGAACAGCTATGTTGTCCCCTGGGCACAATCTCAGGCAGAAGCGCAAGTCCCAAAAATGGTTCAGTTTGGCCCATCGGGACCTCAGTTTCAGCAGCAGTTTTCGTACGGTTATCCTCAGCCACAATGGAGCGGTGGTCAAGCAAACAGTAATGAGACAACAACATTTTGGAGCCAAGGAGGCAGTGAGAATATGGTGATTGAGAGAAACTTGCAATACTCAAACTCCTTCCCCGCGAGAGTGGCGGGGCCATCCGCTGCTGCTGCTACTGCGGTTGATGGGCAGCCGCAGAGTCCGTACGTTCCTCCATACAAACTGTTTGAAGACCTCAACGTTTTCTGGAACGCAGATGGAGGCGTTAGGAGTAGCAAATGACCTCCCTTGTATGTAACTTTCATAATTCTGTCGAATAAAGGGGGAGGCCGGCAGAAATGTTTTACCTTTCTTCCAACCATTGTTACTTTGGGTCATTTTATTTACAGAAGACACACACTAATGATCTTATCTATTTACAAAAGGAGACCCACAAGTCTATTTGGCAAAGCCTTCTAATAAATCATCGATTCTATAAATCAGTTTCCAAAGAAATCACACATGGATTAACTAGTCATCATCTTCTTCTCATCTTGGTGGTTGTGTGTTGTATAAGGAGACAAAGGAGCCAGCAGCCCCGGCGGCTAGCAAGACCTGGTAAGGGTGAAAGGCAAGGCAACTGACGGGGCCAATCTTTTGGGCCATGAAGGAAGTGTGGTACTTTATGATCCCTAGCTGCTCTCCCTCTAGGTTGAACACTTTTATTAGCTCTTTTCCTGATCCGCTCGCTATCACTGGAGCGTGTCTATGCACACCCAACGCTGTCAGCGATCCTCTGTGCGCGCCTATCTTCAGGTATGTCTCCTTTGTTCTTCTCAGATCCATAAACTGGATGTCACCTGCTTGCGATGCACTCACTATCTGTTGGAGTCAGACGCATCAAACAATTCATTCACATGAGGAACTGATCAAATGCCTTTTTTTATATTCTGAGAATCAGGAGATTGGGGTATTTATTTGTAACCTTTGCCGGATCGAGTCCAGGCTGAAAGCTGAGTCCAACTACTTTTTCTGCTTTCTGATGAGGCCGAGTAGCGCACACAAGCCTATACATTGGACATGTGACATTTCTTCAAGTCTTGAAATAATCATCATCTTTACTGCTATTTGCAAGCAGTGCGGCACACTTGATTTCTAAACAAAGCTCTGTAGATTAACTTACCATTCAGGCGTCCGAACATCATAGAGTCTTACCGATCCATCTGTAAAACCAGCAGCAAGTTGGCCCCCGTGCACTTGAGAAGCCGACTGCAATTACCCAACATCACACCCCAAAAAAAACACTCATCCGATCAGTCTGGAGATCCTGTCTTCATATTAGCCAAATAAAGACCTTGAAAGTATATGTCTTGTAACATGTATACAAGTTTAAAAATGATAACTTACAAGGGCTGTGACGCTGCACTCTGATTCAGAGGACGCAGATTTGACGAGTCTTTCTTTCTCCAGGTCCCAAAGCATGATCGATGACAATTCCCCAGAAGCATACTGTAAACACCGTAATGCGTCAAATACAGAGTACACCAGGATTTATAGCTCTAAAAATAAAAAAATTGCATGGTATGAATGGAGTCTCCATATACCAGGTAACCTGACTGCTGTTGCCAGTCCACGACAGCATACAACCCACGTGCACCGGGCTTGTGACCCTGGATTGAAGAAAATCCTGTGACAAGCCTTTGCCTACCCTTTGTTGCGTAGTCTTTCCATATACGCACTAACCCATCGCCTACAACATTTCAGATCCACCAGTAAGAACTTTTAAACAGGTATAATCAATCAATAACTAAAATACAAAGTCACTCAGCCAAGAGTTTTGAACATTACATGAAGCAACAAGTAGCAGAGAGTCATCAAGTTCATTGACAAGGCAGAGCTTTGAAATTCCTTTTTCAGGAAAGTCGTGATTGTCAAAGCCATTGAGAAGAGTTGCTTCCTCGTAATTCCACACCCTGACAGGGAAGACAGCTAAACTTATAGTCGAGCAGAGAAAATTAAGTCCAAGAGCAGTTCCTAGATGTAACCATTGAGTGGAAGAACGATTTTAAGGTGAAGCACTTTATAAATGATGGTACTGAATGTAGACAGATCTGATCCGACATATCAGTCATTTAGAATTGGTCATTTTTACAACCTTTGTGCACCTAAAAACCTGGTGTAGGCAATTTGCTTGTATTTAGCCTTACAGAGGCCAACGCCACTACAAAGTTTTAGTTTAAAGTGCAAATTTAAGCTAAGCCATGAAACAATTTGCATACCTGATCCGTTCATTCTCATCGGCAGCAACTACAATAGGAGAGAAAGGGTGAAAGAGGGCTGTCTTTGTTCCCATTTCAAACTTTGTATCCCAATTAGCAATGGGAATATTGTTGAGTCCGCTACTTGCTGGTTGAGGAGAAAAAAGTTGCGACAGAGTTCAAGTAACTAGTGTAGATATATAACATGACACAAAATACACACAGAAGAATTACTTACATGAATGCTGACATTTTGCAATATGCTCAAACGCAAGTTTTTCTTTCTCTTCTCTTTGGGCTGCTGTCTCTTCATTAGCATCTGCTCCGCCAAGAAGAGGTTTAGAAAAGTGACCACAGCTCCAATTGTAGATAGTTGACTGGGGAAGCAAACTCCGTTCAGATCCGTTTATGCCTATAAGCGGATCAGCCAATCCAGAGTCTCCCAGCATATGAGGCCGGAACTCTAGTGAAATAGCTCTTCTCAGTCCAGATAAAACCCTTGTTTGAGGAGGGCTTACCGGAGGAGTCCTAAACGTTGTTAACGGTAGATGACCTGTCAACAATAATTTCATGGTTAAAATAACTTATTATGGACAACAATTTCAACATTCGCATCAAATGATGATTGAAAAACACTGCATTGATATGCTACCTGTATGCATATCAAACCATGAGGATGAACGAGCTAAACCAGCCAGAGGAGTGTGAGATGCTGGTGCTGCTTCACCTGGTTTGCCACTGGACTTGGAGGGTCTCGCGACAACTTGTTCAAACCCAATAATAGATAGCACACGCCGCCCAAGGCTTGCAATATGTGGAGATGGATCTTTGGCTAATGTAAACATAGCTAGAGCACACTGCGAATAGATAGCATTATCCACTGGTCTTGGCTTATGGACAACTCCATTGCTGAGACCATCATGCATGATTCCAGAATCAGAATGCAAGGAACAATCATCAGATAATGGAGATCCATGCATTGGAGCGGAAGAAGGGCTGCTTGAAACCCTTCCTTTACGAGGCACTGGTTGACTATCAGTGCTAGCTCTAGCCAGAGAACCCATGTGTGAAGAAACAATAGTTGATGTCCCAGTATCGTGAAATTTGGCCATTGAAGGGAATGAAGTTCGCAGAGAATTTGTCTGGGACTTCCAATATGAAGCTGCAACTGACTTTAGATGCTGTTTATGTCCAAAGGCAAACCGTGCGAGAGCTGTGAGACAATAACAACATGTTGAGTGTATTCAGGAGATGCAAATCCAAGCATTCTTTTCAAGCTATCTAAATGGAGGACAATATAATTTTAAGGTTATCAATATGAGTTAATATAGACCCTAAAGATCTTATAACACGACTATACGATCATTCCGTTAGACTTTTTCATGTGAACATAATGACACCTGAGGCAAATGAAGGAGCCATAGTCCCACAATTATGCATGATCAAAAGTTACATGCATTACATACCTACAGCAGCCTCTGCTCGGACAAGAGGGCTCCCATCTGAAACTACATCTAAAAGACCTTTTATGATAATATCTTCAGCTATAATATTTTCATCATCATCAAATTCTTCATCACCAACACCTTTACCAGAGTCAAACCCAACATCAAGTAAGGTACCAAGGGCAAAAACCGCAGCAGCCCTGACCTGCAAGAGAATGGTGTGGCCCTGCATTTAGATTGCTATTTCAAAGAAAAAAATGAAAAAATACTGACATCTGATAAGATAGCTAAGCTTCACGTAAAACACCACCTCTGGTTGGGCCTCGGAAAGCAGAGGTATCAACTTTTCAGAAGCATTTTCCTCCCTACCCATTACCTGGGCCTCCAAAAAGTCCTCCCACAACTTTCCAAGACAAAGGCAAAGCCATTGTAGAAACAAGGGTTCTGCTGGTTGTTCACATAGCTGTGGTGCTTCGAGGTGCCCCAGACAAACACCAATTAAATTAGCTTTAAGACATGATTCTTTGCCTAGTTTGTAGCCATCGACAATAACAGCCAAAACAAACGCAGCCATAGCACGTTGTTCTGGGAATGCATCAGAACTATCTAAAAATGTGATGAAATATTTGTGGCCCCCGTCCTTCGCAAGATCAACTTGACATGACTTAAAACAACGAGATCCCTCAAAACGTTAGAAAATTCAAAGAAATGAATAAGAAAACGAAGTGGCACAGTAGTACGAACACCAAGATAAGAAACATGTCTTAATGTTCACGAATAGGAAGCAAGATGCACACAGAAATGTTAGTCGCCATTTTATGGCATCTAGTCTTTATCTTAGGAACAATTCTATGAACAAACATTTATCTTCGTGACGCCCAATAACAGAGGCACATTATTAATACAGCCACAAATGGAACTAGCAGAGGTAAAATTAGAAACTGACAAGCAGATACATGCTCATTAAACACCAAACGAGTACCTTATTAAGTGCTAGAATCTTTGTCCATATGAAAACAAGAATCTGCCGAAGCTCAATAGTTGTTGTTTGCAGCAGCATCACTATGTAGGGAAATATTCCAACGGACAGGGCCTAGGAAAATATTTACTTCAAGTAAGGACATACACACAAGATAAAACAGGAGAAACAACGTCTCAAAACAAGGGAAAAGCAGGACTTCAAGGCGTTAGAGGTACCAGATCCACAGCCCAAGGACCCATGTCAAGAAATCTTCCAAGAAGTACAAGAGCACGAAACCGATGGCACTGGCTACGTAAGACCTGAAACGAATCAGATTCCAGGTAAGCTAAGCTGGTAAGATATAAGTAAATACAACCTGGAAGGGACTGAATGAAGCCAATATTGCTTCTCAGATCATCAAATGCAAACGTAACAGTGTCGATCAATAAAAATTAGATATGGATCTTTAATCATGTAAATTTAGGATTCAGGTGGCACCTGAAGAACAATAGGCAACTGCTCTGGTGGCTTCTTATGCTCAGATCCATGATCAAGCCAGACCTCAAAAGCTGTAAGTTGCTCAGTAAAAAATGGGCTTGGCTAGAAAAAGGAGAGTAACAAGTATAAGATAGACATCTTACTGTATTATATAAATACAAGGGAATAATAGACAAGACAGACCTGAAACTCCGCATTTGGGTCCAGAAAAAGTCGAGGAAGCTGAGAAAGGCAGATTTCAGCAGCCATGTCCCATGCATCCCTGGAAAACAGCAGCAGTTAGCTGAGGTAAAGAGGTCACACGTATAATTCATCAAACTGCAAAATTAGGGATAGTGTCCAATACCACATATGATGCTGATGCGTCGGAGGTAGCATAGGGTGGGATATTGGGGTACAATTCCCCGATCGCATTATCCTCTCAGCAAGTAAGAAATTTCGGAAAAGGCTAGCAACCAACAAGTCCTGCCTGAATAACCTCTGGAAAAGCTCTGTGGGGTAAAACTAACTTCATGAGGAATGGAGAAAAACAAACACGAAGTCAAACTTGAGAGTTTGGCCTTGCTAGAATATTTTGTCAACAGTTTCTCCTTGATTCATTAGGCGGAAAGTTTGGGAAGTACCGCGAGGAAGCACATTCCAGGCAACGGTGTCAGTGACTGCAGTGAAGATCCAGTTTAACTCTCCTAACAATGTTTTACGGTCATTTTGGCGGCCCGGAATTCTATCGATAAGTGATTCATCTATTATTTCCTTCAGAAGAGAACGTCTGCAGAACCTGCAAAGAAAAGACTCTATGAAAGCTGAAAGCCAAACTCAACTGCACAGATCCAGATGGACGTAAAACAAAGGCAGATAACGTGAAGAATATATATAAAATAGGAAACGTACAAAAGAAACAGAGCCTAGAACTGAAGGAGCGCATCACGATAAGTACCATGGAAGGAGAAGGCTATCAATAGAATAATAAGATGGCCCTATCAGTCTCACCAGATACTTAGCAACCGGCACCATCAAAAGTTGAGATTCAAAAAAATTATGACGAACCATATACTGTATAAGCCAAATTTTCGTATCCAAACTAGTACGACAGCTGATAATAACCATATAGCCTAATTCTTTCAACTTCTGGCAACTGCTGCATCAGCACCCTCCAAAATAAAAACATGTGCATAAGGTATTCTAGCCAACAGATTTTCAATCTCACCTCAGGAGAAAGCAAGCACGTGGGAACTAAAATTAACTAGCATGATGAAGTAACCCGACGTTTCAGACAGAAGAAAAAGGACATCCAGTTAATAGAGAAGTTTACCATTTCAATGCCATTTGAATAGGTGTTGTGAGGCAAGAAGTAAAAACGTCAGCTGGAAATTCAACACTCTGAGGAAGAGTCTCGTGCACATCGCAAGCAGCTAGTAGAATGCAGTCTTTCAAGGTTCCAGAAGAGCCAGAAGATCCCCAACCATGAAGCTACCGTTGGAAGTGAAACAGTGTTATCATCTTACGAAACGCCAATCGTAAAACCAAGTCCTACCAACAGGTAATCATATAATTTGAGTAATAGGGTGGTAACGTTACCTCTGCGAAGGCATTAACAATCACCCTAGCAGCAGAGCAGTCAAAAACGTAAACTGAGGGTGTCTTCAACCAGGAATCAAGCTCGCTGAGTGGCAAGGGAATGTACTGCGTAAAATTCTGTTCAGGGGAGATGAATAGGTGCGCCATTATATAAAAGACAAAAAGAGTGGCAAGAAAGCTAAGAAAAACTCGCCTTATTGAAGACCCAGATTTCACCGTTGGGTGTAGGTTTCGGCACACCATGGCCATTGTAATGAAACAAAACTCTCTCAGTCCTTGCGTTTTTACGGCAAGACAAGCACAGCTTCCTCACAGCGTCCTTGGTAGGATCCAGTTCCACCTTATAGCGAGCCTGATAAAAAAATACAAAAGAAGAGGAAGCAAACACAAGAAAGCAACAAGGAAAGGTGGTGGAATGGAAGTAATGACCTTGGGCAGCCATCTCTCGTACTGAGTGCTCAAGTTATGGCCAATTGTCTGGAGGGCCCTTGGGGGAGACATGGAAAATGGATCTGAGGTCAAACAAAAGAAGGGAGAAATGATTGCGGGAAACAAAAGCAAGAGTGAGTGGGAGCAGATAGAGAAAAACTGAAAGTTGGACCTATCCAGCATTCCATTGTAGCGCATGGAGATATCTTAATAACATCCGGGGGATCAACACTAGTGTTCAAACACAGAACTAGAGCAACGCATCCTGTTTTCATCTGGGGACGATCATTAGAGCTTTATCAGTGGAAACAGAAGTAATCAAGGGTTCATCATTTAGAGATAAAACATAAAACATACTCGCTGTTTAAGGCGCCATCTGGGGGCTAGGGCGAGGGCGATATCGGAAGCAGGCGCGTCGTGGTGTCTTAGCTCACAGAGCACGAGAGTCTGAGGCAAGTAGGCCATGCTCGTTGTGACATTTCCACAGGAGGCGGAGGTGCAGTCGTCGTCGTAGCGGGGATTGGTAACCACGGTAACGGAAGAGTGAGAGAACCTTGAGACCATCAAGTCCCCTAACGACATCCAAATCGAAAGCCAAAAATCAAATGCTCATTTAATCGAAATCAATCAACAGAGGCACTGCACCAACGGCGGAGCGGAGGAATAGCAGAGATGAGAGATTCCAGCGGAAACCTATGTATCAACTCTGGAGAGTGAGGTGATGGCGGCACAAAGACAAAGTGTTGATGATTTTGGCTTCTAGGGAGGGAGAGTCATATCATTTCTGTTGCGTTTTCTCCCCCTCTTCTCCTTCTCCTTCTCCTTCTCCTTCTTCCTCTCTCTATATTCCCACCTGGAATTCTTTTTCTTCCTTTTTTCTTTCAAGATCAAAAGATTCCGGTAAAAACACATTTTACCAAAATGAAAACAAGTGTGATGAGAGATTATCTATGATCTCTATCTATAATTATTATTCAATGATTTCTTTCCATCTTATTTGATTTATTTTAACAAATTAACAAAAATAGCTAGAAAAAAAAATCAAAAAAATGCCTCAAACTAAGGTTGAGACTTGAGACGTCCGGTTCCTAGGTTGGAGTCATTGAGTAGAGAGTTGGGAGCTGAGTTTGGTATGATGGACTTGAGATCATCCAGATACTCCCCCAAAATAAATATCAACACATGTCCAGTCTTCTAATTTCAGCTTTTTCAACGTCTCTCTCTACTCTCTTGTCCAATATACAACAACTCTGCATAATCAATCGACAAGCCTTTTCTGCACATTGAGTACGTGTTGACATGAATGAGATTGAGAAGAAGCCTTCAGACTCTGCGCACACACCTGATGGAGACCAAGTCTTGTTGCAGTTTCAAAGTAGAAGTTGATTCGAGCATGTGCTTCCCGGATCGACACTAAATGCATCTGGGATTTTGGGTGGTTTACTGCTATCTATTTATGCGTATTTAGTGACTGTGGATCCCAGTTTCTTCCAAGGCACATCATTTGCCCCTATAACCCGGTTTGGTTCTCCCTCTCTAAACTCTTGTGTACAACATACAGTATATCTTAAAAGGGAAATCATGTCTCCTCTTAGGACTTCTTAGAGCACCTGCATGCACGACTCTGGTGAGTTTCAGGAATTTAAAAAAAAAGAAAAAAATTACATTTTTATCTATGTGGCACTAAAACGACGCTCCTAAAAACACTGTAGACCACGGGTGTCGCTTACACAATCCACACTAAAATCTCTCTCTCTCGCTTACTACGACAAAATTCGAAGACGATGATGTAAGTTGAATCAATCTGAAATCTTCTCTGTTCTTACTGTTTTTATGCTTCTGATTCTATTCTTCTGGGTTTTGGTTTTCGATTTAACGGTGATTCTCCGATTTTGTTTTTTTTTGTCCAGTTTACTATTCCGATTGATAACGGAGATGCCGTGAAGAAGCTTACGGAGCTCCGAAGCTACACGACTCTGGTCCAACCCACAGATTTGAGTCTCATATCTTCCTTGTCCGTGCGGTGCAACGACATCAAGCGTGACGACGTCGTTTTGGCACCTCTGTTCTCCGAAATCGCTGATACTGTCATGAAGAATCTTCTTCCTTAAGCCCTTTCTAATCTAGTTGTTTCTGTTTCTTGTTTGGATTGAAAGTTGTGAACTTTCCTGAATTTTGAGTTTTGTGTGCAATGGCCTCTGAAATGGCCAAAGATTAAAGCTTTATTTTTGTTGTTGGTTTTGCCATTTTGTTTTGACTGTGGGGGATGTATTGCCATTGCAGGGAGAATTTGGACAGGTCACAACATATATATTGAGGTTTGATTGTGCACGAATAAGAGAAGCATTTGCAGAGATTGGACGTCAACCACCCGAGCCAAAAGGAGCCATTGACTCATTGACTTTGCTGACTCAGAAATTTGGTAGAAGAGCTGGTGACATGAAGGTACCTTTCGAATTCACAAGATCATAATGATGAAATTTTTTAACTCTTTGTTTGAGTCTCAAGGTGATTTGAGTGTCTTTGTCATGTGTGCTTTTGTTTATGCAGATGGCAACTTTGGCTATCTATTTCGGACTCGAAAAATAGACGCATAGGTATATAAATGGCAGAAGCATTAGTGATCTTATTCTTTACATCAAAACTATCAAAACCTATTGAGTTTTAATTCTTTGTATATTCTTCAGGAGCCTTGATGATGTTAGAATGAATCTTGAGGTTCTCAAATATTGTGCTACTGTCTTGTTCTTGGTATGTTTTCTTTAGTAACTTTATAAGTGTAGAAATCTTTGTCTTCTAATGGCTTCTAATCAGAGAGGAATGCTCATATAATTTCAGAAACTGTCTGTTGATTCCGGTTCCGGTTCTGACAGGAACTCGGTCGTGAATCCAATGAAGGGATTTGTAAACTACCCTAACGCAAGGATACAGTAAGTTACTCTCTGTCATCTCTGGTTCCATGTTCTTGCTTGCTTACTTTAGCTTCTCCTGATTGGTTTTTTGGGTTTATGCAGTATACCGACAGAGATCAATGGAGATGAATCGTTGCTGAAACCGGCAAGTGTTGTAGATGCGTTCTTGTTTCTGGAATCGTATGATTATCAGCAGAAAGCTGGAATCCATCTCGTTGCCAAAAAACTAGCTATACACTCGTTAACTCGTACATAATTATTAAAACTTATAAAAAAAAAAATCATACTTTAAAGAACCTCTACATGGGTTCTACAATGTGGACATAACACATTTAACAATTTTCAGAAACTTCTACAATTAAATTAATAATATAATTATTATTATAAAATATATTAGAGACTCTAATACGTCTCATGGATGCGGATGCTCTTACATCCTGAATCCTTACCACCTCCTTCCTTCTTCGTCCACTCTTTCTTAACTATTAAATGATGTAGTCAACAGGTTGATTAGTTGAACCGTTGTTTGTTGCTTGTCCCACGGCTCATTCCAACTTACACTGTTTTAATTACGTGGGCCCATGGGCCTCGTCGATTATATAGCAAGGGAAGGGAAATGACTTGTTTACGCGCACGGTGGACGAGTGAGGAACACGCTCCAATTGCATCGCCCGACATTTTCCGATGTCTTCCTTAACTCCATTTTGCTTTTTGTTTTTTTTTATTTTAATATCTAAGAACCAAAAGTAAATCAGATCATGTATAAGAAGTTTAAGCACCAAAACTTAGTTTTAACTCTAAGCCAGATAATATAGAAACAGTGTGTATATTTTTCATGATTATGCCATTTCTTCTTCTTCTTCTTCTTCTTCTTTTTGTTAGAAATGATTATGCGATTTCGCTGTTAGTTTTAAAATACCAATCATACTCGAAAGAAAAACAAATCAATGAAGAGAAAAGAACCACCAAACCCCATTGCATGCGTTGTCTTTGCTTGGAAGACAGCTAAATTCGAACTCACAATACACGGAACCATTTAAAGATTTGCTCATTGACAAAACACAATGACAAAGTTTCCAACATGCACAAAACCCAATGAAATGTAACATTTAAATACTACTATAATCAATCGTCTGATCAATTATGTGACTCATGTAACTGTTCATTACCTTACTGTTTGGAGAATATATTTATCTAAATTATCCCATTACCGACAAGGTTGATTAAATATAATAATAATACGATGGAATGCAAGCAAATACATAGGAGAAAGGGAAAAAAACATATAACAATGTCCACGTTTTATTTTCCAATGTTTCTAGTGAAATTACCAGATGAAACATCTGCGTCTTCCGAAGCAAGAGGTGGACTGTGATCTGCGAATGGGGTAGTCAACAGAAGTAGCAGAAGAGTCAAAGGATGAAAATCTTCGCATGACCTTCCTTTTTGTCTGAAACTTGAACAGATGGTACTCATTGTCATCGATAAGCACCCTCTCCGACACAGACGGTGACGAAGCCGACAGTTTCTTGACCTTGTTATTATTTTGACCACCTGATGATAACCAGAAGAGCATGGTGGGGAGTAGTGCGAGTAATTTCTTGATGGGTTTCTTTGAACTACGTCGGATTTGGTCGCCGGAGAAGGAGAAATGAGACGGCGGAGGAGTGAGAGGCGGTAGCGGAGGCAGCTCCGAGGAGGGGTGCTTCGGAGTGCCTGGATGAGATTCCCATTCAAAAGGAATGGCACCGGCGGCTCCGTCGTAGTAGTAAATTCTAAAGGAAGGACAAGCCGGTGCCGGCGAGGAGAAGCGTTGTTTGGCCGACGGTAGCTTGTCGGAGAAGGTGGATGCGTCTTGCTTTCTCAGTGACATTATTGTCTTGGAAGAGTGTGTGTGTGAGAGAGAGAGCGAGAGAGCGAGAGAGAGAGAGATTTGTGCATATGAGACATATGGTATCTACCACAGGTATATATGGTGCCTGGTTGTGTCCTTGGTACGTTTTTTACTTTTGACTTTTTGAACTTGTGTGTTTCACTTTGGTGTGTAAATGAATTATGGAAAAATAAAATGTTAGCTTTGAAAATAATATAGTTAGGACTTAGAAGACACATCATCAGTATCATGGAGTAATCACTCTCGCTCGTGAGACTAAGTCAAGATTAGTTTAAGTTTTAATTTGGAATATCCCGATTACGAAAAAGAACTTCGTTATTCAAAGAAATATGGCATCAATTAAGAAATTAGTTATTCAAAACACAAAAATACAACAAGTAGTACGATCAAATATTTTGTACTTTTCAAAAATTCAGAAGTTGTTTTAGGCTTATAACGGGATCGTTTGATAGCCACACTCAAACATGCATGTAAAAACCAATATTCGTTGTACCACATGAATTGATGTATACAAGAATCACGATTGGTCCATAAGAACGCTTATAACCTAGCTAAATCGGGGATAAATGTACATTACTTATAAACAAACAAGCGCCCACCGGTTGATTTTAGAAAAAGAAAGATGTGGTTATTGGAGAAGCATTAATTAGTGGAGTTAGATGTAGGGCCACAGATGAAAACAATATGAATTGAATAGATTTAGGGATTTGTAAATAGATTAAATGAGGGACGACCCATGCATCATACATGTGCTCCACATACCACCGGGCATTGCTTTCCTTACTAGTGAATCACCCCATAGTCGTTGGTCCATTCTCATTGCATTCATTTCTTTCTGTGTCATGCCCCCTCTACTTAGAATATACACAATTTTTTCATTACTTTGTTTCAACATCGTCCAAAAACCAAAAATATCATAACCATCATATGATCATAAGCACATGTGTTAAAATAAAGATTAACCAGGTTTTTATGAGGTTAAAAGAATCTGTTAACAGCAGAAAAAGGTGGATAAAAATGTATAACAGGTTTAAGTAGTAATCAAGGCCAATTATATAAAAAAAACAACGAATCATATAATAATTCTGTTACGATTTGCTTTTTTTGAATATACAAATATAAATATCTATATCGAGAAGAAAAGAGGGGAAAAAACAAAAAAGCAGTCACATTTATTAGCGGCAGCATCGAAGATCGATCGGGTGCTTGGATCAGATCTCTGCCAAATTGTGTAAGTTGTTTATCTCTCTCTCTCTATCTCTTGTTTTGTGTGATTGTTTTATTCATCCAATCGAATTGGTTTTTGTCGCCCAAGACTGTTTCACTTTGATCGTTGATTAAGCCAAATTGGTTGGTTTTTGTCGTTTGGAACATAACAAGCCAACTCGATAACGGTATGTCTGACTAAGAAACCTGGGATCTAAATCTGTTTGAACGAATACCCTAATCGGATTTTTGGTGAGAAAATCAGTAACGAGCGGATTCAGAAGTCGAAAATGGATCCCCAAATATTGTCGATTGACTTAAGAATTTTGCTGTGTTTGGAGGCATCATGGGCGGTAAATTCGGAGACATAGTCCTCTTCTTCTTCTGCTTCTTCTTATTGGGGTTGACCTGGTCTTGTGATGCTAGAAACCCGACTCTTCTCGAACCGTCCGGTAAGATTAACATTGACATGAATCCTTTTTCGCAGCTTAATCAACGTTTTGACTGATAGAGGAAGTTGTTACATAAATTGTTGCGATGAATTCAGTTGTGTCGTTTTGGCAGAATCAGGAGGTCAAGTCTGTGAATTGTGTGATAAGTATGCAACGCTGGCCATCGAATACCTTGGAGATGACGACAACCAGAAGGCATTGGTGGAGGCGCTTCACACAAGCTGCTCTCAGATTCCTCCGTTGCAAAAACAGTGTCTTTCAATGGTAGATCACTATACCCAACTTTTCTTCACGCAAGTCTCCGTTATCAAGTCAGACCAAATCTGCACAAGGCTCAACCTCTGTCAAGCAGTGAAGGGCGGCCTTGCTGCTTCGCAAGGAAACTGCGAGGCCTGCCGCCAGACCGTCACAGAGCTTGTCACCCAGCTCAAGGATCCCGAGACTAAGGTTTCCAACTACTTCCTCTTCTCTATCACACTTTCATTAATTGCGCTAACCCTTTTCCTTTGCAGCTGAAGATAATTCGCTTACTTCTCAAGGAATGCAAGTCCCTAAACAATTACCAGGACAAGGTAAAGCTATATAAAGTGTCCCAATATAGATACTTAATTTCTACTCATTTATGTATTATGAGAAAATGATTGATAATGTATGTTGTTAATGGATTGTGAATAGTGCAAGAAGATGGTGTTCGAGTACGGGCCTGTGATGCTTGTGGATTTGGACAAGTTTCTCGAAAACAAAGATGTCTGCACTATCCTTCGCGTCTGTCCAGCTCCACCCACCACCCACCTTCTTCCCTACGCTCTCGACACTCTCGCAGATTCCTAAACCTTTTGTGTGTTTTGCTCATTCACACACACATCACACATGCCATTTGTCATCAATCATCATCACGCTTGGTAACTTGTATTTGGTAACGGATTTTCATGTAAATACTGTATGGATCTAAGCTGAAACGATTTCCATCTTGTGTGTGAGTGAGCTTTTGTTTTTATTGGGTTTTTAAGCCCATTATCAGTTATGTCGTTTTGACTCACTCTACTTTAATACCCTTGGTCTTGTTGTTTGTTTACTAAATGTTTCTTCGTTCGGTGTATACTAGTAAGTATTTTGAAACAGTCTCGTTTCATTCATTGGATTGAGTAGGCGCCAAGCTGTTTTCTGTTTCGGCTATGGTCCCCACAAACGAATAAATGTCTGACACGTGTAACGACAAATGGAGCAAGTTGACGCTCTATCAACGTATCTCCAAAGCTATTATTGGAGGATATTCTCGCTTACGTGTCACCAAGTCACTGGTAGATACCAACTTCATGAAAACTAGTCAAACATGTCTACTTTTCCACGTCCTAATTACGTACGGTATATCTATTTACAGTATGTGATTCAAAACGATTTCTAACCTTTTTTTTTAGTTCAAGAGTCTATGCATATCCATAATTTCCTTACCAAGAAATAACCCCCCAAAAAAAAAAAAGAGCGAAGCAACAAAGTTTGGTTAGTGTTTGTTTTGTATGTAATCATGAAAAGACAAAACGAGAAGTTTGATAACTTTTTATAACTAAACCACTTGATTACTTGTAAATTAAAAAGGAGTAACAACAACCAATAAGCAATTTGCAGTCGCCGATAGACGACGAAAAAGGAAAGCGAAACGGCCAAAGAAAGCAGAGGTTGGTTGTTTCAAATAAATTAGAAAATTACGAGAATGACATTTTCGCAAATCAAACCAATCCGCCGATAAAAAGGGTTTCTTCACTTTCGTAGCTTTGCCATTTGCCAATTTTCATTTCTGCACATCTCTCTCTCTCTCTCTCTCTCTCTCTCTCTCTCTCACATTGCACACTTGGGAGCTCTCATTCGTTCTTGAGGTAATCCTTCCTCTTCCTGCATGTCTCGTTTTTGTGTGATTTTTGACAATTCGATGCTTTTCGGTTATGGATCTGGAATCTTGGTTCGTTGTTTTCGTTTCGCAAATCGATTAGATTAGATTAGATATTGATGTTGATGTTGATGTTGAAATCGATTCGCAAATGAGTGAATCCAACTCACCTTGCTGGGCTGGTGGAAACTATGTGTTTGATTTCATTAATTGCTTTGTTTCCAGGTTGCAAACTAGTTATAGGGTTAATCAAGAGAGAGAGAGAGAGAGAGTAGAAAAGTCGAAACCCAGGGAATGCAGAAACATGTATTTGAAAGCTGAACACAAGTGCTCTCCGTCTTCGTCTTCAGAGGTCCCTTCTCCCTTTGGGCCATTGCTGTTGTTGCTCATCATCCCTCATGGGACCCCGTTTCTGACCCCTGCCCGCTTTCACACCTTCCAGCCTTGTTCCCAGAATGTTGGAGAAAACGCCACATGGAAGCATGATCCATGCGAAGACGGTTGATGATTGATCCTCTTCTTGCCTCTTGACTTGTCTTATCAACCGTCTTTCTGTGTTTCTAGTATATCTACCGTACCGTGTCGTGTCGTGTCGTGTGAGTGAGAATGGAGAAGAAGGGCAGTGTGCTTATGCTCCGTTATGAGGTCGGCAAGTTACTTGGTCAGGGTACCTTTGCAAAGGTGTACCACGCCAGGAACCTTAGAAATGGTGATAGTGTAGCTGTTAAGGTCATCGACAAAGATAGAGTCCTCAAAGTTGGTATGACCGACCAGATTAAGCGTGAGATCTCTGTCATGAGACTCTTGAGACACCCCAACATTGTCGAGCTCCACGAAGTCATGGCCACTAAGTCTAAAATCTACTTTGTCATGGAGCACGTTAAGGGCGGTGAGCTATTCAACAAAGTCTCAACTGGGAAGCTGAGAGAAGGCGTCGCAAGAAACTACTTTCAACAGCTTGTCCTCGCTGTTCACTACTGCCACAGCCGTGGTGTTTGCCACAGGGACTTGAAGCCAGAGAATCTCTTGCTGGACGAGCAAGGGAACCTAAAGGTCTCTGATTTTGGTCTCAGCGCTCTCGCCGACTCTAGAAGGCAAGACGGCTTGCTGCACACCACGTGTGGGACCCCTGCGTATGTTGCACCGGAGGTGATAAGCAGGAAAGGCTATGATGGTTTCAAAGCGGATGTGTGGTCTTGTGGAGTCATTCTGTTCGTCTTGCTCGCGGGTTATCTCCCTTTCCGTGATTCCAACCTGATGGAGCTGTACAAGAAGATTGGCAAAGCCGAGTTCAAGTTCCCAAACTGGCTTGCTCCTGGGGCGAAGAGATTGCTCAAGAGGATCTTGGATCCTAACCCAAACACGAGGATATCAACTGAGAAGATAATGCGGAGCTCCTGGTTCCGGAAAGGCCTACAAGAGGAGAAAGACTCGGTCGATGCAGAGACAGACGTGGACGCAGAAGAAGCAGACTCAACCGCAGACAAGGAAAAGAAACGGTGCATCAACCTGAACGCGTTTGAGATCATATCTCTGTCGACGGGGTTTGACCTGTCGGGACTGTTCGAGAAAGGAGAAGAAAAAGAGGAGATGAGGTTTACATCCAACAGAGAGGCATCTGAGATAACGGAGAAGCTGGTGGAGATAGGAAAGGAGCTTAAGATGAAAGTGAGGAACAAGGTACAAGGATTGAGGGTGATCTTGGAAGCTAGAAAAGCGGCTGATGTTGTGGTGGTGGAAGCGGAGGTGTTTGAGATTGCGCCGAGCTTTCACATGGTGGTGATGAAGAAGGGCGGTGGAGATACGGCCGAGTATAAGAGAGTGGTCAAGGAGGGTATCAGGCCTGCTTTGACCGACTTTGTATTGGCTTGGCACTGACTCTTTTCTCTTTCTCTTTTATGTTTTTCTTTTCTTACCCAAGTGTTTAGTTTATGTATTCATTCTTGAGTCTGATCTTAAGATGTGTTCCTTGTTTTCGAGGTGTAAACAGTATCCAATCACTATGAGAAGGAACAATTTATAACGTTTGTGGTCCTCAACAACAAAAAGAAAAAAAAGAGTACATGATACAGCAGTAGAGTGAAATCTTTTATCGATCCAATCGTAATATATAACCAAACGGATCTTTCTGAAACCTAAAATGAAATAGGCCCATTATATATAACCCATTTATGAAAGCCCGAGTCTGTTATATTCTTTTTGTTCACTTCTTATTATTTTTAGACTTTTAGATGTACTGTATTAAGAAAAGAAAAAAACTAAATATGTTAGGTAGCAATTTTTGTGCCTGTTGTGTTTTGTCAACTGCTTTTTTGCGGGGTTTACAAAGTCAAAAATGTTATATTTCAATTTACTCCACATAATCTGCTTTCATATGATATGAGGTTATGAGTCATGAGGAAGAAAAAAAACAGAATCCAGTGGTAATATTAGTGTTCACACACACACATACAGTGCACATATGGGATGGAAGATGTCTTTGATGGCTGGATGATTCTGATTGGCCCGATTCAAAAACAGCGATTAGAAGAGACAAGCTCATTGAATTTATGGGCTCCAGTAGACAACGATCGGCCCACGATCGAATGTACACCACACATTTTGTTATTCATTAGGTCAAATAGAAAAGACTTTAATCATCCGATTGAATTTTCAAGGGATTTTGCTTAATCCGGTTCTTTTAGTGGGTCAATCCAATTGCATTGAAGGATAACCAAGGAAATCAAACTAGACATTTTTTTAGTCTAGCCATCTGATTATGACTACAAAGAAACTTGTAATTCCATCAATGATTTGTTTGATTGGTAATGCTTTGGTGTCCCATAGCGAATTTATGAGATAAGCTATGTATTTTAACATTAGTAATTATGTTTTCCTTTTATGGCCACATGTGATTAGCCGTACATATAGCCACACATTAATATGGAGTACGAGATAAATTTAAGATGTGGTAGTGTAAAGGAAAATGGATAAACTATAATTCGGAGCCTACAAATTATGGCAGGGAAAGTGATCTGTCAGTTTCACTAAAGTTGAATTATTGAATAATGGATTCAATGTGTATGGCATGAAAATAAATGATTAATGAGAATTATTGGTGTAACATCGTGTAACATGCGATAGGAGTAAATATAATCCACCAACTATATAAAATATTCAGAATGATGTGATAAGGACAACCAACCTCTTGCTTATCAAAAAGGTGAATGTAGTTCAGTTAGTTCATGCCTCAAATCTATACACAGTTGGCTTTTACTCATTTGACATTTCACAATATCGCACCACTTTTACCATTTTCTGATTTTCATTTTTTTATTATGAAAACCCTTCTAGTCTATTAGTTGTGTATACGATAATATAATACCAGAAAAGGCATCTAAACACACCGGACGATGAACTTAATTTTGCCATTTATATAAACATGACAATAACCATAATTACATGAGAATAATAATTTTGTCAGATTTTCCGGGAAAAAAACAATTACAGCTAACCCGGAAGATTATTTTTAGGTTTTTTTATTAGATAGTTCTTAATTCTGAGAGATACCTAAACCTACGGCGTCGTATATACGTCACGCAAAGAAGAAGTTTCTCCTTGGTTCTGATTCTGGTCTGTCCCTAAACCGGGTATCGTCTCTTCCGGTTTGTGTAGAATCTCCATGAGGAAAGGCCTCACTGTATTCGACCATAAATCTCGTCCAGATGCACAGTCTCTTTGTCTCTTCCTCGCCTCGATCATCACCAGCTCGTCCGTTAGCTGGTTCATCTCTACCACCATTGCGAAGTTATCATTCTGCCCTTCTATTTTCACCCCCCACGACTCCTTTTTCGCCACCGTTAGATTCTCCACCGCCGCCATCTCTTCTAGTTTCTCCACTACTCTCCCTGCCGTCCAAGCCGTCACAAACCGCTCCACTCGGTCGTACTTTCTGGCGTTGCCGAACAGACCGGAGAGATTGAAACCGGGAGATCCAGAGATGATGTCGAAGGCGTTCACCCGCCTGGTACCCATCTCGTCCGCCGGGAGTTTCATGTCGGAGTCCTCGAGGTGGAATTTGGACATGCGGTCGTCGTATCCCTGTTTGAACCACGGATCGTGGATGATCTCTTCGATTGTGATCCTCGAGTGCGGATTCGTGTCGAGAAGCCGAGTGAGCAGTCGGCGGAGATCCGGCGACGTCCACTTGGGGATGCGAAACTCTCCCTTGTAGATCTTGCGGTACATGACCATGAGATTGTGGTCGTTGAAGGGGAGATATCCGGCGTTGAGGACAAACAGTATGACTCCGCAGGACCAGACGTCGATTTTAGCACCGTCGTAGCCTTTCTTCGCAAGGATCTCCGGCGCCACGTAGGCCGGCGTACCACATAGGGTGTGAAGAAGACCGTCGGGTCGGATTTGATCCGTGAGGGCGCTGAGTCCGAAGTCGGTGATTTTCAAATCGAGCTTGTCGTCGAGGAGGAGATTCTCGGGCTTGAGATCCCGGTGAAAGACGCCTCGGGAATGGCAGTAACCGACGGCGGAGATGAGCTGCTGGAAATAGCGACGGCTGAGATCCTCGCAGAACCTCCCCTTGGAGACCTTGGTGAAGAGCTCACCGCCTTTGGCGAATTCCATGACGAAGAAGATCTTAGATTTGGTGGCGAGGACCTCCAAGAGGCGCACGATAGAGGAGTGGCGCAGGCGGTGCATGATAGCGATCTCCCTCTTGATGTTGGCGTTAAGGCCTCCCTTGTGCAGCCGCTGCTTGCTCACCACTTTGATCGCAACGCTCTGCCCCGTCCGTATGTCCCTGCCTCTGTACACTTTCGCGAACGCCCCACACCCCACCAGCTTCCCCACCTCGTACTTTCCGAACAGGACTCCGGCGCTTCCACGGCGGTTCTCCGTCGGGAATTCCCCGGCATCTGAATCTGCCATTTATGTTATTCAATTCCGGTGTCCAGAAACTGAATTTTGCGTAACCATTGTGACTTGTGAATTAATTAACACCGCAGTAAACAAACAAACAAACAAGAGAGTTATTGATAGAAGCCAAAGAAATCTAATTTTAAAAGTAAAACGTAACTGACTTTAGCTTTTAGAGGAAAAATAGGGGAGAGAGAGAGAGAGAGATCAGTTGGATTTCGGATAAAGATAATAAAGCTAAGCGCTGTATCGACTTGCTACATATATATTGGTGTCTTGAGGTAGGAGACGAGGGTATTTATGTAAAATAATCTTTTATATTTTCTTCGTAAGTGACGTGTGATAGAGTTTTTTTTTAACACTTGATTTATTATTCTATCACAAATTATTAGAAATGTTATAATGAACAATTCCGTTTTCTGAGGTACTACGACTGACAGTCCCGAACCTCGGGCAAGCATGTCTTCAATAATCTGCATAATTGTTAGTAAATCGTATTCTCTGGGATTCTAACCATAAAGCTCTTGGTGTAAAAGCATTAATGAATCCTTAACAAAACCATTGGACCAAGGGGCTTCCACAAACGTGTGAGAGAGTTTCTGTTTTGTTTTAAATACTTTTTTTTTTAACAAGATGCTGATGTTAAATTAAATTACAGCCATACACGTGTGCAACCACTGTTGTCGTTTTGATTTGGTATCTCCGAGGGTTTAGGCAGTTGAATATTTTACATATTCGTATCTTCAGCGGCTGTTATAAAAATTACTTGAAAACGTTTTCATACTGTTGAATATAAAATTGTCAATTGTTCTCTGGACTTAAAATATTTCAACAGTCTCACCTTACTGTTATATTTCCACAAATTATCTGTTATTGTTCTCAATAGACAATTATTTGTTGACCCCAAAAAAATCTATTAGAATTTGTACCTTATAATGTGGTAGAACTATATATACTCTAAAATTGGCTGTATCATAATCTATTATTATTGTTGTAAATTAAATTATTAACTAGAATCATGTCACAAAAAACAAAATTTGGTTTAACTTTCTCTTTTCTTTCAATTCCTCAATTCCTTTGTAAGTTTGGAGGTAGTACAGTAGTTTGAAATTATGTTTTTCTTGCCTATATCATAGATTTTTGCTATGCAGACACATGTAAAACATTATGGAAAGCTCATATCTCAAATGGAAAATCCATAATCCAAATTTTTAAAATGGTTAAGATAATGTCTATAATTTTTTTATTAAAGGCTGTGACCTGTTTAAGAGCAGTTTTTTAAATTATTTTAAATACTTCTTGATATTTTAAAAAAATTCTAGTGTTTTATAGAGTAAGGTTGATAAAAAGGTATATTATTAAATGCCTTATTTTCTGTAGCCTTAAGTTTATACTTAAGGTTAAAAAATAGTATTTTGTTTTTAAGATAGTCATAACCTTATAAAAACTTCAAAATTATATTTTTTTCTACCAAGTTAGCCAATGTTTGCTTCTAAAACTACAATTTATATTTCTACATTTTAATGTATAAATATAATTTTTATTTTTAAAAATTATGCTTTTATATAATTTTTTCATTTGTTTATTTTGATATTTTAGGAAAGATAAATTTCATTCTATGGAAAAATTAATCTTAGTTCTGTAAACATTTATTTGGTGCTTTTTACATAAGTTTTACTGTTTTTCAGCTTCAACTCTACTCCGCATAAGTCAGTTTAACTCAGTTGGTAGAGTGCAAAGGTTTCTAGTTTCTAATCTTGTGGAGCTGTGGTTTAATCTTAGAACCCACACAAAAAAACGTGACATACCCACCGCGTATGTGGTGTAGAACAAAATATAAATCTATTTCAATTTTTAATTATTTTTGTATTTTATTCAAAACATATAAAACAGTATATTTTTATTGTCATGATGTGCCCAGTTCTACATATAAGACACGCATAATTTAGAAATAAATAAAAAAAAACATTTTTCTTTGTAACGGAAACAGGAAAAAGAAAATCAATCACAGCGTAAATAATGTGCGAAAGATTTCATTTGATTTTTTTTCTCGGATGTTACTTCAGAGAAGCTTCTTTTAACAAAAAAGAGGAAGAAGAAGAAGAGTTAGAGAAGCTCGTTAAATAATGATGAAATCAAGGTTGCCTCAGAAGTTATAATTATACTATATATAAAAACAAACATGTAACATACTTGCCCCTTTTCTTTCGCTGGTTCGAAAGGTTGCTCCAGCCTCCAGCAAAATATCTACTGATTTGAATAAATTATTTTGCTTGTTATTTTTGACCTTTACAACGAAAGTTCACAGTATATGAAGGATTGTTGATGAAAAAAAAAAAAAAAAATGAACTCAACATCAATATACAGTACTAATATAACTTCCTTGGTTGAAAGTTGAAACTGGGAGTTGTACGTATTCTGTAAGTATGGTCTGTTAACTGAGATCTAATCCATCATGCGTAGATATATAAGCTAATAGCAAATAATAGTGTCGAATTTAGAGAGACTGAGATCGAACGTCCAGATTTATGATTTAAATTTGTTGTAAGAGCTCCATATATAAACACGTAACACCAAAAAGAAAAAAAAAACACTTTTTTGGTGATGAGAAAAAAAAAAAAAAAAAGACGAAAGCTGAAAGGAAAACAAAGAGAGAATTAGCTCGATAACAATATTGGGAAAATTTTTTAAGAATATAGCTATGCTAAATTTGATATTAAGAAAGTAACAATGAGAAAATATTATGGACAATTGTCCTTAGTGATTAAATTTTATGTAAAACCAAATTGTTTTTATCAATCCAATAAGTTATGATCAGTTTGAAACGAAACATATGGATCTGAAGTCACAATTGAGTTCAAACTATCAACATCTAACCCACATCTAACCCAATGTAATCACCACTTGGATCGTAGAATTGAGAATCCAAAACAGTGTCGAATTCGATTGCGATGAAACGATTCTTCATCAGCTGAGAGGAATTGACAAAACCCAAGTAATAATATTCATGACTTCCTGTCCCAATCTTATTTTCTGTCACCGTCATCGTATCCATCCATCATTATCGGATTCGATCATCACCGTTAAATTGGTTTGTGTAACATTATTCGATTACAGATTCACCGCCACTTCATCCGATTAAGTTTCCACGTTATAAAATAAACGTGATTTAGATACGAAAAATAGATGAATGAGAGACACTGGTCATGGAAGAAGGAAGCTAAGGCTAAGCTCGAGGTGCGTTTCAAGATAAAGAACAGGTGGTTCTTCACCGAGCTTAGGTTCTGAGAAACCAAGTTTCTTTTTTATTTATTGTTCTATCTTATTAAATTTTAACCTACTTTATAGATTTAGAATAAATGTGGATCACAACATGACATTAATTCATGACAATTGGAAAATAGTTGCAGCAGGTTTATGAAGGATGAGGATAAGGGTAATTTGGGGGATAACACATATTACACACATAATATTCTACCCATTCATTTGCTATTGTTAGTTTCTTAATATTGGATTTTTTTATTATTATCTACTATAATTTCCCGAAAACAAATGCATGGCTTTCGTGTAGGGGAAAGAAACGTACGGTAACATATAGTTTGATATTTCCCGTAAGCATTGTCTTACGTATATAAATAGTTTGACGATTATATATGTGGCCTATAATTCAACATTTAATTATGTGTATTGATTGCCTCCTGTCCATCTAGAATCCTTTTGTATTATTTTATTTCTGGAGACCGACGTTATAAATGACCCTTTTCTAACTACTTTTTTTCTTTTTTTGTTGCAATCATCTTTTTGTTTAATGGAAATCGATTACAAATATTTACAATCAGTTAACAACGTACGAAACATACCCAAATTGTTTTTCAGTTTTCGTAAACATACATGTCTATTTTCGGCCATAGATTTATTTTGCTTCATGTGCTTCGGACATACAGATTAATCTTCATATGCCAACGGGTTAAACTTTTTTTAAAACATCTAATTTTTTTATAAAAAAGAAATTGTACGGTTACATGTAAATGCATGTGCATAAAATAAGAAAATTACAATAAAATAACTTATGGAAAATCTGTAAAACAAAAGAAGAAGTAACCGTTGGCAATGGCAGCAGCAACGGTAATACACAAGCGTTGCTTGTTAGCAAAGGATCCACTCTGTAATCATCCTTTCTTCGCTCATTCGTCCTCGTGGGGCTTGGTCCAAGATAATTAAAAGGGTATCCCATGGCCACGGGAACATGGTTTGCTTCTTCATTATCTCACAACCATTTATTGTTATTGCGTCTTTTCATAAATTGATTTTGCGTCCAGATTCAAACGAAGGAAATAGTACACTATCAAATTAAATAGCTAAATAATGTTTATTAAAATATCATATGTGTTGGTCGGACGATACCCCGATGATGCTGATGTCTCTTTTTTTCTTTTTCTTTTTTATGGAATTTTTAAAAATAAAATTTAGATTCAAAAACTAATTTCACCAAAACCTTGTATCTGGGTACGCATTTGAAAATATTATAAATTTAATACGCGATTAGATAACCCATGAGTCTTCCACTTGAAAGTTACGACTCGATAAAATTCCTAATGTTTCTTCAATTAATATTCTGCTTCTTACGAATTTAATTGATACATATTCGTCGAAATAGTTCTCGATGGCTTAAATAAATTAGGTAAGAGTATGTGGAGTGAGTCAGCAACTCAGCATAAGTCGGGAGAATTTTGTCTTCTTCCTAGTAAATAATTAAGAGGTGATGTACAAATTCAACTAATTTGTAATGAAATGTCTGTTTTTCTATCATATAGTTTATAATCTTCAGAAAATACAAAACATATGACAAGGCGTACGCACGACTTGATCTGCTTATTATTGATAAAAATATAGGTAAGTTTAAGTACATAAGACTTTTCATACGTATCGAAGTCACACTCACACATATGGTTATGCGAGCGTGAATTGCAATAATATAATAATGAAAAATGGTCCAAGTTAAAGCTATACAAGAAGTCAAAAACCCATAAGCGAGAAAAATATAACATAACAAGTAACACATAAATAATAATAAAACTACCGAGATTTCAGCAGCATCATTTTTCAGTTATAAATTATAATACACTCAGCGTTATAGCAAAATCAGTAAAAAGTTAATCTCCTTTGGTAGTTTGTGTTCTCTGTAATGTTTGTTTGTTTTCAAATTTGACATACTCGTTACTTGGGTCCTTTCGTCAGAGATGGACAACAACATAAAAACCCGTTTCCTGACAAATATTTGGGCCGAACAAAACATAGACCCATTTATCAGACTCGAGAATTATGTTAGTATCTACAAGAGAGCCCAAGTTATAAAAGGTCATCCGCGTAGCGTGCGAGCGAAGCCCCACGAGGACGAATGAGATTCTGGGCTTTTCTGTTCTTATCTTTTTATTTGTGTGTCAAAGATTTACTACTTAGGAAACTGTATCACTCTTTGACATTTTCGATACAGTTTTTTGTTTCACTTCAAAAGATTACACAACTATTGGCACTCTGTGTACAGATTTATATATTAAATTTATACGGATATAAAATACAAAAGTGTCAGTGTCAAATGTCAATGTGATTAGGGGGATTGAAAGGCGAACATAATCTAACACAAAATCAATAAAAATTGGAGAGAGCGTCTTTTTTTTTTCTTTTCTTTTTCGTGTACGTGGACCCCACACTGTCTCACACACACACGTACTCTCTCTCTCTCTCTCTATATATATATATATATATATATATATATATATATATTCAGTTGTCAAGAAAGAAACCAAAGAAACTTGTATGTTCAAGTAAAGACTAAAGAGTGTGTTCTTCAGAAACAATCAGGGCAAAGGGTGTGATATGGGTAATAATTATCGGTTTAAGCTGTCGGAGTTAATCCCCAACGCATGGTTTTACAAACTGAGAGACATGGGGAGATCAAAGAAACAACAAAACAGCACGCTCTCTCATTCTCCCATCAAGAAACACCACCCACTTCCTACTCCCTCCACGACAACGGCTCGCAGTCCTAGGCCTCCTCCTCCTCGACGCTCTTCTCACCACTCACGACTACTCAGAACCGCGCCTTCCGATACGCCGCGAAAGTCCGCCGGGAACCGGTTTCGTCACCGAGCCACCGTGTCCTCTGCTCCCAATCACGCGCCTTCCTCTGCCTTATGCTGCCATGCTAACCCACACTTTGATTTCTCGACGACTTCCGGCGAAAGCACTGTCATAGGAACGGGCTCTTTCTTGCCGGAGCTTCGATCGGACCAAGTACTAGCCCCCGACGAGTCATTAGAGAGCTCCTCGCACAGCCCTTGCAGCTGTGTAAGCTCCAAAATGTCCAAAGCAACAGCCTTTACACCGCCGCCGGAACTAGATCTCCGGCCGATCGTCACCAAACCAAGGAGTAAACAAACCACCGTGCGGAAAACGGTGGTGAGTTCCCCGGCTGGCGTGAGACTTAGACTGCGCTCGCCGCGGATCTCGACGAGGAAATCGGTGAGCGGCGGGTCGGCGGCGAGGTCGCGACGGAGCAGGGCGGTGATGAAGGCGTCGGTGGACCCAAGGAGAGATTTCAAGGAATCGATGGAGGAGATGATCGCGGAGAACAATATAAGAGCGTCCAAGGATCTAGAGGAGCTTCTAGCTTGCTATCTCTGTCTCAATTCAGACGAGTATCACCACATTATCATCTCTGTCTTCAAGCAAATCTGGCTTGATCTTAATCTTCCACCCCATCATTCCAAATAAACAGACTCCAGATCAATACACATAGTATTTGTTTTTACTAGTCCTTAATTATTCATATATATAATCTTTGTTAGCTAATCTGTGTATATATATATAATTAATTATTATTCCTATACTAGCTATTTATATGCATGGTTATAAAATATAGCTACAGCCTAGATCTGGTCTTGTACTTGTATGATGGGTGTCAATCATTCGTTATCTCTCCAGTACAGGAGGAACTTCTAACCAAATTGGTACCACTTCTATGAATCTTACTGCACGGACAAACATTAAAAAGTTACCCTAACTTTAAATTAATGTGGATGGTTACTAATTACGTTATAAAATCTCTTTTCTCCTATTGAAACATTATTATCTTTTTTTTTTTTGTCACGACGTCCCTCACGAATCTAAATTGAAAGGGCTTTCGAAATTATTGGAAACTTATTGTCATTAGTTTATAGTATTCATTAGTTTATACTTTATATATATAAGTATGTATGTATGTTTGAAAACCATTCTACACTCACTCACATGTTATGTGGAGTAGTAGTAGACAACTAGACCTACGATATCGACAATCCATTAAAACCGCATCTGCCGAATCGACAATCCATTCAGTTTGGAATGTGTGTGCGTGTGCACGTCTCAGTTTTACGTTTATAATTTATTTTATTTGGATGTGGATTATTTTATTTTATTTGACCTCCACGTATTATTTTGTAAATACCTTTATGTGCATGCATACACACTAGAATGCGACAAGGAAGAAAACAAAACGATGTATGTAAGTGCTAAAGAAAACAAATACTTCAATTGGGCCAATTTTAATTTATTTATTTCAGTGATGGGTGAGAAATGACAAGTATAAATATATGGACAAAAGCAAAAAATAAAATAAAACAAAGCAGTAATTAAGAAGAGATATACACAAACAAAAACCTGTTGAAAAAAATAAAAATCAATGAATAGTTCGTACGGATAGAAATATTGGCTACTGTTTTCTAGTTGTATCATTTTCATGAAATTAATGTCATCATTAAAATGATACCTGCTCTTAAATTTTACAAAACAGAAAAAGTATTAAAAATTCTTGTGAGATAACCAAAGCATTAAACAGAAAAGTATTAAAATAGTTTAATGAAATACTCTTTCAGGTTTAAGATTTTTGCGCATATATTATTAACACATTTAATTTTTGTATTCTTTAAAATAAAAAAATATTTTATCATCAATTCCAAATGAAAAAATAATCTACAATATTCAAAACGTAAAAAAGTGGTTTTAATTTTGGAAGGACCAAATAAAAAGTGGTTTAAAAGGTACCCAAAATCCACCTATCTTTTCTCAATATGAGAACTCACAAAAAAAGAGATTCAAAAGCTTTTGTCGGGCACGCGGGCCATATACTACTACTAGTCTACAACGCATCGGGTTTAAAAAAAAAAAATCAAATTACAACGAACATTTTGTGTTCAAACTTGTAAATGTAACAAAACTTTAAAATCGTCGATAACACTGAAGAACACACGCGGTCACAGGCTCTCGCGGTAGCAAACATTTCTACTTTTATATGCAACTTGAACATACATACCTAAGTTCAATTCAAATCAGTAATTAAAAAATATTTGGGATATTAATATAATATTTGTATTAAAATATTATAACGTGTTTCTTTATTGGTGGTGGCCAGTGATATCTCCGTGCGATTTACCCTACCTACCATTATGAATTTTCAAAATCAGCACTTGAAGATTTCAATGATTTGACTTTGCATTGGCATATAAAAATCCAATTAGTTACTTGCTTCTCGGTGAATAATAGTAGCATATTTCATAACTATATTCAATAGCAAATTCTGTGAACACTCATTTGGACATTATGATCCCTTTGTACTAAAATTTAATTAAAAAATAGTATTTTGATAGAACTGCGACGTATCAGAGAAGCGTTTTCTGTTTGGAATAATATACAAAAGTTGTTTTTATTCTATTGTCTCTCGTTACTTATCACTAGCTCCAGTTAAGATAAAGAATGCAAATAATCCATAAGGCACGACTTTCTTTTTCCGTGAAAATCTTAGAAAGTAGGGTCTTCTCATAATTACACAAGAAGTAGGGTCTTCTCATAATTACACAAGATAGAGTAGTACATCTCAACGAAATTATTCTTTTCAGAGACTATATAGAATTTTATTTAGCATACAATGGCAATAGCAATCAGGATTAAGAGCTAGACGCTGTATTTTAGTTTTAGATATAGATGTTATATACTCATTTTATTTGATGAGTTTTTCTTATTCTAATTTTTGTCGTTTAAGAAGTAGCTCGAGTGCGAAGACCACGTAATAACGAGGGATACTTGTCGGTGTGCCGCAAGTGGAGACTCGGTCAACGACCATTTAACCGAAATTGTCATCCGATCCGACATTATCACCGGAGATTATGCGTCTTGTGACTTGTCTCTCCACCGGCTAATTAAGTAATTATACATTTCCTCCCCACTAAAAAAATTAGTACACTAAAAAAAAGACCTATTATATATTGATTGTATATAACACTTATAAAAACATGTAACTATTATGATTAGTACCAATTTACTCTGAATTTTTTTATCTGTTCTCAGTGAATTATATTATATAACGGAACGGTTTTATTGGCTATTAATGATACCACTGGTGTGGTGGCAACTGTGTGGTGGGTTACTATATTGAATAGTTTTTTTTTATTTTTGGTGCAAAGATACATTGAATAGTTCCACTACAGTATTAAAAAAAAAACAGAAACAAAAACTAATTTGGAATATAACACAATGATATTTTGCAACTTAGGCTCTTTTAAAATTTGACTCAAAACAATCTTGTAACAAGTTTATGCCATCTTATTAACAATAAAAATATGGGTGCTGATATATGTATATATTATATATATAATTATTGAAAAATAAATGCAGACAAGGGAAATAAAAAGATTGGGACATTTTGTATTTTATTTATTGAATATTATTATAACCCTAGCATCGCTGCGTCACTTGTCAAATCTTTTTGGGATTTGATTCTTGTGTGAAAGTATCACATTATATCATTATTTTTGTTTTTACTTCGGATAAAGACAATTACAAAAGCTTCCATATAATGTTGCTCACGTTTGGTTATGCAGCACGAAGTGTTCAAAAGTTTTAGATTTTCGTTTGCTTCGTCAAACTTTGGCGTTTCAAAATTACGGTCAGAGACTTCATCCGACGTTCATCGGGTTAACAAAAAGAATCAGAATAAAAATTCCGAACGATGTATACTGGATCAGCGTCAGATTGTTTTTCTGATTTTGATGATCGAAACATTTCTTTTGCAGTTTCGGTCCCAAATAATTAAAATGGAAGAAACTGTTTTTGATTCTCATGCATGGTCCCGACCCGAATGTCTCTTGTCCTCACTGCCACAAGCCCCGAAATAAAATAAAAACACACGCATGCCGAATTTACACGTGTATGTATTATGTGACAATAATAAATTTGTATGATGATGGCCCATGACTTGAAACTGAAAATGAAACCCAAGTCAAATGGGCCCTGATCTGTTATAACGAATCGAGGACCCATGTAGAACAATCCAGCGGGTCAACAGCCGATTCACCCACCTAGTTTTTTCTTTTCTTGTCTCAACATTCAACAATCTTCTTGACCTGCCGAATTTGGACACGTCATATCTACACGTGGCGTTAATATAGAGGTTAGAGAAAAAAATGTATAAAAAAACAAAATACTCTGGACCTGATGTTTATCAACCGGCCATGTATAGAATTTGGACCCACCAAATGACAAAATTACAAAAGCAATTAAATACGAAAAAACCTGTATTTTTCAACTCATTAACTAAGGACCAATTAAGTGGCTGTATGTAAATAATACGTACGTTAACTTACATAAGGATTGGTCCATGCTTCAAAAGAATCTTTATTAGGACGGAATAATCAAAGCGATTTTTGGTGAGGAGTACTGGGGTAGTTACTATTTTGTTTATTACTGAAAACAAAGACTGTTCGACATTTTTCGTATTTTTTGAAACGAACAAGGTATAAACAAGTCGTTTTTCCAACAAACAAGAAACCCAAAAAAAAAGGTGCATGAATTGCAAAGGAAGCAAGCACGACGACTAATTAGTAATTAGCCACAAAGCACGTACTTAGCCGACTTCGTAAGTGGAGCTGAGCCGAGCCGATGGTATAGTAAAGCGCGTTGTTTTCTTGTACCGTACATGTTCAAACCATGAGGGGAAGAATCGGCTGCTCTCCACGTGTCTTTCTATAATTCGTTGACTGAAAACATCACTCCCTCCAATATTCTTTTATTGAAAAGAAAGGTAATATAAAAAATATAAAAAAGGTAAAGGAAATTGGGTAATGCGTCTTCTTCATTGGCTTCGTCTCTACCCTTTACTTTTCTTCATTTTTGTTTGGTGTGAAGAAGATAAACATTCCTCGCCGGAAGGGAATTGAAAGTTTTTCTCTCTGCACGGCGCCCGATCCTCTCTGGGTTTCTATGGTTTTTGCTTTTTTTTTGGAGCCTTTTCCTCTCAATTGGATTTAACTGTTTGATACTTGATTGAGCCCGTGCGTGTACTGTATGGCGGGAGTAGTCTCTCTCTCTCTCTCTCCTAGGAATTAGGGCTGAGATAGATATTAATGAATGAGATTTCAAGTAGAAATCGGGGATTTATGCAGTTGGAATTTGGAAGGAGTGATTTTGGATGTGGTTTGAGGGTTAAGAGCGAAAATGAGTAGCGATGAGACGCGCTCGAGCCACGAGGGATTGGCGATAGACGAGAGTTTGCTGGTGGATCCCAAAATGTTGTTCATCGGCTCCAAGATAGGGGAAGGCGCTCACGGCAAAGTCTATCAAGGAAGGTCTGTTTGTGTGTGTGTGTGTGTGTGTGTGTGTGTGTGTGTGTGTGTGTCTCTCTCTCTCATGTAGAAGTAGAAGTAGAAGTAGAAGTAGAAGAAAGAATCAGTGGGTTTGTTGCACGCAGGTATGGGAGCCGGATTGTGGCAATCAAAGTTGTCCACCGAGGGGTCAAGCCAGACGAGAAATGTTCCCTCGAGAGCCGTTTCATCCGTGAAGTGAATATGATGTCCCGAGTCAAACACGATAATCTTGTCAAGGTGTGTGTGTGTGTGTTGTTCAAAGTTGGTAATATGAACCCAAAGTTGCTCCTCTTGTTGTGCATTCTCTAAACTTGTAACAATTTTGGGCAGTTTATTGGAGCCTGCAAAGATCCTTTGATGGTAATAGTAACAGAGTTGCTCCCAGGGATGTCGCTGCGTAAATATCTGACGAGCATCCGCCCTCAGCTGCTTCATCTCCCTCTCGCTTTGAGCTTTGCCCTTGACATCGCCAGGGCCTTGGACTGCCTCCACGCCAATGGAATCATACACAGAGACCTCAAACCTGGTATGAGATTATCACTTATATTAGATTACAGACTTGCTTAGTTGAAAACTCATCTTTTTAGCGACGCAGACAACTTATTGCTGACCGAGAACCACAAATCCGTGAAGCTTGCTGATTTTGGGCTTGCTAGGGAAGAAACGGTGACAGAGATGATGACCGCTGAGACAGGGACATACCGCTGGATGGCTCCTGAGGTTTGTAACTTTGTATACCTCTCTCTCACTTTTGCACACATAGATAGTGTCCTCAACTTAACGTCTATTCTTCATCTCATCCGTAGCTCTACAGTACAGTGACGCTGCGTCAGGGAGAGAAGAAGCATTACAACAACAAAGTAGATGTCTACAGCTTTGGGATCGTCCTCTGGGAGCTTCTTACCAATCGGATGCCGTTTGAAGGGATGTCTAACCTGCAAGCCGCCTACGCAGCAGCTTTCAAGGTTTCATTCACAATCTTCTTCTTCTTCTCTCGTTTGATTCAGCTATCTATATTATTGGAAATCAAACTCTTTCCTTGCTTGAAAACAAACATTGCAGCAGGAGAGGCCCGGAATGCCAGAGGGGATATCGCCGAGCCTGGCCTTCATTGTGCAGTCGTGTTGGGTGGAGGACCCAAACATGAGGCCAAGCTTCAGCCAGATTATCAGATTGCTCAACGAGTTCCAACTTACCCTCTCTCCTCCTCCTTCTATGCCTCAGACTGAGTCTGAGCCTAACAAGACCAACGGCGGAGCCATCACCGAGTTCTCCAGCCGTGCCAAAGGGAAGTTTGCATTCATTCGCCAGCTTTTTGCTGCCAAGAGGAACAGACACTCTTAGAAAAAAACCTGAATCTGCCACTGCCAAGAGGAACACACTTTTTTTTTTTTTTTGGTTGATAAAAAAATTTACAAGTAGAAAGCTAGACTTAGGTAAAGTCAGTTTATAGAGTATTGTCTAGTCACTTAACTCTCTCTTTCTTCTTCTTTGTCAAATGATTAACCAAACGGTAGCGTCACATGCCAACCTCAATCGGTACTCAATGGATTCCCCAGCTTTGTTTATTATCTTTCAAAACGATCAACTCTCTACCTATTTGTATATCCACTATATATCTCTTATCTTATAAAAATCCTTTTGCTCCGTTTTCTTGATAGATCCCTTCTCAAACTATTTTTTTTTTTACTTTAGAATCCGTTACTTATATTTTTAGAATGACGAGCTTGAATATACAAAAATGAAAGACACATGTCAGACATATTAACAAAGTATAAAACTTATTAACTACGGTATATTATAATAAACTGGTTGAAATGATTTGATTGTTTTCTGGAGCAAAAAGATTCCATTTCTATAAAAAATCCAACTAGGTAAGATGAAGAAAAATAAGTGTAACGGATCCTTGAATACAGAAATAAAACTGAAATTTCTGTTTTTGAATTCAAAACAAAAAGATCAGTAAATGCAATTTGCTTAATCTTGGATTCACGAACAACTAAGCAGTGAACTTATGCATGTTTCCTAACATAATATGACATATACCTCATTTTCATGTGTTAAATAAAGAAAGTGTAAATTGAAACGGACAGTATTTAAGAAAATATTACCAAATAAAAGTGCTTAATTGATAATTTGAAAGTAGAGAGAAAAGGAAAAAAAGAATCGTAGGAATGAAAATGGGAAGAAAAAAAAGGTGAAGGGGCTTAAATCTTGAGGAAGATATTTAAAGAATCGAAGGCAAAAGGCAAAAAATAGTCTCAATAAGCCGTTTACTTGAATGTTACTTGCTAAAATTGGGATTCTATACCATAATTATGAAGATTTTTAGACAATAAATGATTAGACCTATTGATCAATATAATAAATAGAAGCAACTCGTGTTCCTCTCTGATCTCATAATTCACACAGAAAAACCAAACCTCTTCTCTTCCTTTGACCATGGAACTCAACCTCACTACGTCGTGTTCCTCCAGCAGTATATCATCATCTTCGCATGAGGCCATCCCCAGGACCGGTTTTGTAGCCAATACCAAGGGGAAAATGAAAGAGAAGATTGCGTCCGAGCCAGCGACGGAGACTCCGAGGCTAGAGTTTCGCTTCTTGTTCAACGAGAACGTAAGAAACTCCGGTTTTGGAGTGTTAGACGAGGCAGAAGGGACCAAGAACGAGGCTAAGCCGAGGGTGTTTTCTTGCACCTTCTGCAAGAAAGAGTTCTCTACCTCTCAGGCCCTGGGAGGACATCAGAACGCTCACAAGCAAGAGCGATCGTTGGCTAAAAGGCGTAAAGAGATCGAGATCAACTACCCTGGACTCTCCTTTTACACTCAGTACCCACCGAGTGGCGTTTCCTACAACAGCAGCTCGCCGTTTGATCTCGGTGTTCGTTACAATCCTAACATTGCTAAATCTAAGGCCTATCCGTTCAACTTCTTCAGATGTCGTTTTGGATACAGAGGGCTTAACATAAATTCCCACATCCCTCTCCTCTCTCATCTCTCTTGCCAAAAGACGGACGATTTGTCCAAAAATTTGATTTCAAACCTAGAGGGCAGCATTCATACGGATAACCAGCAATCTGAGAAACAAGATCAATCGGAGACTGATGATACTTGCAAGGATTCTGATTTAGACTTGTCTCTGAAACTGTAGATTTTTCTTTTCTTTTTGGGTTAAAATTTAGAACATGTTTCTTGAATCTGCAATTCTTTTCTATTGTGTTTTTCAAATAGTAATGTATAATTTCTTTTCATATATAAACAAAAAGCAGACTTTGATATCCCTGGCCTGGTCTTTTATTTGATACGAGAAAAGTGTTCTTTATTTTTGTGTAAACTTCTAAATTTCAAAAGTACAAAACGTTTTTGTGTAGATAACAGCTTATTTGAGTACTTAATGTGATAACTAAAGACTATAATACTGTATATGGGAGAAGAGTAATCCTTATAAGATTTGAAATCGAACCATGAATATCATTTAGTAATTTGATTGTGTTACTATTCGCAAATATGCAGAAGAAAAAAAACCGACACTTTTCAAAAAGCTACGACTAAAACAGCATCTCATAGTTGTAAAATGATTTAAAAATTCTACCTTTTAAAGATTGTGGATATGTAGAGATATACATGCATATTAAATACAAAAAAAACATATCATGTAGTTTGTACGGTTTACCCTAGCTAGAAGAATTGCAAGCTAGAGAGATGAGTATACGGTATACGAATGAAGTTGTGGTAAATTGAGATAGATTCTATGTGATGTGTCATGTGTGATAGAACTTTGTTAGGAATAGGATGGGGTTTATAAGTTATAAGAAATAGGTTTGTGTTGTGCATAAGTAGATAGCGCAAGAGGATTACACCGACAGTGATGCAGTCAAATGTATCTTTAGTAATCTACAACACTTGTAGTGATCTTTAAGATCCACCATGCTTTTGAAACCGTTCGGACAAATATAGCGATCAAGTTCCTGACTTCCTGGACTTGAAACCTAGGTTACAGAGAGTTAACAAATCACAACTCCGCAAAGTTGATAACAGCTAAAACTATAAAAATAAGACGCACGAAAAAATATCGACACGGAATATTGGGTTGTTTATGGGCTTTGGATTCAAGAAATTTAGATCCAGTTTTTTTTATTTTTGCAAGAGGAAGCGAAGCCACGTGTCAGCATATCGACGTGTTGCTACGGTAGCTTCCAAAAGCAAAACCAACGCCTGGGGAGAAAAATATCTATGTGCTGCCGACTCCGGAATAATATTATTTCCTAAAAGAAACACAAAATAAAAAAAACGACCCAGACTTGTCTAAAATGATTTAAATCTATCGGTTATGTCCATTTTCCAGTTTTGCTTAATTATCATCATACTTTCCCATTTAATAAAACAAGAAGATAATGGTATACGATGGTAATAACCCATTTATAAACTTAAATAACACAAGTGAGTATCTCATCAAGACATCAAACTCTTACAAAAAACGTGGGAGTTACAAATCTAGTTACTTCACTTACATAGCTCTATTATTATTTTCGGAAATAAATAAATAAATCGGGATCGATGATTGGAATGACGGAGGTAGTGTATGTGTAAGTGTAGCGGGCGTTGTTATGAATCACCAAATAGTTAGTTGCCACTTCTGATGATTTTCATCCTTAAAAGATTGTTTCTTCTCAGTGCTTTGTGCTTGTATTATTCACCTCTCCTTGCCTTTTTGACATGTAAAAATTACATGTACAAATCCTGATTCGAGGGACCCAATAGCTAAGGTCATATATGTATGTACGTATCTTCTCTTTGAGACAAAATATCTGGCAAAGTGCCAAGAACGGAAAGTCTCTTCAAATTACCCTAATTTTCTTTTCCCGTAAGAATCTGAATATCTGATCAACAGGTTTTTGTTCATCCACATAAGACCAAAATTTAAATTAAAAAAAAAAAGGGTGGAAAAATTAGCAGACGGCAGAAAAAGAAGGTCCCACTTTGCCTTAAAAGATAACCACAAACAGCAGAGACAAAGCGGTTAACTTAAGATCCTCATCACCAAAAGATAAAGAAGCTGAAGATAGCACTCAAGAGAGACAGTTGACGCCTGAGAATGCATCGACTGCTACTGGAAAGCAACGTCGGCGGGAACGAGACAAGCGGCGGCGGAGATGGTTACCGGAGAGAAATGAACTTGGACGCAAACATGGTGATCATACTGGCGGCTCTCCTCTGCGCTTTGATACTTGCGCTTGGGCTGAATTCGATTCTCCGGTGCGCGATGCGACGCGGGGTGGGGACGGTGGCGGAGGGCGAGAGGAGCGGATTGAAGAAGCGAGAACTGAAGAGGTTTCCGGTGGCGGCGTACGGGTCGAGCGGGTTGGAGATAGCGGCGACGGAGTGCGCGATATGCCTGGGAGAGTTCGCGGAGGGGGAGAGAGTCCGAGTGCTTCCGGCGTGTAACCACAGCTTCCACATGTCCTGCATCGACACGTGGCTCGTCTCTCACTCTTCCTGTCCCAATTGTCGGCATTCCCTCATCGACATCCACGTGGCAAGATCGAGCTAAATCGTGGTTAGGTAGGTGGTCAGTAGCAAGTAATTTAATGGCGAATAGTTGGTAGGTTTGTATACTATATTGGGTCGACTGTTCTAGTTACCGTTTTAAAAACAGAAGGGCCCATATATTTGGTCAGTGGTTTTAAAACATTAACAGGCCCAGGCCCAGGCCCATAAACATGAGCTAGCTAGGGTTATTATTAGTGAAACTGAACAGGGAGTGACGACGAGTGCTTGATGATGGGTGAGGGTGAGGGTGAGGATGAGGGTGAGGAAGAGCAGAGGATTGTGTGGAATCTTAAAGTTGGTGTGAGAGTCAGAAGATTCAGTTTGAAGCTCCTTCTTCTACACAACCACCAACGAATCTCTTCTTTGAAGCTTCATCGACTGTCCTTCCTGCTCAGATTCCGAAACCATCACCTCAAAATCGATTCTCATTCCAAACCCGATCCCATACACAAGCCCAAATCAGGATGCCGATTCAGATTCCTACGTAGTCTTCTTTTCTTCCGGAGACGGAAACGGAGACAAGTGGAGCCGCAGGGAGTTTCAGAGAACAAATTGGTGTGGAACTGGAATCGATCCTTGAAGAAACCAATAAAATGTGGTCTTTGTAATTTTAGAGGAGGCGTGGGTGTGGCGATTTTCATCATCATCATCATCATCACCAATTTTCATTTGCGGTCTAGTTTATATCAGATTTCATGGACTGCTTGTAGTTGATTTCAGAATTCATGGGATGCTTGTAGTTGATTTCAGAATTCATGGGATGCTTGTAGTTGATTTCAGAATTCATGGGATGCTTGTAGTTGATTGTACATTGATTAGTTTCTGTTATTGTCAACTATAAGTTAGATCGAAAAGATTTCCAAATTGAGCTTTAACAAATCGAAAATGGAAAACTAGCAAGTGTTGTGGTTGGGTAATGCTCAGATTCTCATCCTATTCCAGTCTGCAATTTGAGAGAAAAAAAAAAAGGGGGTATGTTGGATTGGTTGATCTCAACAAGAAGAAGAAAAACAAAACACTCTCTTGATTGTTAAGCAGCATGCTAGAAGGCCCACATGAACACTGTTAATTCGGCCCATTGTTGTTAGCAATTGAACCGGGTTTCGGGTCCGGTACGATGTTCTCTTTACGGACCGGAATCCTTCCTTCCTTATCCGCCTCTGGAGAAGGCGAAACATCATTATTCCTCAGTTTTCTCTGCTCGCCGGCGAGACAGACAGAAATGGCCGGAATATCCACTGTTTTGTGCATGTCTTCTTCATCATTGCTCGCACCGTCTTTCTCGAAGCAATCGGTTCGGATTTCGCCCAGGACCAACAGATTTTCCAGTTGAGAATTGAGCTCTCTCTCTCTCTCTCTCTCTCTCTCTCTCTCTCTCTCTCTCTCTCTCTTTCATAATCTGTATTGTGATTTCTGGGTCTCTAAATTGGGGTGGAATTGCAGGGATATATGCTTTGTCAAGCAACGACATCAAAGTCGGGACCAGCATCGAAGTCGATGGTGCTCCCTGGCGCGTTCTCGGTAATTCCACCTTTCTCTTTTTGTAAAGATCTTCCTACGTTACACAAATCTTCGTAATTTCGGTGTGATTGAGAGAAATGGTTTGGTTTGGTTTGGTGTGGGCAGAGTTTCTTCATGTGAAGCCTGGAAAAGGAGCTGCTTTCGTGAGAACCAAAATCAGGAACTATGTCAATGGTAGCACCGTCGAGAGAACCTTTCGTGCTGGAATTACTGTATTAACCCTTTTCTTGCTCATTCAACTGTAATTAATCAGATGGGGAATTTTGCAGTCTTTGATTGATTGATTCTTTGTTTGTTTTGACTTTTCATCAGATGGAAGAGGCAAATGTGTTCAAGGAGACCAAGCAATTCACATACAAAGACGGCTCTCAGTTTGTCTTCATGGACTTGGTATGTATGATTACCATGCTTCACATTGCCTCATTACTATGTTTCAATATTCAAATGGCTGCCTAGTAAACCTTGTTCTTGTTCTTGTTCTTGTTCTTGTTGTTTGGTGCGCAGAGCAGTTACGAAGAAACACGTTTAAACGAGGCAGATATGGGTGAAAAGACCAAATGGCTGAAAGAGGGAATGGACTGCAATCTGCTCTACTGGAAGGACAAGGTACCACTACCGGTAGCAGTAGCACCACTTTTGACTTGTTATATTAACTGAAAAGCTCGCTCGCTGGCTCTAAGACCATCTCTGTCTTCCAGGTCATCGACTTTGAGCTGCCCATTACAGTGCAGCTCAAAATAGTTGACGTTGATCCTGGTCTTCGAGGTGACACTGCACAAGGTAACAATTGAATATATATACATATAACCTTACCTTATAGTCCAAGACAAAAAACACTAACATGTGAGTGGGAGGATGCAGGTGGAACAAAGCCGGCGACACTGGAGACAGGTGCAGTAGTAAATGTACCGCTTTTTGTTAACCCTGGTGAAGACATAATGGTGGACACCAGAACCGGTACGTACATGAGCCGGGTCTGAGACTCTCAGGGAAGCTGTAAGATTTTAGTGTGATGCATTGTTTTTTGTTAGTTGAGTGAACGCAGAGAATTGTTATGGAAATGACGGAAATAGATATATAATATATGATTACGAGCACCATTTCGCTTCTTCTTGCGCAAGACTGTGAGATTGAGATCACTTTGCAATGCCCACTACATTACTATTCTATTATTTTTATTATTGTTTGCTTTGTTTTCGGAGATGATATGGGTCCATCACAAGCCCAAATGTTGGTCAACATTTACATTTTTGTTTTTTCGATAACATATGAACGTACCCAAGGAGGATATGTAGCCGAACGTGCTTTTGAATGAGCCCAAAAAAAAGTGGAACAATAAAGGTTCAAACTTCAAACTTTAATTGTTAACGAAAATTCAGAAGAAGAAAAACCCAAAGAAAGTAAGGTAAGGATAATATAAAGTTACTTATGTGCTTTTAGTGTTTAACGAGGAGAATAAAGGGTAGAGACACGACAAGAGAAAAGCCAAGACACAGTACTAAAAATTAATTATGAGCGTAAAGCTTTTGAGAGTAATAATAATGACATTGTGTGTGTGGTAGGGGCACTCTATAACTAAACAATAATGAAAGCATTACAGATAAAGCTCATGCTTGGACCCTTTGGGACTTTCAGTTCACAATCACAGACACAATATTGTGGACTTCTCTTTTCATATTTTTCTTTGCTTTATCGTTTCCTTATTTTTATGGAAAAGAACGATCAAAAAGCAAAAGGAATGATAAACAAAACTTTGTGGCAGTGTGAGTCTCTCTCCTCGAGTCTTGAGTAATGCTTATTAGTGCGCCTGGCTGACTTTGTACCCTCCCTTCAAATTGCATGTCCATTGTCGAATCATGTTTTTTTTACACCATTCCTGCCTACTACTGAATATGCTAATAATGTACGTTTAACAGATTCAAATAAACTGTCGACATAACAAAAAAGAGAAACCTTAACAAAAAAGGCTTCAAGGAGTTATAGTCACATGTGGAATAAAGACTTCCTTTGACCAACATATATACATATACTTTATGAACCAACCTTCAACATTTTGATTGCAATGAAACCCCAATTGTAAAGAGAGAGCAGCTCGTGAATTCACACGAAAACAAAACCATTTTTTTCAGAAAAAAATTGGACTATATTTTATATATATATATTACGATCATGTGAAAAAAACTGAAGAAGGAATAAAGAAATACAAACAAAGATTATTCCATTTGTCACTCCAAGTCGTGAGAAGGACACTGTATGAGCTCTAATATTTTCACCACTTCTTCCATCTCCGGCCTATTTGACGGCACTTGGGACCCACATACCAACCCCAGTTTTATCACTGGTATTGCCTCCTCCGCCGGAAAATTCCCTCTCAGCCTACCGTCAACGCATTCCTCCACCCTCCCTGCCTCTAACCCTTCTCTCACCGTCTCACACAGCACCACCACGTCGTCCTCCGCGTACTCCACCGGCCTCTTCCCCGTCACCACCTCCAGCACCAAGACCCCAAACCCGTACACATCGCACTTGTCGGTTATCTTGACCGTCCTACAAGCGAACTCCGGGGCTGTGTACCCCAACGCGCTCTGTACCTTGCCGCTCAAGACGCATCTGTCCAGCGTCGAGGCCAAGAGCCTGGCCAGCCCAAAGTCAGAGACTTTAGCCTCCCCTGTGGCGTCTATAAGCACATTCGTTGCTTTCAGATTGTAGTGAGTCATGTTACTGCCGTGCAGATAAGCCAGACCTCTAGCTATCCCCAGAATGATGCTGAATCGTTGACGCCACGTTAGGCAAACATCATCGTTCCCGTGTAGATGTCTGTATAAGCTTCCCCCTGAGACAAACTCGTGGATCAGAAGCTGCAGCGATTGAGTCCAGTAGTACCCTTTGATCTCCACCACATTCCTGTGTCTCAGCTTCCCGAGTTTCCTCATCTCTTTCTCGAACTCCTCCTGCGATTTTATCAGACCTGACACTGTCAGTTTCTTGACTGCCACTGGGCGCCCATCCTGGAGACTCGTCTTGTAGACCACTCCGAAGCCGCCACGGCCCAGCTCGCAGTCCTTGTTGAGCAACGCATTTGCGCCTGTGGTGTCAAACACGTCGGCTTCGCCTGAGAACATGACCAGCTTCCCGAACTCTTGATCTTTACTTGGCGAACAACTGAATGTTTCTCCAACCGACATAGCGAGAGCAGCTGCTGCTGCTGCTGCATCGTGACGAGATACAGTAGATCGGGCGTGCACGTTGAGAAGAGTGACGGCCAACACCCCGATGGCAATGAAGGCCGCTGCGCCAATGGCAATGAGTGCGGATATGCTCAGAACGCTCTTCCTCATCTGACCGCTGAGAGGAGGAGCATTGGCTGGATTGGAGGAGTTGGGGTTGAGGACGATTGGTTTGGGGTGGACAGAGAGACATGAGCGGTTCACGACGGAGCCGCAGAGGGATGGGTTTCCGGAGACGGCAGAGAGAGGGATGGTGTTGAAGAAAGCTCCGGCTGGAAGCTCCCCAGTGATGCTGTTGTGAGAGATGTTGAAGATGAGCAGATGGGAAAGTTTCTCAATTTCTTTGGGTAAGCTTCCGGATAGATTGTTTGAGGACAAGTCTATGTACTCGAGGTTGCTCAAACTGCCAATGCTTCCCGGAATCCAACCAGATAGATTGTTCTCCGATACATCTCTGCACACGCACATTATCTACTTTAAGATGAGATGATCATTGATCAAAACAACTACTTGATGTTTTCAGAGAGATATACAACTTACATTGTGTTTAAAGCCGAACAGTTTGAGATCTGTGCCGGAATCTGGCCGGCGAGGCGGTTTCTCTGCAGATAAAGTTGTTTCAGCGAGGCGGCTCCTCCGATCTCAGAAGGAACGGTGCCGTTGAGAAGATTGCTACTGAGATCAAGAATCTCTGCGACTTTCAGTCCTCCAATGCCGGTTGGTATGGAGCCGAAGAGAGCGTTGGAGGAGATATTGAGCAGCACCAAATTTGTGAGGACCCAAATGTTAGACGGTATCTGACCGGAAAAACCATTAGAGGACAGATCAAGGACCCGAAGACCGTGAAGAAACCCAACCACGGGGAGAAGAGTGTGGTTCCCTGATCTAGAAAGCGAGGAGCTTTCTGAATATCCGTTGAACATCCACTTGAGCACATCCCCGGAGAATGAATTCTTGCTGACATCAATGGAGATTAAGTTGGAGCAGTTGGAGATGGAGTCTGGGATCTCCCCAGCGAGCATGTTTGTGGAGAGATTCAGTTCCTTCAAAAACTCGAGATTGCCGAGGAAGAAAGGGACATTGCCTGACAAGTTGTTGGCGGAGAGATCCAGAGACTCGAGGCTGCCGATTTCACCGATCCATTCTGGGATTCCTCCGGTGAGGGAGTTTCCTCGCAGCCGCATAGAGCTGCACGAGCCGAGGGTTTTCATCGAATCGGGAAGATAGCCGGAGAAGTAATTCTCACTGAAATCAAGGGATTTCAAGGAAGAACAGGTTCCAATGTCGGAAGGAAGATCGCCAGAGAACCAGTTTTGGGATAAGTTAATCTCACGGAGATCATAGAGACCGCCAATCCCATCAGGGACCTCTCCTTGGAGGAAATTCTGAGATAAATCGAGAGATTTTAAGCTCTTGAGGAACCAGATTTCTCGCGGTAGTCTCCCAGAGAGCTGATTGGCGGAGAGGTTAAGATGGGTGAGAGTGGAACAGTAGCTGAGGGAGAGAGGAAGAGGACCTGTGAGTTTGTTGTTGGCGAAAGAGACGGACCTCAAGGACCCGCATTGCTCGAAGAACCCTTTTGGGATCCGACCCGACAGATTATTGCCGCTGAAATCGACGAGTTGGAGGGTGCCGAGGTGAGGGAACTCGGGGTTTAGGGTTCCGGTGAGGTTGTTGTTAGAGAGGACTAAGGTGTGGAGGAACTGGAGACGGAGAAGGCCACGCCCTATGTGACCGGAGAGAGAGAAGCCGTCGAGACGGAGCTCCGTGACACGACTGGTGGCCGGGTCGCACACGCATCCGACCCAGTTGCAGGGATCGTAGTCTTCGGAGTTCCAAGAGGCGAGCTTGGAGAGTGGGTCGTGGAGGCCAGCCTTGAAAACGATGAGACCCAAAACGTCGTCGTTGAATGTCGGGTCTGCAACGGCTAACAAGAGGAAGAGAAAGAGAAAGAAGCTGACCGAAACGGTGTCGTTGGACATTTTCTTACCCAAATAAATTAAACAAAGAGGAAAGTTAGTTCGCCATGGATGCTGCAGAGATGAGGCAAACTAGGGAAAAGAGACAACTCAGACAAGTGGTGGTGTCTGTAGACTGTAGTTTTAACTGTAAACATGAGAAGAAGAAACTGAGAGAAAAATACAGACGGCTACTCAAGAAGAAGAAGAAGAAGAGGCAGAGTTTAAGTTCTCGAGAAAGAGAGAAAACAAAAGCAGGAGTAAAAGGGAAGGTAGGAGAACATTAATGGCGGAATCAAGACCCCAAACCAAACCCAAAGTGAATAAGCGCTCAGAGAGAGAGAGAGAGAGAGTTGAAAAAGAAAAAGAGAAAAGAGAGAGAAGAGTGGCTTAAAGACTTGAATTCAGGAAAACAATCGAGACATACGCTTTTAATACTATCTACCTTTATTTCAAAAAAAAAATGAATAAGTAAACTAGTCACGCTTATGAGTTATGATGATGATCATTCATAGTAATACAGAATCGAGAGATATGAAAAGAAAAAAAAAAAAAGAATGGGAAGCAGCAAAGAAGAAAGAGGATGGAGTAGAAGAGAAGGGATCTCCCAAGAGAGCCTTTCTTGTCCCTTAGCATGCATAAAATGCATTGCTACGCCATCATTCTGTTTTTCTCTTTCTTTTTATTTCTTCAATGATTTACAAGAACTTCCACACCTTAAGCACTACCACTCGCGCATGTGTTTACTAATCTTCTATACGGAGTAATAGACTATTGATAAAACTCTTTCATGTTTTTTACCCTATAATTAATATAATATCACTTCAATGCACAAAGTGGACAAGTCTCGTAAACGGTGCTCGTACTCCATCTCAGCTGACTTGCTCTTAAAATAATCAAACATTTGTATGAATTGTTTTTTCTGTGTGAATCATACTATAGCTGAATCAGAATGGCAGATAACTCTTCTTTATTCTTACTTGCTGAATCGGGGAAATTAAAATTATTATTATTCATAAGAGAAGAAAGAAAAAAAAAAAAAAAACAGGGATGATGAGTGATATGATGAGGATAAAAACATGCCTACCAAACGATCTCAAGACCCTACCTTTGTTTCATCCCCAAGCAACATTTCAACACTTGACATTATTATTATAATATTATTATGCTAGCATTCATTAGTACTCTTCAAAAACCAAAATTATGCACTTTGTTCAGCTTTTGTTTTGTTGGTTTTGTTTAATATTAGATGTGCTGTGATTGTGAATCAAGATAGACACCAGCATCATCTTCTCTTGAATGAATATTAATTGTTTGTTTAGCCCATCGTTAGGTGTAGAAGAAGTTAAAACAAAACAAAAACATGTAAGGCCCAAACTAACGGATGGACCGTGACAAGCAGTATGGTTGTTTTATAGCGGCCTTGGTTCTACGATATATAAAATCCCTATGATATAAGCCTGACGTTTGAAGCTGAATTGAGTGGAAGACTTTCTTCTTACAGCTCAAGCTGAGAAGAAGCTTGAGAGTTGGGATTATTATCGAGAGGCATGTACTGCGCCATTATCGCTCTTATCTCTGAGTCCATGTATGTCTGAGAAATCCCTTCCACAATCAATTAATAAATACATGCATATCCAAATCCAAGCAAATATATTAACTAATGATGAACAAGTAAGTATATGTTACCCGGATTCTGTATTTATAAACAGTGTAAGCTCCCAAAGCAGCAGCTCCCAATCCCATTAATATAATCCATATCACCCCCCAGCTTACATCTCCTCTTGCATCCTTACCTGTGCATGCACAATCCCTTCATTAACTCAGTAGATGATCGTTAGAGATGATTTCATTTCCAGTAATTAACAATTCGACAAAGATATTACTGATGCAAAGGTCGTGCTCTCTAATGTAAAGCAGGCTTCCGCTGCAGCTGCAATCGTAGCTTCCCCAAGTGTTCTTGCATTTGCAGCCGCGACACTGGCACGCTGTTTTCTCCTCACACTCATTCACATCTGCGTTTATTTTCACAGCATTTTACATATATAATATACACATGGGTGACTTAAATTTTAATTACTCTTATTGTACATGTTCCATATAGTATTAGTTTGCTTACCTTGGCAGTTTTTGAGCCCATCTCCCTTGAATCCTGGAGGACATTTGCAGCCTTTCGAATGATCATCCTAACAACAACCAAACAAGGGAAATGTTAAAACAGAGGATCGATGTTAGTTAGTTAGTTGAGGTATGTCGGACGATTACACGGCAAGCGGAATATGTTCTGCCCATTTGAGTTTGTTTCCAGCATCCTCCATTGTTTATTCCACAACGTAGTGCCCCCGATGCTGTTATATATATTTGTATGTTAAGATGATTCGTAAATGATATTGACATGTTAAATATATATATATATATATATATATATATAAATAGTTTTGCTTTTTGTGTGTTTACCTTCACAATGTGTATAACCGTCACCTAAAAACTTGACACCTTGAACAATGGGACATTGACATACTCTTCCTCTGAAAGTGTCCTGCAACATATCTACTACATCTGTAACATAACTATTATAATCCCCAAAAACATAAAGAGGAAGGAACGATTCTTTAAGATCTCACACACCCTGCAAGCTGTTATGTTGGTTGTCTTATCCTCCCAACACCCTCCATTGTTATGTAAACACTCATTGGTTTCTATGTCTGCCCAAACATATAATCCACAACCAGACGTTACAAGTAGTGAATATCCCAAACAGAGAAATCAATGTACATTCCGTAAGAGAGGGACCTTCGGTTAAGCAGATGGGTGGCTCAGTCGTCTCACGAAACCCTGAGCAAAGGGCCTTTAGCACCGCCGATCTCTCCAGCTTCCCTGTGATATTGACACATTTAAGAATTAATAAATGTATGATCAGGTCAAGAACATTAATTGTAGAATTTGCTTGCTTCTAGTTCTGACCTCTGTATTGCCGGTTGTTTATTACAATAGTTGGTAGTATTGTCACATCTCCACGCGAGCCTTTCCCAACCTAACCAAATTAGGAATCAATAGGTTTAATATATACAGTAGTTTGAAGGCTTTCTGTAAAAAGAAAAGAAAAAAAAAAAAAAAAACTAACTTGTTCTTCTTGTTCATCTTTAAGAACGGGATTCTCAGCATCTGCTTCGATGTCTCCAATGCATTTGTCTACTCTCTTCACGTCCACTCCTACACGAACCAAAGACATGGAGTAAGATCTAAAGTAGATGGAAAGAGCTAGGCTTAAAATAAGAGAGAAGAAGTTGGGTTGGTTACCAAGAGAACGAATGACTTGATCGGCACATTGCTTGTTGTACTTGTCCTCTTTCATGGGACAGCGAATGGCGAAGTCGGTGACGTAATCCCACCAAAGCCAAGGCTTTCCAGTTTCATTGGTCACTCGAAAGAAGCAAGCTTGGCGTAGATTCTGAACAATCACATCTTTCCCATTGTATCCTCTGGAGAAATCTTGCTCAGGGTCGGGAGCACAGTACCTTCCTCCGTTGATGCATTGCGTTTTGCATTGTCTGCTTGCCAGAAACGCTTCAGGACAGTACCAGGTGATGTAATGGGGAGTGAAGCGAGTGTAGCCTCCTTTCTCAAGTATCTGAGCTGCTCCTTTGAACCTCTTCAGAAACCGGATCTGTGCATCGCATTTGGCTCCGCATTCGTCATTGCTGTTGGTCCATAGCTCGTAGGCCACTCGGTCGTTCGGGTGTGGAAGAGCCTCCCGCCAGTCCAGACTTATATGAACAGGTTCCCCATGAGCTATGGCCGTTTTGATGGCGCTCCCTAGAGATCTGCTCAACAGCGCCGAAGGAATCGTGATGTTCTGCAGGTAATCCGCGTCTGCTGTCTCGTCCTCTGGCGCGTCCATGGTGATGAGTGCCTCGGGCCTGTTATCTGCCACCAATATGGTTGCAGCACCAGCTCGTTGCGCATTCCAGGCCTTCAAGGTGAAGTAACAATCTGAGACAAACCGGCAACAACAACATCAGGCGCCTTAATTGTCTCACAAGTCATCTCTTACGAATTTCTTGTGCAGCAAGTCATGCCCGTTTTCTTGTGAAACAGAGAAAGAAAGAGAGTGGCTAATACTTAATGAGGAAGAAGAGAAAAACTGTGACCTCCTCGATCGACGAGAACGAATGTGGGCAATCCAGCGACTCTGGATCTGAAAGAGATTTCGAAATCGTCAAAGTTCTTGCAAGCCTTCTCGTTAGCTTTGGGGTAAACCACCGCGCCGGACATGCTTCCGCCGTACTGAGGGACGCCGAAGTTTCCGAGGGCGCATTCGTAGATTCCTCTGATGGACTCCGGCGAAGTCACTCGCAGGTTGTTCTTCTCCACCACGAACCTCCCCGAGCAAGAACCCCAGCACACCATCACCATTGCCATTACTACTAACTCTACGTTCTCCTGCCTCGTCGTCATGACTGCACCGATGGTGTTCTTTCCAAGTTAATTTTTTTCTTTTCAGGCTGATTGATTTGATTTCTAAAAATGGGCACCGACAATGCTTGAAACCATCAAAGAATTGAAACTGTCAAACAGACTCGCAGGTACATCTTCCGCTTCTACTGGCTGACGTGGCACGAAACGACTTGAAAGGATTTGGGCCTAATCATCTACTAATTGGGCTTTTTTTATTCTGAGTATACTAGCCCATTATATTTAATCTGGTCAAGTTAAAAGCCTTATCCTTGCAAGCCTTTTCGATGCATTTAAAGTTTAAAATTATTAAAACTTTTCCCTTCTTCATCTTTTCTCGATCGATGGGGATGGAGCATTTTAACTAATCTGAATTTTATCATGTTTTTCAGCCTACAATTTCTAGGATGAAATTATAATTAATCTAGAATGGTAAATTAGGAGGTCAATCTAAGAAATCAGAGGCTACGCTGACCAAAGAGGTACGGAAGAAAGTGGACACGATTTTGACCGGAAAAGTGTGAATGTTGCCGTGTGTTTATACGTAACCAACCAAACAATTTAATCAAAGAAAGAGACTTAAACATTTTTCCACACGGACGTTGCTTTCACTCTCACCTCTCGTTAACATGTATGCATTTTGGAGTTATCTCATGAGTACTATTTATATTTAAATATATCAATATTATTATATACTTACGGGAAATTTCCAATATGAAAGCAGAGAAAATGCATTACACGTTTATAACAAGAAATCTAACCCTAGATTCTTTGAAGTACCAGAGCTAATGAGTTTCATATTTTCTATGACGTCATTCTAATATATTTTAGGTACATGTCTTTTTATACATACATGGACATGCATTATGGATACATACACACATATTGGAAAAAGAATCTTTAACGCATATTTTAAGAGGAAAGATTCGTGTCCGTTTATCCGATTAATTACTCCTACCTAGATTTATTACTATAAATTAAATTAATGTCAAGTATACATATATATATATATATATATACAATTAGTTGTGCCATGAATCATGCATACATCCTGAATAATTACGGTACCAAACAGTATTCGTCATCTCAAGTCTTAACTTTGTTTGGCCTGAGTACTTAGTTAGGATAATATTAATTATCCGTTTATATATGAGATAAGCCATCATATATATAATATAAACTCACGCTTAACAAAAAAGGGGGACCATGAAATGTTAAATGAGATTGTATTCGAATAAAACAAAATGAGATATATTATCGATCTTTGAATGTTGTTTTAAGAGCATACGCATATTAAAGGAGAACTATATACATTCCTGGCTCATGCGGATGAGAGGTTCTATATAAAGAACCTTTATAAATTAGTCAATAGAAAAGCCCTTTAACCCAAAGGGCGATATAGTTTGATTTCTTCTGATTATATATGATTAGTATTAATAATATACTTAGTGGGTACTTAGGGCACAAGGGTCAAGAAGGTCTCTTAGTGTTTCCGATCTGCTTCAATGGCAAGTTCATTGACCAGACCAACAATTTCTTGTCTCGCCACTTTTTGACTCTCGTGTTGGAATTTTGTACGATTGATTGGATTCGCGTGAGCGCGTCCAGTCTTAATTTGATTTATTATGAGAATATCTAATATTTCTGATATATAGACAAAAGAAAATTATTGAGAAATGTGACTTTTCTTTATAAAACCAGTAAACCGATATCCATGATTTCATACAAAATATCGTTGTTATGCTAGAAGAAAATATTCGTTTATAAGGCCTTTTAACAAAAAAAGTAATAATAATATTCGTTTATGCGGATGATATATATAAAATAGCTCGAAAATTTTGTGCCAAACATAAACCCTAGCTAGCAGGTTTTATGTTTTACTAAGTTTGTAGCAACGGTGGTATGGAAGAACTCCGGCGAGTCCGAAGAAATCGTGGCGAGTAAAAAACCTATAGCTCCAGAAAAATCTGTGGAATCCAACATTGGGTGCTAACACTTGAATGCAGAATAAATCGACCAAGTCTAGCTATATCTGATTCAGCGTAATCTAGTTTCAATTGCCCCTTGATTGTTAAAAAGAAAAGAAAAGAAGAGAAGCTGGTTAATTAGAATCTTGTATTATTAGAGGTCACCATTAACTCAAAACAAGGTATGCAAGTTCATAGAGATGTAGCAACAGGAGGATACTGGTATATATATAGGATTTAGTAGGAAACTTATAATTAAAGAAGAGCTGTATATATATGTCTGAGGATAGAGAGGGGAATGATATATGGGGTCATGATAAGTCAGTTGATGTCCTAATAGAAGGGTTAAACCCGAAAGCCTCCACCGCGTGGGCAACCTCGGAGGACATCCAGTGAGATGGAGACCAATCTTCTGCTTTCTCAGGTGACATGTATTCATCTTTGGGATGAATCTGAATATGATTCTGATTCTGATTCTGATTCTGGTCCTGTACTTGATGGGTGGAGGAGGTGGGGTGATCAAACCGGATCATGTGACAATCTTGGGGATCAGATGTGTCAATGGGAAAAGTTGCATAAGCTTGATCAAGCTGGCAAGTGTGGTGGCCGAAATAAGTGGTTGAGTAGAGTGGAGGGTTGTGTTGGATCTGTTGAACCTGCTTCTTTGCTTCACAGTTCTTGTCCTTTGTGTACGCACACTTGTAGTAACTCCTGCCATATGATTTACTTGTCTTTAAAAAAAAGAAAGAAAAAAACAGCAAGTATACATGTATATGAGTGTATTATATTAAATGTGTATGTGAGCGATTGATATGAATACATACCTTTGGTGATGAGATTCTTTGATCTGCTTTTGTCCGTATTTCCTCCAAAGAAAGCCGTCGTGGTAGATCGGGATTGGGGATTCGTGCCTACGGTGCTCGGAGCTCTCTGCCATCGATGTCTTTCTGCAACCATCATGATGATGACTGATGAGCACATATATATCACTATTTGATTCAGCTTCAAGTGAGATAGATCTATACCTTCCCCTCTTGTGAAGTGGCTTTTCAAGAACCGGAGAAGAGTCCTGTGGCGATGAGTTATTGGATTCATCGTCTTCGTGATGACTAGTATCGAACAAGATGGAGAGAGCATCCGAGAAACAATGGAGAACGGAGTTGGCCAAATCCTCCCTTTCCATGGAAGAGTCTGACTCGGAGTGGTCCATGATGCGCTTGAGCTGGTTGGCATAGCCGTGGCCGTGACGCAGCGTCTCCATAGCCTTTTGCTGGCAAGACTTCATCTTCTTTAGTATTTTTTTTTTAACTTGGGGTGACTTGAGAGTAGTAATATGTCCTATCTCGGTTTTAATTTTGAGATGGATGGAGATTCTTAAAGTTGGAGATGTGATGTGCCTCTTCTTATATATTGATGAGGCTGAGGTCCTTTGTTAGGAAGCTTCGTATTATGTGTCAATTTCTATATACACTCCTTCATTAACTTCTGTCTTAGTAGTAGTATTAATTACTATGTAATTCGAATTTAGCAATGTGCGGATTAATGAGTGGCCCCTTCCCACTAGTATTATTACTACAGTTGACTTAACCAACAGCTCTCCGTATAATATTAATTAGTATAAGGTAAACTAGTTTAATAATAACGTGTAAACTCATATCTACGAATCATGACTTCTTTTTGGTCCTCTTACTTATCTCTCACTGCATCTTCTTCTCTTTTCGGTAAACTGGTTTCCGTCTCAAAATAAAACCAATTAGAAGGAATATCTCTTAAAGCTAGGAAGGAAAAACCAAAATTCTATCAACGTACGTAATTGGAATTTAAAGAATATTATTGGCCCGTTAGAATTTGATCACTTCGCGATTAAAAATACTAATATTTTGATAAAAAGTTGAGTTAATTGCAGATGGGTGAGAGCGAATTAGTTAAAAATCTCTCAGGCTCAGTCTGACAAATGGGACGATCGAGTCCAAAAAGGCAAAAAGTGAGTCATGTGGCAACGGGCACGGCACCTGAGAAGATGGAACCGAATAAACGGGCGTAGAAAACGGAGGAGGAGCCAATCTAACTACTGTCAAAAGTGACGTCGCTTGCGTGACTCACCCTACCTTACGTCATCTAAGGTTGTATTATTGATGACAGATCCTTTTATGCATTGATCTCATCATTTTATCAATCCAACGATCGAGATCAACTGCTCCTAAAGGTTTTTGTTATAAAAAATATATTTAAGCAAAACCCGCATGTGCTCTTTTTTGGATTTCAACTTATCTTAACTTATGTTCCTTTCTTATATTTTAGTATGTCTTAGATGATGAGATCTAGTACGTTCAACTTTTACAAAATAAAAAAAATACTTTCCCTTTTATTACTTTATATATAAAATCACAACTAAAGTATCTTTTGCAGTTTTGCTCCTGCTTCAATATCGGCGGCTGATCATATATTAGGTTGTGACTTTTTCTTTTATAATTAATGGATGATAAGGTTTTTTACCGATTAATCTTTCTATCGTGAATCATTCACCAGATTTTCTAATAATTTTTAATTGTAATAACTCTAGTTTGATTAGGCAAATGAAAAAAAAAAAATGTAACTTTTCTAAGTGTGAATCTAAGTTGTAGTTACTATTTTTTCATCGTAAGTCTAAGGGGGTGTTATTGGATGTTGTATTTGAAATAAACTGAATTATAATCATAATCTAATTTTTAAATCCTGTGTTATTGAATATCTTATTTGTAATCCATCATTAATAAATTTTCAAATCTAATGTTATTCAAACGTAAATGATTTTTAAAATATTTTGTTTATTGAGTCATTTGAAATGAATTACAATGAAATTTTATGAGTAAATTATTTAAAACAGAATTCAAGATATATTGCAGATATTTTAGAATCAATTCTTATGGATTCTTTAAAATAAGATCAAAATTTTAAATTTCAAAGATTATAAAACCTATATAATTGACCAATTGGGAGTACTTAGGTTAGGACCTCTCTAGACTTGGTTGATCCCCCTGTGACGTTTCGTAGTAGATAATTGCTGGGTTAATTAACATGCTCCCTCAAATCATGATGTTCATTGTGATGGGGTATATGGATTACGTTCGGGCCATAAAGATCATTTTAAAGTCCATAAATACGTTATCAATTGACAATTACACATTGATTGCCTCGTTGAAAGCTTATCATGTGATTGTAAATACATAGCTAGAAACAACCTAGAATCAGTAAAACAAAAGATAATAACAAATATAGTTTCTAATGCATTCGACTACATTCCAACATATTCAAACATATATTGATAATTCCATTTCAAATTATAATACGTACTAGTTTCAAAGATATTGAATTGATGATACGCAAGCATAGGAGAGTATTTTTGTTTGTCAGCATGTAACTGTACAGACTGTAGGGTATAAGTTAACATTTTACATTAAAGATACAAAATATCACCCAAACTTAATTGATTAGTTTAATGTTAGCAACATTAATCAAATCATTAACTAACAACAAGTTGAGTACTTAATGCAACTCATATGGTGGTAATATGCATGCACATTGTAGTATGGAGAGTCTCATCCCATCCACTACCACTAGCTGGACACGTGGTGTGGACGATAAACGGTGTTAGTCTCCGACGGTGTTAATTACCGTTATGTTGTCTACTAACGCACCATTCGATATTTAGATTAGATGACGAGTCCAACGTCACCGCAGGTGTAATAACTAAACCCTGTCACGCTTAATTTAATATCCGCTTCGATCCAATCTTATAACCACTTATCCGCTAAACATTATAGAAAACATATATCTTCAAACTAATGAAACCTACCTAAAGAATAAAGATAGTCATTCCATACAATAAAACTAGTACTTTTTTTTTACGTGCAAACAATACTACTTAGATGGTAAATTTCCTTTACCTATTACAGATGGTAATTTATTCGAAAGTATTTAATTTTTGCATAAAACAAAACAGTTACTTATAAACCTACGCCGTGGTAAGAAGTTGCCCATCGAAGTTGATATTTTGTGTTATGGTATAAATTATAATACTATTAGAGGTTCGAATAAACCACGTTCTTAATTGGATTCGATTAAATAAATGGCGTGGAATGGATGAGGTGTGTTTTTGTCGTTTCTTGTATTCAACTTGCGGGTTAGATCTTACTTTACAATTGATAGATTTAATAGTTTTCTTATAACAAAATAAAATAAAAAACAAAAAAAGTGAATGATTCATGAGTCACCTAACTAATAATAATAGTTAATAGAGGCGACGGCAATAATAGTTGGTTGATTGTTTTAGCCGCGTATGAACGCGGACCCCATTTCTCTCATTGTTTGGGCATATATTTGATTCCATGTTCCAGTCTAATAGTTTGTTGGTGCGCATAGATGACTAAATTTGCAAGGATTAGAAAAACAAAAACAAAACTAAAAGCTGGTAGCTGATAGATGGCCTTGAATGTTTTTTTGGGGGGGGGGGGGAACGTAATTTCGAATAAATTCAATTGGATATTTTTAAAAATGAAATACTAATGACATCTGAAATTTTGTCGTGTAGGATCAATAATCGAGACAAACTATAATTTAGAAAAACTTTCTCAATCTGGACTTAAATATGCGAGTAAATGCTTTTTGAATAATATGCAAATAGTGCTAGTGAATGGGATGGGATATAATTAAATGAAGAGATGCTTTCTCAATTTGGTGAACAGGGAGATTGGTAGGAGTGTTGATTTGTATTTAATTTTCGCGGGTGCCTAAAACTGAAAGAGAGAGAGAGCAAAATGAACAAAGATGGGCCTATGGACGAGAGGGCCCAAAAGAAAAGCCCATTGTAACGAGGCATTACAGAAAAGAATACTTTAGACACGCGGGTCGAATCAAGAAGATGGCTTAATTAGTAGTTCCTGAAATTTGGAGGACGGAGCTTTCTTCTTCTTCTTCTTCCGGTTCCTCGGCTTCCGCTGGTTCCTGAAATTTCCAGATCGAATCAATTAATTACACAGCAAGGTTAACAAAGAGAGAGAGAGAGAGAGAGAGAGAGAGAGAGAGAGAGAGAGAGAGAGAGAGAGAGAGAGGCATCATTACGAAGCTGAAGCGTTTCCTCTTCTCCTGCTCTTTCGCTCTCAGAGATGGGATCGGAGAAATTTTCTGATATGACAAACAAAGTAAAAAAAAAAAAAAAAGAAATTAAATAATGTTAAGAATCTGAAACCAACAAAAAGAAACGGAGGAATATGGTTACGGAGGAAAAGGCGTGGAGCTCCTTCAATCTAAAGAGACGATCGACTTGGATTTCAAGGGTTTTCTGGATCTCTCCTCTATGGAGAAGATGGTTCATGTGTAGATCCATGGCCGCATCTCTCTCCTCGAGCAGTTTCTCAGTCGTCTCACGATCCTCTCTCAACCTCTCGAGTTTCTTCTTGAAGGCGCTGAGCTCCTCCGCGAGAGAAGCGTCGAGTGATTGGACAAGGGGAAGGAGATTAGTCTCCTTGTTCTTGGAAAGCACAAGAAGAGGAAGAGAAGATGTTTTATCACGAGGAGGACCTTTGTTGGGATTCTTCAGATTCAGATTCTCTGCTGCTGCTGGGACAAGGAAGATGTTTCTGGGCTGGAGAGCCTTTCGACCTGATGCAGATTTCATAACTCTCTTGTTTGATGAGACTTGAGACTTGAGAGGAGCAGCCACTTGAATCGAATCAATGAATTTTTATGATTTATTTTTTTATTTTTTGTTTTTTGAATTTGAATTGGTTTCGGCGCTTAACGGCTACTTTTCTTCTTTTTCTTTCTTTTTGTCTTATTGCTTCTGCTGAATATTCATCTCTTTCCGTGTGAAACGCTGAATTTGTCTGTTTCCTTTTTCTTTTAGATACTCGATTCATCTCGCATAGACAACTAACAACTTATCTATTTTTTTTTTATATAAATATAAATTAGTTAATTCCCCATCTTAATTTTCAGATGATAGAAGGGATTATACAGATCCTCTCGCTTAATTAATGAAGCACTAAGCACTATTGGCGTAAACAAAACGTGATTTTCAACTTCAATCAATGTTGAGTACTCCTATAATGCTGTTTAGTTAGTTTATAAACAAAGAAATTTAGCCAGTTGTGTGAGGAATTAAGCAAGAGGCCCATTAGCTCAGTTGGTTCGAAACCTACATGGGCCATTTTTTTATTTGAGTTTTGTTGAAAGTTGAGATGGGCTTTGTTGGGCCACTTGAAAGAAAAACAAAATGGTTCGAGAAAGAAAAGAATGGCGGATGATAGTGTTGTACTGTGTGTGTACCCACCTTCTTCACCACAGACAGACACAAATGAATGAATGAATGGAGAAGAAAGAAACCAACCAAAAGCCTTAAGAGTCAGAATCAGAGATAAGAAGATAAGATGGCTTCTCTTTTCTCCCCCGCCCCCGCCGGCGCTTTTCATTCGCATCTCAAACGCGCTTTCTCCCTTCCCACTACCCTTTCATCCCAAAACAGCCGGAGTCAGATGAGATGCAACTTCTCTCCGGAGGGCATTCACATTCCTCTCGATTTTGTAGGGCAGTCTCTCTCTCATCTCCCTGGATTTGATGAATTTCAGAATTCTGTTATCGGATTCTCGGACACTCAGAAATGGGAGTTCCTCGCATCCGCCGGACTTGTCTGGTTTTACCTGACGGCAAGGCCCGGTGTTCTCATCGGCGCTATTGACGCATACCTCCTCGCTCCACTCCAGCTTGGCCTCGACACTCTGATTGGGACCAGGAGGTTGAAGAGGTCCGATTTCCTGGTCACAGATAAACTCGGCGAAGGCTCTTTCGGCGTCGTCTATTCGGGCGTCCTTCTTCCCAAGAATGCTATTGCTAGGGTTAGCAAAGCTGTTGAGTTCAAGCAGAGAGTTATTCTCAAGAAGGTAGCTTACCGCTTACCACTTGCCAGATTGTTCCTCACTGTTAATCCAAAGACTTAGAGACTCTGAACAATGCAGGTGAAGGTGGGAGTGCGAGGGGCGGAGGAATTCGGGGAATACGAAGAGTGGTTCAACTACAGACTCTCAAGGGCAGCTCCTGAGACCTGCGCTGAGTTTCTCGGGAGCTTTGTCGCCGACACGACCAATTCTATGTTTACCAAAGGCGGCAAATGGCTCGTCTGGAGGTTCGAGGTGCTCTTCTCCTCCTTTCACATCTCTTCTTCTTTTATGGTTGGTTTAATCTATCTTCATCTTCAACTTCAACGACAGGGAGACCGTGATCTGGCTGATTACATGAAAGATCGGAGCTTTCCTTCCAATCTGGAGTCCATCATGTTTGGGCGTGTTCTCCAAGGCGTGGAAGCAGTGAAACGCCGTGCATTGATCATCAAGCAGATCATGCGTCAGATCATCACATCTCTCAAGAAAATCCATGACACGGGCATTGTTCACAGGGACGTCAAGCCTGCAAACTTGGTGGTTACAAAGAAGGGCCAGATTAAGCTCATAGACTTTGGTGCTGCTGCTGATCTTCGCATCGGCAAGAACTACATCCCTGATCGCACCTTGCTTGACCCTGACTACTGTCCTCCTGAGCTCTATGTCCTCCCCGAGGAAACGCCAAGCCCTCCTCCCGAGCCTATTGCCGCCTTGCTTTCCCCCATTCTCTGGCAGGTGCGGGGTGGTGCTGACTCTTCGAAATTCTTCTACTATGTCAAGTGTGTTCTTGATGACTGATTCTTTGAAATGCTGACTCTTTCAGTTGAACAGTCCCGATCTGTTTGATATGTACTCCGCTGGGATAGTGCTTCTGCAAATGGCGGTTCCGAGCCTAAGATCCTCTGCGGCTCTCAAGAACTTCAATTCCGAGATAAAGTCAGCTGAATATGACCTGAATAGATGGCGGGACAGGACTCGGACCAGGCCTGACTTGAGCATACTAGATCTGGACTCTGCCAGAGGCTGGGACCTCGTCACTAAACTCATTTCCCAGAGAGGTTCTCTGAGACGCGGCCGCCTTTCTGCCGCTGCTGCTCTCAGACACCCTTATTTTTTGTTGGGTGGCGATCAAGCGGCCGCTCTTCTTTCAAAGCTCAGTTTCACCAACTAGTAACTCTCGTACATTCTCTTATCTTCATGTAAAATTGTATATGTACACACCACCACCACCACCACCACCACCACCTTTAATAAATAAATCTCTGCTTCTTGATTTTACAATCAAACGAGTTTCGTCTTTGCCTGAGCGGTTTTTTTGCATACCAAAGCAGCCCTCATCAGGTCTTATTCACAGGTATGTTTATATTGATATTGGTCTGGAATCTCTCTCTACTCTACTAGGTATGTTCACTCATCTTGATAGTTGATTCACACACATATATAGATATAGACATGTTAAACACTTGTATACACTGATCTTTGTATTCGTGATTCACAAAATAATTTGTTTAAGACTCAAAGCTCATCATGCGAGAGGAGGGCATCGAGAGCAGTGTGATTCTTTTTCTTGCATCCCCACTTGCATTTCCAGCCACACAAGGAGTTGAACATGGCGAGTCGCTTGGATTGCAGCGATATGATTTTTGAAGCGGCGTGAGCTCTTGTGAGGTAAACTGCGTAGCCGTCATCCATGAACTCTGCTCCCTGAGGGAAGACTTGCCACACCAGACTCCCGGCACCAGCCCCTCCTTTCCTGGTTGAATTAAGTGTCATTTTGTACACCGTACTCAACATCATGTCCCGGAAAGACGTGTTGAAACCAGGGTCATGTGCGGACACTCCAAACTCTGTGAACAGAACCGGCATTCCCAAGTACGTCTCTGCGTCCTCCACATGAGCTTGCATCCACGAGTTTGTGAATTCCAGGAAAGAATCAGATACTGCCGGAGATATCCTACAGTTTTGCATTTCATCTGTTTTCAGATTCAGAGCAGTGTCTGTTGACTGTTGTTGACTGTTTCTTGGTGTTTTGGATAAAAAAAAACTTACCAGGAATCTGGATAGATGTGAACCGAAGCAAAATCGATGCCAAGAACCTGATTGTTTCTGATGAAGTCGGTTCCGACTTGTGCAGCGTAGGGGTTGGGATTGAATTTGGTTCGCGCTGGGGCAGAGGGACCATAGAAGCCTTCAAGTCCAATCTCTAACAAATGTTTAGCGTCTAAGCTCTTCACGAACACGGCCATTTCTTGTATCCAAGACTGGAGTTTGTCACCAGAGGGATCAGAAGGGCAACGAGGCTCGTTCATGAGTTCCCAGGCGAAGATTGTGGGGTCGTTCTTGTAAGTTATGTTTGTGAAGGTGTTCACTCTATTCAGCACCGTCTGCAATGCAACGACAGGCATTCAAGTTATAGTGCCTTATTGATTGGGGTAAATAAGCAAAGTAAATGACAAGGATGGAATAATCACCCGGACATGGGATTTGTAGAAGTCTCTGAGGGTGGGGTTGGTGAAGAAGTCGTCATCGGAAGTGAGATTAAGGCCGGAGGCGTTGCCCCATTTAACGTACTGAGCTTTGCCGCCATAGTCGTTCCAGTTGTTGACCAATGGCAGTATAAGTCTGATCTTGTACTTCCTGGCCTCGCTCACCACGAAGTCCAAGGCCTGCCCAATCGCAACAAACCTGTAAGCAGAAGACAGTCCTAAAAAAAGGAAGAAGCTTTTCAAGCAAGTGTAGATAGATACCTTGAAGACATCTTCGTCGTAAACAGAGGGAGATTTCTGGAGAGCTCTCCATTGGCCATCGTTGAAAGCCCATGTCCTGCCTACCGTCATTCCAACCGCAGAGGCTTGTTGGAACACTTCCGTCACTTTGCCCCTCGTGGAACTGTCAGCTGCAAGAGTCATCATCCAGTATGTGTTGAACCCATTCACGTAGAATGGTTGTCCATTCAGGGTGAATTGCATCCCTTTCCTCTGCACCATCTCCCATTCTTCTTCATCTTCTTCTACTGATTCTGAGCTAACCCTGCAAATATAGTCTCAGTCCATAAAAAAATAATTCCGAGATGAATATGTGGTGAATGATGGTAACATTAGTAGTACCCATGGCCATGGGACTCGTTGTCAAAATCTGCGAGTGCTCTGTTTTGTGTTAGAATTATGAAAACCGCAGAGCAGAGCACGATTCTGAATACAAGACGGTCCTTCATTTTCGCAGGTTTTTGGAGCTTTCGTCTTCATCTGGTTGCCTGTTTGGGATTGGTATATATTCATACAAAGAAAGCCAATAAACATGGGACTGATTATTAAAATCCAAAACTTTGACTTACAAGGCAAGAGAAACCTTCCTAGTTCCAAAACTTGGTTTCGTTCAGAGGACTGAAATGTGAGACAAGTCAAAAGTAACGTGTCACTGCCAAGCTAAGATTTCACAGCGCACCCACTTCTCCACATTGGAGTTAGCTGACATGTCAAACTCAGTTTCTTTCGTGCAAGCTTCGATCTTCAAGTCCAAGAATCTTAATCCGGCAAAAAGGCAAATACAGTTATACTCCACTGCAAATTGTGATCATAAAGCAAATCCTCCTATCTCAATTGCCGAAAATAGAAGTAGGGAACTCGTGTTTTTGCATTACTTAATTTACGATGCATATAACAGACACGTTACTCTTTTTGTTTGCGTTTTCTCATTAGACTACTTTTCCATTAGAAAAACATCTCACAATCAGGACGCAGCAAGTTCTGATTATAGTCTTGTAAAGAAAACATGGTCTGGTTCAAGATTGTACAAACTGACTTGTATAAATCAGAAGAAATTGCATACCGAAGAAACCGCTATAAATCTTATAATGGAACTCTGCCCAGCAATGGGCTCTAGAAGTTGCACATCTTCACAATTTATTCACGGTTTCTTTGATCGATGCTACTAAACCACACTGCACAAGAACAGAACAATATTAAACTCCTCGTGTGAACACGGCAGTCAAGATAGATAAGTCTACTTACCATCTCACATGTGAGAGTGAAAAGACCATTTAGCTCCGTGAGAGCCGTGTCAGGACTTTTGCAGCAGCTGCAGATTACGAATGCATCTAAAACAAGACGCAATGAATTATGGTATATCAGACAAGACTCCCCATTTCCAAAGCAAAAGCAAAAGAAAAACAGATGAAGAATACTAAATATACCAATGTATCTCCGGAACACAGCCTGGAAATCCTGACAAGACACTAAACCCTTCATCTCTAGCCGCTGCTGTTTGTCCAGTAATCCTTTTGTCTCCATTTGGCCAAGTAAGAATCTCATCACATGATCTGGGATCCTATGCATCCTGAACAAGACATATTCTAAAAGTGATACACCGCCCAACAGCTAGAAGATCAATCACGAAACAAAGACAAGTCGTACGTACGTTCTGCAGAGTTGAGCAAAGTTGGAACAGACTGTTATCTGAGTCCCTTGTGCAAGGAGCCGGGGTGGCATCATCACTCTTCTTGGCCTCTCTGTAGAAACCTCGAGATCGTCCTCACGAAGCATACCAAACACCCTACTCAAGAGCTGCATAGCATAGCATAGCATAGCATAGCAAAGCTGGGATCACAATTGAAGAGAAGAAAAGCACGCAATAATCTCAGCTAAAAGTACCTCTTTATAGCCATAATCTGGATCAAATTTGTGGCCGGGAAGGATACGTCTCCCAGAGTGACAGTGTGGTGCGTTATTCTCTGTTATGTTGTCTAGCATCAAGAACAATAGTAGCTTGAGAGATTTGGGAGCATAACAGATTCATTTTAATTACCGGCAAAGTGCCGTACTTTCTGGAACAAGATGTCGTCCTCGCGTATAAGAGGCTTCCTCTTCTTCTTCTTCTTCTTCTTTTTGGAAGGATCAAACTTACTAACCTACATCAACATAAGCTTTTAAGCAAAGCGAAATCAACAAAGTGAACTAGTAAGACAATCAATCATCTGTAAGGGGTTTGAGCATACCCATGACGAATCCTTGTCTAAGACCTCCAATTCAAGTTTCCAACATGCCTGCTTTTGCTCTAGATCCATCGTCGCCGTGACTAGTTTCAGCGATGATCGGAGTCGGATGACAACTGAAATTGGTGGTGACACGAGGGTTTCTAATTGGGCCTCTATTGGGCCTTTAAACAAAAAAGGACCCAAATCCAATCATATAGATTACTTGCGTAAGTGGAAGATGATACACTGTACTACTAACTACTAAGTAATAAATTTTGTTTAAAAAGGTGAGCTAATAAGTAACATATGATATGGTTTTGTACAAAGAAAGAGATGATTGGAGTCAGCGAGGAGCGATGCTGGGAACAACGCCGCTGCTGAGATCACTTCCTAAAAGGCTCGCCGACTCGTAAAGGTCTCTCGTCACATTCGAAGATGACGTTGAGAGCACCGACGAGCAAGACGTCGTTTCCCCTCTGTCCGGCATTGATTGGAGCAGTGCCTCCAGCTCCTTCACCACCTCTGCCATCGCCGGCCTCATCTCCGGCGAGTCGTGGCTACACCTCAGTGCCAAAGCCGCAAACTTTTCAGCGCTTTCCAATGACCACGGCTCCATTCTCCTGTCTATTATGGACACCATCTTATCCCTCTGAACCGCCGCCTTCACCTCTCGCACGATGTTTTTGCCATGGTGAATGGCGTGCATTCCAGTCAGCAGCTCCAAGAACACAACTCCAATGCTGTACACATCGCTCTTGTCCGTCAGCTTGTGTGTCAGGAAGTACTCTGGATCCAGGTACCCCTGCAACATTCACTATTTAGACTGACTATCTCTTGTCCCAAATAATTACATCATACTTTGCATTTTGAAGACTCACCGGAGTCCCGCGAACAACCGTGGAGACGTGTTTAGGCACTTCCTCTTCGTCCTCCAAAGCTGGAGCAAGGCGGGACAGTCCAAAGTCTGCAACTTTGGCATTGAAGCTGGGATCAAGGAGGATGTTACTGGCTTTGATGTCTCTGTGGAACACTGGCGGGTTGGCTTCTGTGTGAAGGTAGAGAATACCCCTGGCCGCTCCCAATGCAACACGAACCCTCATCCCAAAGCTCAATATCTCCTTCCCTTTTGCTGCATCAGTCAAACAAATTGAGATAAACTAAATCTAAATGGCACACATCCATGCATGAATCTTAGTGCTCTGTTTTTGTACCAGACAACCAGTCGCGGAGGGTGCCATTTGGCATGAATTCGTACACCAGCATCTGCAGATTCACTACCTTCATTAGCAATTCAAGATAACTCAACCATGCAAGAGAAGAGAGTACCTACCTGCTCGCCTTCTTCGTCACAGTAACCAATTAGTGACACTAGATTCCGATGATGCAACCTCGAGAGCAACTCTATTTCATTCAAGAACTCCTTTTCACCTTGCAATGACCCTTCATCTGCTCGCTTTATTGCAGCAACCGTTTTGTCAGATAACACACCTCTGTAAACCTTTCCGTACCCTCCGCGTCCAACCAAAGCTGAGCTGCTGAAATCGTCTGTGGCCTCTGCTACTTCTTTGAAACTGAAGCCTCTTATCCCAGAATTCAACAAGGAAGCCTTCGAGGCTGACAAAATACCACACTCAATTAATTTTGGTTACAAATCTGATTGAAACAGATTGGAGATGGCAGATTCGGTTACACTTACAAGACCGCCTTCTAGATATCTCACGCTCATGCTTGCCGTATCTTGTAAGCAACAAGGCCGCAACCATGGCGGAGATTGCAACAGCAGTCACCACAGCCCCTGCAGTTATTGCTGCCAAACGTCCCCAGCTGAAGCTTTTCCTTTCACTGTTGAAGTTTACTGAGAAGATAAAGAAGACTTCCAGTTAGCAGTCAATCTAGATGTGCTTCTGTAGAGAACACTATTAGGTTAGGTTAAAGAGGCGCACCATATGAATAAGGCCCCTGCAGAGTGAAGTTGAGCAGCTCATACGGGCCGAATAAGTCACTACCAGGAAATCTCCATGATGCGAATATGCCTCGGATTCTGACAACTTCACTCGTGTTAAATGTTCTTGTGTAGGTCTCATTAACTTTCGGAAAAAGTTTCAGATACATCCTAAGGCGAGGCCCTTTCTCCCATTGATATGAGTCGACCCAGAGTTGATATGGTTCCATTTGAAGAAAATCGGTGACATACTCACCAAACTGATCAATATATGGAGGCAAGTATGAGAAACTAGGACTCTTAAGGCGATATCCAATCCTGAGAGGCGCTGCACAAAAGCATCGTAACGGGGATGCTGGGCTGTATTCGTAGAAGTCAGGGGTGGGACAGGCTAGAGGAGGACAGTCCAGCACAGTATTAGTTGAGTTATCTGGTAGTGACGTCCACTCCTTTCCTATGGATTCACAGAAGAGTCCTGCATTGGATATGCTCTCGTTCTTGCAAATCGGATTACCATCAAGCCTGGAGATGAGTTAACCTTTCCGTATTAAGCATTCAAGACAGAAACATCAAAATTCTAACCATATATACATATAAGAAGACTACGGAGCACCTTAAAGTGACATTTTCTGGAGGTGTTAGATCTCCTTGAACATGTGACAGGGTATTATTCCTGAGATCACTGTAGGAATTTGGAGAAAACAGGAATATTAGAGAAGTTGATGAACTGCGAGTGACTGTAAGTGAAGGAGGGAAACGAGGATGTTACAGTAAAAGTTTGGCTTTCTTCATTAATGATATATTCTGCCAGAGGGAATCAGGGACAGATCCAGATAGCGCATTGTTCTTGAGCAATCTGCAGAAGATGAGGTTTTTTTTTTTCTTTCAAATCAGACACTGTTACTCACAAGCTTATTCTCTTTGGGTATAAGGAAACATAAACATAATTTCTCACAGCATCTGAAGGAAAGGGAGATCTGAGAAGCTCTGCGGAATGGATCCATTTAGTATGTTGTTTGATAAATCACTGCAATTAAACCAATATGAAACTCAAAGCAATAAGGTATACGTGTTAAGAGAAAGGAAACAGAAATTAGCAACTGTGTAAAGCATACATGGTTGTTACAGCCTTGGAAAGATTAGAAGAAGGTATAGGTCCTGTGAGCTCATTCCAGCTAAGATCCCTGTAGCGAACAAGAGGCACAAAGACATTCACAACATAGGAAAGAGAATCCATGCATATGCATTGAGATTGATCCGAACTTACAAGTATTTGAGATTAGGTATTCTGCTAAAATCAGGAAGAGCCCCTTTCAAACTACAATTTCTAAGACTCCTGTAAGTGCAAAAAGACAAAAGAACATAATGAGCTCCCTCAAGATGGAAAAAAGGACTTGAGATAACAGCGGCCTGAAGCTTACAGCTTCAGTATACTCGAGAAGTTTCCATAGGAAGCTGGGATGTCTGATCCACTGAAGTTGTTATTATCCAGTTGCCTGCAGTGAGAGGACAATATCTATGAATCAAACATATTCTTGCAGAGTGAGGAGGTATAAAAACACACAATAGACAAACATACAAAATATGCAGGTTTGGCAATCCAGAGAGCTGTGGTGGGAGATTTCCAGATAAATTATTGTTGTCTAGCAACCTGTAAATTCACTTTAATCATCATCATGTCACAAATCATGGAAAGAGTGGCAACTCTGTGGGTGGCAAAGACTCACACGTGAAAGATGTTTGTAAGATTGGAAAGCTCAACTGGAATCTGACCGCTCAAGGAATTATTGTTGAAGTGACTGTACAAGGCCAAAAGCAAAATCTGTAAGATGATACTGAAAAAGCCAGCGTCTGAGGTTGATATCACTTGATGTTCAGACTCACAGATGTTTCACTTTTTCCAAGTTGGAAAAGGACTTTGGTATTGGTCCGGTGATGCTATTCTCATCTATCTGGAACCTGTTCAAGTTCGAAAGATAGCCGAGTTCGCTTGGTAAAGGCCCTGAAAGTTTGTTTCCATTCAGCAGCCTGACACAGATCAGAGGCTCAAAAGATAAGCAAAGCGAACAGACATGCTTATCTACAAGGTTGGAGCAGAGCAATGATTAATTATCAGGTAGGTCCAACTTACAAGAGTACCAGGGATGATATCTGTCCTATCTCCTTTGGAATTGAACCACTTAAATTGTTCCACATGAAATCTCTGAAAGAAAGATTCCAGTCAGTAAAAATTCAGAAATTCACACTTGGGAAAGCTTCACATCTTCTTAACTTACAATATTTCGAGCTGAGCTAATTTTCCGAGTTGTGGTGACAAACTCCCGGAGAGATTCATATTCATTAGCAGGCTGCTTGGCAACAAAAGAAAGGAATCCTAAATAAAAGGGACAACTGAACCAGCTTCTCCTAAAGTTAACTCCAGCATATATATATAGTACACAAGCAGACTAACAACGAAAGCAAGAAGACGACACGAGAGAGAGAGAGAGAGAGAGAGAGAGAAGGAGCAAAAACATACAGTTCTCGGACATGCAGGTACTCGTCAGTTCCAATCTCATTAAAGCAGATAACTCCAGTCCAATTTGATCTGCAAGGGTCTCCTCTGTTCCAGTTTCTCAAATTATCTTTAGGATCAGTTAAACTTCTTTTAACTGATCGTAAAGCAGTGACTGCGAATGGAAAGAGAGTTGAAAATCACGTAAGAGAGCAAGATGACTATAACTAAAATTGGAAACAAGTTGTATTACTGCAGTCACCTTCGGAAGGGTCTGTTCTCTGTGCATCGGCAAGAAGAAGCACGCAACAGCACGCAACAAGGAGCGCGTGTAGATAGAGTCTTCGAGGCAACACCATGATGATGCCTTTGACAAGGTTACTGCATAAGAAGCAGATAACCATAGGTTTAGAAATAATGTCCAACAAAAGTCAGTCAGAAACCCAATGAGCGATTCAATTTGGACGATGATATCAATAATTCGGCACATGGTTCCAAAAATTCACAAATATAAGCACTGACAATGAATCCAACAGCACAAGGTGCTCGTATTTATGACAGATATAGACACAGCAACTAAAATCATTCATTAGCTCTAAGCCAAGATCATTAATTACCTCACGCTTTAGCCTTTAGTTAGATCAGCATCAGCTCTTGTTAATAAGGCAAGTGGATATGAGTCGTAGTAATCTGCAGAAACCCTGAAACCGGAGAGAAGTCAAAATATGTAAAGGTCATTTTTTTGACAAGGGTTTGCAATTGCAACTAATCGAGGGGAGAAATGACCATCATATGTTGTTGGTTTGATTTTTCAGGGGAAGAAAGACGCCGACTTGTCTCCCATTTCTCTTAAAAATATCCGACAAGCTTAAAACTTTATTACCCAAATGGTAAAATTTCGTTACTGGGTTGACTCTACCTGCTCCACAAGCACGCACAATCGTGCCTCAAGTGTTTGACAAATTACATAGTAAAGAAACCCTCCATTATCCGATCCGATTATCGGCAACCGTGAAACCCAGAGAAACGGTCTTGTGGGTCCCCTTTCTAACTCTCGTAGAATACAAGTCAACGCCTTTACCACTGTCTTATTGTTTTATTAATAAATTCTTCTTCTTTTTTTTTTTTTTTTTGTTTAACGTGTGAACGCAATTATTGTATAACAGAGAGGAGGCATCAAAGAAGAAGACAGCAGAATAACAAAGGCTTTTCCAATAAAATATCTCTCAACTAAGATGCAAAGTGTTAAAAATAGAATTCATAATCTTTCAACTAACTTTGTTCTAATAACTAAAAGCAAGAACATAAGTACAAAAGATTTATTTTCTCAGCTCAATTCAATCGATATAATTGAACTTACTCTGGAGCCGATTCGATTCAGCAATTCACTAAATTTGGAAACTGTTTACAAAGCTCTAAAACCAAACTTTAAGAATTGAGCAAGGAATAGCTTGATCGATACAAAGAAAAAATAAAAGACAATGACATGTATTTATACTAGAGAACCTAAGACTCTTATCGCGATTAGAAGAGCTTCTTTCCTTTTCCCAGTTGTCTTCACTTTTCTTTTTTCTTCTTCTCGTCACTTTCGTTTTCTTTATGAGCTTTGGTTTTGTTACCAAACCAAACAAGACTTATTTGTTCCTCCGATTTAGATTAAACCAACCACAAACCTGAAAACAGAATCAGCTTCACAACACTCCACCTTGATTATTTTTCTTATTTACCCTTAGCGAATTGCAATTTTGAATCTAACCTCGGCATGAAGACTTTTTCAATCTTCACCTGATCAGTTTTAGAAACTCTAAAACTGAAACAAAATTCTTCACATGAATACCTTTAGTAAGCATATCTGCAGGATTCTCAGATGTATTGAATTTCAGATTTTCCGCTTCTCCTTCCTCGATGATATCTTTGATGAAACTGAACTTAGTAGCCATATGTTTTGTTCTTTCATGAAACGCATTGTTCTTAGACAAACATATAGCTGACTGAGAGTCACACCAGATCGAAGCCTTTTCTGCTTTCAAACCCATATCAAATAATAAACTTCGAATCCATATTGCTTCCTTACCAGCTTCTGTAAGAGCAATATACTCAGCCTCCGTAGTTGATAAAGCTATTGTTGACTGCAAACTTGACTTCCAACTTACTCTGTCACCTCCGACTGTAAACACATAGCCACTAATTGATCTTCTTCAGTCTAAATCTCTTGCATAATCAGAGTCACAATATCCTTGAACTCCGAAATTTTCGCCTTTGGTGTAGACCAGATTTAGCTCTGTAGAACTTCTTAAATACCTTAGTAACCACTTGACAGCCTCCCAATGTATTGCTCCTGGTTTGCTCAAAAACATGCTCACAAGTCCAATAGCATAAGCTACATCAGGACGAGTTCCCACCATAGCGTACATAACGCTTCCGACTGCACTTGCGTATGGTACAATTTCTGTATCAACGCCTTCTTCATCTTCTTTTGTAGATGAAAGCGTAAAATGTGTACCAATCGGAGTTGTAACAGTCTTTGCTCCACTCATGTTGAACCTTTGTATAACCTTTTCTATGTATCTTGATTGAGATAAGCATAGAGTTTCTTTTTCTATATCTCTCTTAATGTCGATTCCAAATATTCTACTTGTTTCACCCATGTCCTTCATCTCAAATTCTTGACTTAGAACATTTTTAGCTTTCTGATCTCTGTCATACACTTAGCAGCCAACAACATATCATCAACGTATAAGAGTAGATAAACATAATCTTCATGTCCAACATCTTTCACATATACACAAGAATCGTGTACACTTCTGTTGAACTTTTGATTCTTCATAAAAGTATCAAACTTCATGTTCCATTGTCGTGGAGCTTGCTTTAATCCATAAAGCGACTTCTTCAATAAACAGACTTGATATTTTCCAGGATTTACCTCAAACCCATTAGGCTGTTCCATGTAAAGCTCTCGATCAATGTCTCCATGTAAAAACGCTGTTTTCACATCCATTTGCTCCAATTCCAAATCTTCTTGAACGACCAAAGACATTAAAATTCTGATGGAAATAGGTTTCACTACTGGAGTAAATACTTTATCATAGTCATTTCCTTCCCATTGTGTGAACCCTTTAGCTACAACTCGAGCCTTAAACCTCTCACGTTCGACCATAGGAATTCTTGGTTTCTTTCTGTATAACCAACGACATCTAATGACCTTTTTGTCTTTAGGTATATCAACAATGATCCAAGTGTTATTCTTCCATAGAGATTTCATCTCATCAATCATTCCATCATTCCACTTGACCCAATCTTCCCTCCTCTTTGCATCGTGATAGCATTGAGGTTCTTCTATATCTATATTTTCTGCTGCTAACAGTGCAAAACCAACTTCAGGATAGTCATTAAACTTCGCTGGAAGTCTAATCTCTCTCCTGGGTCTATCTCTTGCAAGGCAATGGCTTTGTGGTTCTTCACTTGGTCCTGTCTTATTGTTACTTGCAAGTTCTTCTGATTCTGAATCACTTGAGCTAACTGTGATAGCTCCACCTGCACTAGAACTCTCTGTAACCTTTGTAGTCTCTTGTCCATTAACGTTTTCAGAAGAGATTTATGTAAACTCTCTCATCGATGGATAAGCTTCAGAAACTTGTTGAACCTTTTCTACTGACTTCAAATTCTTGAACACCAAGTCTTCGTGAAATATCACGTTTCTGCTAGTCACACACTTTTCTTCATAAATCAACTAAATCTTGTATCCTTTAGTACCTTGAGGATAACCTAAGAATATACCTTCCAAAGTTCTAGGCTTGAGCTTTCCCTGATCTTGATGAACGTGTACAACAGACCAAAATCTTCTCAGATGCTTGTAACCTGGTTTTCTGTTTAACCAAAGTTGTTCTGGTACATTGTGATCCACTGCAGAAGATGGTGATCTGTTAATCAAGTAAACTGCGGTTGCAGCTGCTTCAGCCCAATAGACTTCGTCGAGACCTGATTCATCACGTAAGCACCTAACTTTCTCCATCACTGTCTTGTTCATTCTTTTAGCCACTCCATTTTGCTGCGGTGTGTAAGTGCATGTTCTATGCCTTTCAATTTCGTGCTTCTTGCAATACTCATCAAATCTTGTATTGCAAAACTCTAGGCCATTGTCTGTTCTCAAAACTTTGACCTTCTTATCAACCTGATTCTCAACGAGATCTTTCCATTCACTGAAGTTTTTGAATGTCTCATCTTTTGTCTTTAGAAACATCAACCAAACTTTCCTTGTCTTATCATCTATAATAGACAGGAAGTACTTGTTTCCTGAATGTGATGAAGTTACATTCTGTGATCCCCATAAGTCAACATGAACATATCCAAGAGCGTCTTATGTGTCATGCTTCCCAACATTGAAGCTCAGCTTTTTAGACTTTCCCATAACACAATGTTCACAGAAAGATAAATCTTTCACGTCATTCTTCTCCAACAAGCATTTTCCAGATAAGATATTCATATTATTCAGACTTATAAGTCCTAGTCTGCTATGCCATAATGCTGTCTTATCCTTTGGCAATTCTATATTGCAAGCCTCACTCTTAATCGTTCTGCCATCTAGGGTATATAAGCCATTCTTATGAATACCACGCAGAGCTAACTTCTTATTCTTAAAGAAGATGACTAAACCATCTCCACTTTCATGAGTATAACCTAGTTTATCTAGGGTTCCTGTAGATATCAGATTCCTTATGAAATTTGGAACATACCTCACATTATTCAGAACTTTGATGGAGCCGCCATTAGTTCTGAGTTTCACGGATCCACACCCTTTTGATTCAACGGTGTGATTGTCTCCAAGAAGAATCGTTGTGCTTGCATTCTCATTGAACTCTGAGAACCAATCCTTCTTTGATGTCATGTGATAGGTACAACCAGAGTCAATGACCCATTTCTCCTTTGAATCATGATCATCTACACTTAGTGCTTCTGAGAACACAAGCTTCTCAATGATCACGCCAGCCTCTCCTTGACCTTTATTCTGAAATTTATTCTTCCTTGCAAAACAGTCTTTCTTTAGGTGTCCCTCCTTTTTACAGAACCAACACGTTATTCTAGTTTTCGAATTCGACCTGCTCTTGTTCCTGTCTGACTTTCCTTTTGTCGAGGATCTTTCTCTATCTTCAGAATAAAAAGTTGATCCCTTGTCACTCCTTTGACCTTCAGAAAACTCTCTTTCTTTTGATTTTGCAGCTGAGATATCATCTTCAAGCTTCAGAGTTTTTCTTCCGTACTACAGGATACGCTTCAACTGATCAAAACCTGGTGAGAGAGACGTCAAAAATAGAATTGCTTGAACCTCATCAGAAACTTCAATCTCCAGATTTCCCATCTCAGCAACGATCTTCAGGAAATCATCAACCGTTTGATCAACAGTCATCGTTTCTTTCATCTTGAACGTGTAGAACTTCAGCTGTAGATGAATCCGATTTGGTAAAGAGCTCTCGGTGTACAAGCGATCCAACAACGCCCACATATCAGCTGCTGTTATGCAATGCTTAATCTTCCGTAGAACAAGATTATCGATATCGCGATTCCCATAGCTCTTTCATTTTGGTCATGCTTCACAGGATCCGGTACGACCTTCGTGAGAGGATCCGACGGTAACGCAGCAGCTGTAACATCATCATCAGCAGCAGCTGGTTTCTTCTCTTCGCTTTTGCTCAACGGAACCACCTTATCCAGATTATCCTCAAACAAGATGTGTTTGATCCTTATCATTCCAAAGTGTGCAAACATTCAAATCTTCCATAACAAGAAGTCTTCTTCTCCGTTGAATTGCTCGATGTCGATGCGAGCATTCGACATGAGTTCCTTAGCCATGAACTTGGCTCTGATACCACTTTGTTAGAAATAGAACTCACAACGTCTCAACTAACTTTGCTCTAAGAACTGAATGTAAAAGCAAGAACAAATGCACAAGAGACTTGTTTTCCCAGCTCAATTTAATCGATATGATTGAACCTACTCTAGGGCCGATTCGATTCGGCAATTCACTAAACTTGGAAACTGTTTACAAAGCTCTAAAATCAAGCTTTAAGAATCAATAAGCAAGGAAGAGCTTGATTGATACAAAGAGAAAAAAAGAGAGACAATGACATGTATTTATACTATAAAACCTAAGACTCCTATAGCGACTTCTTTCCTCTTCCCAATTATCCTCACTTTCCTTTTTCTTCTTCTCATCACTTTTCTTTTCTTTATCAGCTTTGGTTTTGTTATCAAACAAAACAAAACTTATTTGTTCCTCCGGTTTAGATTAAATCAATCACAAACTTGAAAACAGAATCAGCTTCACTGACTCTTGTATATGTAAGACCAGGAAAAAAAAGATTAGCGGGGTGCGATGGAGGGAATGACGCCACTGACGAGTTGGTTAGCTGTGAACTGTGAGAAAGTATTATAAGAGGAGCCCGAGGCAGCGAAGCCGAAGCCTGACATTCCGGAAGCAGTGGACTGCACCGAAGGGCTTGAATATGGCTTTGGAAGCATCCCGTATATATTCTCCAGCTCCCTCACTATCTCCAGCATCCTCGGACGCGCTTCTGGGTCGTCCCGACAGCATCTGATGGCCAGCTCCATAAATCTCTTGACGCACTCCTCCGACTCCGAGTACTGCCCCATGCTCCCGTCTATCACCGACAACATCACCCCGGCCTCGCACGCTTCCTTCACCTCTCGGACGATGTTTCTTCCGTGTGAGATTGGTCGCATTCCTGTTAGGATCTCCAGAAACACGATGCCCAGGCTGTACACGTCACTCTTCTCCGTCAGCCTGTGGCTCAAGTAGTACTCTGGATCCACGTATCCCTGTCAATGTCATTAGTGAGAATTGAAGCATCCATCTTTAATTATCAATCATCACTAGAAAGCAGAGGAATGTGGAAACAAGAAGCAAGTTAACAAGAACATACAGGGGTGCCTTTGACGATGGTAGTAACGTGATCCCTTTGCACTCCACCGCCGTCTAATGCGATCAGCTTTGAGATTCCAAAGTCTGCCACTTTAGGGTTCATCTGCTTGTCTAGCAGAATGTTACTTGGTTTGATGTCTCTGTGGATGATTGGTGGGTCTGCTTCTGTGTGCAGATACAGAATCCCCCTCGCTGACCCCAGTGCTATTCTCAGTCTCTGCGCCAAGCTCAGCGGCTCTCTCAACCTCGCTGCATTCATTCATCATTCACTCATCATCCATAATTATTCAAGATCAAAAATCACTAATTATATACAAGCAGTGCAGTTGATTACCAGAGAGTGCGTCTTGAAGAGAACCGTTTGGCATGAACTCATATACCAACATCTGAAATATATTTATAGATAACAAGACAATTAGGAAGCTTAACTAAAAAGTAAAAACAAGCAAGAGAAATTGAAAAATCACCTGTTCTCCTTTCTGATCGCAGTAGCCAAGCAAAGAAACAAGGTTTCGGTGGTGTAGCCGTGAGAGCAGCTCGATCTCCGTGTAGAACTCTTTTTGGCCCTGCAGCGATCCTTTCTCTGCACGTTTCACCGCCACTATCTGCCCACCCGCTATATGTCCTCTGTACACCTTCCCATACCCTCCTCTCCCAATCTGGGAGAGATCACTGAAGCTGCTTGTTGCTGACTCCAGTTCCATCAAGCTGTAACCCTTCACGCTCTCCATGTTCATTGGAGATTTAGGATCTAAGATAAATAAAGCATTAATTAGTTTATGATAGCAAATATTAGCTTTAGTTAACAAGTATATATCTAGCTAGTTTCCACATACTGGCCTCTTGTTGTTCCATGTCAACTTGCTTTTGTTTTCTCCTCATGATGATGAGGACCAATGATACAGAGGATAACGCAATGAAGAAAGCAATGGCTCCTAGAGTGATTCCAACTTTGGCGCCTTTGCTCATTCCCGAGTTACTAGGGAAATTGAGAGTAACTGCGCGCATGTATAGAATTAATTAAGAAGCATAGTTAATTAGTTACTCTTTATTCTGATTCATATAAATTACCGTCTCTGTAAGGACCGAGGAGGTTGATATACATAATCTCGTAGGGGCCAAGAGAATCATCGGTAACAAGAGAGAAAGTTGCAAAGAAGTCAACAATACGGTGAAGCTCCGTGGTGTTGAATTTCCTGTTCAAGTCACTGTACTCGGGAAAAAGCTTCATGTTGATGGCTAGCCTTGGACCCGTATGCCATGAGAAGGAGTCAATAGAAAGCTGGTACATGTTTATCCCGAGGTTGGAAGCCACATCGAGCATGTAGGAGACGGTGTAAGGTCGGAAGTCAGAGAAACTTGGACTCCTCAGCCGAAGTCCAATGCGAAGGGGTGCAGCGCAGAAACATGGAACAGGAGACCCAATCACGTAGTCATAGTTTTCGCTTATGGGGCATGACTGCCTTTTGCACTCTCCCGTGGTTGAGTTTTCCGAGGAACTTCCAGGAGACTCCACTTCTACTGTTGACACGCCACAGAGATCAGCTATATTTCTCTCATTTACTCTTGCACAAACTGGGTTCCCGTAAAGCCTGATCATAAAAAATCACTATCAGAGTGCTCAGTTTTCTCTATATTTTTTACATTTCTAGACACAATCTTACTTGACTGTGACGTTGGAAGGAGGGTTTAGAACGCTTGACACATTTGAAAACAAGTTGTGCCTCAAGTCCCTGCAAGTTTTTAATCAATTTTTTTTTAAGTCTTGTTTAAAGAGCATTGTCCTCCTGTAATTTGTAAATATAACGTGTCTTACAAGGTAAGTTTCGCCTCTGCAGAAAAGTTGATCTTCTCCCATATCACAGGAATCTCCCCGCTTAAGTTGTTGTTTTGCAGAGACCTGAAAATTTAAGACAACACTTTCTTGTCTTTTGTTCTCTTCCTTGGTTTGAAAAAACCAAAAAAGGAAGAGTAAAAATGGGTCTTACAGTCTCTGCAAACGTGGAAGCCCTGAAAGTTTTGAAGGGATGGATCCGTTGAGCATATTGTTGTGCAGGTTACTGCAGGCAAGAAACAAAAGTGCAGATGAGATCATGTTGTCAAGAATATACAAAGTAAAGACATTCCATTTCTTGGCTTGGCACCTACATAGTTGTGATGTTCCCGGAAAACCTGTTCTTGGGAATCTCTCCTGTGAGTTTGTTAGAGGATATATCTCTGAAGCATCAACAGAAAAAGGCCTCAGCGACTAACATAACATGAAAATGATTTCTAAAAGTGGTTTCTTCATATTAAAGTGACTTACAAGTAATAGAGAACCGGTGATTTGCTCAAATCAGGAACTGGTCCTTCTAAGTTGCAATTTCTAAGACTCCTGTTTATGGCGGGAACGAACGTAACCAACAAAAATCAGTACAACGAAACAAGTTCACCGATCTACTAGCTTATGTTGTTTCTTACAGTTTGACGAGATTTGGTATATTTCCATAAGAAGATGGGATCTCTGTCCCAACGAAGTTGTTATTGTCCAATTGCCTGTAAACGAAGAAGCAAATTAAGTTGAATGTGGAAGAAAGTAAACTGATAAGAAGTTGAAGAAACAAAAAACTTACAGAATCTTCAAGCTAGGCATCTGAGAGAGCTCCTGTGGAAGATATCCAGTTAGCTTGTTATTGTCCATCAAGCTGCACAAAAAAAAGGAATAAGGTGGTTGGATTTGAATCAGGTGAACAAATGTTAATATAAACAAGAAACTTACAAGTGAAGAACGTCGGATAAGGAAGAGTACTCAGGCGGAATCTGACCCGTGATTGAGTTGTTGTTCATGTGACTAGAAAGGACAAGTGATATATATATATATATATATGTCAAGAATATTCCGAAATGAAGAAGGAAGAGAGAAGAGAAGAAGCAGGAGATCTCACAAGTGCTTCAGTTTTTTCAGATTTGATAAGGACGTGGGAAGTTCTCCGCTAATGTCGTTGTAGTCTATCTGAAGGATTAAGAGATTGGAAAGAGAGCCGAGTTCTTGAGGCAAAGGTCCCGTCAGTTGATTTCCACTTAGTAGCCTGCAAAACACAAACACAACACAAGTAACTGATGCGGTCTTTGAAGCGAACATAAGTAGTTGATCAAGACTCCTTACAAGAAGATGAGATGAGTCAAGTTGCCTAGTTCTGGTGGAACCTGACCGGTGAGATCGTTCCACATGAAGTTCCTGTGATTAACTAATATGTAAAGGAGAGGTTGATCGCAAAAACAGAGCTCTGAATATCAGATCAGACCAAAATAAAGGACATATATACAGTATGGTGAGATTTGCTAGACGGCTGAGTTCAGGTGCCAGTTTTCCGGTGAGGTTCATGTTAAGCAACCGCCTGCATCATTTGACCAAACCAAAAACAGCATCTGAAATTCTCAGCTCAAGATATTGGTTAAACACGAAAGTATAAAAACTCCGAACACGTACAACTCCTGAACATGAAGAAAGCCATCGGAAGGATCAGCGACGCAGAAGACGCCGGTCCAGTTAGAGGCGCATGGATCCGTCTTTTTCCAGTCTTGAAGATGATCCATAGGGTCCTTCAGTTTGCGATGAACAGCATGCAGAGCACTCACTGCAACCCAAAAAACCTCATTAATTAGCATCATTCATCACTGTCAAAGTGTTAACGCACACATATAAACGCTACTCAGAGAAATACATATACCATCAAGAGGATGAGTGATCTGCTGGGCATCCAGCAAAAACAAACAAGAAGAAAACAACAACAGAATCACTCCAACTCCAACTTCAACTCTAACCGCACTCATCATCTCTTTTGTCTTCTTATCTGCTTTCTTCCAAAATCAGATTACTATTTCTTGAAATGCTGAGAGGAAGTCGTAAACTTGGAGGATGAGAATACAAGTCGTAACGGAAGAAAGAGGACACTATATATGGAAGTTTTAAAATACTCAACATGGAACAGTCAATAAATTACCCCCAGTTGCTGCCATATTTAAACGAGTGTTTAAAAGGCAATTAACAGTTAAGTTTGTTCGAGTCTCTTCTTCCCCCACTGGACTTGGACTTGGACCTGTTCTGTTTTCCTGCAATGCAAGTTACTGCTTATTTTCTATGAAAAATTCATTTTTTTTTTAATTTTTATAACAAGAAAACATTCCAATCGCCATAACTTCAACCATATCCACTTCCAAACGTTAACCAAGTTGCCTATTTCTTCGTATATGTCAGACTACACTTTCTTCTTTTTTTTTAATTCCAAAAAGACAAAGACTTTTGCTACTTGCTTGAACATTCCCGCTACAACAGAACCATCTTGACTTGTTCAGAAATAAAAGAAAACAAGATAAATTCGGAACCATCTTGACTTGTTCAGAAAATAGTATGCTGTGACAACTTCTTGTATGATGATACAATTATTTTATGCAACAGAAAGTTACACATCGATTTGGAATTATGAACATTTGGTTGATGTAAATCACAGGAAGCAAGAGAAGCTCCAATAAGAAGACACCAAACAGAAATTTGAGTTGACAAAAGATGATTTTTAAAATTGAAAAACAGAGTGATGTATTAGTGACTAAGATATTCAAAAGATTTGCATTGACTCTGTCCTTATGCCATTTGTTTGATGCTAGTGGGTGGATTGTGGTCCGACAAAAACTTCATTTCTCAAATCACCATGTCATATATGTATGCTCAAACAAAATGGAGCAAAACTAGTGGTGACAAAGTGGACTAAAACTATTGAGATTGTTTCTAGTAGGAAGTAGGGCTTCAACTTTGAAGGTGGTTAGTGTAAAAGATTGGATAGAAAATTTGAGTGGAGATTGTAATAGAGATCTCAATTGGTAAAGGGAAAGTGTGTGTGTGTCCCCCAAGGGACTATAATTGAGTCTTTATGGAGCTCCGTGTCACACATGACATCTCTCTCTCGAGGCTTTTCTCACGTGCTCTGAATCATACTGTAGAACTTTTAGTCCTTTGAGATTTCGAAATTGAAAGTGCCAATCGGAAGAGATTAGGGTTTAAAAATTCCGATTTCAAGAAAAGGAAAGTGTTAAACTTGGAATTACTTTTTCAAAGTCCCAAAGCCCTTTGTTTTGGAAAGTTCCTCTTTCACTTTCAGTACCACTTAGCAGAGTGCAGAGGGTGACAAAAAAAAAAAGGCAGGATATTTCGTCGTCTTCCTCGTCAATGGGTATATCGGAGAGCCCTCCATCTCTCTCGTCTTCCTTTACTCCTGCTCCTCCCAGCTTCTCAAACTCCTTTACCACCCGGTCTGCTCTCTCTCTCTCTCTATAGTTTACCAACATGTACAGTAGTTACTCGCTCGATGAACAAAGGATTCGTTTTTACAATATAAAATTGCAGCATATTCTCCGATGTTGCGGGAGACATCACAATCGTTGTCGATGGAGATTCCTTTTTACTCCACAAGGTAACGATCGATCTGCTTTTTCACACACACAAAGTGTTCGACGAAATTCAGTTTACGAGTTTGAAAGAATTTTGCAGTTTCCGCTGGTGGCTCGTTGTGGAAAGATGAGAAAAATGGTGGCAGAGATGAAGGAATCTTCAATCCTCTCTCATACAGAGCTCCGAGACTTCCCAGGAGGGCCAAAGACCTTCGAACTCGCCATGAAGTTCTGCTACGGCATCAACTTCGAGATCACAATCTCCAACGTGGTTGCTCTCCGCTGCGCAGCCGCTTACCTCGAGATGACTGAGGATTTCAAAGAGGAGAATCTGATCGCACGGGCCGAGACGTACCTCGAGCAGGTCGCATTTCGCAGTCTGGACAAGTCCGTGGAAGTCCTCTGCTCCTGCGAGACGCTTCTCCCTCGCGACGTAGCTGAAACTGCCCGCATTCCTGAAAGGTGCGTGGAGGCCATCGCTGTGAATGCTTGCAGAGAACAGTTAGTGTTGGGGCTATCACGGCTCAACCAGTCAGCGAGAGGAGACTCTCCAGAGTGGTGGATCCAAGACCTCTCTGCTCTCAGGATTGACTATTACGCCCGAGTTGTCTCCGCCATGGCCAGAACAGGCTTGCGATCCGAGAGTATCATCACGTCTCTTATGCATTTCGCTCAAGAATCGTTGAAAGGTATTCGAAACTGCCAGGAGCGTACAAAGCTCGACTCGCGAACAATCGAGAACGAGCAGAGGAACGTCGTTGAAGCCATTGTTAGCCTTTTCCCCAATGACAAAATCCCTCTCAGTTTCCTCTTTGGAATGTTGAGGGTCGGGATTACCATAGACGTTGCCATCTCTTGCAGGCTCGAGCTCGAGCGGAGAATCGCTCAGCAGCTGGAAACAGTTGCGCTCGATGATCTACTAATACCTGTCGTCCAAAACGGATATTCCACGTACGATGTGGACACTGTTCACAGGATACTCGTCTGCTTCCTCAAGAGGATAGATGACGAAGAATACGACGAAGACGACTGCTGTTACGAGAACGAGAGTCTGATTGGTTCTACCTGCCATGGCTCATTACTGAAAGTGGGTCTGATCATGGATGCGTACATGGCAGAGATCGCACCAGACCCGAGCCTGAGTCTGCACAACTTCACGGCCTTGGTAGAGACATTGCCCGATTACGCGCGTGTCATGGATGATGGGCTCTACAGAGCCATTGATATGTTTCTAAAGGTGAAGTTTTTTTTTTTTATTTGGTTCTTTTCTCTGTTTTTGCAGAATATCGTGTTGATCTAGTTGGAATGATGGTTTAGGGGCATCCGTCGCTGACCGAACAAGAATGCAAAAGTCTCTGCAAATTCATAGACACACAGAAACTTTCACAAGAAGCATGCAACCACGCGGCTCAGAACGATAGGCTACCGGTGCAGTTGGTGGTTCGAGTCCTCTACTCAGAACAGCTGCGTCTGAAGAACGTCATGTCAGGAGAATCAGGGGAAGGGGTATTTTTGTCGTCTCAGAAACTCAGTAGCGGAGCAGTTTCTCCGAGAGACACTTATGCATCGCTGAGGAGGGAGAACAGAGAGTTGAAGCTGGAGATATCGAGGGTGAGAGTGAGGCTTAGCGAGTTGGAGAAGGAGCAGATTTTGATGAAACGGGGGATGATGGAGAAGTCGGGTCATGGTGGAACGTTGCTGACCTCGCTTTCCAAAGGGATTGGGAGAGTTTCGATGTTTGGTGGAGGACAAGAGAAGCCGCGGAAGGCTAACCGCAAATCCCGGTCCAGGTTGGAGAGCAATACCACCGATAGGAGCTAGCTGAACAGAGTCTATGTTTTTAACACGTAAATACCTATTGGATTGCGATTGCTCAATAATTATCTCAATTGCTTCGCTGCATGTCATTTTCGTTTTTGGTGACCATCGGACTCTTCCTACCAAAACACCGTCGTTTTTCTAGAATCATAGAGAGGCCCAATAGACGAAATAGGCCCGTTGACAAAAGTAAGGAGCACGAGAAAACCCAATCACTGCATTTTTAACTTTTATTTCTTACCTCTTGATTTTATTTCTTACCTCTTGATTGGTTTAACTTTTGACTTGCTTTCTTGTAGATCCAGTTACCACCGATATTAAAGCCCATTTAAATGGTAGGCCCATAATGAATGGGCTCTGTCTTAAAGGAGTAGGTCGCTTCGTTTAAGTCAACCCTTTGGATTGGATCCACATTCCACAATGGGCAATTCCAAATCAATTCAACCGTTAATTGATTCACCAAAAAGATCACAAAAAAGACGCAAATTCTCTCTCTCTCTCTCTCCCCCGAGCAGCTCGTCGGATCTCCGTTGTCTTCTTCGTCTGGGCTCTGTTTACCTCAGCCTCTTTATAGCAGATGCGCGACTCGATCAGGGTCTGAGACCTAGTCAAAGCGATTCGCTCTCTATCTTCTTCTACCTTTTTCCTTTTTGACTCTATTTTTCTCTTCCTTTCCCCTTTGCCTTTAGGGTTTCCTACACGACATGAGCTAATACGATTTGATTTCACCCAAGCTCCTCTATTGGTTCTCGCCGCTGCAGGTAGTATCTTGCGCGCTGTAATCCCTTTTCTGCTTTATCGGTTGATTGATCCTCGATTCATTGTAATAAATATAGTTTAGGGCTTTCTTAAAATGGAAACGTCCAGCACCAATCATGACGCCTTTAGGGGTTCTCCTCGAAGAAACTCCATCCTCTCAGCTTCAAACATGATCCAGGCCCCCATTTCAACCTTGTTAGAGTATTCGGGTCTCTTTCGCACAAGGCCAAGTCCTAGTCAGGAGGCTGAATCGCTGGTTAGTGATGATTCTACAGGAGTCTCCAACGGGGAGGTTGCCATTAGGATTATTGGGAACGGCGAGCAGGATGCTGAAAGTGATATTAATGGTCTCAGGGAAGCCGGACAGGCTGAAGTTTTGGGTTCTGGTACTCAGGTTGATCCCACGGAAGGGGTCTCTCAGGCTGCCCCCGGTGAATCTGTAGCTGGAGATGCCGCAAGCCGCGATTCACCTTACCAGAGATACGATATTCAGCAGGCTGCACGCTGGATCGAGCAGATTCTTCCCTTTTCTTTGCTCCTGTTGGTTGTTTTTATCCGCCAGCATTTGCAGGGTATATGCTTTTTCATTTTGCTTTCTATTCTGATCCTCGCCATTTGTTTATTTCTCACTCACGACGCCTCTTTAGTTAGTTATTTGACTTTTTCCTGTGCTATTGTTCAGGTTTCTTTGTCGCAATTTGGATTGCTGCTGTCATGTTCAAGTCGAATGACATTCTGAAGAAGCAAACAGCTTTGAAGGTTAAACATTTTATTTTACTTAGTTCTCTTTCACATATTCGAAATGGTAAGTCCAAATCTCAACTCTCAAGCATGTCTCTGATATGGATTACAGGGTGAGAGGCATATCTCGGCATTAGTCGGAATCTCTGTAGCGTTTACGACCCATGTTGTTGGTGTTTATTGGTGGTTTCGGAAGGATGACCTCTTGTATCCCTTAATCATGCTGCCTCCCAAGTCCATACCACCTTTCTGGCATGCCATTTTTATCATAGTGGTGAATGGTGTGTACCTTCTTTGCCATGTTGCTTCCCTTGTCTTAATGAGTCTCATTTCATCAGCTAACAGTTAATATCATCTGTATCTTACTCATCGAAACAAATATTTGTCACCTCTTACGTCATGCACTCTACCCTATGTGTTTCATTGCAGTATCATGTTGGATCATTTAGTGCTTACACGACTTGTGCTTGTGCCTATTTTCCTCAGATACACTTGTCCGGCAGGCTTCGATGATATTCAAGTGTTTTCTGTTGATGTACTACAAGAACAGTAGGGGTCGAAATTATCGTAAACAGGTGATGTAGGAAAATGTTTTTGTCTGTCCTCTTTAGCTTTAACCTGGCTTGGCTCACTGTGCGTCTGTGTGATAAACCTTGATACATAATTTGATTGTTTACTTTGTTTGCAGGGTCAGTTGCTAACTTTGGTTGAATACTTTATGCTTCTGTATCGCTCTTTGCTGCCTACCCCTGTGTGGTACCGTTTCTTCTTGAACAAGGATTATGGAAGCCTCTTCTCGTCTCTTATGACGGGATTGTATCTGACTTTCAAGCTCACTTCAGTAGTTGAGAAGGTGGGTCTTTCGCTAGAATTTTAGCCTCCTTATAATTTTCTGGAAGGCAGCTGAGGGGAAATTGGCAATGAATTTCAGGTTCAATCCTTCTTTACGGCATTGAAGGCTTTGTCACGTAAAGAGGTGCACTATGGATCGTATGCAACTACAGAGCAGGTACAGTTTAATTTTCTTGCAGATTCAAATCCAACCATCTTTTTGATTCATGCCCAAACAAGCAAAGAAGTGGCTTTTTTAATGTGTGCAGGTGAATGCGGCCGGCGACCTGTGTGCCATCTGCCAGGAGAAGATGCACACCCCGATTCTTCTTCGCTGCAAACACATGTTTTGCGAAGATTGCGTTTCAGAGTGGTGAGGTGTTTTGAGCATATTAGCAGTTATTCTTTGTGTGTGAATTTGGATGTTGTTGAAGGAACGTTATTATGACTGGGCAGGTTTGAGAGAGAGAGGACGTGTCCTCTGTGCAGGGCCTTGGTCAAACCAGCAGATCTAAAGTCATTCGGCGATGGATCCACCAGCCTTTTCTTCCAGATATTCTGATTAAAACACATACAACTACAAGACCCCACCCCCACCCCCCAAAGTAAAAAGACTCACTTACTAGTCTTCCTAGAAAGTATTTATTATATACAATTTGAGCTGTGAACGAAAGACACCACTGATGCCTTGAAGATGTTTATACAATCTCATTTGTTAATATGAAATCGCCCTTTATATATTCCATAGCAAAAAAATAATATTGATTTCATTCATGAATCCTCGAGCACGACAACCAGAGAGAAACAATAATAAAAACGATGAAATCAAGAATCCGAAACCACATTTACACACACAGAGCTCTCGTGAATCTCTTTAATCATCTCTTCTTCACTCGGGGAACAAGTCATCAAAGTGGGCACAAAAGGGTAAACTTGTGTCACCTCTTGACTGCCTTGGTCTATGTACACAAGGTCCTGCATCGTGAGCTGGTGGTACTCTACAATCTCCCTCAAGAACCGGTTCTCCCTTGCGTACACTGAGTTTTCATGAGCCAGCCGTGCTTTCTCTGCTAGTAGGCTCTCCAGCTGGAGCCGAATCTGATAACAAAAGCATACACCACCGACTTGTTAGATGGAATGCTATGCAACACACCATATTAGGACACGAGATCGATCACTCAATTCTTTACCAAATCTTCGTCTGCAGGGTTGCTTCCTTTCTCACGGTGGTTCTCCCTCAGGTGTTTGTTCTCTTCTTCAACCTGAGCACACCGCTCTTTCGCAAATGCAAGATCTGCTTTCACAGTTTTGAGCTCACGGAGGAGCAGTTTTGCTTTAGCAGCCGTGGCCATCGCCACCTGCAAGAAACTTTTGTTGGAATAAAGGCATCATAAATGCCCAATCAACCATCAAATCAAGAGTGGAGTGGACCTTACGTCGCGAGATGCCTTGAGTTGAGTCTCATGTTCCGTATGATTTGACTGCTCTGGAGACTTTTTCCATGAGCTACTCACTCCATACGACTGATTCTGATTCTGATTCTCTTCTTTACCACCAGTTCCTCTTCGTCTAGTTTGAAGTTTTCGTGTTTCCTGGATGATATCAGCTGTTTTGTTCTCCACCAGTGTCCGGCCTTCCTGGAGAAACAAGGAACAGATAGATCTAAGGCAATTCAACCAATACAATAGAGAGGAAGAAAAAGAAGAAAAGAAAATGAATAAACACCTCAAAGGCTTTCTCAAAAGAGTCACCAATCTGATTAAGAGAAGATGTAAACTTATCCAGCCCTCTCCGAAGCTTGGGATTATCCAATTTCTTGAACCCTTCATCTGAAAACCGGGACTAGAAACAAAGACCAAACCATGATGACGTCAAAATCAAAAGGATGGATCATGTATGTACTTGAAATCAGCAAAAACAAAAACCTGAGAAGCCGTTAAGCTGGAGCTATCATTAGATTTATCATCTCCAAGAACAGATTTTGCTTTCTGGGCTATGACTCCCCACAAGCCCCTTGGCTCGATCTCGTATGCTGTAAAATCCTGCCCCACAGAATAAACATAGGATCAATGGGGGATGAAAGATGATGAACTTTGGATGAAGGCTATAACTAAGCATCAACACCTACATAATCTCTAGACTCGACCTGAGCTATAATCGTATCACAAACTTCAGTTTTAACAGAATCACAAGTCGTCATTGTCTAAATATTAGTCAAAGAGCAATGAGGTGAGGGTCAAAAAGGAGAAACCTTAGATCTGGGTTGGTCAAAAGCAGGGGACTCACGGAAGGGTGAAGGCGATGTGAAGGATCGAGCCGGCGATGATCTATCCTTGACGGCGGTGATGCTTTCCGGCGGAAGGTGATCCGTCTCGTCCTTGAAAGTCGCAAACTTTCCGATCCCCTGCCTTCTCCTATACGCCATAATTTTAGGTTCCAAGTCTCTATTTTCTTTATTTGTTTGCTTTTTCGGTTTCTTCTTCTAGAAAACAAGTTACAGCTTAGCAAGAGAAGAAACGATTGATCTGAAAACAAAAATTACAAGGACAAATTGACGGATGCGGACCCACGAGGCTCGAAAGAAGGCAGTGATTTATTTAGGTAATGGCCCCTGCGACAAGTCGACGGAAGCTGAATTGGCAATGAGTTTTTTTTCCTTTAAAGTAATCAGCTTTCTATGGATGAATGTGTGTGTGCATTCCTGTCAAAAGCTTTGAAACCATCCATGATCCACCAACCATCTCGAACCCGTCTGATAATTCATTGAAAGCTGTTTATTTAGTGATATACAGCGGCAACATTTTGACCTAAGCTTTTCTGAGAACATGATCATCAATCTCTGAATCCATAGACAGATTTCTACGGCTTGGGAAATCTCGGCTTAAATATCTCTTACACCTATTGTTCCACGTAGCTATAAGACTGGAGTTTTTCTTCTGCTGACAAACTAGTTGACTATGGGCATGGCTTTTGATGATTCACCAACACAAATGGACATAGGTTTTGGATTTACTGGAGGCTTCATCTATGCAGAATGCTTTATTATTTGAATGATATTCTCTGCATTCCACATATGACAGGCATACATGGAATGAAACACTAAAGAAGTTTCTTGACTTTTGGCAGAATTTCAGGATATTAGCAGAGGAGACCTTCTTGATGATTCGGAGACTTTGGTTTCTATTGGAGATAACGTCAAAGAAGATGGCGTCGCCGTTGACCCCTTTGGAGTTTTGCATAAATTCTCTCTTTCCATTTTCTTCTTGCGTCTCCCTCTCCGAAAACATCCGGCGTTTTCCTTTCCTTGGGTAATCTTTTTTCTTTCTGAAATTCGAGCAATTGGATCACAGAGCGTGGGTGTATCCAACCGGCTGCTTCGTATGTGTGATGTGATCTAAGTTCTAACCCTGCTTTTTTTTTTTTTTATGTATTTCCCCCTTTCCAGACCTCAAAGTTTCCGCCTTGGATCCGATCCGATGGATTCACAACCTCAGGGTCCTTCTGATGCTCCTCCCATGGATACCGATTCAATCCCATCTTCGGCGGCGTGCAATCTGTGTGGAAGAGTCCTTCAATCTGCTTCCGATGATCTTGAAATCTTCAGCTTATGTGGAGACTGTAAGTTTTTGTTGCTTGAAGATTTCGGCACCCCCGCGCCTCCCTTGACCCGGAGGCAGACGGCTAGAAGGAGGAGGAGCAGCAGGAGGAGAAGGAGAAGTAGGCACGGCAGCTCTGAATCTGTCGGTGATCTTTCCTCCCAGCAATTCACACATTTGATAAGCATGGCAAGACAAAGCCTTGAGACTAGCTCCCATACCACTCCTAGTGGTTCCACAAGGTGGAGACATTTCTCTGAATCTGAAAGTGAAGACTTGGATTCTCGCTATGGCGAGACCGAATCAAACGCTAGTTTTAGCCTCTACAGGTTTCCCCATGGTGATAATGATGCCATTTCTTTTAGTGCTTACGGTGGAGAGTCTGATGCTTCCACGGACAGGCGTGGTTTCCTGGACAGGAGCGACATTGAGTTTGACACTGATTTAGACCCGATGCATGCTGGTCTGAACCAGTGGAACTCAGACGAGGAAGACAGGGAATGGGAGGAAGGAGCTGGTCCATCTGGGGTAGCAGGAACACGGTACTTGGCAAGTCCAAGTGAGAGCTACAGCTCCATGTCCCGGTTCGATTCTCCCGAGCTAGAGAGAGGGTTTCGTCAAAGAATTATAGAGAGGAGGCAGGCGTTATCTCGCAACATCTTCACTGGTTTGGAGGATATGGAGTTCTCACCCTATGCTGCAAATGTTGCGGATTATCTTGATGAGAGAGGTTTTGAAGAACTGCTTGAGCAACTTGCTGAGTCTGACAATTCAAGAAGAGGTGCACCACCTGCATCTGTGTCATGCGTCAGGAGTCTTCCAAGGGTTACCATTGGAGAGGAGCATGTAAAGAAGGGCCTAGTCTGTGCGGTTTGTAAAGAGCTTTACAGCCTCGGCACTGAAACCACGCAGCTTCCATGTCTCCATCTATACCATGCTCATTGTATCGTACCTTGGCTGAGTGCCCGTAACTCCTGTCCACTCTGCCGGTACGAGCTCCCAACAGATGATAAAGATTACGAGGAAGGAAAGCAGAATGTGCTGGATGCGAGCGAGGATAGCTCCTCTGATCGTGATGATGGTGATGGCACAGAAGCTGGGGAAGAGGAATATGTAGAGATAGGCGGGAGTGAGGCTGGTGTGAGCAGAGGAAGATGGCTGTTTCTGGCTGCTGCACCAGTTGTGAGTCTGGTGGGCGTTGTGTTGGCAGTGTGGCTAAGCAACCCGCAGAGGAGGGATATAGTAATCTCTCATAGCCAAAGGGAAAACAGGACCAGAAGATGGCTGCCGTTTTTCTGACAGCTAATCAAGACCAGTTCCAGGTGTTCGCCCACAATGTGTTATATTTTACAGGTTCTAAACGCTGCTTGAGTTTCTGCTTCCGTTTCTTCTCCTCAATATTATTAACTTGTGCTTTGTACTGATGTATCCACATGTTAGCTGAATTGAAGTTTAACTAAACTACTAAAGCTGTGTTGTGTGTTGTGTGTCGTGTGTTGCAAATGTTCGTGATTTACTATTCAGAGAAAAAAGGAGTTCGCTTATGTAGCAGTAGTTGATAAAGAGTTATAAACTCGCATTTACACAAGAAAGAAACAAAAAAAAAGAAAATGACTTTTGGTTGGTTCAGGCACATATGAGATGCCCCTGTATTTACACCAAAGCATAATTAAGAGAGGAGACTTGTATAGTGGCAGATGAATGAGAAGAAGAAGAATGTCAGAAGAGTATGTTGATATACAGTACCATCCATCCAGCCATTGAGAAGATGGCAAAGATGTGAACCCAGAAGAGCACAGCAGCTGACTCCCTTCCACAGCCCCTAAGGTTGGCAACAGCTCCTGAGAGCACAGAGGTAGGCATTGTGTGCTGAAGGAGTAACACAAATCTGAACATCTTGTCATCAGCAGGAAGGAACCCAAGTTTGTCTGCTAATGTCACTATTCCTAGTCCTACTGGTGGCACCAACACCAACCGTCCAAATATTATCGCCGCTGTTGTCTTGAAACCAAGTTTTGAACTTCCTGGTCCTGATATTTATGCAAGGAACCAATAAGTTCCACATAATGGATGGGCTCATAACAAAGTCGATATGAAAAGTACCACCCTACCATTAATGAGATTCCCCCCAAGTGCCAGCAAGATACACGGTATCATGGCGTCCCTGATGGCCAATGGTTTTACACTTAATTACTCATTGATTCGCAGCTGTTTCCCAGAAAAAAAACAAATAAAGAGTGCGCTTACCCAAGAATCATGCAGCTGTCTGTAAAGAAGAAAAGAGGTGCACCATTTGTGAATATCAACTTCTTCGTGAAAGGTATTGCACCAAGTATCATGGCAAGAATCTGAAGTAAACAAAAACACGTCTAGTTTAGTTACATGGTAAAGGCAATCACAAGGTCTCTTGTTCATCGGATTGTCAGATAATACAGGAGAAAAGAATAGACTAGAAACTTACTGAAGCAACTATTGCAGGTTGGACAATTTGCTTAAGTTTCAACTTCTCATAGAGGAATACAAAGATCTGCGTGATCTACATCATGGAGCAATATATACAAATTCGTAAGGACCGGCTTTAAAAATACACGTGAACCATAAAATTTGAATCCATAATTGCATATTTACCTTGCCTTTCCTTGAACCCCCTCTTCCTCTAGTTTCGGTGCTCTGTAGAGGGAGGCGAACTTGAGCAGGTGAAATGTCCTTGGGGTTATTTTGAGTAAGCAAGGGGACTTGCTCTGGAGCAGTATCTACTGGAAGGTTTTTCAAAGGAAGGTTTTCTTCTTCAGCATCAAACCCTTCTGGAGGAGGAGCAAACATCTGGTACACATATGTGTAGAGGATGATGGCACCAACCTGACAGAAACGTTAAACACCAACCTCGTGGTTAATTTAAAGTCCCAAAGAGAGAATCATCATGGAAAGAAGAGGAGGGAACCGAAAACATATCCAGCTATATTAACACTGAAGACAAATGGTAGATTAAGATCCTATATATAAGATAGTTGCAATGCGGCTACTGTGCTCATACATGTAGCTCCTCTTCATCAAACAGAGAAGACAAAAGCCAAGAAACAGTGCAAAGACATGAAATTGAGCAGCTAATGCGAGTGATTCTAGAAAGTATAACAGCTAACAGAGTATAGTATAGTATAGACTATAGAGGCAGTTGTTAGAGAGAGAGTAGAGAAAAGCGTACCCATTGACCAAAAGAGATATAAGCAGTGCCATCAATGCTACATTTATCTGAGTCACCAAAAGGGTTGGAGGTGTCCCTACATAGAGCCGCTAGTAAAACAAGAGGCACATTGCCGATGTTACCTGAAACAAACAAGGCAAACAGAGTGAGACTAGCAGACAAGCGAGGCTAGGGTATGTGTCATAGGAAAAAAGGCTCTAACCAACTCCGATTTGTATGATTGTGAACTTGAAATAAGGGTAAGGCGGACGAATAACGGTAGCAACAAGGAAGCCGATTAACGAGCCAGAGATTGTTCCAAGAACGACGTTCACGGGAATGAACCACCTGATAAGATGAGAGAAGATGCGTTATAGAGCAACCTATGGACATGGTCTTAAAGAGAGTAGGAGGGAGTAGAGGGAAACAAACCACTGAAGCATTTTGTGGAGAGTGACGGCTTGTCCGAGCTGGGAAAAGATCAAGCAGGGAAGCAAAAGCGAGAAGACCAACTGTTTAAAGAGGAAGGAGTACACAAAAGTTTGAGAAGGAGTCGGTGTTGCAAGATGTTGACAAAAGTCAGAATAAATTACCCCGTTCAAGAGTTTGCGGCCAGAGGGAGGCAAGATGTTGACGTACTTGGAGGCCATCAGAAGGCCCAAGAAGCACATGGTGAAAACTTTGGCAATTGGCATCACGGCGATTTTGATGGTACCCAGCACCGATTCACCGGCAGCCGCCGGAATCTCCATAGAATCGGCCAAGGCGGCTAGGATCCGCGCTATCATTCTGACAATCTCTAATCCCAACGCAAGCCAAAAGCAGCAATTTTAAAGGACGGAATCTGGAGAGGGAAGAAAAAACAGAGAATTGAGTCTGCTGATGATGATACTTGAGAGGAATCAGATATTCTCTCGATTTTTCTGCGACTGCAGTACTTTGACTTCTATCTCTATCTCTATATGTATCTCTGTTGTGCTTGCCACGTGCCTCTTGCCTTCGTTTTTACTCCTTTCAAAAGCCCAAACTAAAAGGCCCATTCAATTACCCTGTTCCCTTTTGGTACTCGAGTTTAAGATATTTGTAGACCAAGTAGGTATGAGTTTCTGATTCGAGATTTTGAAGCTTCATAATATTAGGATTTATATCAATGTTGCAATAATTTTAGAAAATTTTATATCCATGAAACCAGACAGCACACATGCATATTTGAATATGTAAGATCACGATAGTAGGTGCGAAGTGCGCGTGTAGGTGTCACATTGGCTATGATGAAAAGTGATTGATTGATACTTTGATGATAACTTCTCTTTTTGGACTTGTTCAGTCACAACTACTCTTGCTTGGTTCTCACGCATTGCAGTATCAAGGAGAATACTCTTGACATCGATAAAATAAAATGGGGGTGATAGACCCAACACCCAAATATTCGTTTCTTATGTGTGAAAACCACCAACAAAGCTTTTCTATAAGGCTATATATAGCCAACACATAAATATAGAAAAGGTTATTAAGTTTGTAGACGGGAGAGAGAGGAGGCATTGCAGTAAGCGATGGCTGCCTTGAGGGAGTCGTCCGTTAAGGTTTCCTCGCTGTAACTGGTGCTATCTTCGCAGTAGTAATGTAGTGAGGTCTTGTTTCGTCGCCCGTGTATAACTTTGAGGACCCACTTCTCTCCCACGTTCACTTTCTCCCTTATGACTCCCACTATACTCAAACACCCCAGTTTCATCATCAACCTCGTCACGCTGCTGTATGCAGCGAAGCAGCTAGAGGCCGATGAGAAGATCGCCGCCGCCTGCATTTCATTCCCGGGAGATGGAGAAGAAGAAGAAGATGAGATGCTCAATTCGGTGACTGGTTTGTTGCTGATCTGTATTTCAATGAAAGATTCATCATCGTCGCTGCTCTCCGAGACTTCATTCATCCATCCCACTTCTTTCTCTCTTTGGTGGTCCATCCTTCTAGTTACCGGAGCACTTCCCAAAAATTCCCTCTACTAGCCATATCATATGATATGTATAAGATGTGATCTCCTGCTCCTAATTTCCATCATTGATTTGCTAACAATAATTAATATATATTCAAACTGATACAGCTAACTACCGTAGCTCACAACTCACACCATACATGTAATATGTATATGTTCTGACTTCTGAGAGCATATATGTGCATGTGAACACATATAACAATTGATGCAATTATTATTATCGTCGGATCATCAAAGCTGTCGATGGGATCCGGGGATTAATTAGTGGTATAATTACATCCGAGTCTTTAATAATATAGTTTGGACACTTATAACAGCTCGCTGGCCCACCAATCACTGATCGCCTATATCTCTTTGGGAATCACATGCATATACCACATGTTACATATTCGATCTTCTTCCTATTTTCTTTCTCTCTAACTCTGGAAGGGTAATTTCACTTAAAGACTGTTGTGCCTTTTTAACAATACAAAGGCACGTTACTGAAACTCGTTACAAATATCACTTAATTGTTGTCTATTTCACATTTCCACATCACAATCTTCTAACCCATATAGGATTGTCGGTCCTATTATGATGATTTTCCTTCTATGCAAGTCATCTTTAAGTTTTGACAAAAAAAAAAGTCATCTTTAAGTAAGTGTTACAACGAGTCCACACTAATTAAAGTTAGGAGAAGTGAGCCTAATTTGGTAGATTTGTGCCATATGCCATTAAAGATTTATATTTATATTTATTGTTGTTCGAGTTTGAATGATATGTAAACTTCTCTTCTTTAATGATAGGCAAAGTGTATGTCCAGTTGTACATATCATCGATGCTAAATCATAATTTTAACTAAGAATGGACTTGGCCAGGAAACGATTAGATCGAGTTTCGGGAGACATTTAATAGTTGTTGTTTGAGCTGAAGATAAGGGATTGTGGCACGCATCAGTATTTGTTTTGTTTGTGATATGTACAGTTTCGTAAAATTGAATCGTATATATAGGAAGCCTCGGGAAATAAAGTGTCTCGGAGCCACCGAACATCTGGTCGAGAAGAGTGGACGACGAGGCGGAAGAGGTCGTCTCCACTCTCCAACGCCTTTTTTTCTGATCAGCTCACCCACTTTCCTCTGTTTAGCGTCGTACATGTTGTAATCTCTTTATTATTAATTGCGAAGTACGTTTTTTTTATAAATGATAATACCAAAATTAGAGTAGATAATACTATAATCAAATATTTCCGTTTATCAATTAGAATATGCAAAAAAGTAAAAAAATTAAAAAAAACTAGCGATAATACCAAATCAAAAGAACTTTGATACTAAATAAAAGATAATTATTTATAATTTATATAATTTAAACCATTATCTTAAATTAAGAAATTTTCCTAATATAAATTCTAAGTAGATTTTTGGTGTTACTAAAAACTTATACATGTTTTTCTTATATCTATCGATATTCCAAATCTAAAATTTAGAAAAAAAAATTAATCTTAGATGATGATATAAAAAAGTTTCAAAAACCAATTTGTAAATATTGCAAATATGATCTGTCGACAACACATCACACTTCTTTGTTTCGAGTTCTACATAATGTCATTACATGATTTTGAAGTCTATCCATAAATGTATTTTTTTCATTTTTATTAAACTAGAACCACAAACATATTTTATTCAAGAGTATATAAAAGTTTGGAGCTATTCAGATTCTGGATTAAGTTGATATTAGGGTTGAACACGCGCCCTGCACAGAGTGATATTTTACTCTAATGTTTTTTAATTTAAAGATGTCTATTTACATAACTCGAAATCTTATGCGACATATTAATTTGATGGTTTGGTTCTTATCTTCGTTTTACAGTGTGGAAATTAAATATTTTAAATAATTTTTTAAAAAGGTAAAAAACAAAATAAAACATTAATCATAGTCCTAAATTACATATGATAAAATTGAGTGAAAAAACATAAAAATCAAATGACTATAGTATAATAAAATAACAAGTCAAATGACTACATTTAAATTGTTATTCTTTTTTAGATTTGTCTTGAAAATGAACCTGGTGATGACACCTCTGGCAAAGTTGTTAATACCACATGAGAGAAATGTTAATTTTTAAAAATGAATCTCTTTTAGTATATTAGGGTTAACAGTTATAACATAATCATGATATAATATTTTCCTTGTTTGGATATGTGTTTGGTTATTGTATTTTTTTTTTAATTATTAATTAATAAAGACAGTATAATCAATAGTCAATACTGTAAAATTTGAATCACTTAATACAAAAATTCAGATTCAAATTAACATCATATTTGATAATTTTAACAGAAAAAAACATACAAAAAAAAAACATACAACTCTTAAACTAGAACTAAAATTAAAACATGTTATAAAAAAAGAGTGCGGGTTAGACACTAGTGTATAATTAAAGGCCCAGTAGTGGATGAAAAGGAGACAATGATAGAGCCATGCGGATAGCCCACTTAAAAATGAAAGGCCCAGTAGTGGATAAAAAGGAAGATGGGCTTTGAATAAGCCTTTTGGATGGAAAGATGCCGGAAGAGCGAATGAATATCCCCCCTTCTCCTCCTCCTCCTTCTTTTGTTCTTCATTTTCAATTTAGTCTTCTCTTCGCCGGCACAGAGAGAGAATAGACTTGGCTTTGGTGGTCGCATGGAGTGTGAGTGAGTAGATCGATCGCGCAAGGATTTCGAACATGGCGTCTACGGAAGGCCTTGTGCCCATCACCCGGGCTTTTCTCGCTTCCTACTACGACAAATATCCTTTCCCTCCTCTTTCCGACGACGTTTCTCGGCTTTCCTCTGACATCTCTTCTCTTATTCAGCTACTAACCCTACAATCTCCCCCTTCACAAGGTTCCCGATCCGACGATATCACCAATTTCGCTTCTGCTTTTGAATCTCCTCATTAATTTGTTATCGTTCGCTTTCTAGGGGAAACTTCCCTGATCGACGAAGCTAACCTGCCGCCTCCTCACAAAATTGATGAGAATATGTGGAAAAATCGCGAGCAGATGGAGGAGATATTGTTTCTTCTGCAACCATCTCGCTGGCCTGTTCAGGTGAATCTTAGTTTCGTTTTGTCCCACCCATGTTGCCTCTACTTCCCGTGACATGCCTCTCTCTTGTTTGTTTGTTTTACGCTCAGCTTCGGGAACCTTCCACATCCCAAGATTCTGAATTGTCTTCTATTTTGCGAAATCTCAAGGACAATTTTGATAACGCATTGACTGCTCTGATTTCCTTCCAGACCAAAAATTCCGAGCTCGTATTCAACACAGGTTAACTCGCAGACACTGTTATACGTTGTAAGAATCAGCGCCATTTGAATTGAATATTGATGCTTTTTCTTCTTCTACAGTTATGACCTACATGCCTCAAGATTTCCGGGGAACGCTCATCAGACAGCAGAAGGAGAGGTCGGAGAGGAACAAACAGGCGGAGGTTGATGCGCTGGTTAGCTCTGGAGGGAGCATACGCGATACATATGCTCTTCTTTGGAAGCAGCAGATGGAGAGGTAAGCCTGCATGTTTTTTCATTTGTTAATTAAAGCTTCTTGTGGCTAGCTTTAAGAGAGTGCATTCTTTGACCCTTATATTTTTATTTTTTTTCATAGGAGGAGACAATTGGCTCAGTTAGGCTCTGCGACTGGTGTCTATAAAACCCTGGTGAAGTACTTGGTTGGGGTTCCACAGGTAGACATACCCATCTTTATTCTTTTTTCCATCATCGAATTTCTTCTTCTTATCCATCAGTCTACCTCTATACTCATGCGCCTATGCCATATGGCTTGTCCACTCTTGCTCTTGCTCTTGCATATTCATGCATAGAGAAGATTGATTTTCGCTGTTGATTTTGTTCCTTTCATACCTTGTAGGTGTTGTTGGACTTTATTCGACAAATAAATGATGATGATGGGTATGTACCATGTTGTTACTTAAAAAAGTTAATGAGTGTGTGCTTACGGTGGCAGAAGATTCAGGTTGCATAAGAAACTTTTGCTGACATTATTAATCTTCTCGTGTAAAGGCCAATGGAAGAACAGCGAGAACGTTATGGACCTCCTCTATACAGTCTCACAAAGATGGTGATGGCAATCCGGGTTTTCTTAACACTTCTGTGGGAAAGATATGATACCATCAAACTGTAAGATAGTAGGATTGCCTTAAATTACACAAGTCAATAATCACTGAGCTTGTTGAAGTGTTCATGAAATCTCTCAGTGAACTTTCCCCTTTAGTGGTAGTGAGATTTTATTATAATTTACATGTAATCTGAGCAGAAACAGAGACCAAATAAATATTCTGTCTGAAGCTGCTATCGCCTACACATCTGAGTTTGAAAGATTTGTCACATTTATCAGGTACCACCTTCCATTCATTATAGGGGCTTGGTCGTGGGTGCTATATCTTCTGTTTAGTATAGGTTGCTACTGATTTACTGGATTATGCAAACATCGGGGAAGGGTTCACTTTTGTAACTTTCGCGCTGCAGGACAATTTCATTGATGCAAATTTGAAGGCTTGTTCTCCTTTGTTTCGTTTTAGTAGTTTTCAAGTCTCCAAATCCGTTTTTGGTCTGTCAAGGTTGTTGCTAATATGTAAGGCATGCCTATTAAGCTTTAGAGTCTAAAAGTAACAAGTGTAATCACTGGACGTTCTCCTTAAATTAGCTAGTCTTGTGTTATTTAAAATTTACCAGTCTTGATTAAAAGTTTATTCCACAGCTCCAACATTACTTATGTTAGTCGTCTTTATGCATTGCTTTCTCACTATTGAAGAACATTAACGGTTTTCTTTATGCATTTCCAGGGATGTATTTGCCAATTCTCCCTTCTTCATTTCAGCAGATACAGCTGGCATATTGGGCTCAAGGTTAGCTTACATCATTCACAGGATTCTCACTTCAGTTCACGATTTCTAGCTCTGAAATTTGTACTTCTTAGGGAAAATGAGGAGTACAAGGAGATAATCGTTCAAGCTGGGAGAACCTATGAGGTAAAATATTCTCCTCAGATTCTTTTCTTTATTACTGAATCTGAATGTTTTGCCATTCTTCAACTCTGTACACTAGTTCCGTCTAAAATTTTTGTGCTAAAAAAAGTGAAGGAATGTTAATGACAATAGTGTGTGGCATTCACATTTTCTGGTGGCAAACAAAAACTTTCAAATCATATGATAAACTGTTGCGTTTGGATCTGGCGTAAGTACATTTATGTTATATATATCCATGTTGATGTTTGTTCTTGTTGTTTCGGTAGGTTTCATTGATGGTGGAATCCGAAAATTCATATATTGCTTGGGATTTTTCTTTGATGCAAGGCAAGATAAGCATGGTATTATTTTTTTAAACCCTCGATCGGCTTCCACATTATGTATCCTTAAGTCATTTGATTGCTTTTCTTGCTTCCCTCTTCAGAATTTGTTTGAAATTATAGGGGTGTCTAGTTTGTTTACACTTAGGTGCTACTGTAATTGTTCAAGGATTCATGAAGAGTTGTGTTATTTAAAATTATAGTCTGTTGCTGTTTTTACAAGACAGTCAGGAATTGTTTATCTTTGGTTATCTTTGTTTTCACACAAAGTTTACGGCCTATCTTTTCTGTGATGAATATTTCATGTGAAAGACAGTCAGGAATTGCTGTTTCTTGACACGGGATGGGATTTAAGCTAGGTCGCACCTTCTGTGGTTCACCCTCTCTTTTAACTCCTACTGTTATTTTCCCAGGATATTGGATTTAGCGTGGAGTATATAAGTGCTTCAGGGGAAAAGACTGTGAGTGTGCTCATTAGTTTCCAAAATGTCGTTAAACTTTACTAGCATATAGTACACACATTATGCCTCACTCTTTAAAATATCCATTCAACTAGTGATTTCTTATTGCAGCTAATATTACCTTACCGTCGGTATGAAGCTGACCAGGTGAGTGGTTATGTGGGTAAGCTTATTTTTTGTTGTTGTTGTTGTTGCATAGCTGTGTTGTTTGATGTCATCGTTTTGTGGTTATTCCTGCAGGGCAACTTCTCTACGTTAATGGCTGGAAACTACAAACTTGTTTGGGATAATTCATATTCAACTTTCTTCAAAAAGGTATAGTGATCGTTACCTTTTGTGGTAGACAAAGTGAATCAATATCCTCTTTAGCCTCCTTTTCCATTGCTTCCACAAAAGATAGATCTTTTCACGGGCTCTGTTTTCTTCTTCTTCTTTGTGAATTAGACTCTTCGATATAAAGTGGATTGCATACCACCAGTAGTGGAGCCCTCAAACTGAAAGTGGAAGATGAAGGTGGATTACAGTCATGCACCCTCATCATATTGTTTGTACAAGAACAAAACTCTGTAACCCTTTGAAAGACACGTATATGACTATTTTCTTTGCATTACTTCAATATTTTCGCAGAGGATGAAGTGATAAGTGTCTATGGAAAGGATATATAGTCTTGTTTGCCGCCTTTCTGTACTGTGTTCACTTAGTTCATATGAATGGTGAGAGAATCTACATGAATTGGCATAGCAGTATTTTTTATTTTTTTTCCATCTAGCATTATAATCGAATAGAGAAAGAACATGGTGTTAGACACCAGCCACCCATACAAATACTGCCAAAAACCCAAGATCATGTTAATCCATGATCCTCTCAAACAACTCAGAAAAACAAAGAGTGTAGAGGCTAGGGAACCAAAAAAGAACACTACGATAGAACAAAGGAAGGCCAACTTCCAACTTTAAATAGAGGTTTGAACTCTCTCAGAGTTAAAAATATCATTCAACCAACGAGTGACCTCTATCTCCTTTAACAACACTTTGGGCTATGAGAAAAGCCCCTCTGTTAGAAAACCTGGGCTCCAGCTCCACTTTCAACACGTCAAAGAAGGGAGAGACTGTAGAGAACTCCAATGACTGTAAACGAAAGGAAGGCCAAGCCTTCGGACGATCCAAAACTCCACAAACCACCGAACACCACTCGCCTCACTCCGTGACTTCGCAAACTTTCCAAGGCCCAGAGGACACCTAAATTTTTTAACTCCAACTTGCTTCCTACACCCGAGAAAGCCTTTCTACTATGAAGGCAAACTAACCCATTCGAATCTCTGAGGACCCAAGATACTCCTCCTCTACGAGAACCAATGTCCACAAAACAGCCAACATTACACTTTAGCCACGGCTCCGGAGGAGGCCTCCATCGTTTCACCTGTCTCAAAGAACCCACATGCACAAGATCATCACACACTTTATCTATTTCTTGAGACAAAAACCAAAGGTCAACCTCTCCGATTATCTTGTCCATAGTCAACAGAGCATTGAAATTATGACTCAAAAACAAATCATTTCTATTCTTCCATGGAAACCAAATCACCCATGGGAACCTTCATCTAATGCCTTCCGGAATCAACTCATTCTTCCTTTGCTCCAATAAAAAACTCAGATTTGAAAAAACTGACTTTCCAAAACCCTTGATAGGCGACGGCAAGTCACTGACAGCCCAAACTTGTCTTGCAAAAGTACAAGTAAAAAACAAATGGTTTATAGATTCTCCATCAAACCCACAAGCTTGACAAACATTTTGGATTTTCATCCCTCTTTCTCCTATATTGTCACCAACCGCTATTGCTCCACACAAAATCTTCCATAAGAAAATTCTGATCTTTTGGGTAGTTGGAAGAGACCACACCGATGATTTCAGAAAGTTTAAAGAAGGCCACAAATTGGCTTTTCTGAGAGCTTCAGCTTGGTTGGACAGAGTCGCTAACCAATAACCTGACTTAACAGAGTAGTCTCCACTTTTGTTGTGCATCCAACACCAAAAGTCTTCAATGCTGGTCACCGGTTGAAACTCTAAAACCCTTTGCACATCTTCTTCAAAGAAAACTTCTCTCAGCTTGGTTTCATCCCACTTCTTAGAGTGTGGGTCAATGAGATTTTTTTTGCAAGCAAATTCACATCAAAAGGGTTGGCTAATCTCCAAGGAGCTCTCAGACCCTCATCAACTAACCAAGGGTCGATCCACACATTAAGAGTATTTCCATTACCCACTCTTTTCCTCAAGCCCTTGATAAGAAGGTCCCTTCCCCAAAGAATACTTTTCCACGCAAAGGAAGGTCGATCACCAACAAGAGACTCCAAAAACTGAGAAGATTTAAAATATCTACTTTTGGGTAATTTGGCAACCAAACTCTCAGGCTCTTGCAGCAACTTCCAAGCTTGTTTCGCTAAAAGGGCCTGATTGAAATCCTCAATATCTTTAAAACCCATGCCTCCTTGCTCTTTTGGGATACACATTTTCTCCCAGCTAATCCAATGAATTTTTTTTTTATATTTTCAACCGAACTCCACCAAAACTCTGCCATTGCACCTCTCAGATTAGCACAAATAGCTTTTGGCAATTTGAAACAGGTCATAGCATACACAGGCATCGCCGAGATAACCGCTTTGAGTAAGACTTCTTGCCCACCTTGAGACAAAGTTCGAGCGAACCATTTGGAGACTCGTTTTCGAACTCCTTCCTTGATGTAGCTCAAAAGCTCAATTTTAGAACCACTGAAACATTCAACCCAAGATAAGACCCAGCACCACCCTCCTTTGAGATTCCCAACTGGACTTGAATTCTTTTTTTTTTCTGCTCATCAGCTATTTTTGCTCCAAAAGTGATTGATGATTTGACTGGATTTACTGTTTGACACGTGGCTTCTCCATAAATTTTAAGAATACATTTCAGAGCAAAACACTGACGATCAGTCGCCTTACATAAGAACAGGCTGTCATCCGCGAAGAGTAAATGATGAATGGCAGGACCTTCGTCACTGAACTTTATACCTTCTATAAGCCATAGCCTTTCAGCTCCATTCAACAGATGGGTCAAGCCTTCTGTGCAGAGCACAAACAAAAACGGAGACAAAGGATCCCCTGCCTCAATCCTCTTTGCGGCGTGATAACTCCAAAGGGTTAGTCATTTATGAGCACATAAAAAGATACTGAAGAAACACAGAACATTACCCACTCCACCCATATTGGATGAAACCCGAGTGCTTGAAGCAGAGCTCTCAAATAACTCCATTCCACCCGGTCGTATGCCTTGGACATATCATATTTCAGCGCCATAAACTCCTTTGAAACCAGTGGATGAGTACGCAACCCGTGAACCAGCTCGTGCGCGATAATGATATTGTCAGAGATCAGCCTATCAGCCACAAAGGCAGATTGATTGACTGAAATTAACTTATGCAACAGAGGCTGCAATCTTTTTACCAAAATCTTTGACACAATTTTATATAGCACAGAACAGAGGCTGATTGGTCTAAGATCTGTCATCTTCGATGCATTGGTTACTTCTGGTAAGAGACAGATGTGCGTATAATTCCACTCTCTCAGGAAGGAACCAAATGCAAAAAACTCTTTCATTTCCTTCGAAACCTGTTTCCCAAGTATACTCCAGTAATGCTGAAAAAACAGCCCTGTCATTCCATCCGGCCCAGGAGCACTCAAATGTTTGATGGAGAAGACAGCATCCTTTATTTCCGCATCTGTAACCATCTCAACAAGCACATCATTCATCGCCATAGATACCCTCGCGAACCACTCTATGAAATCGGTGGGATTAGACGAAGTGAAGAGCTCCTTGAAATCAGAGATTGCCACATCTCCTTTTGCTGCATCCGACTTCTGAGCCACTCCATTCTCATCTAGCAGATAATCAAACCCATTTTTGTTTCTCACACATCTCACTGAATCATGGAAGAATTTGCAGTTCCGATCCCCTGATCTTAGCCATTTTTGTCTGCTTTTTTGTTTCCAAAAGATCTCATCTTCTTTATAAGCCAAAGCTAGCTCTCTTTTAAGATGTCTGATCCGCATAATGCTTGGATAACTGACCGACTGTTCTTCTTTAAGATTAAATTCCAACTGCTGCATTCTGTCCTTTGCATTCATATTGTGATTCTTTTTCCATCTGCTCAGCGTTTTCCTGCAATTTCTCAACAAATCTGACACTGAACTCAAAACAGAACTCCTTTGCACTGTCACCTTTATCGACTCCATAATCAGGGGCTGATGTAAAAACCGTTTATCAAATCTGAACTGGCCTCTGTACGAGTCTTGAGAAGATTGTAGGCTCACTAACACAGGACGGTGGTCAGATCCTCTCTTGTAGTCTTGTCCAGAAAGACTTGATTCGAAACAGGGAACATAGAGAACCACTCTGTGTTTCCAAAACACCTATCAAGTCTGGACTGAACCCACCAATCACGTCTCATTCCTCCCTAAGTAAACCCATTTCCTTTACTTGATAATTCAACCATATCACAATCGGATAACATGTTGACAAAAGGTTCAAAAGAGCAGACACTTCTTCTAGGACCACCTAGCTTTTCCTCGTTATGTGTGATCTCATTAAAATGACCTACCATGCACCAACTTGCCTTCCTATTTACACCAATACGCAAGATTTGGTCCCACACCGCTGATCTATTCCTCTTATCAGGCGCACCATATACACAGGTCACGAAAAAGGAAAGAGCACCAAACTGTACATGCAAATCCAACAAGTTCTTATTCACAACCAGCAACTCAATATCTACACCTTTCTTACAAAACAGAGCCAACCCACCACACGTCCCTACTGGCTCCACAGTAAAGACTCGTTTATAACCTAACCACTCTTGCAGATCAACCAAAACATTTCTACAATTCATAGTCTCCATTAAGAACATCACCTCCGAGAAGTGCTTTTTCTGCAGCTCCTTGAGGCGCGGAATTGCCAAGTCTTGAGGCCGCCCCACTCCTTTACAATTCCAATACAAGATGCTCATTAAATCTTAGGCGATCCCTCCTTTGGGATCACCTTTTGAGTTTTACGCCTCGCGTATTGGGTTTTGGATTCTGCATGCTGACTCGGATTTCTCTTAGTTCTCATCACTCCTTTACCATTCTTCTTAAACTCGGTCGTAGAGGCTAAACACAGATCCTTAGCTGGTTTACCAATTCTGAGCCTTTTGACTTGTCTCTCTCTTGCTTTTCCTTGCCCAAACCTAGCTCCGGATGGACCAGCCCCATCGAGGCCAGCACCATATTCCGTAAGGCTAGCATTTGATCTAATAGCAGCTCGCATAGATCTTGAGGATTCTATTTTAGCCCGTAAATCATCCTGACCAAATTCCATCGCTTCAGACAAACCTTGATGAATGGCGCTACTCATCAGCTTCTCTTCACCTTGGATATCCTTGTTCTGATGAACCTCTTCATACCCAAAGACACGCCCTTTGTCTTTATCCACATTATTTGAGATTAGTGGTTTTTGTTCCAATCTCAGGATCAATTTCTGAGCGCAGGGATTAGCTTCCACCTCTGCTATAGTGGTACACACTCTTTCATGTTTCACCACCAAATCATCCCCATTATTTGTTGTAAGATATTGCCTCATCTCTTCCAAGACTGCTGGGTCTATTTTTGGTCTTGTGATTGGGTTAACTCCAACCTGTTCTTTTGTAAGCACACCAAATAGCGGATCTGAAGTTTGTAAGACAAAACTCGGTTCCATCTTCTCCGTCATGATTTTTGCTCTCCTCTTTGCAAACTTTTCTTGTCTCTCTTTGACCAACAAAGGGCAAAAATCCTTCTTATGATTAAGCCTCTGACAGTTGTAGCACCTCTTCTAAATCTTCTGGTAAAAGAAGTCAACTATTTTTTGCTCACCATCCGGAAGCTGAATCAGCTTTGATTTCCTTAGTGGCCTCGCCACATCAAATATCACCTTCACCCTCACATACGGATTGCTCTGATTTTTGGTATCATCAAAGGCAATTTCCTTTACCAAACCCAAGACCTCTCCTATATCCCAGATAGTTTGAGATCTATAGTGATTTATAGGCAAGTTCCTGATTTGTACCCACAGAGGCACAAACTGGAGAGACTCAGTCGACGGCTTCACCACCCATCTTTCCATAGCAACTGCCCACTCATTGAAGGTTTGAACGCCCTTTTCCAGAATCTCTTCCAACTCCTGCTCATTGAAGGTTTGAACGCCCTTTTCGTTAACACTACTCCTCTAATCCTCCAAGCTTTTCCCCATTTGCGAGGTAAATCCACAATAAGATGCGGCACTTTTTGACACTCCGGGTTGAGCACCCTGCCAATAATAATTAACGCATTCTTATCCATGGAACAATATTATGGTCGGTTGGGAATCACAACAGGCATGTCTTCTTCTTCTATTGACATCGCCATCATCGCCCTATCCATCGCCGCAGACATCTTTGCAGCACCACACCAAAAAACAAAAAACAAAGCCACCCAACTTGACAAGAACAACACTCTTGCAAACTTCACCGATGGAAACAACAAACAACCCAAATGATCAAGAGAATTCGATCGAAAAAGAAAGGAACCGCTTGAAGGAAAAGTAGATCTGAAAACCACAAGTGAGAAAGGAAAGGGTGCAAAGCTTAGCCACACAAAGCTCTATCCACTAAGAGATTGAGACACTCTAGTTGAATAAGAGAGTTCTAAGCCCACGCACGGGGAATTGGCATAGCAGTTTTTTTTTTTTTTTTTTTTTGTCTAGAATTTTATTAAAAAGAGAAAGTTACATGCTGTTACACACCAGCCAAACTACAAACGATGAAACATATAAGTCGGCGGCAGACGAATAAAGCCCTAGAAACAAAGCCGGCGGCAGACAAATAAAGCCCCAAAAACAAAGCCAAGAAGGATAAACCCCCGGAAGCAAAGCCCCAAACTAACATAGATAACAAAAGGAAATACTAAATTAAAACTATCGAACGAGCCTCTAAGAAGGGATCTAGTCTTGACCATAAGACCAAAGAGAACACAGCGAAACTATCTTCGGAAGGGGATAGAACAGGTCAATAACTCCGATAAACCTTTGGAGAAACTCCTATCCACTGAGAAACATATACCAAATTAAAAACTCATTTCTTTATAAAAACTGAAGATATTTTTTTAAGAAACTCATATCCACAGGAATTGGCATAGCAGTTAAAAACTCATTTCTTTATTAAAACTGAAGATATTTTTCTTGAATTTGGCATTAAAAATTTTAGAGATTGCTTTTTTATATATCTCTTTAAATGGCCAAATGATCGCAAAAGTTTAGTGATCGTTTTGCTACATTTAATTCATAGTTTTGGAAAAATCACAAAATGTACTAAACTTTTGGAATCAATGGATTAACTTTTACGAGTTTTTTAATATTTTAAAATATTAAAAATGTTATGCTAGTAAACTTCTTTAGAAACACATTAACCAATCCAAATGGTCTGAAAAAGTTTAGATTTCATTTTGGATATATTTCATTTATTGGTTTAGATAAATCTCAAAATATTTTAAATATTGGGTATCACTAGGTTAACACTCCTAGAGTGTCACAACAATTTGAAAAAGTCAAAAGATTATAATAGGTTTCTAAAATAATAAATAACAAGTCAAATGGTTATAAAATTTATGTGTTTATTTTTGACATGCTATTTATTATTTTAGAAAAAGTGTAAACAAAATGTCTTTAAAATAAAATAAAACTCTGTAGGTAAAAATCTTTTGGTCCTCTTCTCTCTCTCTAATCTACTATCTTCTGCCTTCTCTCTAGAGCTTCCGCCGCAGTTCTTGCTTGCCGGCTCTGATGGCTTCTTCTGCAATGTCAGGCCTACTTCCTCAAAGAAAACCAATGAAAAGCAGCCATTGCTATTAATAGTGTGTTAAACCATATTATCATATGGTCTATTATGAGATATTATGTTTGAAACCGTGAGCTCCCAAGCAATGGGAGGAGCCATGGACTCCGCATGCAATGTTGAAGAATGAACAGGCGACTCATAGGCATCTCATGTTTACTTTTCTTGAAAAATACCAATTGAAGTGGATAATTTCTTCAAACAACAAGTATTAGGTCAATGCAAAGCTCAAAAAGTAACAAATTATTGTTCCCGAGATGAGATGAATAAGATGAACATTAATAACAAAAGAACTAAAGATTAATGATTTTAAGTCTTACTCTCTTGCTTTTAGAGATTTGTGGATATATTCCCAATATGTTGGTATGCTTATTCCACCTCTAACACAAACCACTTGGTATCACTTTGGTCACATTTCATTCATTTGTTTTTTTGAAAAAAACTTAAAATATAGTAGTTTTTGGAAACGAATAGGCTAACCCTTACAAAATTTCAAATATTTTGCAAAAATTGAAAAGTTATGTTAGCATGCTTCCTTAAATATCTCTTTACCATGCCATACGGTTGGAAACAGTTAGTGTTCACTTTGATAACGTTTAATTCATTCTTTTGGATAAACTTTAAAATGAACTAGTTTTCTGGAACCAGTGGATTAACCCTTACGAATTTTCAAATAATTTGAAAAATATGAAAAGTATGTTTGCATGCTTCCTTAGATATTCCTTTACCATGTCATATGGTTGGAAATAGTTAGTGTTCACTTTTGTCAAATTTTATTTATTTTTTAAAACCTCCAAACGTAATAATTTTTTTTCTGGAATCAGTGGGTTATAACCATTACAAATTTTCAAATATTTTGTAATGTTATTTTAATAGGCTTCCTAAGAGACTTTTTTACCACGTTAAATGGTCGGAAAAATTTAGTGTTTAATGTATACTTTTGTCACATTTTATTAATTTTTTAAGAAGGGTTTAGGTTTTGGAAAATAGTTGGCTTTTTTAGAGACTCACATATAATGCCAAATAGTTGGAAAATTTTAGATTTCACTTTGAACACATTTCATTCATCGTTTTGGAAAAACTTCAACATGTTCTAAATCTTTGGAATCGGTGAGTTAACCCCATGAGTTTCTAAATATTTTGAAAAATTAAAAGGTTGTGCTAGTAGGTTTCTTTAAAGACCCATTTACAATGGCAAATGATAGGAATATTTTAGATTTCATTTTAAAATCTCAAAATTTACTAAATCTTTAGAATCGGTGGGTTTTAACCCTACGAGTTTCGTAGTACATTGTAAAATTTGAAAGGTTATGCTATTATGCGTCTTTATAGACCCATTTAGAACGCCCAATGGCTGGAAGAGTTTTTGTGTTTTCTTTGGAGTCATTTTATTCATTGTTTTGGAAATACGTGGAAATGTACTAAATTTTTGAAATCGGAGGGTTTAACAACGACCCCTAAGAGTTTTAAAAGATTTAGAAAAAATGAAAGGTTATATAATTAGGCTACCTTAAATATCAATTTATAACGCCAAATAATTTAAATATTTTGGTCTTTATTTAGGAGACATTTTATTCTTTGTTTTAGAAATTTTTTAAGATGTACTAAATTTTTAAAATCGGTAGGTTTAACCTACAAATTATATTACCGTAGATTTTTTTAATATTTTTTAAAAATTATGTTAGGGACATATGAGGGGGGTGGTAGGGCGGATGAGGGTTTAGGGCAGATGAGGGTTTATGGCGGATTAGGTTTTAGGGCGGATTAGGTTTTAGGGCGGATTATGTTTTAGGGCGGATTATGTTTTAGGGCAGATTAGGTTTTAGGGCGGATTATGTTTTAGGGCGGATTATGTTTTAGGGCAGATTAGGTTTTAGGGCGGATTAGGGTTTAGGGCAGATTAGGGTTTAGGGCGGATTAGGGTTTAGGGCAGATTATGGTTTAGGGCAGATTAGGGTTTAGGGCAGATTAGGGTTTAGGGCAGATTAGGGTTTAGGGCAGATTAGGGTTTAGGGCAGAGTAGGGTTTAGGGCAGAGTAGGGTTTAGGGTTTAGGGTTTAGGGTTTAGGGTTTAGGGTTTAGGGTTTAGGGTTTAGGGTTTAGGGTTTAGGGTTTAGGGTTTAGGGTTTAGGGTTTAGGGTTTAGGGTTTAGGGTTTAGGGTTTAGGGTTTAGGGTTTAGGGTTTAGGGTTTAGGGTTTAGGGTTTAGGGTTTAGGGTTTAGGGTTTAGGGTTTAGGGTTTAGGGTTTAGGGTTTAGGGTTTAGGGTTTAGGGTTTAGGGTTTAGGGTTTAGGGTTTAGGGTTTAGGGTTTAGGGTTTAGGGTTTAGGGTTTAGGGTTTAGGGTTTAGGGTTTAGGGTTTAGGGTTTAGGGTTTAGGGTTTAGGGTTTAGGGTTTAGGGTTTAGGGTTTAGGGTTTAGGGTTTAGGGTTTAGGGTTTAGGGTTTAGGGTTTAGGGTTTAGGGTTTAGGGTTTAGGGTTTAGGGTTTAGGGTTTAGGGTTTAGGGTTTAGGGTTTAGGGTTTAGGGTTTAGGGTTTAGGGTTTAGGGTTTAGGGTTTAGGGTTTAGGGTTTAGGGTTTAGGGTTTAGGGTTTAGGGTTTAGGGTTTAGGGTTTAGGGTTTAGGGTTTAGGGTTTAGGGTTTAGGGTTTAGGGTTTAGGGTTTAGGGTTTAGGGTTTAGGGTTTAGGGTTTAGGGTTTAGGGTTTAGGGTTTAGGGTTTAGGGTTTAGGGTTTAGGGTTTAGGGTTTAGGGTTTAGGGTTTAGGGTTTAGGGTTTAGGGTTTAGGGTTTAGGGTTTAGGGTTTAGGGTTTAGGGTTTAGGGTTTAGGGTTTAGGGTTTAGGGTTTAGGGTTTAGGGTTTAGGGTTTAGGGTTTAGGGTTTAGGGTTTAGGGTTTAGGGTTTAGGGTTTAGGGTTTAGGGTTTAGGGTTTAGGGTTTAGGGTTTAGGGTTTAGGGTTTAGGGTTTAGGGTTTAGGGTTTAGGGTTTAGGGTTTAGGGTTTAGGGTTTAGGGTTTAGGGTTTAGGGTTAGGGGTTAGGGTTTAGG